>OY757911.1:96811185-97023685 GCA_963585895.1 Sepioteuthis lessoniana
ATTTGCATATAAGCTTCAGAAATTCAACTGTGCCCTTCAAATCATCTCTAGTTTATCCATTATAAAAATAGACTAGAAATGATATGTAAATAAGCGTAAGATAAATACGAAAAAAATGTTGGCGGCAAATTGGTACTTGAGATACAAAATACAACCTTGTCTAAAAAAAATAGATTTTCTCGCTAAAATATTCGTTTTATTGGTAAGATTTTTTTTTTTTTAAATCGTAATTTTTTTTATAGGAACTGGAGATACGTGTGAATAGTAAATAAGTAATTTTTTATTTTCCTGCAAACAAAAAAAAAAAAAATTATGACATATATTACATTGTTTTTAGAGAAAAAAATCAATTTGGGAAATTTACCAAAAATATACATGGTATTGGACTTCAATGATATTTCATCATCATGTCGCGCCGCCAGCGCGGATATCCCTGACTCTCTCTCGCCATTTCTCCCAATCATTCATCGCCTCCGGCAAGTCTTCAGGGTTACATCCTGTGTCCTCACATAGTTGCTGTATGTAAGTTCGTGCTGGTCGTCCAACTTTTGCACATCCATAAGTGGGGGTCCACAGGAGTACATCGCTTATGAGCTCGTCCTTGCTTCTCCAGCAGTGTCCCGCGTGTCTGGTTCGTCTGACTTGTATAGTTTTCGTGATGGGGGGCAAGTGTCCGTATAGTTGGAGTCTCGTGGGGTGTTGTCGCCAGGACTTGTTTAATACTGCTCTCAACATTCTTGTGTAATTTCCGTCTAGTTTCCTCTCCAGCCGCTTCGTTAGCGTCCATGTGGTGCATCCATATAGCAGTATCGACTCAACCGCTGCCTGGAAGAAACTGCGTTTCATTTTATCAGTTAGGTCAGACTTCCATATGATCGAGAGCCTATCGATAGCTGTCCATGCCTTCGTCAGTCGTGTGTCGATGTCTTTTCCGGTTGATGAAAATAGTAACTTATTTAGAATTTACTTCAAATGTTCGGAGAAACAAATAATTCCCGCAAAATGTTTTCATAAGACGTTCATTTTCATCTTCCTTAAGGCTTTTTTTTGGGGGGGGGTAAAATATCATATAGTCGAAACTGAGGTTATTAATTATTAACATTTACAAACCTCTACAGCACTGAATCGATAGAATTAAAAAAAAAAAAAAGTTTCAAAACCAGAAATTTAATTGTTATAGAATTTCGATTCATGTATTATCTAATAATACAAATTTTATAATTACATATAAATTACATATCATTATAGCAGCATATATACACAGAGAAAAGATTGAACAAATAATTCTCGCATATGATTCCCCCCAAAGAAACTGATGCTGCTATAATGATATGTAATTTATATATATATGTATAATTTTCCTCTCAAAATGGCAAAATTGTGGTATCTTTACTTTTGAAGAAAATCAATTATTTTAAATAAAAAAATTTCGGTGCACATTTATTTGATAGTAAGCAGCACATGGACGCTGATTAGGAGTACAGAGAAAAAGCTTGACGATAATTGCATAAGTATGTTACGGGCTATATTGAACCTACCTCTTATCTCTAAAACCATCCAAAATAGACGGACAAAACAGCGGGACACTGCTGGAGAAGTAAGGATTAAATCTTAAGCAACGTTCTATAGAACCCTTCACACAGACGAGCAGGGGTTGGCCGACCAGCTATAACTTATCTACATTTTGGAGGTGCCCGTGGTGTAATTGTTATCGTCGTAGGAAATGAACACGGCGACACGAGTTCAAATCCCGGACGAGACCGATTGCATTTCACATAGCACTAATACCCTTGGGAAAGTTATGAATCCAATTATTCTCCCTCCAGCTATGGGTAAATAGTAGGACAGACAAGGTTCTTCAGCCTTGGTTAGGCAACTAGTCTAGGAGAAGGAAAACTCTGAATTAAAACCTGTTAAACTCCGCTTAAAAATTGACCATGTGTCATATCCTGCCCGAGCGGAGGGATTGGTAAATAGGATAACTTATCTACATAAAAAAGCTCTATACGGTTATAGAATGTGGTTTAGAAGACCTGCCTGAAACAATGGACGATACACACGAATGGCGGGAGAGAGAGTCAAGGAAACCTGTGCTAGTGGCACGATATGAAACACACACACACACACACACACATATATATATATATATATATATATATGAATATCATCGTCATCAAGTCAGGCTGATAACTGGAGTGATTCTCACTTTCTCTATCCATTGCTATCACTCATTGATACTGACAGATTCTCTCAGAACTTATGAATGTATCTTTTTCTGGTCGACCAACACTTGTGAGTTCACATATGTGAAGACTTATGATTTCATTTTGACTTCTCTAGCAGTGTGCCGCATGTATAATTTGTCTTACATGGATTGTTTGTATAGACAGACACAAATGGCCGTGAAAATTACAGTTGTGTGGGATGCTGCACCCAGGATTTGTTCAAAACAGCTCCAAGCATCCTTTTCCAGTTAACATTTAGTTTTTTCTCCTAGCACTTCGTAGATTTTCAGGTGGTGTAACCATGCAGTAGTATCGAAATGGCAATCGGCAACCTTTCAGTGTCTTCCCTGCGCGCATGTTTACATCACTATCAAAATACGGTTTGGTTTGGTTTGGTTTCTTTGTTTAATGGCATATCAACTCTTTTTAGGTTATTTAATGCCAAAGCCATTCTCCTAGAAGAACAATAGTGGTACTATTTAACCCATCGCTGGAAGGATAAGGGGGTTCATACCTTTCCCAAGGGTATTTGCCCGAAAGTGAAAGTGATAGCGCGACTGGAGTACGAACTCACGTACTACGATTCCGCAGTCCGTCGCTTTAACATTACACCACGAGGACACCCCCTATCAAAATATGTAACTTTGCTACCGATGTTTGTGAACTAGAGCACAAGTTTGAGCGGCTGGGTATCTATTCTTAAACACATAAAATATGTTTTATCTGAGAACCCATTGAGTCTAATACCTCTTTCTTCTTTTCCCTAGGGCAAATATGTGGTTTATTTTCGGGAAATTTCACCCCTGTTTCTATAACTCAAACACCCGTCACTAAAAAAAAACACGATTGAGAAATGAACGAAAGGCTGCATCGCACTTTCCCATAATAGGTGACTTCAGAATTTTTAAGAAAACAGAGACATTGCTTTTACTGCCATTTTTCTAAGGTTTATTACGCCCAACTACTCAATGATATCCGATCGGAAGTTAGGAACATTCTTTGGAAAAATCAAAACGGCTTTCGAAGAAATCGATCCACAACTTCTCAGATTCTATCTATCCGTCACATAATCGAAGGAGTAAGTGCATAAAATCTCAAAGCAAAACACTACTGTGAGTACATTTCTTTTAAGAATTTGAATCCATATACGGAGAAAAGATTGGACAAATGATTCTCGCATATGATTCCCCCAAAGAAACTGATGCTGCTATTATATGTAATATGCGTAAGTAATGGTTCGCTCACCGATGATGACACTGACTTCTTCGACATAAAGTCACTGAAGTCTTAAAAATACACACACGCATATATATATATATATATATATATATATATATATATATATATATATACGTTGGCGGGTTGATACTGATACGTTCGTGCTTCTTTGAATTTTAATGGTTTCTCAACTGTTTTATTTTTATTTTTTAGGACATTAGATTAACTTTCTTGATAATAGCCATGGAATAAAGCTAATACAAAAAATGATGAATGAGATATCATTATGTTTTTTTTTTCTTTTTTAATCAAGAGAAGACGTTTTATCCTAATTTTTAGATTACATTCAGTTTTTCTATTCTGCTACCTTTCCTTTGTGATATTGTAAAAGAATAAGATTAAGCGACAATTTTAGCATCAACCAAATATTTTCCGAGTGTTTTATTGGATGGTACATTGCTTATATTTCAGTGAAACGTAAAAAACCAACCAACCTTGTACGTAGTCACTTAAGTGACCATGACTTTTTAAAATTGAAACATTAGACAATCTGGATGCATTATTAATAGGTCTTGACGGTAAGAAACTTTTATTGCACCCCACCTTTAACTTGTGTGATATATTGCATTGGAAATTTGATTTATTCATATTCGGTTTTAAAAAAGTGAATTAAAAGATATGAAATTAACGTAGTTATTCAATGTTTAAAAGTGGGCGATAATGAGGAATAGAAAACAGTTAACTAGATATCAAAATTCAGATTATATTAAGAAACTATGTCTCGTTCTAAACTTGGACAGTTATATCAATAAGTATTGGATTCAGTCATTGTCATTGAAATAAATAATTTTCTTTATTGAGATATTGTACAAAAAATATTTCAAAAAATGTTTTAATTGTTTTGTGAAAAATGTTACACAATTGAGAAGATAGTTTAGATTATTTTTTGTTTTAACACAAAAAATGAATAGATATAATCCACAGTGAAATTTCTATTATATAAGGAAAAAATGTCGAAAAAAAAGTATTATTTTAAACTGACAAACGTATTTCATGGTACGCGATGAAGGAAATTGCTTTCTTTTATATGCAGCAGCCAAATTGTCGAAACTTTTTCAATGCATCACTGTATTAGTATCATTTAGAGTTTTTGCATTTCTTTATCGGAAACATCAAAGTTGTTCTTTTCATCTGATTTGTATTTAGTTTTTCATATTAACTCTTAAATTTTTCGATTTTTGCTATTCAAAATTGCATTTGTTCAAATATCAAAAGATAATATTCATCATTCACGTACATCATGCATTTCCCAGCAAATATAAATGATTGATATTGAAATTTCTGAATGACATATAAATTCTTAATTTTCAAAACTCTTAAAGTTATAGTTAGGCTAACGATTTGCAGCACAGAAAAAAGAACTGTTAAACTTCATGCAACATTCTGATAAAATTGTTTGTGTTCTATTAGCACTAATATCCTGGGGGAAAATGTTTGCCTCGGAAACTTGGAGCAAAAAACTTACTTGTACCTGAGTAGATCATTGAAATGGAGAGCCTGTGTTCTTATACTCCACTAGAGTCAACAGGTGCGGTGTAATGCTTAGCTAAATAGGTTAGCAAATTATGACTCAGCCAGAATATTATCTAATTTTCCAGATTGTTTCATGATCAGGAAAAATTCTTAATTTTATTTTAGGAAAAATTTCGTCATCATTACTGAAACACTGACGACATGACCCACCCTCAATCATCAAACAGGTACCAAAATCAATTAGCCGCAGACTATCAGAAAGTTCATCCAACATTAACATATTTAACAGCAAAAAGAACATATAAAAGAACGCAATAAAAAAAATGGATACACAAAGCAACTGGAATACACACCACCAACAACCAAAATAAAAAAAAAACAGAAAAAGAAACATAATCTGGTTCAATTTACCCTATAGTGAAAACTTAAAAATTAATATTAGGAAAGATTTCATAAAGCTAATAGAAAAACACTTCACTAAACAAAGCAATTTGGTCCAAATCTTCAACAAAAACTACCTCAAAATCAACCACAGCTGCACAAAAGTTAGTAAAGTTGGCAACCCTTGTCGAGGGTGACTCGAAGGTTGGCTTTTCAATAGCTACCACACCGAAGTCTTGGGGAGGGTACTACTTCATTCCCTGGATTGCTCCACTTTACCCTTGATCTTTATCTTATAATGCTGTGTGTCATGTAAGGCGGCATCAAGTACCATTTTTGAGTCTTTGGTATGACTCAAAACCAGTGCAACTACTGTGACAAATCAAAATGCCCCCATACTGAAAAAATGCCTCAATACACGTCGTATACAATGCCACGGTAAGGACAAACAATTGAGGAAAACACTATATAGGCGCAAGCTAGGGAACCTTCAAACAAAGAACATATACCCATACACTCTCGTTCTCAAATGATACAGCACTATCAATGTACATTTGGAAACTAAAAGACAGGAATATCAATCAGAGTATTACTTGGGAAGTTATAAAATCAGCTCCGCCGACAATAAAAAAACAACGAAGACGCCTACTTTGCTTCCAAGAAAAAGTTGCAATAATCACCCACCTATCAGTTAAGACATTATAAAACCACAATAATGAGATAATCACAAAATTTCGACCCAAAGTCATAACTAAAATATGAACGAAATATTCTTCACCTATTTTTTTTTCTTTTTTTCTTTAGTCTTCCTCTGTTTCCCATTTTTTCAATTGTCTTCACCGCCACGATCATCCTTTGCTCAATCCATAAGCACCACCAAGGTTTACATATTTACATATATTTCTGTCCTCAATGTCCACATTACTTCCTAAAAATTCCTCCCTTGATTTTCATCATACTCCACCAGTTTAACCAACACCTTTCTTGTGACATCATCTATCCTCCTTACTGACATAATATTAATTATCCAACAGAACCAACAATTGTAAGTATAATTTTTGCATATTATCGAATTATAGCCAGTAAGTGTTGCCAGTAAATGTAAGTAATATTATTTTAGTATTTTCAATCATTGAAGGTTCAATTTTTTCAATATCAGTACATAATCAGCACTCACTTCTATTGTCAGAAATTGTTATGATCATAAGTGTTACAATCATAATTATTGTTGCAAAAGCTAACCAAAACTTAGCATCATTTTTTTTTACCTGCCCATAAATACCACATTACATAACCCATATGTAACACCAATAACTGTTGATAACACAATAACAATCATTATAAATATAAATAAAAGATAAATAATGTTTTTAAAAAATTAACGTGATGATGATTATAATTATAATCGTCGTCATCATGACTCAAAAAATTCAGCACGAAATTGACATTTCATATAGTCACATCTTATAAACCTTTAATTATCAAGGAGACGGGTGTGATGATTAGAAAAAAAAGAAATTGTTCTGACTGAAACAATTATTTTTTGCCTCTTTCTCTTCACCCACTTTTCCCCTTTCCCACACTTCCTTTGCCTCACCCCTCTCCACCAGCAGACTGTGGAAATATGTTTATATATGTAAAAATACATGCTATTAATTACGCAGATATATATATATATATATATATATATATATATATATATATATGTGTGTGTGTGTGTGTGTGTGTGTGTGTGTGTGTGTACACAAGCGATTCCACATACACAAACACATTCAATTAACGCAAGCTTAAAACCACATACACACAAAAAAAACCCTCCTATCCAAAACCACCAACACAAAAAAAAAATCGACCATATAAATCACTTTTTAACCTTTCACTCTGTCTGAGGAATAGGTAAAACATGAAACCTTGGGTGGCAGATAATACAATTATATATATATATATATATATATATATATATATATATATATATATATATATATATATATATATATATATAACAATTTCTTTTAGCTGTTATACAGAGTATACTCTTTGAGGTCAAACAGTTTTTTAACTGGAAAATTTGCCATAAAGAACTGCATGTAACTACTTTTCTTTCAATCATTACTCACAAACAACAATATATGACTTATGCACGAGTGAAATGCTCCATACGTATTATAATACACATAATCTATTAAAAATATTATCTTTATGTGCAATAATATTTATGAGAATATACAGAATGCATCCCATATGTCAATACAATTTTCTACCAATCTTTTAAAATTACAATTCTTTTTTTGCCTTTACTTTAAGATATACTAAGTCCAGTTTTTGTTGAAAGAAGTTGTATGAAGCTCAAAATAAATCAATATTTGGGATCTTTTATTCATTTTCTTAAAAAAACGTCTTCTTTTATATTTTTTTTTCAATATTTTAGCTGAAATTTTATTTGAATTCAGAAAAGTCTGCAATAGAATTACCTAACATCTCTTAAATATCATTTGAGAAGCATTTGATGACAACGTGGCTTTTCAGTATTATTATCATAAAACTTGATATACTTTATCTAATCTCTTACTTGGGTATATATATATATATATATATATATATATATATATATATATATTTATATATATATTAGATGATTTGTAATATATATTTCGATGTAATTCTGTTTTTGAATTTTTAGTCAACTGACACAATGAGATGATCTACCCGACATTTTTTGCATGTTTCTTTCGATGATCCTAAATCTTCAGAGATTTTTCAAGTGCTGCTTTCAAATCTAAAACATCATAATCAGAAACTACAAAATCTTTTTTTTAGTCTTTGATGGAAGGTTTTAGTCAATACTATTAATAAATCAGATTTAGACCGTCGGTTCATATATTGGTTAATTTATTATCACTTCCTGGATGTTGTATTTTCATAAACAATGATGTTGTTAATCTAAAATTAAAAAAATTGAGATAAATTATTATCTCGAAGGCAAAGCAAAATGGGAGTTTGATTAACTGTGATAATCAAGCAAAATGGTGACCTTACCAAGCAATAAATATAGAAGTAATTTAATTATTCTAGTCAAGAAATTTATCTCAATATTCTTATTTTCTGATTGTAACTTTCCGGATAAGATTTTCAAAACATAAAAGGTTTGGATCTGATTTCTCAAACTAAGAGTTTTATTTTACAATATATTCGACATGCAGTTAAATGACATAGTGAAATAAGTGATAATTATGTTATGAATAATTAATGATAGTAATATGGTGTTTTGTGTCAAAGATGAAGTTATTAAAAAAAAAACGTTCTCCTCTATCGTATTAAGATAACATGTGTCTACGAAATCAAGTTTAACGGAAATTGTTTCTTTCCGATGCTTGATTTGTTTTTGGCAATTAGAAATATCAAAACAATACATTTAAAATGTTTCCCATACCGTCACATATTCATAGATTCAAAAGAAATGCTATCGATGATAGAGTAAATATTAAATTTCAATTCATCACGACTCCATCAGTGTAGCTAAGAATATTCTGACTTTATCCCCCAGAGAGATCTACGACCTCACCCAAGGGGAGACTTGACTATGACACTAAACTGCTGTTCTAGAGATATGGGGAGTGAGAAGTACCACTCCATTGCCTAAAACTCAGGCCCACTCTGGCCTGGAGTATGAGAACTTGTTAGGAACCCATCTGTATGTCAAATTAATGTTTAAAAATCATTCTCATCGGTTTAGTTTGGTTTGGTTATATGGCATGTCAACACTTGCAGGTTATTTAACGGTAAATCCTTTTTTATACATATACGTTGGGCTTTCAATAAGTTTCCCGAATATTTTGTACAGGCATTTCAAATTGTCGTAGACTCTTGAAAATTCAGTATATTATTGCAATATATCTTTTGAGATGACTGACCAGTTTTTATGATTTCAAGTTCAAACGAACAGCTACAACAGAAATTGGAATACAGCCTGATTGTCACAGCTGGTGAATTTCAAAAATGCAATCTGGACGTGAGGACACTTTGGAAGAACGATATGCAATAACATTTAGTTTTAAAGTTGGAAAAAATGTCACAGAAACGTATGGAATGCTTAAGACTGCATTTGGAGCATCTTGCATGAATGGAGCATCAGTTTTTGAGTGGCATAAGAGTTTCAATGAAAGCAGTGAGTCTGTGAGGGATGGTGAGAGGTGTGGGAGGAGTAAATAAGTCAATACACCAGAGTTGATTGGCTAAAGCATTATAGTAAGGGTTAGGGTTACTATGTTGAGATTTTAAGGGAGTTCAGCAAGAGATTCCGTCGGAAGAGCCCAGCACTCTTCACATCGGATCAGTGGCATTTCCACGAGGACAATGCACCCGTCCACAACTTCATCCTTGTCATAGACTATTTGACCAAGATGGGTATCAAGACAGTTCCTCAGCCTCCATATAGTCCAGACCTTGCTCCCTGTGACTTTTGGTTATTCCCTAAGCTCAGAGGTTGTCGTTATGAGACAATTGAGGAGATGAAAGAGGCTGTGACGAATGTCATTGACACTCTCATACAAGAGGACTTCCATGGAGCTTTCCAGAAGTTGTTGGAACGGTACAATTAGTGCATTTCAACCAGAGAAGATTACTTCGAAGGGGACTAGAGTTTCTTGAGTGTACTATCAATAAAAGTGCCCATACGAAAAATGTCTGGAAACTTACTTAATGATCCTCGTATATATATATTAGATATATAATTTCTAAAAAACGTTTCCTTGATAACATTTTTAAACGAGCCTGAGATACATTTTTCACATAGTTAAATAGTTTCACTCATTTCTATCAAATACGAATAATTCTATTAACAATTAATAGATTGTTTGCACACAGTTTATTTTTTTCAAAAATTTTATTTTATTTCAAACAATTCAGTTAAGCATAAGTAATTTATAAACATTTAAAGGATCATACTGTACTATTTCCAAAAATTTAGTTTGATATAAGTACACAGTCTAAATATCAAACAGTTTTATTTGACCCCAAGATAGGACCCTTTCAGGTGCTACCACCCCCTGCCAGATTGCACCTAGGAGCAATGGCAATAAAGAGGTTCTCCAAATTCCCCAAAACTCCAGCATTGCTGAAGGGTCACCATCAGATTGTTTAGAGTCATAAATAGGACACTCCTTGGGGTAGTCTTAACTTTCTGCAGAGATGCAATCGGTTCATTCGGCAGTCCCAGCCAACAAGGCCGATTCATATTTGACAGGACCGAGTGAAAAAAGTTTTAAGAAACATCTACGGAAGAAAGTAAATATGAACTTGCAATGAGTATGATTCCCTAACCTCGAGGCCTAAAATAACCCAATATGGACTGACATTTCATTTTTATTATAAGTTAATCCATCAATCACTCATTCAGTTTATGTATAAATTATTGTTTTAAAAGTTTCATTAAAATTTCCTGCTTGAGATCGGTTTTAATTTATAAATTTATCGTCAATGTGATTTTTCCTTTTTGTTTTATTTCACTTAACGGCAACAAAATCAAATATATAATATACGTAAGCACATCAAGTGCTATTGAAATTCTTAGCAAAGTAAAAAAGAAGCAAGGACGTCCCGATATTGCATTATGTAATTGATGTGCTGGTCCGGCTTCTGGGGCCATTATGAATCATTCCAGTGGAAACAATCATCCTTTTCATGAGGGAGTTTTGTGTAAAGCGTTTCATATTTGATTTAATAATATCACGTTATCCTTTACACATATTTACATAAAAAAAGATTCAGTTTAAGGAAAAATAGAAGTTAACACGGTGAAGCTTGTTGATTACTCAACAACTTCTAATATTTTTCTTAACATCATTTAAGTCTAGAGGATTAGAATCTTTGCAAAGATGAAAAAATATTTAGGGCGTTGTGGCAAATGCGCTGGACTATGACATCCTATTAAATAAGTTCGAACTCCAGTCTCACTATTCAGTGCACTGACTACTACCATAAAGAAAAACATTAATTCCCTTATACTTGCAGTTATGGGTTAAATGGTACCACTGATCTTTTACAAGAATTGTTTTGCCATTTAATATTCTACGAAGGTTTATAGATCATTAAATAAAGAAAAAACAACTAAATAACATTATTTAAATATTCTTTGAAACTTACTACTTAGAAAGAGGCTAGTAGAGAAAAATGGACAGAGACAGAGAGAAACAGAGACAGAGAGAGACAGAGAGAGAGCACGTCGGAGATGTACAAGTGCATCAATTGATTGGTATACCATTGATAATGTCAGGACGGGAGAGCACGTTCATTTCCCTGTTCAAATGAAAATCTATCGATTAGTTCTTTGTTCAGAGGTCATTGTCGGCAGAATTGGATAGACTGATATAACTTGATGAAAATAAATATTCATCTCTTATGAAGACCTGATTCTTCTATTCCAATATGTAACGCATCGACAATTAAACCGGCATTCTTTAACACTGCTTCAGTAAAACTTACGGTTCAACCGAATACCAGCTATGTTTACACGATATTAGCTCCAAATGTATTGCCTCCTATCTTGTTTTGCTGATTGACGACATCCGTTGCAGATGTTGTTTATATGGCGGTAAACATTCATTTTATTATGCTGACCTATGATATCAGTTGGGGATGTTATTTATATAACTGTAAAATTGAATTTGATTATGCTGACCTACCACATCGGTAGTGAATGTTATTCATATGGCGGTAAAATTGAATTTTATCATGCTGATTGATAACATCGGTTGCAGATGTTAATTATATATGGATAAAATTGAATTTTATAATGCTGACCAACAATATAGTTTGCAGATGTTAACTATATAGCGCTAAAAGTTGAACTTTATCACCAAAGCGTTGGTTTCTGCAAGATTATAGTTAAAAGATATGTGCCAGTCAGGAAATATGTCACTTGACATAGAAAAAAAACGTACATGTCATAGGTTTTGCCTTTTGATAATCCTCAAATTTGTCGAACATTTACAGAGACTTAACAGTTAATGCGATAATGGCTAAATGGTGCGTCAGCCATTTCATTAGCTGGTTGATCTATGTGGCGGGGTGTAAGATTTTGTCCTGAGAGCCTCATATTAACAAACAAAATAAAAAGTGCTTCATACAAAATGTCCCATTCTAGTTGCCTGGGACTGTAGAATACTCCGAGTGGATTATTACAGAGGGGTAAGTTACACATTAATGAGTGTCATAGATGTAACTTTAAACCTAATGATAATGAGGCTCCAGGGCGGGGGATTTGGAGGAATGTAGAGTACTACGTCGTTGTCATTACCCTGACCCAGATTTTTAGTACCTGTTATTGTCCCATCTGAGGTTTGAATTGAAATATTTAATATTTGAAATATTAAACAGTATGTGAACCAATAAGTGATATTAAATTGAATAGTTAGTATCAGATAGCAACGCTAGAAAACATTTGACTGTGTTTAGATTGACCTATTTGGCTTAGTTAGCAATATTTGAAACCATTTAACTGTGTGCAAACAATAGCAATATTTGAAAGCATTTAAATGCGTTAAAACAAATGAGCTTTGGTTCGTTTAAAAAAATAATGCTACGTACAAACAATTTAAAAATCCTTTGTATAAAAAGAAGTGGAATAAAATAACCGTCAAAGTTTGATATACCATTAAATCAAGACATCCGGGTGGTCCTACAAAGAAGAGAAATGACGTTAAGTGAGAGTGTCTCTATTAATAGTTCAAGTGAATCGACTAATAAATTTCAAATAAATGTTTACGTATGTAAATAATGGGGTCGATGCGTTGAAAATGAGCTTGAAACTTTGAATGGTGTATCCTAAGTGTTTTCACGTAAATTGATATACTCTCTGTGTCAGCCTTTTAGAAAGAAATGACCCTTTAGCAGCTGCAGACTTTGCACACACACACACACACACACACACACACACACACACACACACATATATATATATATATATATATATATGTATATCATCGCCTATGAATAAGTAAATTATAACCATATTTCTTTCAAAAATCAGAAGATAATTAGGTCCCAAATCATGGATCCTCAGATGATTATATTTCATGGAAACCACAGTGTGTTACAGCTGATAATATATATATTTAAAATGCCTTTAAGACGGTTTACTATGCACCTTGATGATTCTAGCTCCATATCCTTACATCTTAAAATCCACTCTATTCCCAAATTCAAATTTCGAAAACTTCTAGTTGAAAGCACCACTATAATAGCACACGAAATTAGTAAGCTGCGACAAACATTGTTAGACGCCCCATATAAAGTAAAGTTGGCGACCATAGTCGAGGATGACCAAAAGGCTCCCTTTTCAATAGCTACTACACCGAGGTGTAGGGGATGGCGCAACTCTTTTCCCTGGATTGCTTCACCTTACCCTTGATGCGTATCTTATATTGCTGAGTGCTAAGCAAGGAGGTATTGAGTACCATTTCTAAAGTCTTTGGTATGACGCAACCTGGGATTGAACACAGTTCTCCTGGACCATTGACGAACACTGTACCCACTAGGTCGTCTCTCTCGGCCATCATTCTTGGCAGGTCTTCTTCACTAAGCAAGTGAATGTATTTTTCTGTTGATCTGCCAAGGCTGGTGTGTCCATGTGTCGATATTCACAGGGGAGTGTCGCTCATAAGTTTGTCCCAGTTTCTCCAACTGTGCCCATCCAGTCATGTTCATCTTACTAGCGTCTACACGTATACCATATTACATTAGTTAAGCACAAACCCAGATGTATATGACAAACAGTGAAAATCAGATTCAATAAAAATTGTCTGCTCGACTGATATCCAAACCGTTACAAAGGATAATGTGTGAGAGCATAGTCAATGCTCATGGCTACGTTGCAAACGTATGCTCGATCCAATAATATAATTGTGTATCTATTTGTTGTTGTTGTTTCCGTGGGAATAAATAGAAGGTATCATTTTCGGTGAAGCCATGGCAAATAAACACACGATTTTACCAAACTCTTCAACACGAGAAGGATGCAGCGAAAGTTTTCTTTTTAAGAGAATTAAAACAGATTGGGATTCAGTTTTTCTTCTCATAGATTGGTTGACTTACAAAGGCTAAAGAATCTAATCAACCCAACAGTTTATACATAACTGGAATTTAAAAATAGATTAATGTTTTTCCAGAAAGCATTAAAAGGACGTGAAACGTAAAATGCCCTGTTCGTTCAGTATTTGAACACGAATCGCGGATTCCATTTCTTGCAATGATGACCCTTACTCTGAGCGCGCCTGTCATTACTGTAATTTTTTTTTCACTACATGTCTCTTAGGTTGAGTTGTAAAATCTAATTTAGCATATACTAAATTTCATTTATGTTCGCAGAAGCGAATATATATGGTCGACATTTATATTTTATTGTTAAAAGCTAACTTAATTCTGACAGAAATGTTAAAGTAGTATGCGATGCCAATTTGTTTTAATTGGATTAAAGTAAATTATATGAGACTAAAGTTGTTTGACAGCAATTGATTTATATAGGACAGAAATATTTTGTTTAAGAGACAAAAAGAAAACTATCAGAATTGATGTAGTAATATATTTGCCTTGCTCTTCTAGTTCTGTTGCCTTTATAACAAATTTCCATTTGTTATTCTTTGATTATTGACTAAACAACATGTCACAGAAATAATCACTAACTCTCAATTGAAATTCTGCTTTATTATAAATGCTGATGATAATAAGTGACCTCTGTCGGGGTTATCTCCTGATGAACCTTCTTTTTTCTTTATTCTTTTTTCCTTTTTTTTTTTTTTTGTTAAGGGAACTAAGCAAGCAAGACATGATCTTTTGAGAGCTGAGAGGACTCGGTAAACATTAGATTTATCGTATGAACAATCATGAAATCATCTCGACCGACAAAAACAGCAGCAACAACAACAACAGCCTTCAGTAAACACGGACCCGTTTATATTAATTTAGATTTTTTTGGAAATGGGGATTTTTAATTAATATTTCTATGTCAGAGTATTTACCATTTTAGCTCCAAAGATTTTACTACAATACGTCCCTTGAATATACCAGAGTTTTCTATTCCTTACAATTTTCTTCTAATTCTTCAATCCCTCTACCTCCCTAAATTCATCTGTTTATATCCATCAGATATAATCTACGAATATTTCAGATGAAGCGTTACCAAACATTATTTATTTTAGGCTAACATTTCTTTGATCTAATATCTGTTATTTTTCTTTGCAATTCATAGATTGTTTTTTTCCACAAATATCAAATAGGCAGTTAGTATCGAAACTAATCTCTGCAGAGCCCAATCCTTTCTTTCTGATCCAAATTGTTTACTAGACGGTTATAGGAGGGGCGTTCACAAAGTCTCCAATGAATTTTTAGAGAATCTAAAACTGATATATGGAACAGAGTAACAATGCTTGATTCAGAACGTTTGATAAAATAGTTTTTTTCTTTCTTTATTTGTTCGTCTTCATTACTTTTTCGGATAAAAATGTATTTGTGTTTTGAATCAATGTTATATTATTAGTCTTGGAAATCTTACTAAATTTACGATGAAAAAAATCAAAAAGAAAATTAAATGTAATTTTCTGGCTGACTAAGTCACTTCTATTGGCTTTTTTTCAAAGAATTACCTTTAAATATCCTACAGAAAACTTTTTGCTTTGTTCAGTAAAAGAAATGAACCGGTTATTACGTCCAAAATCGTTGGTGTACAGATGGCCCTATTAAACGGAAACCACATTGACTAAAAGTAGATAATTCAGAAACACACACACACACACACACACACACACACACACACACACACACATATATATATATATATATATATATATATAAGGATTACAAGGTAAATAGCACAATATTGTGTAATACATTAAAGAATAATGGAAAAGTATCTGGAAGAACTAAAATTAATGCAATCAATTCTAAAAATAGTTCTAAGGTGTGTCCGAGAAGTTGCAAATTGTGCTTAGGGAAAATACAATTTTCGTTTAACGGATTTTAGTAATTCTCTGAATAAAAGATCGAAGTCGGTAGCTAAATGTTGCCATGAAAATAAATATCTACTCTTTACTTTGGTATTAGATAGATTTACATGTCTGATTAAATTAACTCTGTAATACTCCCGTGACTCAAAGATTAAATATTTATTCCGCTGAATTCAACAGACCAAAGGTGTGTCGAATGCTAACTCATGAGAGGATCGGCAACAAGATACCCAAAGTCGTGTGTTTTTATTAATATCCTATTTTATAGTTTAAATATCGTTGTATTGCGTAGAATTGTTGTGTATAAAACACTGAAATGTTTTTACTGATTAAAAACGCTTTTAGCCATAATTTTAAACATAAATGTACACACACACACACACATTTTGTGTGTTCGCGCGTGCGTCTCTGTGAGTCTGAGTGATTAGTAGCTCTTAATACAGTTTCATTGTCACTCAAAATTTACGAAAAAGTTTCATTATGTTTCACAATGAGTTTTACTTATATAAAAATATTTTCCTTGTGCCTTAGAAGTAAAGCCGTAAAAAAAATGTTAAAAAAAATAAATAAATTTAAAAAAAACAGATGTAATGCGCAGAAAGAGAAAGAGAAAGAGACGGGCATCGTATAAAACCTATTAAAAGGAGAAAATCTAATTAGCATCTTTTATGAAATAAATATAATCAAGAAGAAATCATATGGCAGACATTTCTTTAATAGCTTAAAGAAAGTGCAGTAATCTGATTTTGAAGCAGACATTTGTGATTGATGATTAAACTATATCACCCTCTTTTTTTTTCTTTCTGACTTGGTGAATTAATGCCAAATTATCTGCACTTAAACTGTTTTATTTCATATTAAGATGCGCCTATCTCTTAAAAGGTTTATGTAAAAAGTAAAAAAGGAATTATAATTTATAATTCATTTGATTTTCTTGAAAATAAAGTAAATGGATATTGTCGGAAAAGAATACATATCGTCTATTTTTTTAATTTTTTTTTTAAATGTCAATTCTGTTAAAAAAAAGAAAACTTACATGAAAGATTCTGCTTTGAGTCATTCTAGTCATCTCATTGAATTTTTTTCTGCGAACTGATAAGAATAAAAAAAAAGCATTGGTTAAAAACGTGAAAACCTAAGTAACACGTGAAAATTTAAGTTGAAAAATTAAATACACAATAAAACGCGCAAACTGAAAATGTGAAAATGTTATTTGAAACGTAACCAGTTAATTTAAAACGTGGAAATAAATTTATAACGTAAAGATTTAATCAAAAACGTAAAAATGTAAATTAAAACGCAATAATTTAAAGTCAGAATTTTAAACATAAAAATTTCAAACATGAAAATGATATAATTCGTGGATATGATTTTAAACTTGATGCTTTTATCACTTTTACAAGAGAGTTTGCATGACTAGTCTCAATTAGGAGAGACCAGAGGTCGCCAATTGTCTGGGAGACCAGGGTTCAGTCCCAGGTCGCGTTATACCAAAGACTGTAAAAATGGTTCTTGATACCTCCTTGCTTAGCACTCAGCATTATAAGGTACTATCAAGAGTAAAGTGGAGCAGTCGGAGGGAAGCAGTATCGACCTTCCCTACACCTCGGCGTTGTAGCTATTGAAAAGGGAGCCTTTGGGTCGCCATGGACTATGGTCTCTATCTTTACTCACTTACATGGACTGATGATTTTGGTAGCTCGTTCCACAGTCTTCAACGATTCATCCACGTCAGCTGAAGTTGTGGAATACACCGACTGAATATCTGAGGAGAGGTAAGACTTCTCGAACGAGTGTCCCGGATAGGAGAAGAGACAATCTGATGATGATGTTCTAGGATTACTGGAGTTTTGGAGTATGCGGAGTATACTTTTATTTCCATCACTCTCAAGTCAACTCTGACCCGGAGTAGTAGAACCTAATAGAGTTCTATCTATGGGTCAAATAAAACTGTTTGACAGTTAAACTTCGTGCACACTAAAGATTCGTGCTAAATTGAATTGTTAGAAATAGAACTGATTCATCATTTAACTGTTTATAAACAAACGGTTGATGTTTAAATGAATCGTTAACGATACAGAACAATATTTGGAACCATTTAACTGTATGCAAAAGAATATGCTTAAGCTTGTTTAAAAATGTTATTAACAAAATGTCTCTGCAAATCATGCATATTAGTATGTGTTTGAAAAGGGTTTGGCATTGAATAACCTTAAATTACTGATATGCCATAAAACCTAACCAAACCAAATCAAACAAATTTTCAACGCCTGTGAGACCCAACAATGACCTGTAAAATGGATATGTTCCTACGATTCAAAGTAAAATAACATATTATGATAAACAACAATGCAGAGAGGTCTCATTAAAAACTGTTCCATGGATCAACAACAGCGAAAATATTGAACTAAGATTGTACATCTACACCAGGAAATCTTTCCAAGAAAAAAATTGTAGGTTACACAGGTTATTTTTCGTTTAGCAGTAGAAGCAACTAATTAAAAGAAATCTTTTTGAGATTAAATGATTTCAAATGTTGTCTCGACTTTCCAGGGCGGATTCTGGTTCGTACATATACCCTTTGGTAGTATGGTCGAATTTCATTTTCTTCCACAATTCCCTGTGGATCATGTCCCCTACCTAGTCGTATCAAGTCTCATTCTCTTTTTTCGCTTGTTTTCTGTATTCACTTTTTATATGATTAATCATTTCATCTTGTTCACCATATTATCTTCACTTTCTATTTTGTTGAGTTATATATATATTTTCATTCCAACACAATTGATCCTTAAAGTATTGCTTTGTGCTACTTTTAGAAGAGAATCAGTTTCTCTCCAATGATTTTGGCAGTATGGTCAAAATTCAGTCTCACTGACTGTTACATGTAGATCCCATTTCCTACCCAGTTATGAGTACCCTTTAAATCATTTTGTGATCGTTTACTGTATTCGCTTACAATATGATTAATCATTACATGTTCCCCATATAATCTACGTATGCTATTTGGCGTGTATTATCGATTTTCATTTTAACATAATTGATTTTATGGCGTTGTTTTGTGCGGCTATTTGAAGAGATTCAATTTCTCTCTCATCTTTCTTTCTTATGTACATGTTTTTTCGTTCGGCATTCCTCTAGTTTGTCTCTTAAAATATCCATACAGTTTTCCCTCCCATTATCTCTTTACTCCTTTTTGTTGCTTTTATTTTTGGTATTTACGTTGCTAATGCTGTTATTTTCAGCTGTTATTTATCTTTCGTCCTCGTGTTCTTGTGTTAATGTATCAATGAAACCCACAACGCAACTGCATCTATTTCCTTCTTCTTTCTTAACACGTTCAGTATTTCTGTTATCTCTCGGATGTAATATCTTGTGCAAAGTACTCTAAGTTTTATCTTTTGATCAATTTGTTTGAGTTCTTCCCTTCTCTATTAGCAAAATGGTTCTGCGAATATCAGTAGGAGGACTGCCAGGTAGTTGTCACTTTAAAGAGGAAGCTGCTCCAGAGCTTAATTTGGAGAAGCTTTTTTTTGTTCTTCTGAGGCATCCTTTTCTTAATATTTCTTCCCTCTCTTATTCTTATGATGCCTGCTTCCAATATTTCTAAGCGCTTGTTGTTTTCCTTTTCTTCTAGGGTTCTCTTACTTTCTTTATTTAGAAGTTCTATTCCTTCTGCTTCTTCTTTTTTCTCACTTTTCGTTATAAGCATGGCACATTTTCATGTAAAATTCTATTCATATTTTCTGGCTGTATATTCTAATTGTTTGTATCAGGTCACTTGTTCTTTTTAATTATTTGCTAATACCTTTACGTCATCAACATACATAAGGTGATTAATATTTTCTTGTGATTTTCAAAGATTTTCACCCGACTGTGCATTTCCTAAGTACATAACTGTGTGGCATTATTGGTTAAAGAATAGCAGTGTTGACAGTGAGTCTCCTTGGAATATGCCTCTTTAAATTTTCTTTCCTGCTAATGTTAGGAAATCAATACGGGAGAAGAAAAAAATGTCAATACAAACCTGTTCAACTTAAAAATTAAGTCCCATTCTGTCCGTGCGATAGGGTTGATATATATATATAAATATATATATATATATATATACATACATATATATATATATATATATATATATATATACTGCTTATTATCATGCCGATCCCCATGGATGATAAGGCCGCTTGCTAGATGTGTTGCCTCTGCTGCTGCAGGATCTTTTTCCGTCGCAGATTCAAATTTGTATTCATTATATATGACACGGTTGTCTCAGATCCGCTCAGAATCAATATTCTAAGAGTCACGTTACTTAATTCCTGATTAATCGGAAAATATTATTATGTTCCTTTATATTTCTCTTATGTTCGTCTTGGAAGTGGATGGTCGGAGCCAGTTGAATTTTGGAGCGTCTTTGCTATATGAACGGTCGGTGACTATCGAGGTTAACACTTCTGTTTGGATTATTAAAAGTTCTGTTTGGTCACAATAAGTCTATGGATTGATACTGTCCTCAAAGTGTTGTGTAAGTTGTTAGTAGCAAGGGAAAGGCGAGTACTATGTACTTGGATTGTGCTTTGACACGTGACATAGACAAATCTTTTGCGCCATTTTTATGATCAATTTCCAGACGGTTATATTTTGTTCTAGGAAAGTAATGCAACGGTTCGCTATTTACTAGTGACATAAAATTGATCCTCTGAAAAGTCCACTTACTTTCAGTTTCTCTTTTGGTCTTTATAATTTTTTAAACCTGGTGGACAATCGAGAGATTTCCAAAAGAAAGAAAAGTGTACATTTTTGTGTAAAAGTAGGCTTTAGCAGTTGAAATTTGTGTGTCTAGTTTTGCATTTATTTATCAATCTGCGCTGCTTTCTTTTGTTGGATTTTGTTGAGATTTTACTGACGACAATGTTTGACTTGCCCCGCAAAATTTGAAGATTCTAAAACCAAAACAATCGAAGAAATTTTAAGAAATTTTTTCCTGCCTTGATTGTTTAAAATACATGTTTAACCAATTAGAATCATAGAAAATCATTAACTATTTTATCAAATTTCGATCCGACCTCAATCTTATAAATAGGCAATGAGATAGATAAATCTTCTGTAGATCTGTAGATTAATTCAGTAAATCTACTATAAAATTTCGACTTTATGTCTTAGAGTGAAAATCTAACATTCTGTTCCTTCAAGTGTGCATTTAATTTCAGCGTCCCTGATTATTTCTAATTGAACGAACATAATCCACTTAATTTCACTATCCCTGATTATCTCAAATTGAACTAAGATAATACACTTAATTTCAAGATTCTTGATTATTCCAAATTTAATGAACACAATCCACTAAATTTCAGCATCCATGATTACTTCAAATTGAACGAAAATAATCTACTTAATTTTAACATCCTTGGTTATCTCAAATGAAACTAAGATAATACTCTTAATTTCTGCATCCTTGATTATTTCAAATTAAACGAACATAATCAGCTTAATTTTAACATTCTTGATTATTTCAAATTGAACAAACGTAATCCGCTTAATTTTAACATCCTTGATTATTTGAAATTGAACTAAGATAATCTACTTAATTTCAACATCCTTGATAATCTCAAATTGAATGAACATATTTGTTTACATGAATAATGGTACTTAAATTTCAATCTTTGTCTTGCCGAATTTTCTAGCTTCATTTGCTGACATATTAGCATATAAGTATACTCTCTTACCTAAACAGTGACACGCTCGCACAAAAATATTTTTCACACAAATATATTGACTAGATTTACACAATGCAAACTGCTACATTGAATGCATCAAGTTTATTCCTTGTTATGTAAAAATTAGAGAAACTAATTTCATTTTGTTTATCAGAAAATACTGAGCAACTTTTGTTTTTACACCAACTTTTCACTAAAGTCAAAGAAACAAAATCTATTAAATTTGTAGATCAGTGTCTTATTCAATCATTTACACTCTTTTCATGTAAAACGTATTTTTTAAAAATTACTCTGTTATGTGTTGAATTCCCTGATGTGCGTGGCTTAAGTGCAGCTTTGAAATATGTGAGTTCAAACTCCATTCACGTCATTACGTTCATTTTTGGACTAATACATTTGGTTTGGTTTGGTTTAGTTTGGTTTCTTTGTTTAATGTCATATCAAACTTTTTAGGCTATTTAATAGCAAAGCCATTCTCCAAGAAGAACAGTAGTGGTACTATTTAACCCATAGCTGGGAAGATTCGGGGGTTCATATTTTTCCCATGGGTATTTGCCCGAAAGTGAACGTAATAGCGCGACTGGAGTACGAACTCGCGAACTACGATCCCGCAGTCCATCGCTTTAACCATTACACCACGAGGACACCCCTTAATACCTTTGGGAAAAGTATGAACTTCGTTATCCATCCCCCAGTTATAGGTTAAATCATATCACTGCTTTCCTTCTACAATATTCTTAAATCATCCACAAAAATTGATATGCTACAAATCCATGAAACCAAACCAACAAAATCAATTATTGTCAGTCATACCCAACAAAGACAACACGTGGATAGGCACTTCTGGTTCATTTTAGCACATATTTCTGCAAAAGTACTCCATTGCTTCATAGGCTCATACCACATTGCGTAGCACTCATTAATCAGGACAAAGACCGACACACTTTTATGTAACTTTCTTTAATTCGTTTTTAACTTCAGTTTAATATATTTATATGATTACTTTAGTGATAAACTATGTTTAATCCCAAGCTATCGGTTAAATAGTAACACTGCTGTTCTTCTACAAGGATGGCTTTGGCAGTCGAAAATCCGCTAGGATACGTATACCATTAAACAAACAAACCAAACCAAACCATTTATATTTTATTTCCATCATATTTCACGTGATTACAAACAAAATAGAAATAGGATTTTATACAAGTTTTTGATGGTTGGTTGGTTGGTTGGTTGATTGGTTGAACTTTATGGCATATCAACTTTTATTTAATGTAAAATCCATTTTTAAACAAATAATCAGTTATATTTCAAACAATTCAGTTTAGCATGAGTACAGAGTTTAATTGTCAAAAACATTTCTATTTTAAGCTATTCAGTTTAATATAAGCATAGATTTTCTTTTCACAGAGTTGAATATCAAAACAGTTCTATTTTAAATAATTCAGTTTAACGTAAGTACACTTTAATTGTCAAAAACAGTTCTATTTCAAACAATTCAGTTTAACATAAGCATGTTGCTTAGTTCTCTATAACCCATTGATAGGATCCTATCAGATGTTACAATTCCGGGCCGGAGTGGACCCGGGAGCAATGTCAATGAAGGGGTACTCCCTATTCTCTAAAGCTCCAGCATCACTGGCACCTCACCATCAGATTGTTTACTGTCATTATCAAGACACTCGTTCGGGGGTTGTCTTACCCTTCTGAAGCGATGCAGTCGGTGAATTCTACAGCTCCAGAGAGTTAAATGTTAAAACAGTTTTATTCCAGAGAATTCAGTTTAGCATTAGGGCACAGTTTCGATGTCAAAACAGTTTTATATCGAGCAATTCACTTTATCATAAATACACTGTTTAAATGCACAAAATAGTAAACTCAAGAAAGCACGTTTTAGTTCTATTTAATCCACAGATAGACCCTAATCAGGTGCCACCACTCCTGGCCAGAGTGGACCTGGGCGTGATGGCAATAAAGGGGTACCCCACATTCCCCAAAGTTCCAGGATTACTAGAAATTCATCATCAGATTTTTTAGTGTCATGTCCAGTACACTCATTGCGGGTGGGGTCTTACCCCTCTGCAGAGAAGTACTTGGTGTATCCTACACCCCAAGCCGACTGGGCATGAGTTTATTTAATTTGGTCTTTAAAAATTCTGAATAATTAAATGGTAGATACGCGTAAAATTTTGATGAGTCTTTGATTTCAATTTTTTGGAAATTGCCTCCAACAACCTAGAGGCACGCAGACGGAATTCGAGGAGACAAAATTAAAATGAATTTTGTGATATTCGTTACTCGATAATCCTGTCATTAAGATAGGAAAAAAGGAATTAAAACTCCCAAGTAGCCGATAGATAATGCGAAAGATTGCTGCCATAAAACACATTCAGGTAAATGAGGTAGAAAATGAACTGTCTGGAATATCTTCTTCTATACAATGCACTCTAAAGTTCTGCTTTTTTGGTTTCCAACATATAAGTTTCTTTAGAAACAGTCCAGAAAAAAACTCAATCGATAATAAGAAGGAAATACATCTCTCCTCAACATTTCCCCACCCTCTCTCTCTCTCTCTCTCTCTCTCTCTCTCTCTCTCTCTCTCTCTCTCGGACTATCTTCTTGTCTGTACGTCTGCCTATATCTGTCTTTCTATTTCTCTCTCTGTCTCTTTTCCTCTTTCACACTGACACACACGCATGCACTCACAAATGCATTTATACACATAGATGAACACACACACACACACACACACACACACACACACACACACACACACGCGCGCGCTCGCGCACGCACACACACACACACACACGCATATATATATATATATATATATATATATATATATCGTAGCAAAGACTCACTTCCTGTCTGTATACTTGTATGATTCTCTATTTCTCTCTGTCTGTAGGTCTGTGCTTTATCCCCGCCTCTCTCTCTCTC
The DNA here is from genome assembly GCA_963585895.1 of Sepioteuthis lessoniana. NCBI lineage: Eukaryota > Metazoa > Mollusca > Cephalopoda > Myopsida > Loliginidae > Sepioteuthis > Sepioteuthis lessoniana. The sequence continues at coordinate 96,836,194 of OY757911.1, forward strand.
TCTCTCTCTCTCTCGCATACGCACACATACACACATACGCACACACACACACACACACACACACACACACACACACACACACACACACACACATACACACACTTTCATCCTGTCCAATGTCTGCATATCGTTTGTTTATATTCACTTGCTCTTGTTATATGTCTGTTTCTCTCTTTCTCCTCTCTTACTCTGTTTTCTCTCTCTCTCTCTCTCTCTCTCTCTCTCTCTCTATATATATATATATATATATATATATATATATATATATGCCAGACACCTGGCAATGATATCTAAATTTCGCTAAATTTTTGCAGGTGTGTTTCAAATTATTCGCGATTGATGGATTTGGTATTTTTTGTACTTGTCTTCTTTGTGTCACACCAAGTCAATCATATATATATATATATATATATATATATATATATATATATATATATATATATATATATATATATATATGTATATAAAAGTAGTTTCGAAGTTTATGTTGTGGTCTTCTTTACAGGAGTATTAAAGATTAAAATATTATCATAATTAACATCGTTATACGTATAGTACGTCGTTCCTTGACTCTCTCTCTTTCTCTCTCTCTCTCTCTCTCTCTCTCTCTCTCTCTCTCTTTCTCTCTTTCTCTTCCATCACTCCCGGTTGGTCCCCAAGACTGCATCCGCTGTCCACACTGAGCTGATGTATTTAAGATTTTCCTGATTGGCTGACACTAGCTAGTTCATGTGGAGGAGTTCACAGGAGAATATCAGGTAACTCTTTGTATAAGTAAAAGACAATAGGGGAATAGCTGATAAGCTGCAACCTCTTCTTTCTCAAGAAAGGTCACATCGAAATCACTAAGAACTACTGAGGCATAACTCTTATTATTTTTACTGCTTAGGTTTAGAATACCTGCTTCTCAATCGTATTCGACCTGAAGCTAAGACAATTCTTTGTAAAAATCAGGACAGCTTCGGAGAAATTAATTAACAAACAACAGACTCTAAATATCGGTCGAATCATCGTAGGAGTACGTGCAAAAATAATCTCGATCATAAATATATTGAGCTAATAAATAGCGACAAACGACACTTTCGGTCTCACACACGTTTTATAATATCAAAACAGGAAATTATTTTCGTGATTGAACTCATATTCTTCCTTTTATATTTTGGAGAGTATCCATTCAGTAATGCCTCGTGCATATATGTATGCGCGTATTTATCTTTTCAACCCGATTGCTACTGGGAGGATGTATCACAAGGTCAGTTTTTACGTAAAGTACAGTTACGAGGATCATTAAATAAGTTTCCAGACATTTTTCGTATGGGCACTTTTATAGATAGTACACACAGGAAACTCTAGTCCCCTTCAAAGTAATCTCCTCCGACTGCAATGCACTTGTACTGTTTCAACAACTTCTGGAAGGCCTAATGGAAGTCCTCTTGACCTTCGTTACAGCCTCTTTCCTCGCCTCAATTTTCTCATAACGACAGCCTCTGAGCTTAGGGAATAACGAAAAGTCACAGAGAGCAAGGTCTGACTATAGGGAGGGTGAGGAACTGTCTTAATGCCCATCTTGGTCAAATTGTCTGTGACAAGGATGGAGTTGTGGACTGGTGTATTGTTCTGGTGGAAATGCCACTGACCCGATATGAAGAGTGCTGGTCTCTTCTGACTGAATATCTCTCCTGAACTCCCTTAAAACCTCAACATAGTATTTCTTGTTGAGTGTCTGTCTAGTGCGAACCCAGTGCATGTAGATCATGCCAGTGCTGTCAAAAAAAGTGATCATCAAAAGTTTGTGTCTGGCCTTCTTGGGTCTGGGAGAGCCAGCATGCTTCCACTTTAAGTTTAAAACAGATTTTTATTTCATATCGTTCTTCTAAAGTCCAGATTGCATTTTTGAAATTCACCAGCTGTGACAATCAGGCTTTATTAGGGTGTATTCCAATTGCCGCTGTAGCTGTTCATTTGAATCTGAAATCATAAACATTTGTCAATCATCTCATAAGATGTATAGCAATAAGATACTGCCTAATCAAGAGTCTACGACAATTTTAAATGCCTGGACAAAAAGAGGCTGGAAACTTACTGAATGCACCACGTACAATGAATACGATTTCCTCATCTCTAGGCATAAAATGACCTTGGATGGGTTGAGATTTCATTAAAATCAATCAATCAATCAATTTGTATATAAAAGATTTTCATTTCAAAGTATATCCTATGTATATCCTTGTTTTAACAGACCCTTAATTTTTGAGAAAAGGGAGGCTGATTTTTTCTGACTTCTTATTGATTAAATGCACATATTAACCTGTTTGTAACTCATTCACAAAGTAGTTATGATTGTAAACTGCATCTGGGATTAAAGCCCCAGGTCTGGAGTTAGCAATAAGATACTGAATTTTCAAGAGTCTACGACAATTTTAAATGCCTGTACAAAAAGTCTGGAAACCTTTTGAATGCACCATGTAGTTTGATTTCAGAGTTTACTATTCAGACCGTTTGGCGTGTAAAAAATAAAGAGCACATCCTGCGCAACAATTTAACTCTAGCTGGAAGTGGAAGAGAAGAAGTAGCTTTGTGCCTTTCTCAAGGACATTAGAGCAAAGTGAAATGCGAACAGCCTTATATAAGATTTGAACCCGCCCGATCCAGTCCATTTCACTAAGTTAAACAAATAATCATGAATTGTCATTTTTGGGAACGTTCGGTCGATGTAAAATTTAGATAGTTCGACACAGCATCAAATTCACATTTTTACAATTTCTACTTCGTTTGCTTTATTTAATGACATATGAACCTTCATGGATTATTTTATGCTAAAGCTCTCCTTGTTGATAAGAAGAAGCGATACTATTTATAGAATTAGGATATGGGTTTTTCATCCTTTTCCCAAGGATTTGATTCGGAAAGTGAACGTCATTGCACGACTGAATTTTGAACTCGATGGCTTCGGAGCTGCAATCCAGCACTTTAGCGATTATGCCACGGGGACACCCAGTTTTAGAATTTCTGTTTACGTATGATTTTTATCGATTATTTTCATGATATTTATATATTATCATAATTTAAAACTTTTCAAATTATTTAGGGGGTGTGTTGTATATTGACCTCCGACCCGGCCAAGCTGTCAAAATAGAAAATGCACCTGTGTAAATAACAGGTGCATCGGGTCGAGGAATATCAGGATATAACCTTGACCGTCGAGGGGTTGGATTGAGTGCGAAATTGTGACGCTCGCAGGAAGAAGAATGGGCGTCAAATTATTATATAACCCCGGCGACAGGAAAAACGAGTCACTTGGAGAGAAGATACTGGAATGAGGAACATGTCCCTGAGAGGCTGGGCCTCCAGGCCCTCGGTTGAGCAGCCCAAGAAAACGGGAAAGAAATGCTGTTAAGGTCATAAGATCGGGGGTCAATATGTTGCAGTTCTGTTCTGCCTCCAACTCACCTCTCACACAGTAAAACCTTTAGTAACCCTTTCGAGTCCTTTCAAATAAATCGAGAGGTATATTTTTCTAAAGATCTGTGTCCGCTCGTCTTCATTGCGTCGTTATGTTTCTGCATGCATATGTATTATGTGGCTATACAACATATGCCTTCATTCAGTATGTTGGGCATGAAACTTAACTGCATCTTTGGGAAGGCTTATTTCTTGATCTCTAAATTAGTCCCTTATTGGCCATAACAACGAATTCCTTTTTGACTCACATTGAGATTAACAGCACGTGTGGATCAAATAGATCTGTTTGAGATTAGGTTTAAAATGATTTTGAATGACATTAATATATTATCTCTTAAACGATGGAAATTATGTATGAGATATTTTCCTCGGAAAGATGTTTGTGATTACATCTTTTGTATTGAATATAATTTGATGCCATATTTGTTGAACTTATTTTGGCATCAACTAACCCAAGATTTGATATAGTATAAATCCAACCAACCAACCAACCAACCAACCTATATTTTTCTACTTTATAGATTCTTACGTAGAAAATAAAATAATTCATGATGGGTTTGTCTAAAACATTTTTATTGGGCATATTTAACAATAGATTTAGACATTTTCCTTGGTGAAAACTTTTTAAAAACGAGGACTTTATATTGATCTCAGTACTAAATTAAAGAAGCCTTAATAAATATATTTTGATAAAAACGTAGCTGAACATCTATCAATTTACAGATAATGAAACAGCGATTGCTACTTAAATAATAATTGGATATCACAAAACGATTAAATCCGAGAGTATATTGCAAATGTGCACTTAACTATTTCGTGGACGGTTATGTAAGACTTCTTGATTTAAAGAATTGTAGAATTATAATATACAAAACATATGAATATAGTACATTCACAGAAAAATAATCAAACGTGAAGAGAGAATCGATAAGAAATCAATTCTCAAAAGATAACATGAAATAATGAAAAGGAATCTTACGAAAAACTTGAGTTAATATCAGCAGCTAAGAATGAAGAATATATGTGTGGAGTTTTCATTAACCACAGAAATGTTGTCGTTCTTAACAATGCCACACACACACGCATATATATTTATATACATATATATATATATATATATATATATATATATATATATATATATATATGTATAGGGCAATCTCTGAATGACAAGCCTATGAGGTTACTAGAATCATTACCATTCTTCGGTAGTAATATCTTATCTATATTAGCTTTCGTAGAGCAACGGTTATTTTCGTTGAAAATGGATACGACTACACGAGCTCAAACCCTGGATCAAGCTGTTTGCGTTTTCCATAATGCTCATACTCTAAGGAAAGCTATAAATCCTTATTCAAATTCCAGTTATTATCAATGTGAGTCAAACTGGGTTCTTTAACCTTGGTATGGTAACCAGTCTTGGAGAAAGAAAACCCTGAATATAGACCTGTTAAACAATGCTTATAAATTGAATTTGTGTCACATCCTGATCGTGGCAATGGAGTTAGGTAAATACATACTTAAAAAGTTGTCATTATACTCAGAGGAAAGACATGTACTGCTATTGACAGTCTATCGATTATTTGGAAATCTGTTCTCTCTGATGAAATAAAACGGAGATTTTTACAAACTGCTGCCGTTTCAGTAATAAACAACGGTTGCACAACATAGATTTTAACGAAATTCTTGGAAGAAAAAGCTTGATGAAAATACATAAGAATTAAAGCACTGTTTGGAAATAATCCTTGAAGCAGCACCCCACAAAACAAGAGTTTTACAGAGCTGTAGCTTCTATCTCACAAGCAATCCGATCTTTTAAACAAAACTGGGTGGGAACGTGTATACAACGAAATTATATAGATGTTCACAAAGCGTTCTTAATCTAGAAATATTAAATCCCTGTTTGGCATATTCACTTTCAGATATATATATATATATATATATATATATATATATATATATATATATATAGTTTGAAGTGTGTATGTTTAGGCTACTAGTTATTATTCAAGCAAGTTTTCTTAAAGACGATGAAACTGTTTTTTATTATTATTTTATTTTTCTGTACTTCTTGTTATTTTACTAGTGTCGGCACTAGGTGGTAAAGGAATTGTCACATATCCTCTGACCAAGCGATTTCGTCCATACTTTTGGTTGTCATCATTAAACAAAACGCGGAAAACTTTCCAAATGACTCCTTCAAAACAAAACGCTATCAATTAACAATACAGTTAAAACTCAAAAGTCATCTCAAAACAATGCTACCCCTGATGACCACCAAACGTATGGTCGTAAGAGCTTGGGCTAAAGACATGGGACAATTATTTTACCATCTATTGACTATTGCCAAATAACAAGTAGTCTTGAAAAAAAAAATTAGAAATAATAAACAGTGTTGCATCGTCTTTAACAAAACATTCTTGTATATATATATATATATATATATATATACTGTGGAACGACGACTTACAATATACTAAATATTCAGAATACAAATCGAGTTTCAGAGGAATTTCTATCCCATTTAACAAAGAATATTCAAGGTAAGAAAGTGAAAATTGAAAGGACCCGACTCAAAAGATCAAGTGTCATTATTCGTAACATTTATTACCATTTTTCATTGATTTTATTATTTTCTCATTGTTTTCAGCGTTTATGTGAATGACTATGTTGCCATTAACGAAAATATTGCTTCGGGTGGGTATAATATTTACACTTTATACTACTGTTTTTGGGGGCTGGAACGAATTATACAATTTACACAGTACAACCTACCCAATAATACGAAAGTTCCAAGATACAAAATACCCTCCGGAACGAATTAATTTCGTATCTCAAAGTATCACTATATATATATATATATATATATATATATATATATATATATATATATATATATAATCAACTTTAACACACTGGTTTCAATTAATTATGATCATCAGACGACCAAAATAAGTGTACAAATGATTTCAAAATGACACTAAACAATATGATATAATAATTATAAAATCTATGTACGAATTTTTTAATAATAAGTTGACTTATTCGTTTTAAACATTTTACTTTTCTCACTTTGGACATACAGCAATCTTTGTACACACAAACGTCTATACACACACACACACATACATATATATATATATATATATATATATATATATATATATATATATATATATATATATATATATTGTTAGGTAAGGCAACACAAAAATGAACCACTGCTTCTTTAAAATAAAAAAAGGAATTTCATCGCAGTTTCGAATCGCTAGGACCAATGATAACAGATGCAAAAACCTAAAATCTAAGAAACAATTTTTATTGCCTTGTCGGCTGGGACAGTAGAATAACTGACTGTACCTCTGCAGAAGGATAAGATCTCCCCCCCACCGCTAACGAGTGTCCTGGATATGAAACTAAACAATCTGATGGTGAGGCTACAGTGCTCCTAGGGATTTGGAGAGTACCCCTTCATTGTTATTGCTCCCATGTCTTCTCTCCACCGTAATGGTAGCACCTGATAGGGCCATTTCCATGGGTTAAATAGAAGTAAACTACATACTTATGCTGAACTGGATTGTTTGAATAAGAAATGTTTGACTAAACTGAATAGTTTGAAATAGAAATGTTTTTGACTATTAAACTGGTTACTTACATTTAAGCTGCGTACATATGTATAAACTGAACTGTTTGAAATTGAACTGTTTTTGACGTTGAACCTGTGCTTGCGCTGGGCTAAATTGTTTCATGTGGAGCTTTTAGCGTTTGGCTGTGTGAACAGGATCTATAATTATACTAAATTGAATTAGAACTTCGCCCAGTCGGCTGGGGCTGTAGAATACACTGACTGCACCTCTGCAGAGGCTAATATCCCCCCCAAACGAGTGTCCTAGATATGACACATAACAATCTGATTGTGAGCTTCCAGCAGTGCTGGAGCTTTGGGAAATGCGAAGCACCCCTTTATTGCCATTGCTCCCAGGTCCACTCTGGCCCGGCGTGGTAGCACCTGATAGGGCCCTATAAATGGGTTAAATAGAATATACGGCATACTTATAGTAAACTGAATATCTTGAAATGTTTTTTGACTATTGAACCGTGCTTACATTGGAACTGCGTGCTTGTGCTAAACTCAATTATTTCAAATGGAACTGTTTTTTGACATTGAGACTGTATTTACACTTAACTGAATTGTTTAACATAAAACTGTTCTGACATGTAACTGTGTGTAAACAAAATCTGTACTTTTACTAAACTGAATTAGCTGAAGTAGAATTGCTTGAATAAACTTCATAGGTCGAAATAGAAATATTTTTTACAATTAAACTATACATACATTTAAACTGAGTGCTTTTGCTGGACTGGATTGTTTTAAATTGAATTATTTTTGACATTGAAACTGTACTTAAATAATTCAAGCAGTTATATATAACAATTCAGTTTAGTGTGAAATAGAATTTTTTTTTGACAATTAAACTGTGTACTCATGCTAAACTGAATTGTTTTAAGTAGAACTAATTATTTACATAAAAATGGATTTGACGTTAAATAGCGTACAAAGGTTGATATTCCATAAAACCAAAAAAACAAACAAACCAAACCTGAATTAGAACTGTTTGAATAACCTGAATAGCTTGAAATAGAAACGTTTTGACTATTAAACTGTGAACTCATGCTAAAGTTAATTGTTTGAAATAGAATTGATTATTTGTATGAAAATGGATTTGGCATTAAATAGCCTACTAAGGTTGATATGCCCGAAACCAACAAACCAACCAACCAACCAACTAATACAAGAACAATAAAAAAGAGAGTTAAGATAAATGGATGATGTTATATCGTCGAAATCTTCTAACTAATCTGTTTGTTCATTTTCTGATACCTTCAGCATGAAATCTCTTGAATTCCAGATATTCATATGTTTATCTTTTCTTTTTTTAGAGAAAAGAATGAAAATTTCCTCATCTCTTTCTTTTCTTTTTCAAATCTTTTCTCTTTCTTTTGTTCCCTCGGGGATTTTATATTATGTCTGTGTACAACATAAATGATTCACACGATTTATTTCTCGATGAAGGAGATGAATTTTAGAGCTTCGGTCATTTTCTTCTTCCTGTTTCCCGATTTTATAAAATGTTTGTATTTTCACGTTTTCTTGATCATCAATGAGAGTTGAATATTTCCCTCTTTCCCAATAAATCTCGGTCGAATAAATAATTCAAACAATTTTCGCGAGGATCTTATACTGCTATTAAAGAAAGAAAGAAAGAAAGAAAGAAGAAGAAGAAGAAGAAGAAGAAGAAGAAGAAGAAGAAGAAGAAGAAGAAGAAGAAGAAGAAGAAGAAGAAGAAGGACTTATCCAGTTTGCACTTAAATTTCCTAATCTCCTTGCATAATGTCGAGATCACATTTGCTTTTTCTTTTAAAAATTAAACAGATATAAAACTACCTTACACTAATCCCTCCGAAAAAAAAATCAAGAAGAATGATAATTTTTACTGAGGTGAGGGTAACTATACACTGGATAGGGCATTGGCGTTCATATTTTCCGCCCCTTTAATATGATATCCATGATATCCAGCAAATTTTCGAAGGAGTGAGCCACGCGGTCGGTATCATGGGGAAATAGTAGTTCTCTGATGAATGCACTAATCCATTACACTTAAAATAATTCGTTCTTAAGACTCTTCCCGGTGTCCGGAATCTTAAATATACACGCATAGACAAGGATTGCATCAAAATGAGGTTGATGTATGTTTGATATTCAAGTATCACATGCGTTGAACAGGATATCGTCTTCGTGTGAACAATTAATTGTAAACCTCCAAAATATCTGTTCTCTGGTGAGCTCACAAATGGAAAACGTCATCAACAAAAAAAAAAGACATTTGGATTATCTTAAGGAAAATTTAACGTCTTTGGAAACGGATGTCAAAGAATGTGAGTAAAAAAAAGATTACATAGATATAATTGTCTTAGAATCATTAAGATTGATAAAACTAAGATCAAAAGGAGGAATTTACATGTTGAACGGAAGCGTGCTTTTTCTTTGGGAGAATTCATCTGTGAATATACCAGGTGGTTCTGAGAATTCGAAATGCGAATCGGGCTATCGTTATCTGTTATGAAAAGCTGGATATGTTATTCATGTCAATTCCCATATAAACTTAAAACATGAAGAAACTTATAAACTTTCCGTTCCACCTCGTCCCCATGGTAATAATGTTTTGTTCGTGGAAAGTGTGCAAATAAAGTTCTGGGGTAAAAAGACACGTGAAAATTCATAAATATGATAATCCGTAGTATGGATGGCTGCTCTATCGCAGCCTAAATGGCGAACGACAAAAATGGTTGGACGTTTTAAACAATTTTTTAGGTAACGTTGATTATCGTAGATTGTGATGACGATTATGATGGTGATGGCAGCGACGATCGTCTTGTTGGTCGACGGAGAAGGAAACATTAAAAGCAACATTTTTAAGATAAGATTATAGACATTCATTTGTTAAGAGTCGAAAGATGGTTGACTTATTGAGATTCTAGGATAGGAACTCATAAGCCACTTTCACTTGGATAGATATTTTGTGTGCAAATCATTTCAGATGATAGATTCTTTTCTTCATTATATTTATGACTTGTTTTTTTTTTTTTTTTCTAGCAGACTGCTCATCTGAGTCTTTTCCCCAGACTGTCAAATAAGACACTTTCTGCCGGCATTGAGAATTCCTTCGATTCAATCTCGAGAAATACTTTCTGAGTAATTTTTCGGCAAATATTTCAGGTGGACACGATGGATATTTTTTACGCTATTTCGGAACAGCATGTTTTTTGTTCGAAATCCTACAGAAAATAAAGAGCTTATTGTCGCCGAAACCGAAACTAGCATATTAAATTGGTTAATCTAAATCTTGATCAAATCAAGAATTTTTCAGGAACATCAACATTTTATCATTGATAGATAATCTATATCACTTTGTTTTCTGAATTTTTGAGCCAAGGTTGATGAGTTATGTCATTCAGGGTTTTCGGACTATTGTCTCCATCTTTATTGTTATATTTAAAACGTTTCAGCCAATATGTCCTCCGGTCTTCTTATATGTGAAGAAATTTTGGTAACATTCACAAGAAAACCAATACGTTCCGGCTTATAATCACAGGCATTACTAGTCAACGATTTAAGCCCATAAGGAAGCCTTATGATATACCGTAGTATATTTCATTAGCAATATCAAAATATTATTAAGTGGCTTTAAGGACTGCTGACATGTCCCACAAATGATTTTTGAATTAGATGAGCGTATCAATTAAAAAATGCTGAGAGATTTGCAGTCATTTTGCAAGGAAGAATGACAGGCATACAATTTAATTAAAGAAGAATAACACAGTGAATAGAAATGTTTCGATCATTGCACAAAAGATGTGCATTAATTTCAAGGATGTTCATTGTTATATGATAATGGCATTAGAACGTGTGTTAAAATAAGGAACATATTGATGATGAAATCTGCAACTACGAGGCAATCCCAAAAAGTGTGTGCCCAAGACAAGGGAAATAACATTTTTTAAAAGTATTTTTATTGAAAGTTTAAATAATATTAAAAAACGATGCAGTGTTGAACCAAAAGAACGAAACATTTTTATTATCCGATTTTCAGCGGAGAAAAACGGGTTTCAATTCAGAGTTTTCCTTCTCCTACACTCGTTATCTTACCAAGGCTTAAGATCATAGATTGCTCAACTATTTATCCATTGTTGAGGAGATGGATTTAGACACTTCCAGAAGTGAAACGCAAACACCAACGTTTCCAACTTTGTTTGCGGTTCCTTTTCTTAAGATGATAACAGTTCCACAAAGAATGCCTTTAAATTTTATGGCTTTTGGTCATTTAAATCTTGATCAAATTGAGAATTTTTCAGGAACATCAACCTTTTATCCTGGATTCATAATCTATATCACTTTGTTTTCTGAATTTTTTAGCCGAAGCTTGATGAGTTTTATCATTCAGGCTTTTCGGACTATTGTCTTCATATTTATTTTATATTCACAACGTTTCAGCCGATATGTCCTCCGGACTTCATTAGATGTTTGGAGAAATCGGAGGCCTACACGGAAATTCTAGTCATGTCCTTTATTTAAAATAAATAAATGTCCCAAAAAAGTCAATCTGAACTCTCCAGCAGGACACATAGCGTAAGGGTGATAGTCGTTGGTTCCCTAAGCTTATAAAAAGACAATCATCATGAGGTTGCAGGTTCAATCCTGACTGCAGGCATGCAACAATACAAAAATACCAAGCACTTATACGCGGTAATGATTAATGGAATAAGAACAAGTGACCCCTGTGGATTAAATATAGGACGTGGTTCGAAGTTCCGTGTAGGCACCTGAGTTCAACAAACACCTGAAGAAGACTGGAGGAATATCGGCCGAAACGTTGTGAACATAATAATAAAGATGAAAACAATAGTCCGAAAACCCTGAACGATAAAAACATTATTTTGTATTGAATTATTTACTCAGCTTGTGCGTATAATGACAGAAGGAGTTGGACGGCCTGTGAGAATTAGTATCAACTGAGTATTTACAAAGATTAGTCAGCACACTTCTAATGAATTGAGTATTTACTTTACACAGTAGATTATTATCAATTGACATATTATCCTTTTATATCAAAGCATAAGATTTATTGCTGAATATTAATCTCAGAGTTCGAACTTTACACTGAGAACAGATCAGAGGAAAAAAATCAACGAATAACTACGCCAGAGACTAAGGACTAAATGATTTCATCGAGTAAATATTTACTTTCAATAAATCATTATTATCCCACGGATTTTAGCATGAGGCATGAGTGCGAATAATGTTATTAAAAAGACTGTGAGTGGTTCTTGTGAAATTTCCAGTCTTCTTTTTAGTAATATTCACCATTTCCCGACAAATAATAATAAAAAGAAACCATGTCTCATAATACTCATAGAACTGTACGTATGATGATCAATACAAAAACATTCTTTAACCCATTCAGTATGAGTCTATAGTAGAATTTAAAATATTGTGTGGTTTGAGTATTCTTCACATCAGGAAAAGTTGATGGTTTTCCACTGGAGTCTAAGTGACAGCAATTCTCCTCAAGCCTCCGGAACTCTTCTCCGTATTCTGGCCAATCTTGACAATGCTGTAGTTTGGATTGTTTCAACTCATCTGCTTATTTCCAAATCCTCGAGTCCATGAACCAGTCCTATGGTGACGGTATTATTTTTTTTTTCTATATTCTTTTTAGAGATTTTCACACCAACGTTTGGTTTCCACCGGAATTTTAGTTACAGCAAGTCCCCCAGTTTTCCTGGGCTCTCCTAAGTATTCTCGCCGATTTTCATAAAGCCCTAGTTTGGAAGGTCTCCTATCGTCCTCTGATTTCCAACCCGTCCAGTCCCTAAATTAATCCTGTGGTTACTATAACGAGCTTACCAATTACAATTGGGATCACCATGACTTTCATGTTCCGTAGATTTTCACTTCTCTAGCAAGGTCTAGGTACTTATCGAAGGTTCTCCCATTGTCTTATTAGTTTTGCTTGTTGTCGGAGATTTCTTAACAGCATTCCCAATCGATTTCCCAGGTTTTCAGTTTTTGTTCGTGTTCTTGTCGGAACACTAATTATTATTATTATTATCATTATTGACTGATTAGAGCTTTTCACATCAGCGTTAGCCAATGGTTTTTCACTGGAGTCTGAGTGACAGCAAGTCTCCTCAAGTCTCCAGGACCCTTCTCAGTATTCTGGCTTTCTCAAAAATGCTGTTGTTTGTATGGTCTCCACTCGTCAGCCAACTTCCAATTCCTGCAGTCCCTTTAATAATACTTTTGTTACTGTTCCAAACACACCAATTACAATTGGTATAAAAGTCACCTGCATGTTCCACTGTTTTCACTGTTTTTTTTTTTTTCAATTCCCTAGCAAGGTCGAGGTACTTATCCTTTTTTTCACATTCTTTCAGTTTTATTCTGTGGTCAGCCGGGACAGCAAAGCCGACTATTTTGCAAGTACTTTTCTTTTTGTTGATTATTATTAGGTCTGGTCTTCTCGCCGAGATTAGATGATCAGTGAGTATGTCAAAGTGCCATAGGTGTTTATGTGTGTTATTTTCTAGGACAGGTGCTGGGTTGTGCATATACTATTTGTTAGTATGGTCAAATTTAAATTTCTTGCACATCTCTCAGTGGATCACCTTGCCGACCTAGTGTTGTCTAGTCTTATATTCTTTCTGAGCTAATTTGCCGCATTCGCTTATAATGTGATTCATGGTTTCATCTCTGTCACCGTATAGCCTACATATGCTATTTTGTTGCGTCTTATCTACATCTCTCTTTGATATGATTGGTTCTGATGACGTTGTTTTGTGCTGCTATTAGGAAAGATTTTGTTTCTCTCTTAAAGTTTCCCTTTCTTAGCCATGTCCAATTTTTTTTTTCATGTGAGATGTTATTTATTAGTCGTTTAAAACGCCCATAGAGTTGCTTTCCTTCCTATTTTTGTTCCGTAGTTATTGTCGTTCTGTTGTCCATCGTGTTATCAGTACCGTTTCTGATAGCTGTAATCAGTCCGCCATCGTATTTTTGTATATAATATTCGAGTCATTGTGTCGATGCGTCAACGCTGTCTTCAATGCTGGCAAGTCCTCTTCTGATATTATTATTATTGTTATTTTCACTCCTTGAGAGTTTTTAACATCAGCTTTACCTGATGGTCTTTTACTGGAGTTTGAGTTATAAAACCTCTCTTAAAGTCTCCAGGACTCTTCTTAGTATTCTCTCCGATCTCAGCAATGCTGTTGTTTAATTTTCTCCTCTCGTCCAATTATTTCTTAGTCCTCAAATCCTTTTAGCAATCCTTCGTTAACTGTACAATGAACACAGTTACGATCAATATAACGGTCACTTTAATGTTTCACAGATTTTTTTAAATCCCAAGCAAGGTCCCGGTACGTATCCGTTTCGCGTTCTTTCAATTTTACTCTGTAGTCAGCTGAGACAGCAAGTCCACAATTCCGCTTTTTCTCTTTTTTTTTCTTGATTATTATAAAGTTTAGTCGTCTGACCGAGATTACATGATCCGTTTTTATCTCAAAATTCCTGTTGAGTTTATGCATCTAATTCTTCAGGACACACACTGGGTTTAGCATATACCATTTGTTCGTATGGGTGAATTTCAATTTCTTCGACATTTTCCAAAGGACCACCTGGCCGACCCAGTCATGTCTACTCTTGTTCTCTTTCTGGGCTAATTTGTTAAATTCGTTTATTATATCATTGATGATATCATCTCTATCACCACATAATCTACATCTGCTGTTTTATTGCGTCTCATCTATTCTTGCTTTGATATGGTTGGTGTTAATGGCATTGTTTTAAGCTACTGTTAGAGGAGATTCAGTTTCCCTCTTGTTTTAGTATTATTATCATTATTATTATTAATACTCTTTTGAGAGTCTTTAATACTAGCGTTAACCGATCACTCCTTGGAGGTGCCGTGGTATAACTGTTATCGTCGTAGGAAATGGACACGGCGACACGAGTTCAAATCCTGGACGAGGCTAATTGCATTTCACATAACACTAATACATTTGAGAAAGGTATGAATCCAATTATTCTCCCTCCTGCTACAGGTAAATAGTAGGACAGACTGAGTTCTTCAGCCTTAGTGTGGCAACTAGTCTAAGAGAAGGAAAACTCTGAATCCAAACCTGTTAAACTCCGCTTAAAATTTGACCTAGTGCCATATCCTGCCCAAGCGGAGGGGTTGGTAAATATGGTTAACCGATCACTCCTGGTGAGTGTTTCCCAAGAGCATTAGTTGGTGGTCTTTCACTGCAATCAGAAGTACAACATGTATCATCAAGTTCCTAGGACTTTTCCGAGTATACTAGCCGATCTAAGCAGTGCTTTACTCAGAGTGATTTCGATTCATCTACTGATTAACAAATTCTCCTGCTGCTGTTATAAACTCTTGGGAAAAGTCCTGAATGTACCAACTCCAATCGGTATTATTTCAACCTTTATGTTCATCATCTTTTTCAGTTCTCAGGCTAAGTCCAAGTATTTGTCTATCTTTTCGTTTTCTTTTATTTTCACTCTGTTTTCTGCCGGAATGGCAAAATCCATAATTCTGAAAGTTCTGTTTAGTTTGTTTGTTTTTATTAATTAATAAAAGATCGGGACTTCTATCCAAGATTACCTGATTAGCTTATATTTTTAATTCCAATAAAATGTGTGCCTCCTATTATTTAGGAAGATTTCAGATTTGGGCATATGCAACTTGGTTGTATTAGTTAAAATTCAATATCTCTCACAATTCCTGGTGGATCGTCTTTCCATCCAGTCTTTTGGGTAGTTTGCTGTATTCACTTATAATATGATTAACCGTTTCATCTTTGTCATCAAATTACATACAACTTGAGATAATAGAAATACGTGAACAAATATGTTATGAAGAATATGTCCTAGAAGAACACCCAATAAGACTTAAAACACAAATTACAGGAAAACAAATCACCTCAGACGCCTGCAACGCATCATCAATATTAACACATGAAGGCAGAAAAACATAAACAGTTAATGAAGAAAAACAAGACGGAAAAAAGTCCAGATTATTATTCCTCACAAATTCAGGCTGGAAATAGTCCAGGTATAAAGTGAAAAGGTTTAAAATTAATTATTTAAAGAATATCTCAACATACAACATTACTGAACTAAACGAACTTATTTACACAAGAGCAAACCTAGTCATTGATAAATACGTATCCTCGAACAAAACACGAACAGAAATGTGTTCTGGATATGATATTTAACTTACTGATCGTGGGGTTCTAGTCTTAGAGCTTTGTGGGATATGTATTACCCCTTCATTGCCATTGTTCCCAGGTCCACTCCGACTCGGAGTGTTTGCACCTATTAGGGCCAAATCTATAGATGAAATAGATTTGTTTGAGCGCAAACAAATGACTTATGCTAAATTGAATTGTAAGAAATAGAACTGTTTGATCTTTTAACAAATGACTGATGTTTAATTAAATTCTTAGTTATACATCACTTAACTTAGAACTATATGACTGCGCAAATTAATCAATAGAGATCAATAGAATAATTAGAGTTAAATAGCAATATTTTTAACCATTTCACTGTGTTCAAACAAATAATTAATGTTGATTAACGTTTGCAACAACTGAAATTTTTTACCGGTGTAGATACAATAGCGATACAAAAGTGTAAAAAAATTAGATCTAACTCAGGAAATGAAATTATCTACAATCTATTCATTGACAAATCATATGTATACCCATTGAAATTTGTGTAAACAAATTACTGACGATAATTTGATACTGTTACATAACAATACTTGAAACCATTTCACTGTGTGCAAAAAATAGTGTTCAGCCTCGTTTAAAAATGACATTTACAAAATGTATTTACAAATGATATATTTAACAAGTATTTAACCAAGAAAATTTGATATGCCATAATATCCAAGCAAACCAAACGAACAGGAATACAAAATCTAGATTGAAAATTAGGATAGGAGTACAAGTAACTTTGGCAACAAACGGAAGTACCAAGGAAAGAAAAACATGCAACGCTTCTTGGGAAAGAGAAGACAAGCACAAGCCAGCAGACAACTAGAAAAAATTAACTCTGATAAATATGGGCAAAATAAGGGAGACTAAAAAGATACTTGGACAGGTTGATGAAATGCAAACAAAACTGGACATTCTGAAATAACGAAGTGTTATGGTACCCAACCTTCAGACTGTAATGAACTCTTCCTGTTGCTATTAATTATCATCATCATGATGTCATGTCACAAGCACGGATACCCCTGACCCTCTCTTGCCACTCCTCCCTATCATTCATCGCTTTTGGCAGGTCTTCAGGGCTACATCCCGTATCCTCACATAGATGCTGTATGTATGTTCGAGCTGCACGTTCTGCTTTTGCTTGGCCATATGTGGGGGTCCATAGGAGTACATCACTGATGAGTTCGTCCCTGCTTCTCCAGCAGTGTCCTGCATGTCTGGTTCCTCTAACTTGGGTAGTTTTCGTGATGGGAGGCAAGTGGCCGTATAGTTGGTGTCTTGCGGGGTGTTGCCGCCAGGACATGTTCAATATTGCTCTCATCATTCTTGTGTAATTGCCGTCTAGCTTCTTCTTCAGCCGTTTAGTTAGCGTCAAAGTAGTGCATCCATATAGCAGTATCGACACGACCGCTGCCTTGGAAAAAACTGCGTTTCATTTTATCGGTCAGGTCTGATTTCCATATGATCGAGAGCCTATCGATAGCTATCCATGCTTTCGTTAGTCGCGTGTCGATGTCTTTTTCGGTTGATGAGACGCTGCTTCCTAGGTAGGCGAATTTGTCTACTCGTTTCAGAGAGGTTCCGTCTAGTGTGGAAATGTTGCCTGTTTGGTTGTAACACATATATTCAGTTTTGAGTGCATTGACATGGAGGCCAATGCCAGCTGCGGCTCGTTCCAAACTATGCAGTAGTGTCTCGGCTTGGTCAGGTGTATTCGCCAGTAATGCCATTCATCGGCGTAGTCGGCGTCCGGGTGACTATTCATTTCGGTGGTAAAGTTTATTCTAGCCGAATACTATGGCAGTCGGACTGACGTTCAACACTTTTTTATTAGTCGTGTCTTTCTTCCGGGCCCTTTACTGGTCCACAACATGAAGGAACATTCTACCATCAAGGCGACTGAAAATGTGTTAAGACAAGCAAACAGCCGGATGCAAACTAAGCAAAACATGTTTTAAGTAAAATATGGGAAGAAAAGGACATTCCAGAAAGGTTAAATGGATCAATAACATGAAAAGATAATTACAAAGATTCTAACAAGACACAGAGGGGGTCATACACCTGCACAAGACAAGAGGAAGACTCAAAAAATACAAAATTTGAAAATACCTTCCAATGATGGCAGTCATGTATTCTGGTTTTAAAAATCCATGACGGACTGGCTCTGCTACCGAATAAATGCTTTTAAGAAGTAAACATATCCATTGATGCTAAATTGAAAAACTACTCTAATCTAAAAAGACCCCCCCCAATCCCATGAACCTTTAGTCAAATTGCATATATACGTATGATGTGTAAAATGCTAACCACACAGTACATACGTATACACGTATGATGTGTAAAATATCATCCACACATAATATACGTATATATTTATGAGGTGTAAAATACGAACTACACAGTATATATGTATATACGTATGATGTGTAAAATACGAAACGCACAGATTGAGAACGTCGTCTATAATTCGTTTAAAAGCTGCAGTCTATTTTCGAAATAATAGAAAGTGTGCAGCAAGAGAACGAGAGAAACTGACGACCGTAGAGTGGACTGACTGTGAAAAAAGCCAATGATATGATCCCACAAACTTAGATACTTGAATGTCAAAAATATAGAAAATATCCAAGAAAATCATAAACTTCATCTCGATTGCCATAAAAAGCTGAATTGTGAAAAGGACAGTGGGATGAAAAACTCAAGCTGAAGTGAATATCCAAACAGGTAACTAGCTAGAAGACTCGCTCTCACCACTATAAATTTTTATAACAATAATTCCTCTCAATTATATTCGAAAGTACACGGGAGAATAATCCCTTTATGGACATGGATGACAGCAAGCTATTTGCAAAAAAGAAATGAAAAAGAAAAAGAACAGTAAATCGTGCTACAAAGAGTAAGAATATACTTCAAGATTGAAGGAATGGGAATTGGCATTGAAAAATGTATCATGCTGATAATGAAATTTGGGAGAAGAGAGGCAATGTCAGAACGCTTGAAGAGAAAAACAATTACAGCTATTTGAAAATAATGGAAGCGGATGCCATCTAGTAGGTAGGGATGAAAGTAAAAATCTATCTTAAATGTATGAGAAAGTTCAGGAAAATAAGCACAACGACATAAATATCATAAAAGGGATAAACACCTGTGCAGACACCCTTGAAAGTTACTCAGAATTATTTTTAAAATAAAAAGAAAAAAAATCAGACAAATAGACCACAGAATAAGAAAATTGATGATTAAGCAAAAGGCGTTAGAACCAAGACATGATATATATGGACAATATAAATCAAGGAAAGAAGGAAGGAAAATAGGAATCATCTACAATGAAGATTGTGGTGATGCATCAATAAAAGGACACGAGTATTATACTAAAAAGAAAAAAAAAAGAATGGCTAATTATTGCAGCATTGGCAATATAAGAAATCACAGAAAAGCAAAAAAATTAGGAGAGAAAAATGAGAAGAAAAACAAGTGTATGGGTATTTCAAACTACAAAAAAAAGATAAAGAAGAGAAAAATGAAAAGAGAAAATAAGAACGTGCCATCATGTGGATTTTCCCCTTCTGGTGGACCAAAAAGGCAAAATTGAATGAATCAAAGCTATAAATAAATACTTTGACCATACAAGTTGACAGTAAATAAAATTGTAGCTGGTACACAAAGAACCGTACTTAAGAGCATTGAAAATGGTCAGGAGGAATTGGAAATCAGAGGATGAATGTAGACTATCATGACTGAGATCGGCCAGAAAAGTCCCAGAAACCTAAAGAGACTTGTTGTCTCTCAGACTCCATCACCTGTGAGAAAATCCCACAAGGAATAATAATAATAATAATAATAATAATAATAATAATAATAATAATTCGACCATACTAACAAATGGTATATGCATAACCCAGCACCTGTCCAAGAAAATGACACACATAAACTCCTATGGGACTTTAACATACTCACGGATCACCTAATCCCGGCCAGAAGACCGGACTTAATAATAATCAACAAAAAAAAAAGAGAACTTGCAAAATAGTCGACTTTTCTGTCCCGGCTGACCACAGAATAAAACTGAAAGAATGTGAAAAGAAGAATAAGTACCTCGACCTTGCTAGGGAATTGAAAAAACTGTGGAACATGCAGGTGACAATTATACCATTTGTAATTGGTTTGTGTGGAACAGTAACTAAAGGTTTACTAAAGGGACTAGAAGACTTGTAAGTTGGCGGACGAGTGGAGACTATCTAAACGACAGCATTGTTGAGAACAGCTATAATACTAAGAAGAGTCCTGGAGAATTGAGGAGACTTGCTGTCTCTCAGACTCCAGGGGAAAACCATCGGCTAACGCTGATGTGAAAAGCTCTCAAGAGTGAATAATAATAATAACATGGTTATCTAAAGAGGTGTGTTTTTTAGCCTTCCTATTCAATACTAAAAGTTTCCAAAGACATATATTTGGCTCATAAAAAAGACATTGACAGAAAATATCACTTGGTTAGAGTGGACCTGAGAGTTAGGATAATGAATGGGTGTTCGATATTTAATAAATTTCCATAATTTAAGCCTCATCACCAGATGCAGTTAAGAGTTTTACTAGGATAAATCATTTGAAGTTTGATCTCCCCCCACTACAGAGCATGTTTATTCTAAGCTCTCCCAACAGGGCCATCGTAGTTAAAAGAACTCAAGATAGACTTTAAGATATCATTTGATCGTTGACTTGTACAGGCACTGTTTCTAAAGAATTTTATCTGAAACTATTCATCCCTTTGGGGCCCATGACTTTTTCCTTACGACTATTATGAGAACGGAGACTTTGTGACCAAATGGCTTCCATATGAATGATTTACTAAATACCAATAAAGACGTAAATTTATAGTTTTACCCTCAATCCAACAAACAGTAGTTTATATAATTTAAAAAGAATGCGTCCGTCAAGTACCTGCAGCAAAATCATCCATACCAACAAATTACTGCCGAGAGGAATACACGAGGGTTGCTTGTTCTAAACATCACGCAGAAAGAAGAACAATAATTGAATATGTGTGGCTTTAACATCACGCTAGCTATTCTAAAAAAAACTAGTAAAACTTTTTTTTCTGGTTTTACTTGTTTTATTGAAAGAGCTAGAGTCTTGCGGCAACAAAAATTATCAGCAATGAATTTCTTTTCTGGGTTAAGTTTAGAACTTGTTGAATGATCCTCGCTGGTCAGCACCTTTAGAACAACGTAACATGTATTAATTTGTTCTTAATTACATCACTAATAATCTGTATGAAATTCAGCGAGTGTCTTCAAATAAATTAAGCAGAGTTATTCGTAACATTCACTGCATAATATTTCATGAATATGCATTAATGAATGCAATTAGGCATTAATGATTAAGCGCGGGCATTTTACGCATGTGTGCCTTTCTTAGAAATGATTTTAAGCGTGTATTTGTAAGTATGTTTAACTGAGTGTGTTACATGTAGGCATGAAGACTTTTATCGGCATCTGCCTATCTAATCGTTGATTTAGTTTATTTGTTAAATGGTATATCATACTCCGTGGATTATTTAATGTTAAAGTAATTCGAGAGGAAAAACAGTAGTAGTGCAATTTAACCGCTTGCTGGGTTTGGGGTAAACTTCTCTTAAGTTATTAGACGGAAAAGTAGAACCCTAGTGCGACTGGACTTCAAATTTTGTATTTTGACCTTTTGACCCAGCCAAAAATGCCATCCAAGGTGATGCACCGGAAGGAGGTGACACATTCTAATGGCAGTTATGAGAGAAAATCGCGTGGGCGGAAATTGGCTGATGAAATGGGACGAGCTAAAAAATTCCCATGGTTCACTCATAGACTGATGCACCAGAAGAGAGTGACTTGTGAACTGCATGACAGTTATTTCCACTTGATGTCGATTAAACATGCGATTTCAAAGATCGAGTGGGCGTTGAACTATTATATAACGCAGTCAAGACAACAGTTGAGTTACAGTTGAGTGCCAGTTGGAGAGGAGTTGTGGTAGGGAAAGCCTACCCGGCCGAGGAAGTTTGGGGACCAGAGAAGTTGCTGATAAGATGCAGTAAAGAAAGCCATCACCCAGCAGAGTGGACCCCAGGCCTCCGGTTGAGCATCAGGAGAACGAGAAAGGCACAATGTTGACGGCCATTGGAGTGGCGGTCAAAATATTACAGTTTCTGTTCGGTCTCCAGCTCCCTCTCACACGCAAACCTTGAGTAACCCTTTTCGAACCTTTGCAATAAAGTGAGAGGTACATATATTTATAAAGAAGTCTTCCTGCGTCTTTATTATTGTGTCATTATGATACGGCACATGAGAATATAACAAAATTTCCTCCCATTGATATCCAGCACGTTAGCCACTAAGACAAGAGGACTCACTTATCTATCTATCTATCTATCTATCTATCTATCTACCTATCTAGCTAGCTTAATATTTATCTATATGTCAATCTATTCATATTTATTTTTGGCAATATGTTTGTACCATATAATGGCTATAAGAATTCAATCTTAATAATCGTGAAGATATTTAGGGAAGTAGAATTTCTTCATATATCAACTCATATTTATGAAAGATAGAGAGATTTTATATATCTACGTGAAATAGTTTTAGCGTAATGGTTCATAAAATATTATAAGTTTTAATATCAGTTAACATAATATATTATCTGTAGAAACGGTATTTTTCGAGAGATTTGAAATTGGTCCATGTCTTGACCAGCACCATTTTAATTAAGTGTTTCATGCCTACTGACTAAAAGATTATCGTTTGATAATTACCGAGGAAATTAACCGTGGATGAACGACAGACTTTCCATCCGGTATCCTTGGCAACACTGAATGACGTTATCATTGGGCGTTACCATATTGAACCAATTTATTTCCTTGTCATTAATCGGACGAGTAAATATGTTAGCATTAAAAGCAAAAAATACAGTGGGGCGTACCTGTTGTATAAGAGTTGACGTCTTTGACTGTGACATCGGAGTTAGTGAGTTCGAACCCTTGATGCTCTACTTTCCATTTAGTATTAATACTTTTGGGAAAGTTATGTACATACTTATCCCCACAGTTATGGGTTGAATCGTACCACTACAGTTCTTCTTCAAAGCTGGCTTTGGCATTAAATACCCGACGAAGGTGCCCGTGGTGTAATGGTTATCGTTGTAGGAAATGGACACGGCGACACGAGTTCAAATCCTGGACGAGACTGATTGCATTTCACATAGCACCATTACCCTTGGGAAAAGTATGAATCGAATTATTCTCCCTCCAGCTACAGGTAAATAGTAGGACAGACTGATTCTTCAGCCTTGGTAAGGCAACTAGTCTAGGAGATGGAAAACACTGAATTCAAACCTGTTAAACTCCGCTTAAAAAGTGACCTTGTGTCATATCCTGCCCGAGCGGACGGGTTGATAAATAGGAATACCCCATGAAGCTTGATATGCCATTAAAGAAAACAACCCCCATCAAAAAGATTTTGTAAGCTATTCTATAAATATTAGTTATCTAATAAGTTTTCTTTCTTTCGTTTGTTTTTCTCTTTAACTTTTCTTTCCACCTTTTCCTGTGTTTCTTCTATCCATTTGTGTATGCTGAATATCCAGCAAAATCCGTAGTAGGAATTTCGTAATGTGTTGCAGAACAATTTCGCTTCGCTTTCTCGGCCTTTTGACCAAGCAAGTGGTTATTTACCAGCAAGTATAGCACTGGACCTCTCGTTCCAGTTCAAGCTTTTATCAGGCATCCGTTTCTGGACCCATGTTTACGTTCATGTCCAGCTTGAATCATTAGGCTTCCATTGCATTAAGTGAGCCGATGACCAGCAAAGTCCAGGAGAGTTCGAGCCTCGACTCAAGCCCGACCTTCCCCTCCTGTAATTCTCACTTTAAGTCGACGTTCGTGTCAGTGACCTTGTGTCAAGTCCAGTCTGGTGGGAGGCAGAGACAAATACCGCTTCGTTTTCTCCATCTGAGTAATCCATCATTCTGACTTTGAATCATTATGACGGAGAACTCTTAAAACTTTTTTGTTTCATCTATCGATATATTGTATCGTGATTAAAACGCCAATTTGATCTGCAAATTCATGAATCTAAATATCATAGCAAATTCAAAGGCATTCTTTTTATTTTATTTTCTGGATTCAAAAAGCAGATCTGAGCCTTCGTTTGTGATTCACTCACTCATGCAGTTAAAAATGCATTTATCATTTGAAAACGCTAATTTTCTCTGATTTGACAAAAGAATCAAGATTGTAATCTCCTTGAAAGACAAGTTAATGCTTTCTTGTTTGATTGTTTTTGATTTTTTTTTAATTCTATCTTGCCTTTATTTTGGAAAGTTGTTTTTTGTAGACTGATAAATCACCGCTAATAATTTTTACAGTATTAAATATAATCGAAATTTGAAGGGAAAAACTGAGAAGTTATCCAAACTGTCGATTCTATTCTTAGCAAATGCTATTAACACTTGGTTGTTACTATATCGATTGACATGAATTTAATTACTATTTTACAGCGTATATTATTCAGAACCCTAGCATTAAATTTTATGTTAGCTGAGATCTATACTTACTTAATACAGTTTTTTATTTAATGTCAAAATACATGATACATTAGTGATTATTTACTAAGTACTAGCGCTTTGTTATCTATCTATCTATCTATCGCTCCGTTATAATTTTTCTCTTGACATTTAAGAGCTCAGAAGTATTAAGTTGAAAAAAAGGAAATATCCATTCCACCATAGCTGGTTGTGTAACATAGCCATACGTGAATATATGAAATGTACGTAGAATATTCATAATGTCCATAACTCATATATAGATAACATAGGAATCCCGAAATACAAAAAACACTCACGACTTCTTAGTTCAGCTACGAAACTTTTTATTACCTTTGAGTTAAAAAGTTTTTTGACATAAGGAGAGAGATACATAATCTTTCTATGCTGACTTTTCCATCTGCTCCCAACCACGCGCGGCATCCGCCGCAAGGCCTCGGTGAGCTCCGAAAGTCAACCGTCTTCTTCGAACGCTAAAACTCAAATAACTAACTTTTCTCAACTCTCCAAAATCCTCAGCCCACGCTTCCGGTGCATGACGTCATTCACACCTCCTGGTTCCATTTCCTATCAGGGATTTTATTTTGACATCTGTGAATGATGCATCTGTGAATGATGCGAGTGTTTGAAAACCTGCACTCATGTTGCACCTTACTAACCCATGCGCTAAGCGAAAGGTTCTCAGCCTAACTAAACCGAAAGGCAAGATATATAAAACGAAATCCCTCAGCCATTATATTACAGTTGTGAATGTGACTGGACTCTTTTTTCGGAGCTAACAATCTGATTGGAATCTCGTGTATAATATAATGAAATAATCTTCCAGAGTAATTGCGACAAGTTCCGTGTGTGCAATTCTATCCTAATTTCAGATAAGAATAGAATATGATCATTTTCCTTTATCAGCAAATATTTTTTTCAAGTTACCAAACTTATTATTCCGCTTTATATAATCAATGTTCTAGTTATTTTTTCTCTTATTTTTAGAAAACTTGTTTGCTTGATCAAAAGCCCGAAAACCACAGTATGGAATGTTATATGTGGATGAAACGGTTGTTGACAATAAAGATGAAAATTCTCCCAACTCTTTTCCTTCAAGTGTAGCATATGACACAGCATCATTTTTACTAGGAAGAGTATATGATCAAACAAGAACTGACCGATTCCATCGACTAATGTCAAAAATCTAGCAAAGCAAATGAATAGACCTACTTTAATACAATATATATGAGTTGAAGAACACCTTATTTTTTCACGTTTTGTCACCCTCACAAAAGCCACCATCAGAACGGAGAAAGATTAACAAATATAGCTTTCAAATCTTACCAATAATATATTCACCACCTTCTTAAGACAAACTCTTATAATAATTTATTATGACATCATTTAAAACTTAGTAATATCCCTATGAATTCATGATAGAACTTTTAAATGTATAATAAATATTATTACTTACATAATATTAATTCTATTAATCTTTTAATGGACTATCTCACCTTAAATAAAAGTTTAATGATAGTGATGGCTGTCTGTAAGAGTGAAGAGGTAGGTACTATTTACCAACCCCTCCGCTCGGGCAGGATATGACACAAGGTCAATTTTTAAGCGGAGTTTAACAGGTTTGAATTCAGAGTTTTCCTTCTCCTAGACTAGTTGCCTCACCAGGGCTGAAGAACCTAGTCCGTCCTACTATTTACCCATAGCTTGAGGGAGAATAAGGGGGTTCATACCTTTCCCAAGGGTATTTGCCCGAAAGTGAACGTAATAGCGTGACTGGAGTACGAACTCGCGTACTACGATTCCGCAGTTCATCACTTTAACCATTACACCACGAGGACACCCTAGTGAAGAGTGAAGAGGTAGGTTAGCAAAAACTAAGAAGGTTGTAAGATTAAAAGAGGGAAAAATAAAAGTGACATTTGGTACTTCATGTGACGATCGAAATGAAGAGTGGGTGAGGAGAAAGACATGAATATGAAAAATAAAGTTCTAAACATATAAAAAAAAACTGGGAGACAAATTGATTTGCACAGACGCATCAGTGTAGTGACATTTTATAGTTGTCTTCTTTAAGGGTATATTCCTTGAGTGGGGTATGTTGTCTGTGGTGGATGCCTCGTACTGATTTCCATGCTTCAGGAATCCAGATTTAATCACTTTGGGCTGTTGGTCTAATGAGTAGAGTGATCGCCAATGGCTTGGGAGACCGAGGGTCAATCCCAGGTCGAGTCATACCAAAGACTCAAAAATTGATACTTGATGCCGCCTTGCTTAGCACTCAGCATTATAAGGTAACGATCAAGGGTAAAGTGTAGCAATCCTGGGAATCGAGTAGTATCCTCTCTTTCACCTGGGTGAGGTAGCTATTGAAAAGGGAACCTTCGGGTCACCCTCGACTAAGATCAACTATAATATATATATATATATATATATATATATATATATAATGCAATACATTATTTAAATGTGAACATCTAATTAATTTACGAATAAAAGTAATTAAAAATCAAAACTATAATAGATTTGCATATTAAATGTTGATATGGACGAAAACAAAAGGTAAGCGTAAGCAGAATTAACCGTTTCTTTTCAAAATACTTCATTTTGACAACGGTAAACTTACGTCATTGTACATTCCCACATTTAAAAAAAATGACTTTTAAAAATATAAACTGTGTCTATTCGATATACTTCGGTTTCTTCTCTTTTCTTGAAACATTTATTTTCGAGGTTATTCCATGATTATAAGATTTTGTTTCAAAGGTTATTTTTTCTGGATGTGATATATATTGAAACGACAGAAAGACCTTCGAAATAAAGATGTCTTTTTATGTCAAAATGTCCTTCTAAAATAAACCTTACTCCAACAGTATGTCTAAGCGCATCAAAGAATTTTAAAAAATACAAAGCTCAATTACTTAAAAACTATTCACTCAAAATCATTTGTTTATCCATTTAAAAGTGGACAATAAATAACTGATGTTAAATTGTTACTGTTACATAGCAATATGAAACTATTTAACTCTGTGCACCCAAAGAGCTCAGGCTTGTTTAAAAATGTAATCAGATGTGTTTACAAATCATATTTAATATAATGGTATGAAGGGGATTAATGATTAAATAACAATGGTTGATATGGTATAACTTCCAACTAACCAACCAACTAACCAACCAACAAACTTAAAGTGTATAGAACCTGATGTTGCGAGGAAATCATAAAGAGGGTGTATTCATGTAATCTGAAGAATCATCTTGTTCATTGGGCATAACGGGGGAAACTAAAAATTATTCCATTATCTAAATAGAACATTCTACCTAACAAACAGCGCAATTTGATTTCTATGTATTGGTACAACAAGGTAAATTTCCTTTGTCTCCTGCATTATGCCTTCAAAGGAGTAGATTTTCCTATATTTATAAAATCAGCCGTTCATGCCTTCTTAATCTATTGTAATTCATATGAAGGTCTCATTACTTGTTAAGATAAAAAAATTGTGATTTTATCTTTTTTTTTTTTTTACTTGTCTATTATATAAACCTTGTCAGTTAAATAAGCAAAAAGATTGTCAGGTACGACTTTTCGAACTGTATTTTTCTCATGAACTTTTGTGACTGAATATTAACAATTTCTAACTGGAAATGCTCATATAGAGTTGTAAAATGACCAAAAAATTATAAACCAAATATGATCCTGTCAGTATCTGCTATTTAGGAGAACACTTAATCCAATATTCAGCAAATTGCTTGAAATTTACTTAAAAACCTTCTACTGTTTCCTGATTTGAAGATTTGTGCACTTATAAATTGCATTTATCGAACGTTTGCTATTGAAAATCAAACCAAAGAGAAAGAAAATATAATTATTTGTGATGGCAACAATGCGGGCTCAACACGTTACTGACATTACAAAAATTTAATTCTATCTTGTAATGAAAATGTGATATTTCCAGTGTGCAGAGTAACTTTATAATCTAAATCATCAAAATAGCAATTGCTGTATTTTATTTTGATACACAATTTTGAATCATTATAATGCTTGATACAATTTTGGGAATTATCACCAGTTGTCATTTGATTAGCATCTTCTTTCTGAATCAAGCAAGCAGCTTCAAAACCGTGGAGAACCAGTTTACAATAACGTTTCTTATTTTTAAGTACATAATTGTTATAATGCCATTATATCAGACAAACGGAACTTCTGAATATAATATAATATAATATAATACCACGGGCCAAATGAGTAATGTGTTTACTAATTGTCTGGGAGACCGCGGTTCATACCAAAGACTCAAAAAATGGTACTTGATGCCACCTTATTTAATATTCAGCAGAAAAGGTAATGATCAAGGGTAAAGTGGAGCAATCCAGGGAATGGAGTAGCGCCTTCCCTTACACCTCTATTTTGTAGCTATTGAAAACGGAGCCTTCGGGTCACCCTTGACTTGGGTCGCCAATTTTACTTTTCTCAGTGTTCTTCAACAAGTGTGGATTTGGCAGTGATATGCCATCAAACTAAGAAATCAAATCAAAACATTAATATAATATAATGTGTTTTATTTTATGTGTGAATGTGTTTGTATAAGAGAGAGAGAGAGAGAGAGAGAGAGAAAGAGAGAGAGAGAGAGAGAGAGAAAGAGAGAGTGGGGCAGGGAGGTAGAAAGAGATTATGTAATTAAATCAGTTTCAAGTTTTGTACACGAAATAATATTTGGATTAATGGTATATAGAATGGAAATTAATTTGATCACTATCGAATTTTAAGATATACATATAAAATATATGCAAACGTACAACGATTAGAACTTAGTTTAAGTACAATGAACATGTGCACATTTATGCATTTGATTTTCAGGTCTTCCTTACTTTACTTCTCCACTCTACCAATTGAGCTACCCTTAAATATAGGCATTTCTTTGTGGGATCGAAACAATGATATTAATTTGAAGGATGATTATATCGACAGCCTAATTCCCGTGCTCTTTGTGATGTGCCACCTCCAGAAGAAACCTTTTTGAAACTCATGTAATATTAGTAAAAAAAAAGTATCACTTCATTTCAGAGTTAATTCGAAGCGATATAAGAAATAAGTGTTGCATTGACATTCATTACGAATTTTCCTGGAGATGACATTTCCCACAAAGATAAAGATTCTAACACGTGCGCTACGAAATATATGTACACACACACACACACACACACACACTGATATTGACTCGCCCTTTCGGCTGGTGTTGTAAAATACACCGATTGCACCTCTGCAGAGGGGTAAGAACCCCACCAATGAGGACACCTGCTGGACGTAGGTGGCGACCCGTAAGGCGCTAGGATGGATCCCTGGTGGTTGAGCAGCCATTGATCCGGTGACAGAGTTGTCAGTGGCTTGCAGCACACCACTTTGGCACTTACTTGGTCTTATGGGCGGTCGGATAGACCCGATCCGATCAATCGACCGGTCATGTCAAGCCCTAGTACATATATATTTTATCCCAACCGTACTTTTAAATCTGCACTTGCACCAAGATCCCAACCCTGATCTGTTAGTTACTAGAAGGCGGTGACCGAAGGTCAGTTGTGTTGAGAATAGGAATTTGACCAGTGCTGAGAACTTGAAATTGGCATCGGCTCGGAAGCCTACCCTCAACTCGAGTATACTAGTCGCGTATCCCCCGTCTCAAACAAGGTGAATGAGTAACCCCCGTGGTTCTTTCCCAACACTAGTTGTACTCCGTGGTGGGTGGAGGAGCGCAGTGAAAAATATACAGCATATATGGTGTCTTCAAACAAAAAAATAAACGAAATCTCTCAGAATCAGACGCGGAGAACGAGGCAGCAGTCTTCACCAGATTCCTTGTTATTGAATCGTTGGAGGGGGTCTGCCTAGTCAAATTCTCGCCTTTCCTCATAGAAAAAGTAATATTTATTAAAGCTAGCCCGAAAACTTATTAAAAAAACAAGGAATGGTAACTTGCTTGTCGAGGTTGACAGCCGGAGACAGATTGAAAATATATTAAAAATAAAAACGTTTCATACGACCAAATGCAGAGCGTACCCGCATGAGAAACTCAACACTTCCAAGGGAGTTATCAGGAGAAGAGATTTGGCATTGGCTACAAAGAACAAGATAGAAAAACCTGGGAATTACAAATATAAAGATAATCTCTATCAGAAAATGTGAACAACGAATTCAGACCAACACGTACATCCTAACATTTAATAAGCCCTGAACTCCAAAAGAGGTGAAGATTGGCTATTGTCTTGAAAGAGTTGAGCAGCACGCCCTCCATCGGAGGTGCTTTAAATGTCAAAAATTTGGACACCAGAGGGAAGCCTGCAGAGAACGACAGGCATGTGCTAAATGCTGTGAAAAGGACCCGGACCATGCAGAGTAAGATTTCATGAAAGAAATTCGATGTGCAAACTACCAACAAGATCATCGGTCTTACGCAAGAACGTGTGTTGTTTACCAAAAAGAAAAGAAATCATTGAGGTTAAACACAAGAGGAATATTTCCTTCCTGGAAGCTAGCAGAATTGTAGGGAGCTGTATGGGTGAAAGCAGGTACTACGTGTATTTTTGTAGGGACTACAACTGTGAATCTCTCCCCATTCGTAACTTGTTGCTGAGCTGGTGCTTGGTAAAATTCAACCAAGTGTAGTTTGTTCAGGTGCTCCTGAAACTTTGTCCAATCATTGGCTTCCAACTTGATCAATTTCTCTACAAGTGTTCTATATTTGGTATTGTCATTCGTTCTATCCACCCTCCGTGCAACGGAGGCGTACCTGCTTTCACCTGCTTTCAAGAGATTCAGAGTTGTAGTCCCTACAAAAATACACGTAGTATCTATCCCTCCAACAGGAACTACTCCTAAAAGTGCAAAATCACCATCAAAACCGCCGTTACATAAATCACCAATCCGTCCACCAAAAAGCATTAAAGATAGATTAAAAAACTTGTCTCCCATAAGACCTGAACAACTGGAACAAAAATCACAACTCCCCATTAGCCAAACAGCGAAAATACAAATGAACACCAAAGTGAATAAGGAAAGACTAGGAAGTACATTCAAAATACCCTCAACAACAAAGTCTCT
Organism: Sepioteuthis lessoniana; assembly: GCA_963585895.1. Lineage (NCBI taxonomy): Eukaryota > Metazoa > Mollusca > Cephalopoda > Myopsida > Loliginidae > Sepioteuthis > Sepioteuthis lessoniana. The sequence continues at coordinate 96,868,166 of OY757911.1, forward strand.
CATAACAACCAAACAATCAAATACTCAACAACCAAGAAAACCTCCACAAAGGACGTTTAGTATAGAGAGTATGGATAGCGATACAGACCGCGTAGTTGCCAGCTTTAATCTTGAAGAAATAATCAAAAACTACAATACTTGAAACCACTTAACTGTCGGCAAACATAAGCTCAATCACTTTTTTTGAATTGTTAATCTCTAACATATCATACGTATCTATTTAAATATGTGCTAACAGATGACTGATGTTAAATTCTTATAGTTACATGGAAACTCTTGCCATAATTTAACTGTGTGCAAACAAATGAGGAAAACTAAATAGAATGATTTATATTGCCTGTATATTTATGCCAAACAGAATTGTTTCTTATGCTAAACTGAATTATTTCAAATAGAACTGTTTTTTGACATTGAAACTGTATTTACACTAAACTGAATTATTTAACATAGAACTATTTTGTCATGCGACTGTGTTTAAACGGTATCTGAACTTGTCATAAACTGAATAAGCTGAATTAGAACTGCTTGTTCAACTGAGTAGCTCGAAATAGAAATGTTTTTCACAATTAAACTGAACTTACATTTAAACTGAGTGCTTATACTAAACTGAATTATTTGAAATTGAACTGTTTTTGACATTGAAACTGTACTTACAGAATTGTTTCTTATGCTAAACTGAATTATTTCAAATAGAACTGTTTTTTGACATTGAAACTGTATTTACACTAAACTGAATTATTTAACATAGAACTATTTTGTCATGCGACTGTGTTTAAACGGTATCTGAACTTGTCATAAACTGAATAAGCTGAATTAGAACTGCTTGTTCAACTGAGTAGCTCGAAATAGAAATGTTTTTCACAATTAAACTGAACTTACATTTAAACTGAGTGCTTATACTAAACTGAATTATTTGAAATTGAACTGTTTTTGACATTGAAACTGTACTTACACTAAACTGAATTATTTGAAATAGAACTGATTACTTACATAAAAATGGATTTGGCGTTGAATAACCTACAAAGGTTGATATGCCATAAAATTAAACCAAACCAAACTGACATTGTCACATTTCCCTTACACGGTACCTACATACCTGAATATATTACTGGAACCTCGCTGTAAGATTGTTTGGTGTCATATCCAGAAAGCTAGTCGGTGGGGGGATCTTACCTTTCTGCAAAGAAGCAGTGGGTGTATACTACAGACCCAGCCTACTGGTCAAGCAGCACAACATGATGATGATGATGATGATGAAATATCTATAGCATAAAAAAAATGTAAATGAGAAGTTTGCAAAAAAGTGCTCGATGCTACTTGAGCAGAGAAGGTATTACATCCAGAAAAATATCAAATTGCAAATACTAGAAATAAGTTTCACGAGGTATGCACAGATACCGGATCATGGTGTGTGTGTGTGTGTGTGTGTGTGTGTGTGTGTGTGTGTGTGCTGCAGCATAGTACCCTTTAATTGTCATGACATGTTGGTTGCTTGATTTCACGACATATCAACTCTTGTTGGGTTATCATGAACGTATAACTCCCGCCTCCTCTATTCTCTGGTATTTGATCCTCACCATCGGATGTAGTTTAGTGCCATAATCTGGAAACTAATAAATGCAGAAAAGAGATATATTTGATATTATGAAATATTTACCAGTTTAAAATTATGGTAAACGTGAATTATTGAACCATTTATTTTTGGGCGACTGTGGCATGATACTTTTACTGGTTTATGCTTTTTTATTGGGCAACAATTAACTCTATGGCTTGGAGTATGATGTTGGAATCTACTCGTTTAGACCTAAATGATCTTGCCTGATTGTCGATTTTTTTTCCTTTGCAACCAGATTGAAATTTCTTGAATCATCTGGTTACTGTAGTCTTATTAAATGTACCCTCAACTTTCGGAAAACAGTTGTTTTTGTTTGCTTCCATGGCGTTTGGGCCCAATTCAGATTTGTAAAGCAGAAGTTCTTGAATTAGAATACATAGCGCATTCATCAGTGATGTGTTCAAATTACACGCGGAATGAAGCAATACACAGAGTATCGACGCACTAAATACCACTATAGGAAGGGCTCCTCTGGTGGAGTAATGGTTAGCTAGTTAGACTAGCAAACCTACACGAGTGAGTTCGAATCTCTTTTGGTGTTCCATTCATATGTCCTTGTTCCACATCTAAGCAAAAACCCTTCGTAAATTACAACTGCCACGATAAAATTTACCACTGCAAGTACTGCCCATGGCTTGAAAATGCTTTTGCCAGGTGTTAAACGCGCCATAAACAAGCAGCTACCAAAGTTTTGCAAAACTTTTGACTCACTTTACAAGTAGAAAAAATCGTGAACCGTTCAGATATTCTGCCCTATATTGCTTCCTTACATTAATATACTTGACATCCACACAAGACAAACATAATTTATCTGACTATTCAAATGCATTCGTTTGGCACTAATAATTCTGAGAGTTTATTCAATCAGTGTCCTTTTCTAAGTGTTCCCCAGAGGCTGTTTTAATGCATCCCTTGACAAACAAACAGAGTTCTTTGGCACAGAGTATAACACTTTGGCAAACAATCGCAGTCACAAAGCCAGAGGAAATACTATATATTTAGGGACCTTTAATTTCGTCTCGAAGTAATATCTCTTCGAAATCCTATGTCTTTTTCCCCTTGCATCTCCAGTTAATTGCGTTTTGGTACATTGAATCGAAAATATATTGTTTGAAAAGGGTAACTGATACAGAACACTACGATTACGTATTTCATTTAAGCTTAGCGAATATCCTTTCATTAATGTGTGTATATGCGGGATGAAAGAAGAATTCGAACACTTGCAAATCGTCCTTTTAATATAGTACCAATGATTATATTTACTTCAAATTTGAACAGCTGATGTATTTTTTTTTTCAAATTGATAATTATTTAAAAAAATAAATACTTATTTCGACATACAAGAGTCCGAATTATAAATGTAACATAGCCAGATACGAATAGCTGAAACGTACATAGAATGTTCATAACATATATCCCGAAACACGAAAAACATGTAACGACTTCTTAGTTCAGATAGGAAACGTTTTATTACCTTTGAGTTAAAAGTTTCGATATAAGGAAGAGAAATGCACAATCTTACTATGATGACTTTTCCATCTGCCCCCACGCCATCACGTGCGGCGCCCGTAGCACACAAATTCATCTGGCCTCAGCGAACCCCGATTCTCGACCCTTCCTGTTCGGCGTCTAGTTCTCAACTACTGACTTTTTCAAATCTCCCAAAATCCTCCGCGCACGCTTCCGGTGCATGAGGTCATTCACATCCCTGGTCACATCCTCTCACTCTTCGATTTTTTATTTTGACATCTTTGAACGACACATCCTCCCCGCACGCGCGTCAACTCCTGTGCTCAAGTTTGCACCTAACTAACCCATGTGCTGAGCCGAAAGATTCTCAGCCTAACTAAACCCAAAGGCAAGATATATAAAACAAAATACCTCGGCCATTATATTACATATATATACATATATATATTGGTACATGTAAATTTGTATGAGAAAATACTTAGAGGAATCATATATAATTACAAGGAGATGGAAAAAAATTAAGTAGAAAATAGTTTTTGTAGATGACTCTTGAGTTCTTTAATCCGATGATTTGTCTCGTGATACAAGCGGAGGACGTTTAAAAGTCAAGATTTAAACAAAAATTAAGTTAAAGGTGTGATATAAAAAATGTTGGCTCTACAAAGAAGGAAGGGAAAAAATTATAAAATAGAATAACGAATAAAACCACCGTAAATCACGTCAGAAACATCTCCAAGTAGAAGCAAAGAGTACGTTGGATTCCTGTGGTAGAGGAATCACTTTGAGGTAGCTAATGACTTAAAACTCAATCCTGATATCCAGCTTACTAGACATGTAGACAGCATTTCGAAGGGTTCACCCCTTGGCTCTATACTTGGTAATATTTTTGTCGTAATTTATCAGATACTCCGTTAGGAGGTTCCCGAAGCCTTTCCTCTATTTACGTTACGTTGATTACACTTTTGATTGTTTTAGTTTACGTAACGAAGCATTGTTGTTCTTCCATTACTTGAATGATTTTCATCCTTCTTTAACCTTTACTATGAAGAAAAGGAAGGAGAATGAATTACCATTTGTGAATATGTTGGTGAAATGCTGTTCGTCTGCTTTCTTGACTAGTATTTATGGACAGCCGGCGTTCACCGGTTTGTATCTTAGATGGGATGCTTTTGATCTTAAATCTCGAAAGTCAACCTGATTAAGTTTCTTACATTTAAGTCTTTAAAGATTTGTTCAGATAGCAAGATTAGAAATGACTTTAAGGAAATTAAAAATATATTTTCGGGTAATAGATATCCCAAGGAAGTCGTCGCTGATACCATAAACAAAACTGTGAATAAGCTGTTTGGCCCTTCTAAATCTCCAGTTTATGTTAGAGTTCCTTGAGATGGTTCATTAATGATAAGGCTGCTTCTTATATTGCACGCTGTTATTGTTATATTTTGGCCTTCCAAGCGGCCAAAAATGCCATTCCAAGGTGATGCAACGGAAGGAGGTGACACATTCTAATGGCAGTTATGAGAGGAAATCGCGTGGGTGGAAATTGGCAGATGAAATGGGACGAGCAAAAAAATTCCCATGGTACACTCATAGACTGATGCACCGGAAGAGAGTGACCTGTGAACTGCATGACAGTTATTTCCGCTTGATGATGATCAAACATGCGATTTCAAAGACCGAGTGGGCGATCGAGTGGCCATTGAACTATTATATAACTCAGTCAAGACAGAAGTCAGACAGTTCCAGTTCCAGTTGGAGAGGGAATTATAAGATGCGGTAAAGAAGATAAAGAAGGTAAAGAAGATAAGAAGGTAAAGATAAGATGCATTAAAGAAAGCCATCACCCAGCAGAGTGGGCCCAAAATATTGCAGTTTATGTTCGGTCTCCAACTCCCTCTCACACGCAAACCTTGAGTAACCCTTTTCGAGCCCTTACAATAAAGTGAGAGGTACATATATTTATAAAGAAGTCTTCCTGCGTCTGTTTATAATTGTGTCGTTATGATGCTGTAGATGACAATATAACATTATAATACGCTTACGGTTTGAACAATCTTTTCTACCAGAGACGCATTTCGCTCTATCCATAAAAATGTTCTTCCTAACTTTCAGCAGAGTCATTTAATTCATAGATTTCAATGTTGTTGTGGTGCCACATATATAGGGCGTACTTCGCATCGTCTTGAGATAAGGATGAGACAGCAAGTTCCATGAAGAATTCGTAATCGTACAACATCCGGGCATTCACAAATGTTAAATTCGACTCTCTGCGAGCATTTGAATGTTATAAATGCCTGGTCGGTCAATTACAACGACGAGCGCTCTGTTGTTTAACACAGAGCTAGGACTAAACAATGCCTTAATGTCCTTGAGGTTATTTACATTTTATTTCCCCAGCCTTCTTTGTGTAAATAGAATCCAAAGCACTACTTGCATCTACATGGAGATATTTCTGACGTGACTTAGAGTGGTTTTATTCGTTATTTTATTTTATAATTTCCCCTCGCCTTCCTTTGTCGAGCCAACATTTCTCATACAACTCCTTCTTCACGGACAGTACATTCGCCGGAGGTCATTCACAGGCACTTATAATGAATTTAAAAATAATCACATCCCTATCGAAATAATCTTCTCTATGAAAGATAGAGTCAAAGACGATTCAAGGCATTATTGATATCCTGCAGAAAACCCTAAAATCTGAAACACGTGTACAGCATATATATATATATATATATATATATGAAATAATAAAAACTTAATATACCAAATTCACATTCATTTTTGAACCTATTCTCTATGAAATATTTACCTTTATCTCATTGGAACAACAATTATATATATATATATATATATATGTGTGTGTGTGTGTGTGTGTGTGTGTGTGTGTGTCCAATGTTTGTATTGGTAAGAAACCTTCAGCAATCGCAGTTGATTCATTGTCTAATCTATCGTAACTTAGATCTGCAAATGCTCTATCACCTATGCCCTTTTTTACTTCTGCATACAACTATCTACATTATATATATATATATATATATATATATATGTGTGTGTGTGTGTGTGTGTGCGTGTGTGTGTGTGTCTGTTTCTGTGTCTGTGTGTGTGTTATTTTGTGAGAGAGAGAGAGAGAGAGAGAGTGTGTATGTGTGTGTGCGCGCGCTTGTGTGTGTGTGTGTGTGTGTGAGTGAGTGTTATGCATATGGAATGGATTATAAATGTCCGAATCTTTGGATCAACATACTGCTTGTAGGTGTTATGATAGTGACCGTATTTTTTTTTTCTAAATCCGGATACGTCAATCGATTGAATTATATCATGCGGATAGGGCATACTTCCATTGAGCTGAAATTTTGCTACCTGCGTCATTTACTGTAAATTCTCCAGCTACATATATATATATATATATATATATATATATATATATATATATATATATATATATACCCAACAACCCCGCATGGGCAGTGCCTAACACTATCAAATTTTGAACAGATTTTTAAAAGTTCGAATTCAGAGTTTTCTTTCTTTTAGCCTGGTCGCCATAACAAGATTAAAGAGCCCTGGATGCTCTACTGAATACTCATATCTGGAGGTAGAGCAGTTGGAGGAACTCCTTCCCGAATCGTAATAGCGATATGTAAAATTGAAACAACCTGGTCCAGGATTTGAACTCGGATAATCATGTCCAATTTTTACAATGGTAAACACTGAACCACAGGAGCCTTTATCGATCATATGGAAGTCAGGCCAGACCGATAAAATGAAACGCAGTTTCTTCCAAGCATCGGTCGTTTCGATACTGCTGTATGGATGAACTACTTGGACGCTAACAAAACGGCTCGAGAATAAGCTAGACGGCAATTACACAAGAATGTTGCGAACAATATTGAACAAGCCCTGGCGGCAACACCTTACAAGGCACCAACTATACGGCCACCTGCCACCCATCACGAAAACTCTCCAATTTAGACGAACCAGACATACAGGACACTGCTAGAGAAGCAAGGACGAGCTCATAAGTAATGTACTTCTATGGACCCCCACATATGGCCGGGCAAAAGCAGGACGACCAGCTCGAACATACATACAGCAGCTCTGTGAGAATACGGATGTAGCCCTGAAGACCTGCCAGAGGCAATGAACGATAGGGAGAAGTGGCGAGAGAGGGTCAGAGATATCCGTGCTGGCGGCACGATATGATGATGATAATATATATATATATATATATATATATATATATATATATATATATATATATATATAATAAACGGACATCCATTCTAAAAATGTTTTAAAATCTTTCTCATCTAGATTGTTAAAAATATATTTTAACCTGTTAGAATCATAGAATTAGAATCAAAGGTAAATCAATATTATTTGGACTCTAACTTAATTCTGAAAATAAAGCAATTAAATAACTAAATCTTCTGTTGATTTTAGATTCATTCCTTTTTCAACGCAAAACATTCGTCTTTATTTGTTTTGAATGAAAATTTATCATTCAATTTCGACAAGTATTTATTTGATTTCAAAACAACTAGTTTATTTTTCTAAACAAAAATGTCTTATTTATTTGGACATGCTACTACTTTTATTTATTTTCCTATCGCTGATGTTTCAGCTGCTTTCACTCACATATGAGCATATAAACACTCACTAACGCAATGCACTTTCACACACAAAAAATATATCATCTAGATTTTAAATAATGGAAAACTGCTTTGAATGCGTGAACATTTCCTTTTTGTAATATAAATAATAGGACATATTTACTCTCAAAGTATTTTGGCCTCTTCTTGCAAAAAAATATCACGGTAACTTTTGTTTTCCAACAACTTTCACAAATTTTAAAGAAATTAAATCCATCGACGAAACGAGATTTCTCTCCTAAAAAATAGTAATCCTACTCTTCCTTCAATAATTGTAGAATTTGTTACAGATGTTTTTTTTGGGTGGTATCCTGTAAGTCCCCAAGCACATTGTCTTCTCGCATTCTGAAATCAATGATATATCTGTATAGATTTAAAAGACTGAAAATGTTTGCTTAAAAAAAACTCAGTTGTTGAATGTAATGGCTAACATGGTCCTATAATATTTATTCTAAACTTTACCAAAAATGTTAAGTATCATAATTGGCCCTTGATATGCAAGGTTGGTTGAATGTGTGGTCAACTTTGGTGGAGATTTTTTTGTCGTGATGAAATACTTGTACAGTGTGTAATATTGAATACGGCTTAAATAATCCTCCCGAGCTCACTCAATCATTAGAAATGTCTGCGTAAAATTTTTTAACATTTTAACTGGTATTCCACATGAAAAGCAACTTACATACCGTTCATACTTTCATCTTATTTTATATTTACCAAAATATCCTAATATAATTTTTATACTAAAGGTACTGCTACTCACCACTATTTTTTGTGAGCCAATTTTTCATTGGTGAAATGGAGGTACACATAATGTACGGTTTATAGTAAGAGGAAATGAAACAGGTGACACGCGTTCAAATCCAGGAGAGAAATCTTTGTTTGGGAAATTTCACGACTTCCATAAGCTGTGGGTAAATAAATATGAAAGCAAAATTGACTCTTTCGGCTTTGTTAGGTTACAAGTCTTGGAAAACTTTGAATTCGAACCGCCCATACTTTGCTAAGTATTAGAGGTTATGTCAAAACTTACCCCTGGTGAAGAGTTGGGTAAAAAGAAACGTTTCAATGGCATATTGCTTTAACTATTTGTTTGTTTTAATGCTTTTTTACGCCTTTATATATCAGTCGGCTTCACACAACTTCATAAAGCCCAATCAGCTAGGACCAAAGAATATACCGACAGCATGTCTGCAGAGTGGTAAGACCCCCACCCCTAACGAGTGTTCTGGATATGACATAAAAAAATCTGATGGTGAGGTTTCATTAGTGCTGGAGCTTTTTGGCATGTAGATACCCTTTCATTGACATCGCTCCCAGGGTCACTCTGGCCCGAAGTGGTAGCTCTTGATAGCCCTATCTATGGGTCAAACATATCAGTTTGACATTTAAACTGTGTGCAAGCAAATAACGTATTCTAAATTGAATTGTTAGAAATAGAACTATTTGAAATTTAACTGTGTAAACAAATAATTGATGTTTAATTAAATTGTTAGTGATACATAGCAATATTTGGAACCATCTAACTTTGACTTTGGCTTAATTGAATTGTTAGAAATAATACTGTACGATTATTTAAAAGTGTGTATCAAAATGTGTTTTCAAATCACATAGTTAATTAATATGTAAAAGCAGGATCTGCCATTAAATAACAAACCATGATTGATATGCCAAACCAACTTCATAACATGATTCTCATAATATTTGTTCAGCATTATATTGATTCTTTAAATTTATTCATTATTTTTTTTCTTCTGAATTTTGGGATTTTTATTGACTCTAGTTTTTTTAGAGTGGCCATATATGCATTCAAAATTTCAATAAATGAATTCCTTAGACTATTATTCGCTTCGAGAGAAATGTACATGTTGTGATAAGCCCAAATGTATATCTTTAACATTTATACACTAAGTTACGTCTAATGGATTTGTTTTCTTAAAAAGTGAATTTTCAAACTTCTGCCTCTGGTTCGACAAAAACTCCATGTTCTAAAGTTAGTCATTTCGCTATCAAATATGGCGTCACAATGATCCAAAGATATCCTTTCTCAGAAATGTCTTTATTCTTGCATGTCTGCCAAAATAGAAGATAAAACAGGCACTACATAATGTGTTCAGTTCGAATATATATAAGAGAAAAATTAAAAATAGAAAAGCAGCAGCGCTTGATGAAATACATCTCGAAGTATGGAGGAACAGGAAATTCGGTGACATACTGCTCCGACACTTTAATGCGGTATATAATCAAAACGCAATACACATATGGACAAAGGGATGCATCCCCCTTCCCTTAGAAAGCAGACCACGGATTAACCATGAACTACAGAGATATGACCTTTACATCCATAGCAGCCAATATATAAAATGTTCAACTACGCAACCTCATGGAACCCAAAATTGAGAACCAAAATGACTTTCGGACAAATCGATCCACGACGTCACAAATTTTGACTATCAGTCGAATTCATGAAGGTGTACGTGAAAAAAAAAAAACGAAAGGCAGCAATATTATTTGACGATTTCTCCAAGGCCTTTGATTCCATACACAGATTGAAGATGTGGCAAATAATACCTGCTTAGGACCTACCCAAAGAAACCATCGAAGCTATAATTATGTTATATAGAAACACAAACGTAAAAGTCCACTCTCCGAATGGAGACACAGACAACTTCGATATTGTAGCAGGTGTCATACAAGTAGACACATTAGACCATACACTCTTTATCATCCGTCTAGACTACGTACTTAGAATGTATATTGATAAAATGAAAGACTACGGTTTCAAACTAACAAAAGAAAGAAGCGGAAGGTACCCTATAAAAACAATTACGGAAATAGACTACGCCGATGACATAGCGCTTCTGGCAAATACAAACGTCCAAGCCAAATACCTGCTACATAGTCTGGAACAAGCAGTTGCTGGCATAGGCCTACATGTAAAGGTACAGAAGACGGAATATATGTGCTTTAATAAACAGGCGACACCTTCACACTAAACGGTAGTTCTCTGAAATTAGTTAACAAGTTCACCTACCGAGGAAGCAGTGTCTCATCAACCGAGACAGACATCAACACGCGACTAGCAAAGTCATGGACAGCTATTGATAGACTATCGGTCATATGAAATCAGACCTGACTGATAAAATAAAACGCAGTTTTTTTCCAAGCAGCAGTCGTATCGATACTGCTATATGGATACACTACACAGACGTTAACTAAACGTATGGACAAAAAACTCGACGGCAACTACACAAGAATGCTGCATGCAATATTTAACAAGTCCTGGAGGCAGCACCCTAAAACAGCAGCTGTACGGCCACTTACCATCCATCACGAAAACTATCCAAGTTAGACAAACAAGGAATGCGAGACACTACAGAAGAAGTAGGGACGAAGTTATAAGTGACATACTCCAGTGGACCCCTTTGCAAGGACGAAGTCAAGACGACCAGCCAGAAACTACATCCAACAGCTCTGTGCCGATATAGGATGTAGCCTTGAAGACTTACAGGAAGTGATGGACGATAGAGAAGGGTGGCGAGAGAGGGTCAGGGAGATCTGTGCTGGTGGCACAACATGATGATAAAGATATATAGTAAAAGAATTGTCCCTATCTAAATAGCGCATCACTTCTAGTTGACTGGAACTGCAGAATATGACAACTGCACCTCTGGCTCATTTTAAAATCTTTCGTCCATTCTATTCTCTAGCATCTGTCTCTCTCTGTCTCTGTCTCTCTCTCTCTCTCTCTCACACACACACACACACATATACACACACATATATATATACTCATATTTAAACACACACACACACACACACATATATATATATATATATATAAACAGGATTTGAAATTTAATAACCCAGAAAATTTGCTATGCCATAAAGCACAACCAAACCAAACCAAAAAGCACATACACTTGGTCCCCATTAATAGGTCCCAAAATGAGTATTCTGAAATCATAATTACATAAATACTTGTAAGATTTTATTTCTAGAATTCGTTTCTTTTTTTTCAAAGCTAAAAATATTTCATGCACCATTAATTTGAGAACCAAAAATATATTTTTTGTCATGCTATCTGATTTTTGAGAACAAATATCAATTTATTTGTAGTGCAGAAACTAGTTCACATGCCCGAAAGAAATGTGAACATGTGCTGTATATTGCACTTCAACCTGGCCAAACATGCCATTCCAAAGACGGCGGAAGTGACACGTTCCGATGGCAGTTATGGGAAGAAATCGCGTAGGAAGGCTTGGCTGACAATATGGGACAAGGTAACATCCCGCGGTACCGTCATAGACTGATACACCGGAAGATGGTGACCTGTGAACTGCATGACAGTTATTTCCGCTTGATGACGATCAAACATGCCATTCCAAAGATTAAGTGGAGGTTGAACTATTATATAACTCGGTGAAGACAGGAAGTCAGTTAGTTCTGGAGACCAGACCCGTTGATCACAAGATGTGGTAGAGAAAGCAAGCACCCAGCGGAGTGGGCCCCCAGGCCTCCAGTTGAGCAACGCCAGGAGAACGGGAAGGAAACACTGATGGCCATAAAAGTGGGGGTCGATATGTTGCAGTTCTGTTCGGTCTCCAACTCACTCTCACATGCAAACTTTCAAATAAAGGGTGAGGTATATTTTTCTAAAAGACTGTGTCGTTCGTCTTTATTGTGACGTCATTATTATTGTGTCATGTTCTGCATACAGATGTGCATGCATATGAGAATACCACACATGCGCATTGCTAATGAGTTCACTCCTTTACACTATGGAAATCTGATTTCTGAAATAAAGTGGGAATATTCTCAAGTTATAAAAGTATCAGTACGTTGTATCGTTGCTTCACTTGGACTCAAACAAAATACTTGGAGAAAAAGCTAGATGGGAACTGTAGAAGGAGACGATGTGATGTTTTGAAAAAATCCGGGAAGCGGCGCTCTAGAAGAAAAGCAGTTGTACGACCACTTACCTCCCATCACACATGACAAACATGTGAGACGAACAAGACATACTGATCACTGCTGGTGAAGTAAGGACGAAATTATAAACAACTTTTTCCTATAGACATTACTGATATATCGACAAGCAAAACATATATTCACCTGCTGTGTGAAAAAACCGAGCTATCGGTAAGCCTTACTGATGAAGAAGATAATTGATTCTTAGTAAAATGGTTTTATTTTACGACTGACCTTAATAAATGATCGTTATATTAAGCGGAATTCAGAGTACATTTTAAATACTAAAACAGTTGCTTCGCTTTCTATATTTAACGATATATCAATTTTGTAGGTTATTTTATACCAAATCCATCCTTGTTGAAGAACTGTAGTGATACTATTTAACCTATCGCTGGTGACTATTGGTGTTCATATCTTTCCCAAAGTTAGTTGTCCGTAAGTAAACGCAATAGCGCGACTGGTGTTCAAACTCACTTATTATGAGGCCTTAGTCCAGCACGTTAGCAATTACGAAAAAAGTTTTGCACATTCTTATTTCAAATCCCTTGTGATGTTACCTTTATAATTCTTTGCATCACGTAAAATATCTTATAAAAACCTAAAAAAAAAAGAAACGGATTTGGCTGATAGACATTCGTGTTTTGTCAAAAAAATACGAACCAAACAAATTATGACACTAAATATTAATACAAACCAGTTGGAGGAAAGTATTATATGAACAAAAAAAGTACAATGACACTCGAATTATAACTTTTAAGATCAGTTTGAAAAATGAAGTTTCACAAAGACGTAATTTGAAATTACAGTCAGAAGGTACCAGATTGTTTTAATATACCTAGAAATATTATCTTTAATGATTAAAACCTTGCTTATTTCTTTTTCCGGTTATTCTATAATTAAAACAAGAAAACTCTTTATCAAACACTTACTACTACAAAGTTAGAATATTTCAAAATATCGGCCCAAAGAGAATAAATTACCAAACTCAAATCTAATGAGAACGAAAAAAGAACTTATATTTGTCAAAGGGTCATTCAACTTCTAAACTTTTTTTTGCAAATGCTCTGTAGGTAGACGAAACCAGCGGACACCAGCCATTTATTTATTGGCTATTCAAGGAAGCTTCTGTTGTACCAAAGGGATTATTGTATTAAAGGTTTACCAAATAGGCTTCACTGGATTCCTCCCGAAGCCAAAATAGAATACAAGTCGGTTTAATTTTAGGTGCCACGTAAAAAGCGACCCCCAAGGGATAGTGCCAAAATTGTTTAGATTCCGTCGCCATTCTCCATCAGGTTCATCCCATGTCCCTTTCAAAAAGAGAGGAAATGTACTGCATGCATGAAAGAACTCTTGTAACTAAGCAGTTATTAATTCTCACACACCTGACGTGAATGCCAGGTGAGAATTAACATGCAGTTTCATAAACAAATGTGCTATCCAATATATGAAAAGTTTCGTATCACTTTTTCTCGATAACGATGAAAAACAACAGCACATATCTCAAAGTAGACTTATTTTGAAAACGAAAGAAAAACGGATTGTTTTAAACTTGCCACTAAAAAGCGCTGTACAGTTACACACTAAATGGAGTGCTGTAACCCTTACATAGTACACATAGAAGTTTGTAATGCTATGGTCTGCAAATGAAAATTCGTCTAGGTGTGGTCCCAACAGATATTTCTACTTCTACAACTACTTAGCAAGGACATTTGTATTAGCAGGTTGCGAGAGGGTTTATGCTTGTAGGGCTACGTTTTAAGTGTCAGTTCTAACCTCGCCGTGAGAAAAGTGACGATCATACAAAAATCCCGTCCTGAATCGCTAATTCAAAAGTTTATTCGCGACAAATAGTAATCGGAAAGAGAGGAACAGCGTATGAAAAATGAGCCGACTGCATTAGCAAGACAAAGGGAAACGGTTGTCATTTTAAGAACCTCTTAATTTATCTGATAATGGAAAGAGGGTGTCATGAGGAGACAGAGGTCAGAAACAGATCTTGAATTATCTTTCACCTTTCCTCTACTAGTTCTAATATGTGTTTCCTTTTGGGGTCTGTCCTCACAGTTTTGCCTCCGGGCTCCAACTCTTGTTTTTACATCGTTGTATACCGCAGCCAACTGACTGTTTTCCTGTTTTCTATCCCTCACCCAAACAGTATTTTCAATTGAGTTATTTCCGCCAATCAGATCTCGTGGTCTCTTCGTTGCTGATACATTTCTATTTTTAACCCTCTCGTCCCTAATCAATTTACAGAGTTAATCTCAACCCGATTGAAAATGTTTGAAGAAAGGTAAAAAATCCGACGTGGGAAATGAATCTTGCAAGCAATTAAGTATTTAAAAAACAATATATAAAAGGGAAGAAACTACCCGCTGACATCTACGAACAACTGGCGTTAAAAAAACTGTATAGTTAGAAAACGAAAGCTCATTTCAAGGTTACCTGTCAAAAGATCACACTATATACGGAGAGATTTATTTATTTCAAAAAATCATATAAGGAATGCTGAATTTACTTTGTAACAAGACGTCAAACTAGTAGTATAACACTATATATATATATATATATATATATATAAACTGTGAAGTGTTTTTCGAGAGAATCTGTACACCAGTGTTTTACCATTTTACTTTACCATCTTATTCAAAGGTGTAATTGGCTCTATACGGCCTACACCACTAATAAAAAAATATCAGCTTCTTATGTTACTAACGGATCTGTCTGGGCCTCATACGTCAATCGACAGGAAGATGCGTTATATATATATATATATATATATATATATATATAATAGCATGGATGCTTATCTGCGATCACTGGTTTCATACTGTTTTTATACGACTATCATCAGGCTGAAAAATTATATTTTATAATAGCTCTACAACGGATATTGAGTACTCTCCAAATTGTACATCATTTGGTTTGTCACAAACCCATGAAGTGAAATAGTGAGAACGATACAGTGGTGTAATATATATATATATATATATATATATATATATATATATATATATATATATAATTCGACATATATAGGTATGACTTGTCAACGCCTCGAAGTGAGAGTTAGACAGCATATACCCAGATGTCTATTATCAGGCCGACTAACATCCGGGCATTCTCAAGCAATGGATTCGGCTATTGGTGAGAATTTGCTACCGAACCAGTTATGAATATGATTGTTTCTCAGTCCTGCATAGAGTTGGAGATAAATTCCATTTTAAATTTCTAGAGGCGATTTATATTTTTATCAATCGCCCCTCTCCATGCAGGCAGTTAAACAATCATATTTTAAATATATTTGGGGAACTGCTAGATCCTGGGGTGAGTTAGTTTTTTTTTTTTTACTTTTGTTTTTTTTTTTTTTACCTCTAATCTGACAATCCAAATTATATACCCACCTTTTTATCCAATTTTCCGGTGTTTAAAAACTTGAAAAGCGCCGGACGAAAAGGCCTTTTTATAAAACCGGGACATTGGCCCAGCGGTTAGAGTGTTCGCCAATGGCCCGGGAGACCTGGGTTCAATCCCAGGTCGAGTCATACCAAAGACTTTAAAAATGGAACTTGATACCACCTTGCTTAACACTCAGCATTATAAGGTACGGTTCAAGGGTAAAGTGGAGCAATCCTGGGAATGGAGTAGCGCCCTCCCCTACACCTTGGTGTAGTAGCTATCGAAAAGGGAGCCTTCGGGTCACCCTCGACTATGGTCGCTAACTTTACTTTTATATATATATATAAGCTGGTTTTCTCCTTTGGCGAGTCAAAAGTTACGGTCACCAAAGGAGGTTAGACAAGGTTCTGAGAGGATGGGCAAGGTAGTGCTTAATTAAGAGACTGGGAGGACATTGATTGCTTGGTTTTAATGGCATACCAACTCATTCTGCGTTATTTCCTCCCTGAGGATTAGCAACTTACCTTCCTATCGACAGCAATAAAGAGATCAATTTGATGCATATGCGGGAACATAATAAGATCTATAACTCCTGGTCAAAGTTAATCTGGAAATAATGAAAATGAAATGGTACTCCGCACTTTCCTGATACCAAAAACAGAAGCTTCAACATAAGATGCAGTACAGAATCCTCTACAGAACATATCTTTTTTGTGGGAATATACCTTCCGCAGTGTGGATCATGGTTATCTTAACCAAGCCGAAAGACTACTGCATAGTTTGGAACGAGCCGCCGCAGGCATTGGCCTCCATGTCAATGCACAGAAACTGAATATATGTGCTTTTATCAAACAAGCGACATTTCCACACAAGATGGAACCTCTCTGAAACTGGTAAACAAATTCACCTACCTAGTAAGCAATGTCTCATCAACCGAGAAAGACATCGACACGCGGTTAACGAAGGCATGGACGGCTATCGATAAGCTATCGATCATATGGAAATCAAACCTAACTGATAAAATGAAACGGAGTTTCTTCCAGGCAGCAGTTGTGTCGAAACAGCGGTGGTCGTATCGATACTGCTGTATGGATGCACCACTTGGACGCTGACTAAACGGCTGGAGAAGAAGCTAGACAGCAATTACACAAGAATGTTGAGAACAATATTGAGTAAGTCCTGGCGGCAACACCCCACAAAGCACCAACTGTACGGCCACCTGCCTACCATCACGAAAACTATCCAAGCGATACGAACCAGACGCGCAGGACACTGCTGGAGAAGCAGAAACGAGCTCATAAGTGATGTACTCCTATGGACCCCCACATATGGCCGAGCTAAAGCAGGATGACCAGCTAGAACATACATACAGCTGCTATGTGAGGATATTGGATGTAGCCATGAAGACCTGCCTGAGGCGATGAACGATAGGGAAACGTGGCGAGAGAGGGTCAGGGATATCCGCACTAGCGGCACGACATGATGATGATGATGATGATGATACCTTCTGCAGGTGATACAGTAAGCATATTATAAGCCCTTCCGACAGAGTTGAAAGACAAATTCTAGAGTTGTGGAAGGAAAGAACGAGATTATTTGAAAATTATAAAAGAGTTTTATTAGATTTAATCCTCTCGCGTAATTATCTGTTTTAGCGTTTTCACCCATGCAGATATACTGACATTTATTTTGTGACATAGGAAATAATTGACAAAGATGACTGAGAACATCTTAACTACCACGGTCATTAAAAAATATTTTTAAGACATATGTTTATTACTTAGCGTAGAAAAGACTTATCTCTACGCCTAAGATTAGTCTGCTTAAAAAATGTATATCTTGTTTGATTTTTCGAAAATTGAAGGGTGTTATCTAACTTCTCTCTCACCATCGCTATATATATACATATATATATATACTCATACAGAAATAAAATAATGTAGCGAAAAAAAATATATATATATATATACTCATACAGGAATAAATAATGAAGCGAAAAATTGAAATAACCTACGAATTCACATCCGGCTGAAACAACGCGCTGCGTTTGTAACTTCACTCAAACCCATACACAAACACATTAATTCGCAACTATAACCCACACTAACATACGCACACACACAAACACACACACACATACACACACACACACAACCACACGTAAAGAATCATACAAAATCCAGACGGTTTTTTTACAGTATTTTTTTCGATTTTCGATTCATTTCATTTTCTTGTTGTTTTGCAACAAACTCCATGAAACCCAGGGTTCACAGTCTAAATTCCATGAATTAATTATATATATCTAATATATATTTTATTACTATTATTATTATCATTATTATTATACATTGAGAGAGAGAGAGGGAGAGAGAGAGAGAGGAGTTGTGGTTAGCAAACTTACGAAAGTAAAGATAACAATCGTAATGAACAGAATTATCAATGTGTATCCAAACCCTGTTGCCGTGTCACAAGGCTAAACGCACACACACACACACTCACACAGAGAGGAACACCACGTCTGACGATGTGGCATAATCTTTTATACGATTTGAACAAAAACAGCCTCAGCTGGAATTCAATCCTCTTATATATCTCACCTTGTGGGCTAGGTGTAATAAGGTACTCTTGATACAACAGACCTAGTTTCTTTTTGAAGTCACCAGCGACTGGTTGATTGGTGACGGAGGATGGCTGAAAAATGTCCCTCACACGTGTTGGAAGTGGGTGGGGAAAGCTATGTGAATCCCAACCTTAGATGACAAATTTCGTGATTCTGGCTTTTTTGTTGCTGGTTTGCGAGGAGAGAAACGTTTCCATAAGCAGAAAACGATGATTGAACCAGAAATACGAAAAGGGTCGATTCCCTAAAATAACAAAGAAGCTTGACTGTACTTTGTGTCAGTTACCTTTTTGTTTCTGCTTCCATCAACAGATAATAAACAAAGAGGTCCTCAAAATGAAAGCCGTTCTTTTTTAGTTATTGTTTTTGTTTATCCTTTCTATCTGACGATTAGCCGTCACCGATATAGTAGTCGTTGGTGACTACGCTAAAATAAGGTATATTGATCTTATGCCATATCTGTATGATTGCAGATTCAAAATAGATGAAGAATTGTGAGAGACCAAAAGGAAATTATATCATATCATCTCTCCTGATTCAAGAATCTTTATATATTCTTATTGCAGTTAATTAATTATGGGGGAAATGCAGGTAAAATATTGCTGACAAAAATGGCATTTTTATATGTCTACCACTGAAACAATTTAGGTGTTAGCATTAAACCAAACATCTTAACTTGTATATACGTCGTTCAGTCTGATGTCTCGAATAGAAAAATAAATTCATTGGCTACACAATAATATCTTGGATATTACAGCAAGAATAACAGCAAAAATAAGCGAACAGAACGCGAATAATAAAGAAAATATTACTGGGTGGAGTAATCAAAACTTTACTGATTGCTACAACGTAAAACTTTTAAAAATATGTGAGTTAAAATAATATAACATTTAGATTACTGTACAGGACGAAAGGAAACTTTCAATGGAATAAGCGTTACATAAACATTGTACGTATAAGAAAATCCTTACTAAAGCCATATCAGCTTTTTATTGTGCTCTGTCCAATGATAGAGGCGCCTGTTGGTGGTTTCGCAACGGAGGGTGAAATATAATGCCAATAACACACATTTTTGTCTTTGAATCAAGAATCAAATGGCAATAGCCACTCCGTGAACACAGAAAAATGGTTCAAGTGTTTTAAACAAGATGGAACCATATACTCTTAAAGTAGGAAGCCTTTAAAATTACTAAACCAGTTCATATACTTCAACACCAATATCTAATCTACTGAAAGCGATTGCAACGACGTTGCAGTACAGCAGTGACCGCTATCGACTGCCTATCATCTTTATGGAAATCTGAACACTTTGATAAAACGAAAGTGTTCTTGCAAGCTATGGCCATGTAGGAACTATTGTATGGTTCCCCCACCCTAGGATTGAAACGAAACAGAGAACAAAGCTAGATGGGAGCTAAGGAACTCTACTAGCTGTTTCGGAAAAAGCTTGGATGCAGAACTTTACAAAACAGCAGCTGAATGGCCTTTTGCCAATCTTCACACAAAGCATCCAAACAAGACAAACAAGACATGTTGGGCACTGCTGAAGAAGAAAAGAAACTCTCATTTAAATGGTCAACAAATGCTGGCCGACCCACAAAGTCTTCAATGCTGACACCGCATGAAGTCTCGAGGATCAATCAGGGTCAATGGACGATAGGTATAGATGGAAAGAGAGCGAGCCAAGTGAATCCATGTTGTTACCATGACTTAGTGATGAATAATAACTGGTAGCAGCAAAGCAGTAAGGCAAAATGTCGTCTAACATGAAAGCAGTATGTCATTGAACTACTTCAATCGGAAAGAACTCATACTCATTCCTGGAAACAACAACCCAAGAAAGAGCTGTACGGCCACATCCGTCCCATCTCAAAAACCATCCATGTAAGACGAACAAGACATGTGGGACACTGCTTGAGAAGCAAAGATGAATTCATTAGTGACGTTCACCAATGGATCCCTTCACATGGTCGTACCAGTAAGAACTTATCTATAACTGTTCTGCGATGACACAAGATGTAGTTTGAAAGACTTGACGGTAGTGATGAATGATAGGGGTAGATGAAGAGTGAGAGTCGGGGAAATCCTCGCCGTCAGCGCGACTTGATGATGATGATGATGATGATGATGAATACTTTATGAATGCATTTGGTGATCAAACAGTCACGTGGTTGAGGTGTGACATAAAACTGCATCGGAGTTAGAAGCCCCATTTTTTTGATATTCTAACTATGCATGGTAGTAATTCTTTGAGTCCTATCAAAGGATCCAAAAGATATTTTGAAAATATAAGCCTTTCATTGGAATTCTTGAAATTATAATACTATAGGGAATTATTTGATGTGGATTGTAGTACTTGATATCAGAAGACTGCGTGTACATTATTTGTTTTAGATACGTATACTTAGTATTTGTTCAATATTGCTCGCTGCATTCTTGTGTAGTTGCCGTCAAGCTTTTTCTCCAGCCGTTTAGTTAGCGTCCATGTACTGCATCCATATAGCAGTATTGACACGATCGCTGCTGGGAAGAAACTGAGTTTCATTTTATCGGCCAGGTGTGACTTCCATATGACCGATAGTCTATCGGTAGATGTCCATACGTTTGTTCGTCGCATGTCGATGTATGTCTCAGTTGAAGAGACAGTGTTTCCTAGGTAGGTTAACTTGTCAACTAGTTTCAGAGAGCTACCGTTTAGTGTGGAAATGTCGCCTGTTTGATTAAAGCACATATATTCCGTTTTGTGCGCATTGACATGGAGGCCAATACCTGCGGCGGCTCGTTCTAGACTATGCAGTAGGGTTTCTGCTTGGGCAGATGCATTTGCCAGTGGCGCTACGCCATCGGCGTTGTCAGGGTCGGTAATTGTTTGTGCGGGGTATCTTTTGCTTCTTTTCTTTGTCAGCTCGAAACTGTTTTCTTTGATTTTATCGATTGATGTTCTAAGCACGTGGTCTAGACAGATGATAAAGAGGTATTGGGCAAGTGTGTCTCCTTGCAGTACTCCTGCTACAATGTCGAAGTAGTAAGGCCTGGAGGCAACACCTGACAAAGCAGCAGCTATAAGGTCACCTACCACCCATCACGAAAATTATCAAAGTTAGACGAACCAGTCATGCAGGTCACTGCTAGAGAAGTAGGGAAGAACTCATAAGTGATGTATTCTTATGGACCCCTTCACATGGCCGAGCAAAAGGAGGGCAACCAGCACGAACCTGTGAAGATACTGCGAGTAGCCTTGATTACCTGCCGGAAGCGTTGAACGATTGAGAGGGGTGGCGAGAGAGGGTCAGGGATATCTGTGCTGATGGCAAAACAAGATGATAATATGATACTTGGTATCGAATGATTATATTCAAATAAAGAGGAAATTAGAATAATGCAATTGAACACATATTTGTAATTGCAATCCATCACTTAAAAATAATTCAAGATTTTGCATTAAATAGTCCATGAAAAGTTGCCATGCCGTGAAACAAATAAACTAAATCAAACAGTCGGGAGTTCTAAGGGAGGGTTTTATTATAGGCCGTCTGCATTATAGGTAAAGGAATTTGGAATTACCCTCACCAAAAAATAAAATCTTCATTTGATGGTTTAGTTCAACGCCTGGATCATTACTATTAAACCCAGGTTCATACGAAGTGGTAGGACCTATTATGAACTGATCTATGTTCAAAAATATTTGTTTCATTAATATTGGAGAAGAGATACATAAAACTATATAACTCTAAGCAAATATTTAATTATAATGAAGTAGAAATAGTTAATGTAAAACATATAATTGTGTATAAAGAATTTGTATTTGATAGGAAAACCAGAAATCATACTATTGTGCGCAAATTACTTTCTCCAGATAGTTTGACAAAATGAGGATTTCTACTGATATTTATTATTTATCAACAGGAATAGATATGTATATATATATTTTTTAAGTCTAAAGAAGTAATTTCATTAAAATGAAAAACACATTAAAACCACGATTTTGAATTATGGTTATTTTTCTGGCTGAGTTTGCAAATTCAAACAAAAGTCACTGTAGCTACCAAATTGAAATTAGAAAAGCAGTCATAAATTGCAGATGTAGGAAAATCCCACAGCATGATTTCTTCTGCAGATATTTAAGTAGAAGACATAAAGTACTCTGTATGGCCGCTCCAAATCTCATCAATTAACGAAATCAAATGGTCAGCGCATCTTTAAGGGTGGTTTTGGCCCTCAGTTTCAATTTGTGTGATACGAAAACGCACTTCCATCAAAAATAGGGTTGAGATCTATTTTTTTTTTTTAGTTCCTGTCCAGTATCGGCATATATGGTGGCGAATTCTTTATTGATAAAAAAATCAGAGATTTTTAGGTCAACGCATTTCTTCTTTAAAATATAGGTGACCAAAGGAGAAGACAACACTTCAAAACTGCCGTTCGAAGACATTCTTTTAAGAAAAAATCTCCCGGGAAAGAACTCATGAACAAGTGGTATGTGCACAACCCAAAATCAGTCTAAGAGAATGAGATGCACAAATTTCTATTGTATTTTGAAAGACAAATTGATCACCTAATCTCGGACTGACGATCAGACCAAGTGGTAGTCTAAAAAAACTACAGAATGCTATACAATCAAACCAGAATCTGTTCGAGAGAATGAAACGCAAAAAATTTTCTTGGATTTAGTGATATAAATAGATCATCTAATACCGGCCTGAAGACCAGAACAAGATATTATAAACAATAAAGGAAACCTTTCATAGATTAGACTTCCTGCGGAATACAGAGAGTAAATCAAAGAAAACGGAAAAAGAGTCAAGTACCTCCAGGTACTTGACTCTTGCTCGAGAAAAAAAAAACTATGGAAAATGACAGTGACGGTGATACCAGTTGTAGCTGGTACATTTTGAACTATTTCTGAAGGTTTGTTAAAGAAACTGAAAGAATGGGAAATTGGAGAACAAATGGAGACCATCCAAAATGCAGGATTGTTAAGATCGGCCAGAATACCGAGAAGAGGCCGGAAGACTTGAGGAGACTTGCTACCGCTCAAACTTCGGCGAGAAACCATCAGCTAACGCTCGTGTGAAAAACTCGTTAAGGAATAATAATAATAATAATTATTATTATTATTATTATTATCAATTACCAAAAAGAAATTATAGCAAATTCTCTATCTCCGATTTTATCTATAACTGTCTATGATTATTTTACATAAAACATCATAGCAATTCCACAAAGAAAAAAAAGTATGTCAGACATAATTTATTGTTTGATTGGTGAGAATACAGATATTGGAGATTGGATAAAAAAAATAAAAATAAAAACATGATTAGAGAATTTAATTTATTTTGACATTGATTTATATTTTATCTTTGTTGTTGATGATCAAGGAAGGAAAAGAGAAAAATATTTTCGTGTCTTTGATTACAATCTTTAAAAAAAATATGGCTAGTGATTTGAAAAAGAAATGTTTCATCTCCGTCCTCTAAGTATATCAGTTAAAATATGTGATTTTAATTTGTGTTATAATACCACCCTTTAACTATGAGGATAGAGAAAGATTATTTTTGAAAGGAAAACTTTTGATTGATATTTTATATAAAGCTTCCACCAGAAAGAGGTTAATAACAATGAAAAGATATACGTTTCGGTGCTACGAAATTGAATTGAAAAAATATATAGTATGTCAATATACATGCGATCCTTGTGACTACTAATAATTCCACCACTAACAATGTTGTATTCTATTTTATTTCAGATTTTTAAACAGTATACTATAACAACTAATAATTCTCGATCACAATGCCTTGGACAAGAAAGTTAGAAACACTTACTCCGAATGACAAATATGAGAATTTCGTCAATACCCACTTATGCCGATGTTTGGAGGACCAGGGAATTTGACGGCATACTGATCCGACACTATAATGCGGTATATAACCAAAACACAGTAGAAAAATTGACAAAGACATGCATCCTTCCCTTCCAATGAAAGGTGACCTCGGAATAGCCAAGAACTACCGAGGTATAACCCTTACATCAATCGCGGCTAACATCTACAATGCTCTACGACGCAACCACATAGAACTCAAAATTGAAAAGATACTTAGGAAGAACAAAAATGGCTTTCGGACAAATCGATTCACATCACAAATTTTTGTTATCCGTCTAATTCTTGGGGTATGAGCAAAAAAAAACAAAAAAAACTTGACACGATGATATTATTTGTCGAATTCTCCATAGTCTTTGACTTAAACAAAAGGAAGATCGAGCAAATAATACTCGCTTACGGCCTACCCAAAGAAACCGTCGCAGCCATAATGATGCTATATAAAAACACGAAAGTAAAAGTCCTCACCTCGGATGGAGACACAGACTACTTCGACATTTTAGCATTTGTGCTAAAAAGAGACACATGAGTCCCATACCTGTTTATCATCTGCCTAGATTACGAGCTTAGAAGGTCAATTGATAAAATGAAAGATAAAAGTTTCAAGCTGACAAAGGAAAGAAACAGAATATGCCCCGCACAAAGAATTACCGACGCGGACTACGCCGATGACATAGTACTTCTGGCAAATACATCCGCCCGAGCCGAAACCCTGCTACATAGTCTGGAACGAGCGGCTGCTGGCATATACCTCCATGTCTACGCACACAAGACGGAATGTATGTGATTTAATTAAAAAGGCGACATATCCACGCTAAATGGTAATTATCTGAAATTAGTGGACAAGTTCACCTACTTAGGAAGCAGTGTCTCATCAACTGAGACAGACATCAACATTAGCAAAGGCATGGACAGCTATCGATAGACTATAGGTCATATGGAAGTCTGATCTGACTGATAAAATAAAATGCTGTTTTTCCAAGCCACAGTCGTGTCAATACTGCAATCTGGATACACTACACGGACGCTAACTAAATGTACGGGGGAAAAGCTTGACGGCAATTACACAGGAATGCTTCAAGCAATATTGAACAAGTCCTGGAGGCAGCAATCCACTAAGCAGCAGCTGTGCGGATACCTACCACCCATCAAGAAAACTATCCAAGTTAGAGGAACCAGACATGCGTGACACTGCTGCAGAAATAAGGACGAACTCATGAGTGACATACTCCAGTGATCCCCTTCATATGGACTAGCACAGGCAGGACGACAAGCTAGTATCTATATACAACAGGTCTGTGCCGATACAAGATATAACGTTGAAGACCTCCCGGTAGCAATGGATGATAGAGACGGGTGGCGAGTGAGGGTCAGGGAGATCTGTGCTGGCAGTGCGACACGATCATGATGACTTATTTGGCCACAAAATCGTTCAAAACTGTTGTGAAACAGATGCAATATGATAATGATTTATTACTGAGATAAGAAACATAAAAAGGACTGCATGTCCTAGAAGCTGATATAATAACATTTTTAAAAAATATTGATTTGATATTTCTCGCTCAAATTATATATTTTTACCGGTTGTGTTCTAAATAACTGCCACTGTGCTTTTTATCAGTCATAAATCATTATCATATAAATGGGTTGTATCTATTTTGAAACACCCTGTACAATTTACAACCCTAATATCAGATTTACCAACGGCAAATATGTTAACAGAACCACGTTATATAAACATCCAATCCAGATAAAAGAAGAAACAGATAAAACTCCCATAATAAAATGAGATATTGTAAAAAAATAAAATAAAAAAGCATATACAGAAGTCCATAATCGAGGATCATTGAATAAATTTCCAGATTTTTTTCGTATTGGCACTTTTATTGAGAATACGTACATGAAACTCTAGTCTCCTTCGAAGTAATCTCCTCCGGCTGCAATGCACTTGTTCTACCGTTCCAACAACTTCTGGAAAGCCTCATGGAGGTCATCTTGTGTGAGCGTGTCAATGATCTTCTTCACACCCTCTTTCATCTCCCCAATTGTCTTATAACGACAGCCTCTGAGTTTAGGGAATAACCAAAAGTCACAGGGAGCAAGCTCTGGACTATAGGGAGGCTGAGGAACTGTCTTAATGCCCATCTTGATGAAATAATCGGTGACAACGATGGAGTTGTGGACTGGTGCATTCTCCGGGTGGAAATGCCACTGACCTGATTGGAAGAGTGCTGGCCTCTTCCGACCGAATCTCTTCCTGAGCTCCCTTAAAACCTCAACATAGTAACCCTAACCGTTTGACCAATCAACTCTGCTCTATTGACTTCCTCACTGCACGCACACCTCTCATCATCCCTCACACTCCCTGCCTTCCTGGAATCTCTTATGCCACTCAAGAACCGATGCAAGATAGTCGGAAAGCAGTCTGAAGAATTCTATGCGTTTTTGTGGCATTTTTCCAAGTATAAAACATAATTTTATTGCATATCGTTCTTTTAAAGTGTCCTCACGTCCAGATTGCATTTCTGAAATTAACCAGCTGTGAGAATCAGGCTTTAGTAGGGTGTATTCTAATTCCTGTTGTAGTCGTTCATTTGAACCTGAAATCATAAAAATTGGTCCGTCATCTTATAAGATATAGCAATAACATACTAAATTATTAGGAGTCTACGACAATTTTAAATCTTGTACAAAAAATGCCTGGAAACTATTGAATGTACCACGATTGTTGTACTCCTTACATATTGGACTCACCCTCCTCCATAAATACATGTCACCAGAGTTGCTCCAAACCCACGTGACACCTTTTTCTGTTCCCCATGTCATTCTTTGGCCAACATCTCAACAATAATAATTACAGATTTTCTCTAAAAGGGAACTTACTTATTCTGAAATATCCCGAAAAAGATAATATGCTTAACAAAAATGTGAATCGATTTCCAAGTGTAGATATATAAATATTTATTTTGTGTCATTTACCTTGAAATTACTTTCAGCTTGTATGTAAACTATATGTCGACTGTTCAGATTTCTAAAATTGATATTTTTTAGGTGATTAAGTATTACGAGAAAAAACATCATTCCATGGAATCATTTAATTCGGACCATAAATTCAGTGGATTAGCCACTTCCTCCTGTTTCCGTCCGACAATTTTGTAATCCATATGAAAGTTTGATATATCGCACTGAAATATTATATTTTTTAGATATTCTACGTTTTATAAAAAAAAACTCCACCATAGTAGCATTTTGTGAACTTATTCATATTTTTCTTTCATTATATGTATATACATATATACTCCCATTCCTTAAATTTGTGTGTGTGTGTGTGCGCGCGTGCGCACATATTCTCGTATGAGTGTGTGCCTGTCATTAAAGGAAGATTGAAGATGTCTTTGTAAAGTGTGAATAGCCATTACTATATCCTAATTTTAGAGTAGTTAGTTATAAATCTACAAATGTAGAGCACTTTACAAGTAACCAACTCATTATATAGGGTATATTCAAAAAATGTAAACGTACCGAAATTATACGGGCGAAGACAGAAAAGAATAGTGACTGAAACCTTACCCCTTATTTCAAGTTATTGTCCTGATTATTCAACACATTTATTCTAACTAGTTTTCCATTCGACGAAGCAGATGTGGAAGCCCTCTGGCGAAATGGTGTAAAGCTCACCTCCCATATTTCATTAAATTTCCTACACGTTGATATTCGTACGATGAAAGTAAAGTTTAGTAGAAAGAAAATGGTTGCAAATAGCTTCAGCAGAGGAATATGGAGGATTTTGTATTTTCCATAACTCGTGTTTCACCAAAAGCTGATGGTCAAATGTATCTTAACTTGCAAACTGATTTATTTTCAAATTGGCACTGACTCTTCTACACCCAATGATTTTATCACATGTGTTGCTAACCCAGTCTTCAGATGCTGTAATATACACCGAATGCATCTCTGCTGAGGGTTAAGGCCACGCAACCAGTGTCCTGAACATGACACTAAACTATCTGATGATGAGGGTCCAGTAATGCTTGAGCTTTGGATGAATGCGGATACCCTTTCATTACCATTGCTCCCATATTCACTCTGTCCCGGAGTGGTAGCACCAGAAAGAGGCCTACCTAGGGATCAAATAGAAATATTTGTCATTTAAACTCTGTGCAAACAAATAACCTATGCTAAATTGAATTGTTTGAAATAGTAGTTTGATCATTTAAAATTACCGATGTTTAACTGGATTTTTAGTATTAAGTTGCAATACTTGAAACCACTTCAAATGATTAATCATCATCATCATCATCATGTCGTGCCGCTTGCTCGTATATCCTTGACCCTCTCTCGCAACTTCTCCATATCGTTCCTCGCCTCCGGCAGGTCTTCAGAGCTACATCCAGTATCGTCACACAGCTGCAGTATGTATGTTCGAGCTGGTCGTCCTGCTTTTGTTCGGCCATATGTGGGGGTCCATAGGAGTACATCACTTATGTGCTCGTCTCTGCTTCTCCAGCAGAGTCCTGCGTGTCTCGTTTGTCTAACTCGGATAGTTTTCGTGATAGGAGGCAGGTCGCCGTAATTGAAACTATTTTCGCAATGTAGAAACAATAACAATACTAGTGCGCAAAGAAATGAGTTCGAACTCGTTTAAAAATGAAATTACAAACTAATTTCTCACATATCATATATATCTTATTGAATGTGAGTAAACAAATAACTGATGCTAAATTATTACACTTACATTGCAATAGTTGAAACCATTTCACTGTATGCAGTAAATATTAATAGTTAATACAATTACTGATTTTAGATAGAAATACTTGAAACTATATAACTCTGAGCAAAATAATGAATTTTGGTTTAAAAGTGTTATTTACAAAATGCCTATACAAATCATGTATATTTGATCTATATGTTAAAGGAATACTTGGCATTAAATAACCGAGGAAGGTTAAAACTAAACCAAACCAAACTGTTGCTCAGCGGTGCTCATGCTTTCTTTTTTAAATATATATTTATAACAAACTAAAGCTTTGGTCCCGAGACTTCGGATTCCAGCTCGTTCACACACACACACACACACACACACACACACACACACACACACACACACACACACACACACACACACATATATATATATATATATATATATATATATATATATATATATATATATATAATATTTGCCTGAGTAATAGTGTCTTGTATCTGAGTTTTATCATTAATATTCTCACTGAATTACGTGTGCACGTGTGCAGATAAGAAGGACAATTTATACATATATATATATATATATATATATATATATATATATATATATATATATATATATATATACATATATATATATATATATATATATTGTCCTTCTTATATATATATATATATATATAGCCTATGCGGGTATTGATATATCAAAGTATTTTCCACTTTTTTACTGTATAAAGTAAACGTTTTTCCAACATTATCCCAGATATAAACAGGGTTACATGTATCATAAGGGCGTGAATAATTACATAGTACAGTATATTTTCATAATATATTTTATTTTCTATTTCGAAAAAGCACTGAAAAGCTCCCAATCCAGCCAAGAGCAGAATAAATTATATGCATCAAATCAACATGATGTCACATTTTCTTAAAAAAAAAAAAACATTGTACATATATTCTAAAAAATTTCTTCCAAACGTATAGGCTTAAAGAGAGCAATACCATTTTTAGTTGAGTTGGGAACCCTTCAGCATCTCATGATACTTAATTACTGACTAAAGATTAAATCCTGATTTATGAAACCTGGTTTCATAAGCACTACGCCTCTTTAGACTATTATATGCATGTTGTTGTTTTTTTTTTTTTGTTTTTTTTGGGGGGTGGGTGGTAGGAGGTTTCATTTTGTGATATGTTGGTGGTACGATAATATACAAAAATACGTAGTGGAAATCAATTTGGTTCGTTGAATGGTTAGTTGGTTGGTTGTTGGGTTTTATGGCAGGTCAACCATTATATCTTTTTTAATGTAAAATTCATTTTTGCACATATAAACTCGTCTATTGGGCACAATTCAGTTTAGCATAGGTATGTTTAGTTGTATTTAAACCATAGCTGATCCCACTCTGGGCCAATGTGAACCTGGGAGCGATAACAATAAAGGGGTAATCCGCATTCCCCAAATTTCCAGTATTACTGGAGCCTCACTATAAGATTGTTTATACAGGACACTCGTTGGGACAGTCTTAACTCTCTGCAAAGATGTAGTTGGTGTATTTTACAACACCAGATATTTGTCGCTGCCTCCCACCAGACACGACTTGACACAAGGTCAAAAGCCCGAAGGCCAATTAAAGTGGGGATAAAGGGGAGGGGAGGTCGGGAACGAGCCGAGACTCGAACCCTGCTTGTCTGTGCTGCCCATCGGCTCACTTGGTGCAATGTGAGCCTGATGAGGTAAGCAGTTTCACGAACCCAAATGTGGGTCCGGGCACGTATGCCAGTGTGCGGCTTAAACTAGACGCATGGTCTAGTGTCGTACAAGGGGGACAAAGGAGACAAAAATGCAGCTCGCCCTTCCGAAGGTAGCCTAGTCGAAACTAGGTGCCTAATTAAAGGCCTCAAGTCTGCCATTGTTCCTTTTCCAGGGCCACGCTCCGGACCGAAGTCCAGAACAGGCCCCGGGGCGCTCGCCAGGAGCCGACAAGGCAATTGAAGATCTGAGAATTTTCTTCGAAATCAAAATTACCAGAATTTTATTATTTCTATATAACATTAGACGCCATAAAATAGATATTATTTGGTATTATTTATAACCTGATTTTATAATACTGAATCTATTTAACCAAAACAATGAATATATAATAGTCTAAAACTTAGTACACTCCTTAAATATTTTTATTAAATTTTAGTTTTGGCAACAAACTTTTAGTGACTGAGAGTTTTATATTAAATCATATCAAATGTCCCCATTTTGATGACCTACTCTTCCTCAAACAGTTATAAAATCCTGGTACTTTGGTCAAGAATAGAATTCTGTTTGTATTCTTAATAATTTCAGACATTTATCTATTTATAACAGGACATTGGCATGATGGTTAGAGTGTTCGCCAATGGCTCGGGAAATCTGGGTTCAATCACAGGTCGAATCATACCAAAGACTCAAAAAATGGTACTTGATGCCTCCTTGCTTAACACTCAACATTATAAGATAGAGGTCAAGGGTAAAGTGGAGCAATCCAGGGAAAGGAGTAGGTCCCTTCTCTACGCCTTGGTGTTGTAGCAATGGAAAAGGGAGCCTTCGGGTCACCCTTGACTACGGTCAACAACTTATTTATGACAGATACTATAGGATTCTAAACGAGACTTTCTGTAGACTATTATGACAGGCGTAGTTGATATCTTCAACTCTTTTTCCAGTTTATATTTTTAATTATCTAAGTGATATCACTTAGATTAATTTATCTTGCAAACTATGGCCACAAAATATTTAGTTACTCCAACCGACTTGCTTTCTTTTAAAAAAACTTTGTTCAATGTCAAGAAATTGATTCTTTTTTTCTTTTTTTTTTCTTTTTTTTTCTTTTTGACAAAGAAAGAATTGACATATTTTCAAATTTCGAAATCATTAACCTTCTTGCTAAAAAAGACTGATAAATTTTCTAAGATTTCATTCTTAAGAGCAGGTATACTGGATCTTGTATATATTCCTCAGTAGCGAATTGATCGATCTTGGACGGGAGATATGTGATCAAAATCTCAACAATACAAAAAATTTACAAACGTTGTTAACGAAAAAGAATCAATAAACTCCTCGACAAATAATTAAAATATATTTATTTTTAGACAAAAATACTTAGTTTTCAGCATAATCTTTATCAAAACACTTAAGTTAATGGCGTGTTAATCACATAGAGAATATATTATTCAGGAAAAGTCATATCTAAATTTAGATAATACTTTCGGAGTTTAATTGATACAGTTACCTTAATATCTATCTCCGTCAATGACATCTATCAGTCATTACCTGCTTAAAATAAGTGATTTTATCAACAGATATTAAAAGGAGGAAAATTAGACACATAATACCAATAAATCTTGTCGAAAGTAAGAGGGTGGTTAAAGAAATGCAGCCGCACATTTGATTGTCTTTTGTTTTCTGACCCACCCGGCGTATGCACAAAATAGTTTGTATGGTAAATAAACAATAATAAGATATCGGGTATTGATATGTTGACGGAATCTGATTATCGTGGAGACCGTCCAGCGGTCGGATCAAGATAACAAACATTGTTTCTTTTAAATGAATCTTTATTGCTATTTTTTTTAGATATTTTAGAAAAGTTCCAATCGCTAGTAACGAATAACTGACGATATGAAGGTATGTTTTACTTTCAGCGTTTCATTATCTCTCTCTCTGGCTCTCGGGTCTAATTCGATATCTTTAAATCTCGAGCTAAGCCAATAATCCCTCATTTGGGGATCTCCTTGGTGCGTACGTCTCCCTAAGTCAACGAGACATCGTGGTCTGGGACTATTCTACTGTTGTTTGAATATGTAAGTGTAATATCACAAAAATCCAAGTTTAAAGAGAGGAGTTCCCGTGCCATAGGAGCTAAGTGCTGGACTGCGACATTGTAGTAAGTGAGTTCAAATTATTGTCGCGCTATGCATTTTCGGATTGATCTCCTAGCGAAAGGTATTGATCAACTAATCCCACTAGCTAGGGGTTAAATAGCACGACCACTCTCTTTCTACCAGGGTGGCTTTGGCATTAAATATCCCATGAAGGTTGATTTGAAGTTAATCCAAGAAACCGAACCGATTTTAGGGTTTAAGATTTAAACATTATAGTTGTCAGTATAAACATCCTTTTTTTATAGAATGCATTTAAAAGACCAAGTCCACCGTTACGGGGAGGATATGGCAAAATGTCAGTTATTAGGGCATTTTTTAGGTTTGAATTCAAAGTTTTCTTTCCTTTTAACTAGTTGCCTTACAAGAACTAAAGAAACCAGTCTGCCCAAAAATTTACCCTAAGTTGGTGGGGAGAGATGGATTCATGCCTTTCCCAAAGTAATTTGCACAAATTAAAAAGCAAACAGCCTCGTCAAGGTTTTGAACTCACGTTGACGATTTCATTTCCTACGATGATAACAACTGTGTCGAGCACAATGTTCACCCGTGTAACCTGTCAACAGGTGACCATACACTCTTATGCCACATTTTATTGAGTAACCCACTTTTACCTTATAATCATCTGTTCGTCAGTCATTACACTCTGTTTACTGAAATTGTGTTTATTTACAGAAATCTGTGTGAAACTCTCTAATGTTTGTTGTGGCCATGAATTTTTATTGGCCTGGTAATTGCATGTCTGGCTGACAAATATTTCTTTCCTATTGAGTCAATTTTTTTCTTATTCGTTTTCCACTTTAAAAATCGTATCCTTGCATTAAACATCGGATTTTCTTGTCGCTATCTTGTCTTGTATTTTTATTGATTCTCTTTTTTACCCATTTTCATCACATTAGATTGCCTGTAAAGAGAGACACAGTTGGAGAGAGAAAAAAAAAGATGTTCGAGAGTTTCAACTAAAATTCTGTCAATACTTTTCTAACTTTTCTTAAAGCGAAATATGTGTGTCTGTTCACAGCCAATATCATAAATCAATACAAAAAATAGTAATAATTATATAAAAACATCATTAGGTGAGAAAAGAGAAAGTCTATATTGTTTTAAGCAAGGAGAGCCATATATATATATATATATATATATATATATATATATATATATATATATATATATGTGTGTATGTATGTATGTGTTACTGGAAGTATATATATCATATATATATATATATATATATATTGAGAGAGAGAGAGAGAGAGAGAGAGAGAGAGAGAGAGAGAGAGAGAGGGAGAAAGACTGAAAATCGTTATTACCTGAGACACATAGTTTTATGGCATCTCAAACCTTGTTGATTTATTTCATGTCAAGCATTTATATACTTTCCAGAAACAAATAGCCATATATAAAAATGATAGCTTCAAATAACAATTTCTAACTACACATAGTTTATACAACTTTAAATGATTTCAAGTATTTCCGTCTGATACCAGGATTTCTCAAAGAGATATACAGTTTTAAGTTTTACTTCTAATTAGATAATAATGTGGACTTTGCTGACCCGGCTGATCACAGAGTAAAACTGAAGGAAAACTAAAATAAGGATAAGTACCAGGACCTTACAAGGGAATTGAAAAAACTTTGGAACATGAAAGTGACGGTTATACCAATTGTAATTGCTGCTCTTTGTACAGTCACCAAAGGATTGGTACAGGGACTGGAGGACTTGGAAATAGCAGGAGAAGTTGAAACTAACCAAACTACAGCGATGTTAAGATCGGCCAGAATACTGCGAAGAATCCTGGAGACGTGAGGCGACTTGCTGTCACTCAAACTCCAGTGAAAGACCATCCGGTAACGCTGACGTGAAAAACTCTCAAGGCGCACAATAATTAATAATAATTCTTTTGGCATAAAACTTTTTTGTTTTTTACTTGTTCTTTTCCTTTTTTGGAGGGGGTGATTGTTGTAATAAATCTTATAATTAATTGCACGTATTATTATTATTATTATTATTATTATTATTATTATTATTATTATTCGAATTTTTCAAACAAGCCTTAGCCGATGGTTTCTAGATTTTGAGTGACTGCAAGTCTCAAGTGACCAGAACTTTTCTGAGTATTCTGGCTCATCTCAATAATACTGTAGTTTTGATGGTCTCCAGTCGTCTTCTAATTTCCAAGTCCTTCACGGGAACCAATAACAATTGGTATCACTGTCACTTCCTTATTACACAGTTTTTCAGTTCCCTAGCAAGGTCAACGTACTTATCTTTCTTTTCCCTTTCATTCAATTTTACTCTGTGATCAGCTAGGATAGTAAAATCCACAATTCGGCAAGTTCTCTATTTTTCTGATTATTACAAGGTCTAGTCATCTAGCCAAGATTAAATGATCGTTTGTATTTAAAAATCCTGAAGGAATTTGTGTGCCTCATTCTTCGGAAAAGATTCTTGGTTGTGCATATACCATTAGTTTGCATGGTCAAACTTTAATTTCTTGAACAATTCTCAATGGATTATCTTGCCCACCCAGTCGTGTCTAGTCTTAAAATCTTTCTTTGCTGATTTGCTGCATTCTCTTATAATGCGATTGATCGTTTCCTCTCGATCACCTCTATTTTTATTATCATTGTTGTCGTTGCGGTTGTTGTTGTTTAAATTTTAACAACCGTAGTATGTATTTAAGATTGGTTTAATGTGTGAAAGGGTGGAGGTGTGTCTGAAATATATCCGTTGAGAATCGAATTTTGTTAATGTTATGAGAGCGATTCTTGAATAAATAAAGTAAATCAAGAATTTAAGATGTCGGTAGACAAAGTTTGCTTTGATTTGAGTGTTTAAAATAGAAAGAAATGGTGAAAAGAAGATCTAAAAACAAAAAAAGTGTTTTAAAACAGCCGAAAAAAACAGCTTTACTTTTGTGAATGAAATCAATTAAAATAGACCAACAATTTGATCTGGTTTTGCGGAAGCATTTTAAGTAGCCACATTAGGGTTTATAAGGGTTTTTAATTTTTTTGTATATTTTTTTTATAATACTTTTTCTCTTCCTTTTCTTTGAATGATTGCTGTAATAATTCTTATTGTTAATTTTCTGGTATCATTATAATTATTGTTTGAATTTTATCTGTTTTATATATTAAAGATTGGTTTAAAGAATGACAGAATGGACGGGTGCCAAAAATATATCAGTTGAGAATCTAATCTTCTTAATCTCACGTGAAAAAAATCTTGAAATAAATCAAGGAACCTCTTTGTAAGAAAAAAAAAATGACGGGGTCAGTAACTTAGAGGTGATAAAAAGCATTAAAAAGGAATATGAAATAGGTGGACTTTATCTAAGGTAAAATATAAGGAATATAAGGGTAGGTTTTTAATACCCATAAGTTAGTCCCGAGAAGTTATGGGAAGTAGAATGGTGGATGTTAAGTAAGGTGGATGAATGCAAAGACGGGTCAATGGCGTGCTTCCCCTGATGTTGGGCAGAAGAATCCCACGGATCAATGGCCAGGATGAAATAGTTCAATAAGGAAACTACAGCTACTCATCTATAAGGATGGCGTTTATTGAAGAGGTAAATGCAGCCATCAAAATTCAGGAGGACCCGTTTATGATTTCTCTTGTCTAAGATAATTTGATCACATCTGTGACAATTGCGCAGATTTATTTTACAACGCCTTGGTCTGGTATAGCCACAATATACCACCCATGATTGAAATACCCCATCAAAATATAACGCAACGGGAGACCCAGACAACATTCCTGGGTGTCATTATCTACAAGTGTTCCTTGATACCCAACATTAGGCGCCTGATCGTCATCCTGCAAATGGTGGTTGTTGGTTTTTCAGGCACACGAACGATGATATTAGAAACCACACAAAGTAGAGGCGTCAACACAAAACAAGGACGACGGACGACAGTCAACTTGCAATTCACTGTTATTTTAGGGGCAACCTTACATAAAGATGATATGGGCAAAAGATGATAGAGATTTGAGAAGAATGTGCTAGGTTTCAGACAACAAGCCAAAGACTCGCTGACCAAGTTAAGATGATGATAAAGAGAATGTTGGTTATCTGACCTTGAAATTCTAGAAATACACCAGAAAACAAATAGCGAAGAAAAACAGGAAGACACGTATACAATAACAGACACACAAAATATTGAGAAACAAGAACAATCTTACCAAAATGAACCGCACACTAATAACAAGTCAAAGACCACACCCTCAAATCATGAAGAGCAAACACTAACACAAGAACAAGAAATGAATTTAGAAAATTTAAACAGAATAATGAATGAAAAGAAGACTACATTACCCTCACTAAAAACATCGACTGGAGAACAGTCAAGGCGGAAACTGAAAAATAACCGAATTATTGCAGAAGAGAAAATAGTCTGTGCAAAAATCGGGTTTCCCCTAAAAACAACAATCAGAAACTCAAAACCTTGATAAGAAATTCGACTTGAAACGCAAATAAGAAATCTACGACAACAAGCAAAAACGATAAAACAACGATAATAACCTGGAAAATGTTGGGACAAGAAGTAAAAAGCAGCAAAAATTAAAATTAAAATACAACTTGGTGAAATAAACTATAAAGTAATGACAAAGGAAGGGAGATAAAAAAAGCTTTCGAGACAGACAAAACAGGATATTAAAAAAAAAAAACGAGAAAAAATTCTACCAACAATCGGGGGACATGGCACGAAGACATATCAACTACCAGATTAAAGGGAGGCAAAAAAAATTAGCAAAATATGCTAACCAATAGAACATAACAGAATACCCGAAGAGATAAGAAACATGGGAAAAGTTAGGACTCGAAGAAGCCCGAAGGCGAAAATACACGTCTTTTAAATCAGAACAACACTAAAAATATGTCAAATTAGAAATCACCTGGCCATGATAGTATACATAGAATCTGATTCAAAATATTCACCTCCATCCATGACAGCTTACCGATCGAAATGAATCGATGCCTACAAGAAACAGATATACCTGAATGGATGACCTAAGGAAAGAACACCCTGATCCAAAAAGAACCATTCAAAGGAACCGCCCCAAACAACTACAGACCACGTATGATGTGAAAAATACTAACGGCACAAATAAGTGGAAAGATTTAACACTCACTTACAAAGCCGTGGTTTTGTTCTCTGAGAAACAGAAAGGTTGCAGCAAAGGATTCAGAATCATAGAAGAGCGACTCTACACTGATCAACACATCCTCAACGAGATCAAGACGAGACGATAAAATATAGCACTGGTGTATATTGACTACAAAAAATATATTAAATGGTTGCAAAACTGGATAATAAACTGCCTGTTCAAGATATCAGTCTAATTCATGAATTTCATTAAAAAAGACATGACAAACATGACAACGGAATGGAAAATCTTAGCTAAAGAGAAGAATCAGAGAAATATATTCCAGGGATATGCACTATCACCATTACATTTTTAATAGTGATGATGCCACTCAGACACATACTCAGGAAATGTGTGGGCGGATAATAACTTAGTAAATCGCAGGAAAAGATCAACCGTTTTATGTACATTGACGAAATCAAACAGTTTTCAAAAAACCAAAAAAATGGATACTCTAATACACGCAGAGATAATATACAGACAAGACATTGGGATGGTATTTAACATATAAAACTATGCCATGTAAATAATGAAAAACAGGAAATGAATCATGATGGACGGAATGGAACTACCAAATTAGGACAAAATAAGAACGCTTAGAGAAAAAGAAACCTAAGAATACTTGGAAATATTGAAAGCTGCCACCATCAAAAAGTAGAGATGAAAGAAAAAAAAAGAAAAAGAGCATTCCAGGAGAGAAGGAAAATTACTTGAAACCAAACTACATAGAAAGAACTTTATCAAAGGGATAAATACCTTGGCGATCTCCACCGTAAGTTATTCGGAACCATTCTTGAAGTGGACCAGGGAAGAACTTAAACAAAAAGACCAGAGAACAAGAAAACTTATGGCCATGAATAAAACCATACTTCCGAAGAATAACGTTGACAGACTATATGTATCAAGAAAAGAAGGAGTAAGAGGAACTGAGAGCATTAAAGAGAGAGTTGACGCATCAGTACAACAACTCGGAGACTTCAGAGAAAAGAACGGAGGAAGATTGATTACACCCACCAGAAACAATACTGACAACACGAGAATCAACAGAACGGAAATTATCAGAAAACAAAAATAAAAAGAAACACAACTGTATGGATGTTTTAAGCGACTAATAAGCGACATCTCATACGAAAAAACGTGGACGTGGCTTAGAAAGGGAAACCTTAAAAAAGAAACTGAATATCTCCAAATAGCAGCACAAAAAAACCCAAAAAACTTGTATCAAAGCAAAAATAGATAAGACAGAAAAATACAACAGATATAGGTTATGTTGGGAAAGAGACGAAACTATCACTCATACAGTAAGCTGATACAGCAAATCAACATAGAAAGAGTAAAAGACTAGACACGACTGGGTGGGCAAGGTTATCCACTGGGAATTGTTCAAGAAATTGAAGTTTGACCATACGAACAAGCCAGAATCCATCCTGGAGAATGAGACGCACAAACGTCTCTATGATTTTGAGAAACAAACGGATCGCTTAATCTAGGCTAGACGACTAGATCTTGTAAAAATCAACAAAAAATGAGAACTTGTCATATTGTAGTCTTTGCTGTCCCAGCTGACTTCAGAGTAAAATTGAAAGAAAACAGACGTTGACCTAATTTCGGAAATTACAAAACTGTGTAACATGAAAGTGACAGTGATACCGATTGTAATTGGTTCTCTTGGGACAGTCACCGAAAGATTGATCTAAGGACTGGAGGACTAGGAAATAAGAGGACGAGTGGAGACCATCTAAACTACAGCATGGTTGAGATCGTTCAGAATAGTGAGAAGAAACAGGGATACTTGAGGAGACTTGCTGTAACTCAAACTTCAATGTGAAACCATCGGCTAAGACTTGTGTGAAAAACACGAAAAGGAATAAATAATACAAATAATTTGA
The DNA here is from genome assembly GCA_963585895.1 of Sepioteuthis lessoniana. Lineage (NCBI taxonomy): Eukaryota > Metazoa > Mollusca > Cephalopoda > Myopsida > Loliginidae > Sepioteuthis > Sepioteuthis lessoniana. Next base: position 96,908,428 of record OY757911.1, read on the forward strand.
ATGCATAGCAATTAGGCTGACCAAAAATATGAATAAAAGGAATTAAGGCATTAACAATTCCTTTGATGATTTCTGGTGATTGGAAAATCGTTAGTTACCAAATTCTTAAGCTTTTACAATATCTAGTTTTTTCATTTCATATCTGTCCCCATTATCAGTGATTTAATCTGTATGAATCTGATTGGTTTGGTTTCTTTGTTTAATGGCATATCAACATTTGCAGGTTATTTAATACCAAATCCAAAGATCAGTAGTGGTACTATTTAACCCATAGCTGGGAGGATAACGGGGTTCATACCTTTCCCAAGAGTATTTGTCCGAAAGTGAACGTAATAGCGCGACTGGAGTACGAAATCGCGTTCTACGATTCCGCAGTCCATCGCTTTAACCATTACACCACGAGGACACCCCCTGTATAAATCTGAAGTCTGATGCATATGTCTGATTTCGTGGGAGTCTTCTTCATAGATAACTTTAGTAAGAAGAAAAGGGTAAAAAAAGCGGGAGGAATGAAGTGGTACCTGTAAAATACATTGAAAGTGAAATAACAGCACAAATAAGTGTAATACCAAGCAAACAAATTTAGGATAAATAGTTATGCGGACATATGCCAAGTTAGAAATTTTAAAATCCTTACTGCTTAAATATATCCTCTTTTTATTTTATACCATTTTATTTGTATTTGTATTCCACTGAAGAGTGGTCTTCCTTGAAAGAATACCAGGTCACATCTATGTCAAAAGTACAGATGATGATCAACACCTGAATCAGCTATCGTCATATAGTACCTCCCTGAAGAATATTTTATCAAAACACAAAAATAAATGTCGGATTCTGATACATTTGAGTGTCATGATCGGCAGATGCTCCCTTGATAACCAGCTTTGAAGAACCTGTTGGTATCCTTTGAGTTCTGACGGTTCTAATATCAGGTACAAAAGGGCCAAAGCATCAACTAGACAGAGAAACACCAACAAAAATGGGCGAGGGAAGACAACAAAAATATTCAGGGTTTCTCAAAATAAATGCAAGCCATTAATATGATAATAATTTATTATTGAGACAAGCACATTTCGATCACATTCTGTAAAAGAAGTGCATCCTCTGAACCAGAGACATCAATTCACTATTCTTTAATTATAGTTATCAGCTTCCAGGACATGCAATCTTTTTTAGTTTCTTATCTCAGTAATAAATCATTATCATATTAATGGGTTGCCTTTATTTTGAGGTAGTTTTGAATGAGTTTTTCTTCAAGTAAGTAGTGACAAAAAATATTTTTCTTCTCTTGTCCAAGGTATTGTGATCGAGGATTAATAGTTGTAAAGTGTACTCTTTTAAACTCTAAACAAATTCCTATTTGTATAGTTATTAGCAGTCACATTGGTACCATGTATATTGAGATATCCTATACTTCCCTGTAATTATACTAAGGTAACCTGCACAAAGAGTTTATAGGAAAAGAATGATAGCAATATAAGCAAAATCTGCTAGATTTAATACAACAAATCATAATAATTGTTGACCTAGCAAGAATGATTTTAAAGAAAGTGTGGTATTCCAAACTTAATAAAATTTTAATATATGGATATGTGAGTCGCGCCGAATATTAACAAGAACCTGCAAACCGAAGTGAAAGAGAACATACAGAAAATCAAGAGTCTCCAACCTGATTTCAAACTCAAAGAACAGAAAACCAAAATACCATAGATCTCAGCCACACAGCTTTAGTGTTACCTCAAGAAGGTAGAATAAATGTAGAGTTAATAAAAATAACCATGACTGAAAAGATGGTATTACTATTCCTCAGAAACCAAGAGAGAAAACAAGAAACCAAGAAAAAGTGAAGGTAGAACCTGAAACGGTAAAATATTATTAGCAAATACCCTAACTGGCAACATCACTGAACGAAACGAGCTAATTTACGCAGGAGCGAAACTAGTCTGTGATAAAATCGGTATTCCTCAAGGGAACTAGACCAACAAAAAATGAATTGAAAAGAAGGCTAGAATGATTGATAAAGAAACTGCAACAGCAACCGAAAGTGCAAAAGAAAAAAAAGCTTACGTGGATATATGGGGATCAAAAAACGAAATAGAAAGAAAATTCTAACCAACGTTAGGATACAGTGGAAGCAAAATAATCTTAGAGGAAAATATGGAAACAGAAAGAACTTAAATGTAATGTAAGGCTGATTGAATGCATAACGCGGAAAAAGAATTACTTAGACTCGAAAAAAGCCCTGGGGCGGACATACACCTAGAAGTGCACATGGTGTAATTATTATCGTCAGAGGAAATGGATACAGTGAACTGAGTTCAAATCCAGACCGAGGCTGACTGCATTTCACATAGCACTAATACCCTTGAAAAGGGTATAAATCCAATCATTCTCCAGCTATGGGTAAATAGTCGGGCAGACAGGGTTCTTTAGTCCTGATTTGGCAACCAGTCTAGAAGAATTCAAATCTGTTAAACTCTGCTTAAAAATTGATCTTGTGTCGCGGCCTCACGGTGCTGAGGAGTTGAAAAATACATACATCAAGAATCGTTCTGTGCAATACTAAAGAAAGTGCTGAATTGCAAAAAAAACAAAAAATAAAAAACTGGCCATTATTGCATACATGAATTTTAGTTTTAAAAACTAAACCCTATCAATATAGACTGATTGTGCAGCTGATTAAATCAAACAAGAAGCAAAAACATCCGAAGTCATTACGATGAGGAATGTTCCAGGACACCCCACACCAAAAAAGTAACTAATCCGGTAAACAGATCGAAAACGTTTTAACCTATGATAAGGAACATTCAAACAGCACAAGATTAGGGAAAAGATCGACTACTCGCTTCTCTACAGTGGACTGCTTCCTGAGGAATAGATAGAATGCTTCAGGGGGACAAGAGGAACAGGTGGTTTAGGGTTGATTGATCAGCACATTACTATTAGTAAGAACAAGGATGCCGCTTAATCACGTACACAGGATAAGCACTAGGAGCTAAACATTTAGAAAAACCCAGGAAAAGATCAATCACAGAATCGAAAACAATAAGAATATACAGTCAAGATATAGGAATGTAATTTGCACAGAAAGATTTACCGGCTGAACATGAAAGGTAAATAAAACACAATAAAGTAAGTAAAGTTCGTGACCATGATCGAGGGCGTTCCGAAGGCTCCCTTTTCAAGAGCTACTATACCGAGATGTAGGGAGGACGCTACTCCATTCCCTGGGTTGCTCCACTTTACCCTTGATCCTTACTTTATAATGCTGAGTGTTATGCAAGGCGGTATCAAATACCAATTTTTGAGTTTTCGGTATGACTCGACCTTGGATTGAACCCTGACCTCCTGGACCATTGCCGAAACTCTACTGATTAAGCTAGAACTACCAAATCTAGAAAGAATCAGTAAGCTTGTAAAAAATTACAAGTACTTGGGAATATTTGAAATGGACACCATTAAACAACTGGAGATGAAAGAAGAAAAAAAAGAAATGAGTACCTCAGATGAACGAGAAAACTACTCGAAATCAAACTCTTCAGAAGAAATCTCATCAAAGGTATAAACACCTGGACAGTCTACCTTGTAAAATACTCGAGGCTATTCTTGAAACGGATCAAAGAACAAGAAATCTAATGACGATGCACAAAACCTTACATCCGAGGAATGACATAGACTTACTATATGTGTCAAGGAAATATAGAAAAAAGGGCTCGCCAACATTGAAGTTATCGTGGATGCATCAATACAAGGAGTCAAGGACTACATTGGAAAGAGCTAAGAAAGAATAATTACAGCAGCCAGTAACAGCGCTGACAACATAACACGGAAATAGAACAAGAGCAAAAATACTTGTTTCCACATAAGACGAAAATAGAACAACAGCCAAAACTAAGGAACATACATGAGAAAAAAATTAACTGTATAATTTTTCTAGAGACAAATTGACAAAATCTTACATTCGGAAAACTGGGTATCCATATTTGTTATATAATAGCCGATGGATTTCGGTTCATGCCTTTGAGTTTAGTTAGGCTGAGAACCTTTCGGCTCAGCACATGGGTTAGTTAGGTGCAACATTGAGGCAGGTGTTAACGCGGGAGCGCGCGGGCGGATAGAGGTGTCACTCAGATGTCATAATAATCCGAGACGAAACGTGGTGACAGGGTGCGAGTGACGTCACGCACCGGAAGCGCACGGAGGTTTGTGTGAGATTTGAAGAAAGTAGGAGTCGAGAATTAGACGCCAAACGAGAAGGATCGACTTTTGGAGCTCGCAGGCGCGAGGTGAACTTGCGCCCTATGGGGGGCCGCTCGAGATGGGGGCCAAGTAAATAAGACAGCATAGAAGATTGTGTCTCTCCTCCTTACATCGAAACCTTTAACTAAAAGTTAATAAAAAGGTTTCGTACCTGAACAAGAAGTCGTTACGTGTTTCCGAATTTTGAGATTCCTATGTTCGTTATATGTTCTACAGTCATCATCATCATCACATCGCGCTGGCAGCACGGATATCCCTGACCCTCTCTCGCCACTCCTCCCTATCGTTCATCGCCCTAGGTAGGTCTTCAGGACAACAACCTGTATCCTCACATAGCTGCTGAATGTACGTTCGAGCTGGTCGTCCTGCTTTTGCGCGGCCATGTGTGGGGATCCATAAGAGTACATCTCTTATGAGTTCATCTCTGCTTCTCCAGCAGTGTCCTGCATGTCTGGTTCGTCTAACTTGAATAGTTTTCGTGATAGGGGGCAGGTGGCCGTACAGTTGGTGTCTTGTGGGGTGCTGCTGCCAGGACTTGTTCAGGATTGCACGCAGCATTCTTGTGTAATTGCCATCCAGTTTCTTCTCCAGCCGTTTTGTTAGCGTCCATGTAGTGCATCCATATAGCAGAATCGATGTGACCGCTGCCTGGAAGAAGCTGCGTTTCATTTTATCGGTTAGGTCTGATTTCCATATAATCGATAGCCTATTGATAGCTGTCCATGCTTTCGTTAGCCTCGTTTCGATGTCCTTTTCGGTTGATTCGACGCTGCTTCCTAGGTACGTGAATTTGTCTACTAGTTTAAGTGGTGTTTCTTCTAGAGTGGAGATGTCCCCCGTTTGGTTATAGCACATATATTCCGTTTTGTGTGCATTAACATAGAGGCCTATGCTTGCTGCTGCTCGTTCCAAACTATGCAGAAAAGTTTCGGCTTGGTCAGGTGTATTTGCCAGTATCGCTCTGTCATCGGCGTAGTCGGCGTCGGTAATTGTTGTTGCGGGGTATCTTCTGCTTTTTTTTCTTCGTCAGTTCGAAGCCATTCTCTTTGATTTGGTCAATCGATATTCTAAGTACGTAGTCTAGACAAATGATAAAGAGGTACGGGGCCAGCGTGTCCCCTTGTAGTACTCCTGCTACAATGTCAAAGTATTCTGTGTCTCCATCCGGTGATCGTACTTTTACTTTAGTGTTTCTATAGAGAATCGTTATTGCCGCTACGGTTTCTTTAGGTATGCCGTACGCTAGTAGGATTTGTTCCATCTTTCCTCTGTGAATGGAATCGAAAGCCGTGAACATTATATATCCATTTCGCACATAGCGTTAATTGTGAATATGGTACATATTTACCAACCCCTCCGCTCGGGCAGGATATGATATAAGGTCATCTTTTAAGCGGAGTTTAACAGGTTTGAAATCAGAGTTTTCCTTCTCCAAGACTAATTGCCTCACCAAGGCTGAAGAACACAGTCCGCCTTACTATTTACCCATAGCTGGAGGTAGAATAATTGGATTCATACCTTTCCCAAGGGTATAGTGCGTTGTGAAGTGCAATCGGTTTCGTCCAGGATTTGAACTCGTGTCACCGTGTCCATTTCCTACGACGATAACCATTACACCTCTCGGAAAACTGGGTATCACTTAAAAACGAAAATATATTTTTAACTAATAGACTATATAATCCCCGGATGCTTCAGAATTCTAACTTCACCACTGCGTACGCTTAATTTGCATGCACTCTGTTATCCTTTTTTTTTTTTTTGAGACTTGAGAGTTTTCAAAGACGGATCTGCAGGTGTACTTGGATAAACAGATTTATAGCCCTGTGATTTTAGAGCTTATATTAGTGTAATATTTTTACTCGATCTCTCAATAGTGCTAAACTATTCTTATGCTTTGTTCTTGTTTAATCGATAAAAATAATTAAAGTTCACTATTTTGTTTTTACTAATAAGAATAAATTTTCCGATGAAGACAATTTAAGTATTAGATTCTATAGCATTAATTCAAGACTGAATTTAGCCACAAAAACTTAAAATTTATACATGCTATATTCAATAAAACCAAAACTGTTATAATTTGGTGTAATACAGTCTTTGTGTAAAGGAATAATCACGTATTGTCTCTCTACTAAATAATGACATCAATGGGAATTGTTTCATTAAGTTGCTCCACGTTGTTTAATAGTTAATGAGTTAGGTCAGTTGACCATTGGAATTGAAAAATAACTTAACTGAGCGCCCAGTACCTTATTTCTTTTATTGTGCCAAAAATATGTATGCTCACAACAATTTATCTATATACATATCTATTTTCATTACATCCAGAAATTTTAAACATTTCACACAGCCCAGTCGGCTGCATCACTGCAGAAGGGTAGATCACCCAAACGAATGTCCTGGATATGACATTGAACATGCTCATAGCGAGGCTCCCGTAATGGTAGACCTTTAGGGAATGCAGAGTATCTGTTCATTGCCATTACTCCTAGGTTCATTCTGGCCCAAATTAGTAGCATGTGAATGGGTACTATCTATGGATCAAATAGAACTGTTTCACATTTAAACTAAAGGCAAATACATGGTGTGCTAAACTGAATTGTTTGCAATAGAAATGTTTGATCATTTAACTTTGAGTAATAAAATCACTGATGTTTCATTAAACTGTTAGAGACACATAGCAATATTTGGAACTATTTAAATGTGGTGACTTGTTTACAAGTCATATATAATCCTATGAGCTGTATTGAATAAATCCTGGAGCCAAAATTCCACAAAACAGCAGCTGTACGGCCACCAACTACCCATCTCGAAAACCATTCAAATTAGACCAACAGGACATGCGGGACACTATTAAAGAAGTAAAGCCGAACTCATAAGCGATGTACTCCAGTGGACCTCTTAATGCGGACGAGTAAGTGTTGGGCGACCAGCTAGAACCTATCTACAACAACAGTGTACTGATACAGGCTGTAGCCTATAAGGCCTTCCGGGTGCAATGGATGATAAAGAAAAATGGCGAGAGAGGGTCAGGGAAATCCGTGCAAGTGACACGTCATGATGATGATAAGGGTATATTTAAAAAACAAACTTGGCATTAAGTAACCTACAATGGTTGATATGCCATAAAACCAAACCAAACCAATCATTTCACGTACTTACCTTTTCATAAAACGTATTTAATTTAGCATGTACTGAAACTTCTATATTTCACCACAGGCGGGAGAGTTAAGACACGTTTAACCTTTGAAAGGGCCAAGAAAATAATTCTATTACGCTGCGTACAGTTGAGCAATGAATATATTTCACACACTTGAAAAGGTCTTAAAGGTTGCTTTTCTGCTCTAAGCTTACACCACTTATCGAAATAGAACAAAACACACTCCAGAGTCGAGGTACATTTTTTTAGATAGATAGAGAGAGAAAGAGATAGATGGATAGAACTCAAGGAAAAGTATTGATGTGACTTTTGCTGCTTCACTGTATGAGGTCCTAGCAACCTGTTTGTGGAGGATCTCTAGTTGTAATGTGCACTCTATTGTAAGGTTTCTACCAATTTTGTAACCTTTTTGTCGTATTTTCCTATTTTAAATAGTTATGAGCACCTCATTTCTCAGCAGACATTTCTACTGTTTCAAAAAGTATAATTTAAAATCCAAAATCAACGTGAATACACGCATGCGTATGAATATATATTATAGATATATATGCCAATCATATTGAATATTTTAAAAACACTTCTGCTTTAACAAAAACTTGCATGTTCTATATGAAATATATCATTTCAAATATCATATACTAATCATATTGCTACTCACTTAAGAAAGAAAGATCCTATGGATTTTAGATTTGTTTTCTGCAGAATTTAATCCTTACTTAATTTTTACCATATATATGTAATATTTTAAGAGAGAATAGAGACAGCTAAAATGAAGTGCAGTAGGGGTGTGAGTCGATAAGTAAAAAAAAATACCTGCGGGTTTATGAAAAAAAATTTAATAAAGCGTTAAATATAACAAAAAGGCTAATTATGCTGAAACTGACAATAGCACTATAATTGACGCTAGCACTCATCGAAGGGTTGGTGAATTTATCAAAATTCTACCGGACATCAGGGATATTGACTACATAGATGCAAGTTCCAGTTCCTTGTTGGGAGAAATTTCATAAAATAAATTCTGCTTTCCAAGTCAGAAAATTTATAGATTGAAAATGTTGAGTTAGAGAATCAATACCTAGAACTGAGATTGAGATAAAAGACATGTAATTTCATTCTGTAATTAAGAAAAACCCGCTTAAAACGGAAAGGCTAGCTTTCCTCTGTTTGGTTAGACAATCACCGTTACTTGTTTCCACATAATTCACCGGGCTCCATAACTAAATGACATAGAGAAATGAACAACAGAATATTTTCTATTTGAAGCAAGTCGTGTTTATTTTCCTCAACGACGAGACGATCCATTATAATTATCATCAACATAGCAATAGCCACTCCTGATAGTTGTGAATGGTTAAACCATGCAGAGAGCAATCATCAATGACAATGCCGTACAAGGATGTTTTGCATTAGAGCGAATATTTTTATCTTCTGTTGAAAAAGAAGCAAAACATTTCCTATTACATTTAAGATGAATGTTTATTTTGCCTAATCCAAATAGTTTATACTGAAAGATTATATCGAGGAGAAGTATATCTGATTTTGTTTTTCTAATTATTGATTAATTGATTATTAAATCTCAGTCTGATTAAATGATTAGGAATAAGAATTGTTTTCTTTAATTGATAATTTTCATTTTTATGTATGAAATAACTAAACCAAATCTCAGATAGTGCTGTATATATTGCGACAGAAATAAGGGAAAAGTCTTCTTATTTTAAATACATTCAATCATCTATTGCGTTATGAATAAGAGTGTAGTGATCGAGTGAAATTGTACATTTTCTCGCTTGTTTTTCTTGTGTACAAAGACCATTGTTTGTTACACTGCGAGTACTACACAGCCGACAGAATGGATTTAAATGTATAATTCCGCCTAAATGCAGAATTTGGAATTGTATATTTAACTCGGAATATATATATATATATATATATATAGTCATCCACTGACAGATCTGTTTCGTTCTATCAGAACTCATCAGTGTGGCTAGACATTAGCTTCCCGTAGCTGGGATCGAAACCCGGTTGACTCAAACGCCAAGCCAAGCTTCTAACCATTCAGCCAGGAGGAGCCATTAGCTGCAAAGTGAATTTTAAACGGTTATGAATCACAATTACTATTGTTTTCATACAACCGTTCAACGCCTACCGAGACCTCAATTCATATATGAAGAGGCTTCTAATAAACGCTAATGGCAACATGTTTAATTCTTCGCCAGAGAACTCAACCTTACGGGGGTGGGGGAGTATATATCTTTATAGTCATCCACAGACAGTTCTGATTCGTTCTATCAGAACTTATATATATATATATATATATATAGTTATAATTCGCTCCAGTTAAACCGGAGTTGGGAGTAATTCCATCAGGATAAAAAACCATTCAACTGTGAATATTTAAATTTTCCTGGTGTTTTTGATTCATATCAAAACCCATAACAGGATGCAAAAAATTTTATAATCCTAATGTGACCGGCTTTCGTTTTTTCTTAAAGAAATTTATACATATATATATATATATATATATTTCTTTATATATATATATATATATATATAAGTAAAAAGTAAAGTTAGCGACCATAGTCGAGGGTGACCCGAAGGCTCCCTTTTCGATAGCTACTACACCAAGGTGTAGGGGAGGGCGCTACTCCATTCCCAGGATTGCTCCACTTTACCCTTGAACCGTACCTTATAATGCTGAGTGTTAAGCAAGGTGGTATCAAGTACCATTTTTAAAGTCTTTGGTATGACTCGACCTGGGATTGAACCCAGGTCTCCCGGGCCATTGGCGAATTTCTTTAAGAAAAAACAAAAACCGGTCACATTAGGATTATAAATTTTTTTCCATCCTGTTATTGGTTTTTGATATAAATCAAATACACACACACACAAAAAAACTAACAATCTATAATTATAAGTTGGTTTCTAGGAGATGAGCATCTGCAAAAATTGCATTGTAACGGGGTTGGAATGAATAAATGAAAATCAGCAGAATGTATTCAACTATAAAAACATGAAATCATTGTATTGCTGAATCAAAATAAGAGTAACAATAAATGAACGATAAGAGAATATTAGCTTACAGTGTGAATGCACCACGTAAGTATTCAAAACGAGGAAATCGTAAATTGTGGAACTATTCAAGATAGTGTTCATATTACATGATCCCAAATATATTCATAGTGGTGAAATCAAATTTTTTGGCTTGAAATCAATCCTCGGTAAACAATGGCAAGAATATAGCCACTGCAAAAATTGATATCTGCCTGAAACTGAAAACAGTAGAAAATCTGGTTTAATATCTCGAATTTGTTTAAGAAAGTGAAAAAAATTGAATCATGTGGCCCACATAGTGCCAATTGTTATTACAACTCCAAAACCTTCAAAATAGCCAAGTTAATAGACTGTGACGCCAGGATATCCAAGAAAAGATTGAAATCATCAAGAAGTCAGAACTACGAAAATCATCTAAAAGAATATCCAATCAAACAGAATTACATAAGGTAAAACTTCAGCAATGAATAATCTAGTTAAACGGTATAGTCTTTGGAAACTGGAAGTAAAAATAGGCTTACGATATGAGAATCCTACATATTGGCAGTAGGTTCAATCCCAGGTCGAGTCATACCAAAGACTTTAAAAATGGTACTTGATACCACCTTGCTTAACACTCAGCATTATAAGGTACGGTTCAAGGGTAAAGTGGAGCAATCCTGGGAATGGAGTAGCGCCCTCCCCTACACCTTGGTGTAGTAGCTATCGAAAAGGGAGCCTTCGGGTCACCCTCGACTATGGTCGCTAACTTACTAACTTTTTATGGTAAGATAGTCGATTGTATTCGTAAACTGAATAAGAGAAGAGCTATGAAATGATGTACATGACGGAAATTGATGATTCTAGATAAAGCCTTATATCTTAGGGATAACACCAACTGATTATATGTGATAAGTAATAGGAAGTAGGAGTACACATTACTATTGAATTTTGGAGTCCACCTCAGACTACCAAAGCAGTGCAATAAAATTTTGATAATCCCAATCAAAATTTAAGCAAAAGAACAAAATAATAGATTAAAAGCTTTTAAAACGGAAACTAAAAATAATGAAATAACAACTGCACGAACATTTCAAAGGTTAAATTGATATAGGGCATAAGGCGGAGGTGCCCGTGGTGTAATTGTTATCGTCGTAGGAAATGAACACGGCGACAAGAGTTCAAATCCTTGACGAGACTGATTGCATTTCACATAGCACTTATACCCTTGGGAAAGGTATGCATCCAATTATTCTCCCTCCAACTATGGGTAAATAGGAGGACAGACTAGGTTCTTCAGCCTTGGTGAGGTAACTAGTCTAGAAGAAGGAAAACTCTGATTTAAAACCTGTTAAACTCCGCTTAAAAATTGACCTTGTGTCATATCCTGCCCGAGCGGAGGGGTTGGTAAATAGGATAAGGCATAATGTAGTATAGCTGAACAGAGAACATCGGAAAAGATAAAACGAAACTCTTTTAATAGTAACTTGGCGTGGTGGATATTGTACTGGACTGAGACATCGAAGTAAAAGAGGTGAACATCCAGTCACACACTTTCAAATGAATACTTTTTTGAAATTTATGAACCCTTGATTCCTCCATGATATGAGTTAAATAGCACCACCCTTGTTCTTCCGCTATGATTGCTTTAGCGCTGAAATACGTACCAAGGTGGATATTGAATTAAACAAGGAAATTGAACCGAACCAGATTAATCCCAATAAGTCAAACAATTAAAGTCAGTTTGGACTGGACAGTAAAATAATAAATGATAAAATAAAGCCCATACCGTCAATAATAATGAGAAACGAGAGCATATTAACTCAAAGAAGATGGAATGAGTGACAAACTACTTTTCGTACTCTGTATTTAGACAACCTATGACTCAAGAACGTTTTTTTGTCGGGGTAGCGCAAGTTTGATTTGTGAGTTTTCCTTATCCTGGACTAGTTGCTTTACCAATACTAACGAGCACCGTCTACCCCACTATTTACTTATATATGGGCGAGAGGAGAGAAGAGATGGATTTATGCCATTCCAGAGAGAATTAGCGTGAACTGAAGGAAAACAGTATCAGCTTGGATTTGAAATCGGGTCACCATTTCTATATCATACGACGATAACTAAGTACACAAAGTGCTCAACTAACTTTGGTAGCGGCCATAAATTGTATGTTTAAATGAATGTTATAATATCTAAGACAGAAGATTGATAGCGTCATGGATAAGCGAAACTATAAGTTGCTCTTTTTTTCGCTGCTTTTCACACAAACCCAAATTTGAATATTTTTAAAAAGCACCAATCTCACGGTCCTTCTGAATTTAATTTTTTTCAAGGAGTAGTGATTTCGGGCAAAAAAAAAAAAAATTAGAATCGAGAAATAAAAATTGAGCAAAGATCCCATTAACCCTACCACTTTTATAAATAAACGGGAATCAAAATGAGAAGTTAGTTAAATAAGGCAGCTTGACAATCCAAACAAGATATCGATAATGTAACGAGATTGGAAGTCTTCAATATGTTCGCTTTACAGATCCCATTATCCCATTGTTGTTCTAAAAAGTATGTATTTCAGTGTCTTTTTAAATAAATTTTATAGAATAGTAAACACATTTCTAGAAGAAAACATAGCAGAATCGAGACGTCTAGCGATGGAATAATTCTTCTAATGGACTTTAATAAAAGATTGTTTATGCTTATCTTAAGTTAAAAATGTATGACCTATATGAAACATGAGAGATTTTCATCTAATGCTTAATTTAGTACGCATATCATTGTCTTAGAGAGTTATACACCACATATAGGTTCCGCATATTATATGTGTAATGGTAATACAATAAAGATACTCTCCTCGAGAAGAATATCATGTTAACCGTGTAACCACACATAAAAATGGAACCCTGGCTCTTGTATAACTACGACAATATCGTGTCTGCTTGATGTATTTCAGGACATTGGAAATTTACAGGATCGAAAAAGTTATCGTTGTTAAATGGTTGTTTGTTATCGGTTAAAGTTATAAATTTGCCAAACAGACGCTTTTATCCAGTCTAAAACAGTCTCTAGTCGGGCATATATTTTCACTTTTTTCAAGACTATTTATTTCTTTTTTCGGTCTATAATATTTACCAATCTATTAGAATCTAAAATTGTGTTTTGATTGGTTGATTGGTTGATTGGTTTGTTTTACGTCATTTTTTAAATTCTGAAGTCAGTTTTATTTCAATTGATTATATAGTTTCAAGTAATCAAAGATGATTATTATTTGCGAACAATTCTATATTCAAACAACCATTCATAATAATGATATTTTATATATGATCATATTGTCTTCAATAAGTTTGCATCTTTAATAATAATTATGATCATTTGTTTGCACACAATTATAAGGTTTCGAGTATTACAAACTAATATCAGGAATTTTTTAACAGATCTACTTGATTCATTGATGGGAATATACCGTGAACTACTAATCTAAGTCATATTAGACCTAATAGAAACGATCTTTTACGAATATGATACCTCATTCTCCAATGCTCCAGAAATAGTCTCACTACCGGAATAAGTTTAGTATCATTCTCAGAACACCTTAGTTTTGTGATATTAAGATTTACACTTCTACAAGGGATATTGTCTGTGTATTCAAAGTCTTAATTACAGGGCGTCAAATTCATTGTTGTAAGACATTTTAAATACAACACTCAGTTATCGAAATCTTTACTTTTGGCTCCTAAAATATAAAAACAAAAACATTTTTCTACAGTTCTAATATTTTCCTTTAATTTATATAAAAGTAGAAAGAATGGCTTAATTTTTTTAAATATATTTTATTTTTGCATTATCTTTTTAATTAATGAATTTAATCATGCTAAGGTAAAGCCCTTACCCCTGGGCCTTTACCTAGGCAAACTTAGCGCAAATTTTAATCAACTATTTTAATGGACTTCAATTCTTTCCGTATCCCTTTTTTCTTCTTTTATATCGGATTGGATTGATCCTATACCCTGGACATTTTTTTCAAGTGTTTTTCTTCTTTTTACCTCTGGCTAAATTTTCACTTCAAAATATTCTTATTAAAATGTCTGTGTTCAATTATTTCCAACATTTATCGCTTACAGCATTTTTAATCAACAGTTTTATAATCAACCTAAATATTTCTACCTATGGGAGATGGTGGAATTTCACTTTCTATCCATTTGAGAGACAAGGGACATTAGGATTAATTTTAAATCAGCATACTTGTATTTTTCCGGCATAATCGTGCTGCAAGGCATCTCAAGATTTAGAATTAACTCAACCGGACATAATTAGCGACTTTCAAAATTTCAGCTTGATGTTTAGAAGATGAGTTTAAGATGAAGTTTTGCAGGATCTCGAAGAATCTTAGCAGAGACAAAGATGACATGGAGAGATGATAGCAAGTTCACATCAGGAAAAAGAAAAGAATTCAGATACGTGGTCACAGAAAAATGAATTCACTTTATTATCGTTGGATAACCTCCCTCTAAACCGCTCTAAAAATAGGTTGGTGAGAAACTGTATTTTTAAGTCATTGATGGAATGAGATATTGTTTGACAAACTGTATCACAACTATAGTGGAGAGAGGTTTCGCTTGTTTCAAAACTGAAGTCGTTTCTTATTATTATTGAAAAAAAAAAAACAACTCTCGCTTATAACACTATTCTTGCACCTACCTCGAGAGTTCCCGTGTTTGTTCCTTTTGTATTTGATCACACAGCTAAACTGAAGTTAACGAAAGGCGACCATTATATTACCAAATTAAGCTTTATTAATTAAGTTTACCTAAACTGATAAACACAGAGTAAGGCGTTAAATATGGAGATAAGTTTTGATTTTTTTAACTTTTATTGAGGTTTTTAATGAAGCAATTTAAACAAAAAAAATGAGAAAAGAAATATCACTTCCGATCCAATATCCCAACCGATAGGGTTGAAAATGGGTTATCTCCGTTATTACTTCAAAGAGTACTGAGTGAAATCTGTAAAGCAGCAATCTAACCTCTTAGGATCTCAGTCATTAGTTAAACAGTCATTGAACCAATGTGGTGGAGTTGAAAGATTGCTTGAAGTTCTAAGACACCAAGCCTTTCAACGTTTCGTTTCGTTTTGTTTCGCAATATTCTTCTGGCTAATAACTTAAAATGTTTTAAAATTTTTGAAAAAAATAATATGCCAAAAACATGCTTCCATGTCCTACTAGCAAGCAGAAAATGTGGCTGTCTCAGCTCTTATCCTTCTTGGGTTATGCGATGACGAAGAGAAAAAACAGAGTTAAAATGGGCCCAGCAGAATGAGCTATTGATACTGACATCCAGAATCTATAAAAAGGATAAATACTTAAGTTAATCGTCGATGAGCATGAGCGTATGCTTTTATGTCAGACTTTTAGGCAGATGTTGTTCAGAGGCTATTTTTTACAAGGTAAAAATAATAGGCCATTGAGATTAAGATTGAACATTGACTAAATCTATCACTAATACTAACTTCTCAGCTTATGGGCAAATGTAATAAAAGTGGACGCATTACTTTTGGACTTCACTAGCAAAAAAAGCAAAAAAGAAAAAAACAGAGTCCGTGGTAGTGACAATGTTGTAAAGACGTTTTTTCTAGTTAAAAATTACTTTATTCAACGGTGCTATTGAGTTATCATTATCTTTTTGTAGCTACCGTTTAAAAAAAAGGGGGAAATTCTTTTTCACAATGTCTTATAGATTTGCTGCGTTGTATTTTTTAAAATTAAAAACAATCGTCATATTGCTTTTGCTTTTGTTTTATTTTGGAAGAATCTTTCTCTGGGGTGAAATCTACTATTTTCTTCTCTTTTTCTTCTTCTTTTTTTTCTTTTAGAAATATATGACTATCTTTGCTATTTTTTTCGAAATATATAATTTTCTTCTGTACATTTTTCAGAAATAAATAATTTTTTACTGTATTTTTTAGGAAAATATAATTTTTTTCTGCTTTTAGAAATATATAATTTTCTTCTATTTTGTTTTTTAAATATACAATTTTATTCTTTTTTTTCACATATAATTCTATTGTGCATTTGGTTTGGGAAATGCATAATTTCGTTATGTATTTTTTGGGAAATACATGATTTTATTTCATTTTTTAAGAAATATATACTTTTATAAGTATATATACTTTTAGTATAAGTATTTATACTTTTATACTTTTAGTAAGTAAATTTGGCGACCGTATTCGAGGGCAAACAGAAAGCTCCCTTTTCAATAATGACTACACCGAGGTGTAGGGGAAGGCGCTACTCCTTTCCCTCGATTGCTCCATTTTGCCCTTCATACATACATTATATTGCTGAGTGTTAAGCAAGGAGGTATCAAATACCATTTTTAAAGTCTTTGGTATGACGCAACAGGGGATTGAACCCAGGTCTCCCAGACCATTGGCGAACACTCAATCCACAAGGCCAATGAGCCGTTTGTCTCTAATAAAGATCTTAAAATAAAATTCAAGATTATTTCAAACCACATAATCTACAATCAAAGTATGATTATGTTAGTAGATTGATTTATTTATATTTTGTTATTTACAAGCGGATGTACCTGGTGTTGCTTGTATGTCAAATATTTTGTAAAATGTTATTACTGTTGGTGTTGTTGTCATAAAGTTTCTTTGCTTTTTATTTTAAAGCAAAACACCTCATCTTTGAAAAAATCTGACAAAATGTGTTTTTGTAAAATTTTAATACGAACGATCTTCAGTATATGTTTAATCAAAAAAATAATATTGTGAGATTCAATAAGAAAAATCAAATATCTTCTTTGCCTAACATTTTGTTCGTGTTAACATATCTTGAATTATAAAATAGATTAATTCAATAGCAATGTTTTAGAACCTATTAAAAAATAATAAGAAGAATTTCAATAAATGAAATTCAAATTGTAAAGAAACCTGTGAACCTTTGTCAAAAGTACATTTTTCTTACGTTACGACATATTTGGTGACCAGTAAACATTGAGTAACCCTGCTAGTCCCCAAAATTTTGTTCAATGAAAATTCTTTGAGTCATGTTTCCCAGTCGGCTGGGGCTGCAGAGTACACCGACTGCACCTCTGCAGAGGAGTAAGACCCCCCACCCCACCATTGAGTGTACTGGATATGACACTAATCAATCTGATGGTGAGGTTTCAGTGATGCAGGAACTTTGGGGAACGCAGGGGACCCCTTCATTACCATTGTAAATTATATTTTTGATGGATAATTATTCTGTTAGTGTTAAAATAGAAGACAATAAAATCGAAGTTGTTGCAACTATGTTCTTCCCAGGGGGGTGTCCTCGTGGTGTAATGGTTAAAGCGATGGACTGCGGAATCGTAGTAAGCGAGTTCGTACTCCAGTCGCGCTATTACGTTCACTTTCGGGCAAATACCCTTGGAAAAGGTATGAACCCCTTTATCCTCCAAGCTATGGGTTAGATAGTACCAGTACTGTTCTTCTAGGAGAATGGATTTGGTATTAAATAACCTGGAAAGGTTGATATGCCATTAAACAAAGAAACCAAACCAAACCTATGTTCTTCCCTTCAGTCTATTGATAATATCTCCTCCCTCCCTCCCCCTATCTCTCTCCCTCTCTCTTCACTAGGATTGTAACAAGTCTGTTTGTCAAAGGTGTGCTGCTTATGAAGCCTGAATTGGGCAGGAATAACCTGGAGGAGCCCCTTCCCCTTCAGATCTACAACTGGTTTAAATTTAGAGTTTTCCATCTACAAGACTTGTTGTCATATTCTACTTTAAAGAAAACAGGCTACCCTACTATTAACTCATAGCTCAATGGAAGAACAATTGTATTCATATATTTTAAAAGGTTATTTGTGGTATGTGAAATGCAAACCGAACACACTTTCAAAGACAAGAACCGTTACGCCAGGAATGCATCAATTATATTGCGTGCTTTCACCTTATAAACTTTAAAAACACTTTGGCAACCAAAAACCTAATAGGCCTAGTACATCTACAGGTAAATATCTAAGAAATATATAAAATGTCTTATAACATTTTTGTGTTAATTTCTATTAACTCTGTTATAAGTTTCAGAGTTTCTTGTTTTTATGAGAAAAAGGTTTGTATATGAAGTTGGTGACAACAACTGGAAGATATCTTCTTTATTGACTCCGATTACTCAGAAAATAATTTAGTCAAATAGATTATCAGTCTAAACACGTTAAGAATTAAAGTGGATAATTAGCCTAAACACGTTGAGAATTAAGTAGATAATAAGCCTAAACACATTGAGAATTAAAGTAGATAATTAGTCTAAACATGTTGAGAATGAAAGTGGATAATTAGCCTAAATACGTTGAGAATTAAGAAGACAATAAGCCTAAACACGTTGAGAATTAAAGTAGATATTTAGACCAAAAACGTTGAGAATTAAAGTAGATAATTAGACCAAACACGTTGAGAATTAAAGTAGATAATTAGCCTAAACACGTTGTGAATTAAAGTATACTAATAGCCTAAACACGTTGAGAATTAAAGAAGTTAATTGAGAATTAAAGTAGATAATTTGTCTAAACACGTTGAAAATAAAGTAGATAATTAGCCTTAACACGTTGAGAATTAATGTAGATAAGCAGCCTAAATACGTTGAGAGTTAAAGTAGATAATTAACCTAAACACGTTGAGAGTGAAAGTAGATAATTAACCTAAACACGTTGAGAATTAAAGTAGATAATTAACCTAAACACGTTGAGAGTGAAAGTAGATAATTAACCTAAACACGTTGAGAATTAAAGTAGATAATTAGCCTTAACACGTTGAGAATTAAAGTAAATAATTAACCTAAACACGTTGAGAATTAAAGAAGTTAATTGAGAATTAAAGTAGATAATTTGTCTAAACACGTTGAAAATGAAAGTAGATAATTAGCCTTAACACGTTGAGAATTAACGTAGATAAGCAGCCTAAATAGGTTGAGAGTTAAAGTAGATAATTAACCTAAACACGTTGAGAGTTAAAGTAGATAATTAGCCTTAAAACGTTGAGAATCAAAGTAGATAATTAACCTAAACACGTTGAGAATTAAAGTAGATAATTAACCTAAACACGTTGAGAGTTAAAGTAGATAATTAGCCTTAAAACGTTGAGAATCAAAGTAGATAATTAACCTAAACACGTCGAGAATTAAAGTAGATAATTAGCCTTCACACGTTGAGGATTAAAGTAAAAGAAAAGACGCTGTAAACTAACAGAAGAGAAAAAAATCTTGTGTTAAACTTCGCATCGATTGAAATTATTGTGAAATTTAACAAGGTTTGAAAAAGAATAGAATTTCAAAAAATGAATCCCAAGGTTTTTTTTGGATGTGTATGTGTGGGGAGGGGGTAATTGTATCATAATTCAAATAGCTCGCTGCCATGTCGACTGAGGCTGTACAATGCTCTGACTGTAAGTCTGCGGTTATCAAAACACCCCTCCCTCAAAGATAGTTCTGAGTATGACACCAAACTTCATCTGATAGGTTCAGTTTTGGAGCTTTGGGGATTTTGGACTACCCCTTCATTGCCATTAATTATAGATTCACTCTGACATGGAATGTTAGTATCTTTTAGGGTTTCATTTATGGGTTAACTAGTAATGTTCAATCTTTTACAAACGATTATTAATATTGCTATTTCTTAACCATCCACTTGTATGCAATTTATTTGTATTAGATATTAATACTTGATTATATTATATAAATAAAGAGAAAGAAAGACATTATATATATATATATATATATATATATATATATATATATATATTGTCATACACAGACAAACTGTTTCGTTGTATCACAACTCTTCAGTGTGACCAGACACGCAGGGCGCTTCAAGCTGTGATCGAAACCCGCCTAACTTTATACTAGACTTAGTATCTTACTGCTCAGCCATTGGGCGACCTACGTCAACTCTGAAATTATGAAGTACTTGGTATTAGCTTTCGTTTGTATACATTTTAAGCCTCCGGATATCGGAGTGCTCAACTCGTTAGAAGAGCTTTGCATAACACGGGTAGCAGCCGTTAATTCCTTTGCCAACGTGCTCATACCATTAAGCAAACTACAAGGCATGATATGCCATAAAATACAGCCAACTAAAGTATTTGAAAATATACAACTGTGTGCAAACAATAAATAACAATACTTGTAGCAATTGAACTGTTTGCAAACAAATGAACGCTGATCGTTGAAAATTAATGTTACCTACAAACCCTTCACTTAAAAATTACGGAATATATATGTGTCATAGCATTTTGCATTAAATAACCAACAAGGGCTGATATATCATGAAACACAACCAACTAACCGTCAATATTCAAGAAAGAATTTGAAATAGGAAAATAGGAAGCATCACCATTCTTCCTTGTGTCAATTTATTTAATAACCCATCTATCGATATCTTATAGTTTACTCCAGTATCTTCTTCTTCTTCTTCTTCTTCTTCTTCTTCTTCTTCTTCTTCTTCTATAACTTCCTTTATTTCTGTCTTTTCACACTGTCATTTTTTCACTCTCTTTCAATCTAAATTTCCTACCAATTTGTTTATCCATTCTTTTATACTTCCCATGCTTCTTCTATCTTTCCGTCGGTCCTTCACGTTTTTTCCACTTACCTGAGTCACTTGAAAAGACTTCGGTTAACCACTGTTCCCACGTTCTCAACTAATCAAAACGTTTAATGTAATCATCTCAAACCCATAGACAAACCGATGTGTCGATCCAAGCAAAGATATTTTCATTTATGATAAAAACTACACTATAGTCTATATGATTGTCATTATCTGAAAGAGAACATTTTCATTAAGAGTGTATTTAAAAAAGAAAAAAAACTTTCAATTTTAAAGGTAATCCGATGTAACTTATATTCTACTTTTTTATTTAATATCTCCCTTTCTTTTTCTCAATCGCCCGCTCTCCCCCTCTCACACTCAGAATTCCTCCTCTTCCCTTTCTATCTACAACATCTCATCTTTCTTCTGTTTCTTGTTTCTTTCTTTCTTTTCTCGCAATATAGCATTCTTCATTTCAGTCTTCTCCATTCATCTACTTTTTCTTTCTGATTTCTCTAACCTTCCAATTTGTTCTGTCTTCGCTTTCTTTCTTTCTGAATTAAAAAAAAAAAGATTTATCGTATTTTATTATTAAAAAAAGAAGACTAATTAGATTTGTTAACATATAATTTTTACATGAATATTCAAGAGATAATTTAAATTTTTGAAAAAATCAATTGTTAATCGTGTTACGATGTAACTCAACTCCATTATTCATTATTTCTCTCCCTACCAATTCCCTCAGCCACTTTCTTTACTTCTTTCATTTTCTTGTTTCAACAGAAACATAGGTATTACTATAGCAAGTTAGAACTAAAACACCATGATCCCGGAAATGGTAGGTTATATGTGTCAGCGTCTTCATGCAAAACTCCGTCAATACTGCCAAAAGAAGTGTAGGAATGTTTCTCGATCCACGTGCCTTAGAATAATTTAATAGCATATTGCCCGATAAATGGGAAATCCAGTCAACTGAAATTTAATAGCTGGAGAATGGGATCTGACCGAGTATATTTTGGAAGAATAGGGTCAGTGCGTTACAGGAGTGGAAGACGACGGAAATGAATTTTGAAAGAAACAGTCAAAATCATAGTTTCATGCAAAAGAGAAGATGAATTTTTTTTTCATTTTTTACTGAAAGTGAAAATATGTTGGCGAGAATGTTTCGTCTACAGATATATTGAGAGATTTATAATTTCGATTGTCCATATTATAAAAATGAGTTCAACTCGGAGGTTAGTACCTGTCACATTGATGACCAGGTGCCTGAGAAACGAAAATTCTGTGATAACATTTTTTTAATTCAAATGTGGAAAATTTTTAAACGTTTCTGACTTCATAACACGTGAACAGATAATTAGTAGTAATTTCAAACTGAGGAAGACTGCTCCTTTGGGTAAAGGTGACAGTGAATCTAATATTAAAGGAGAAAGAAGCGGAATTAAGTATTGAAATCCAAATTGGGTGAGAACTGATATTGTCAATGGCTTCGCCCACCACATCCTCTCAGATGAGAGAAACAGAAAAAAACAAGAGTTTTCGTCCTCCTCCATAGACTAGATCGAACCGTCTAATAGACTCCACGGTACTCTAAGTATTGGCCATATATCAGCTTGTCCAGGGTATAGAAAAGCGAAGAGAACAAAGAAAATAAGACGCTTGGAGAGAGAGAGAGACATAGAACGACTGAAAAAATACGATACTTCATGATAGCCTTGAATCAGACTGTCTTTGTTACTGAAAAGTAAAGAAGTAAGGAGAAACTAAAATAACACGATACTTTGAGAGGCTCTTGTACCAGACTCGCGAGAGTAAAGAAGTGTGTAGAAATTAACCTAATATGATGTTTGAAAACACCTTGTACCAGACTATCAACATCCTGAGAAGCTAAGAGCTAAAGAATGAGAAAGGCAAAAATAAACGCCACTTGAGATTGCTTTGTACGAAACAATAGAAAGCGAGAATAGAAAGGCCTAAAACTTATACAATAAATTGAAAAGTTTTGCGCGTGACTTTAAATGCGGAGAAATTGACTAAATTTTGATTCGTGAACTGGGTCTCCGATTGTATACTCCCAACTTCAGGGACGGGTGATTATATGTACGTTTTTTATAGACACTTTTTAACTAAATATATTATTGTTACAAAGCCGTGTTCTATTTTCTGTTTGCTAGCGTCGACTTTTCTTTACTTTCTTAATTGCGCGGTCTCATCCGTCTACTTATCGATTAGCGACTCCGATTATCGATTGATCAGGTTGATGAATAAAAAACAACGTGGGCAGATAAGCGGATCGTTCCTGCCATCTAATGACATAACCAGCCGATCGGAATGACCAGCGATTTGAAGGCAGAATCACCCCAGTGTTTGGGAAAAGCGAGTGTACTACCATAGTAACGATAAAATCCAGTCGAAAATATATTTAATGGTGACCCCAGCACAACAATCATCTCTTGCTACAATTCCTTTAACGCCAGTGATGAAAGAGACCTCAAAATTTTCTATAATGAGTTGTCTTCGCTTGTCCGACACAAGTAAAGTCTTACAATAAGACTCGTCCTTACTTACCAATTGTGATACAAGCAATTACTTAAATGTAACTGTAAGAAAGAAGTTTGATACTTTGCTGGAGATATCTCAGAAGCCATACTCCGAACGACAAATAAGGAAACTTTATTAGCAGCCGGGTTCATACTAAGCAAACCAAGAGTCAAATTCTGTGTTCTTTGGGAGTCAGTAACTGCAAGGGGAAAATAAGAGAGCATAAAAAGTCTCCTTATTAAAATCAACCAAATAACTTGAGAAAGCACATGAAGAAGTGGCTATATTCACCTCTTTCCCACAAAAAGTTACCTGGGAACCACAAATAACAGAGGTATAACGTTTACAGCACATGCGGCTCATGTTTTAACGCCTGGCTGCTCGATCCTATGTGACTCGAAATTGAGACACCAGATGAAGACTAGAAAACCTTCTAGCAGAAATAGTCACTAGGGATGGACGGTAAGAGAGAGAGAGAGAGAGAGAGGGAGAGAGAGAGAGTTAAGGGACTCTAGTGTCATCACAACTTGATGATCATGAAGATGATGGTATCTTCGACATTTTAGTCTTCTAAATTCTTTCTTTGCTTTCTTCATTTCTTCCTTTCTACTTTCTTTTTTTTTTTTGTTCGTTTCTCTCTTACTTTCTTGAAACAAAAAATGGATATCTTGTCTTTTTATAGAGAAGATATAGTATTCTTAACATTTAGATTTATCATGAATATTCAAAAAAAATACTTAAATTAAAAAATTATTTTCACTTTTACAAAAGTGAAAATAATTTTGTAACTTATCCTCTACGCGAATACTTAAGATCTCTCTCTCTCTCTCTCTCTCTCTCTCTCTCCCTATATATATATATATATATATTTCTGGGAGGGAGTTCACGTGTCTTAGTGGCTTTCTGTGAAATTGTCATTAGCGAGTTCGAATTCTAGTTGCTCTATTACATCCCCTTAAGTTCTAATAAAGTTGGGAAATGAATGAACCCCTGTATTTCCTTCAACTATGGGTTAAACAATACCACTGCAAACCTTCTGTAAGGATTGCTTTGGTATTTGATAACCCATTAAAGTTGAAATACCATTATAACAAAGAAGTGAAACCAATCTCTCTCTCTCTCTCTCTCTCTCTATATATATATATATATATATATATATATATAGCCACACTGAATAGTTTTGACAGAACGAAACAGTCTGTCAGTGGATGACAATATATATATATATATATATACATCTTCAAAATAATTTGTGTTTTTATTTTTTTAATATAGTTGTTTTATAAATTTTTAAACTTATCATGAATATTCAAAATAGAGTTTAGATTAGTAAAAACACTTTCAGTTTTTTTATAACGTTACAATATAACTTATAACCTACTCCGCAATTTAATTTCTCTCTATCTTTCGATCTCTCCTTCTGTTTCAATTCTACTCTACCTTCCCTCTGTATCTCGTTCTGTCTCTTGTTCTGTCTGTCTTTATCAGTCTGTCTGTATGTATCTCTCTCTCTTTCTCCCAGTTTCTTGTTCTCTCTTTTTCCTCTCTCTCTCTCTCTCTCTCTCTCTCTGTCTCTCTCTGTCTCTCTGTGTGTGTCTCTCTCTCTCTCTATATATATATATATGTATTTTAGTCTTCTCCTTTCGTCACTTTTTCTGTTTCACATTCACTTTCCTCTCAATTAGTTATTTCTTTCTTTCTGTCTTTCTTAATCAAGAAATCTATTTGTCGTGTTTTTTTTCTTTTCATTGTTATTCAAAAGTGAAGATACAGTTGTCTTCTAAGAATATAAATAGTTCAAATTGATTTTCAGATCTTGCTGATTGGGTTGTATACTTTACTCTGCATCTAAAAGTTATCAAATTAATCGTTAAATCAATCAGACTGCTTTCCCTTACATCTCTTCAATACTTTATTTATTTGCTTATTGAATAAGTCATAATGTATTCCATGTATATTTGTTAATTATGATAAACCAATCCACTCAATCATATTTTCATGCATTTTAAAACAATGGATAACAATTACGTAAAAAAGAATAAAATTTCAAAATTATGGCGATTAAATTCTTGCTTAATAACCGACGCATCTTTCTACTTTAGACGCATTCGGATCGTGACGAAGAAGCAAAATACCGAACACATTAAATGTGTCCCTATCATGTGATTTCCTTAGCGTAAAAACCGAAGTTCCAGTAGCAAAAGCCTACGTTTCGTCACGTTCCAATAGATTGGTTAGAGCTTCGTGACTGCAAATATAACATTTATGAGTTGCCGGAGGATGTGTGCTGATATTACATCTCTAAAGACATTTCCTTGTTCATCAAGAAACCAATACAGAAAAGAAATCTCAGAGATATACTAATATTTTCACAAGGATATTATTCTATTTCTCTCAGAGACATTTACACAGAAAATGTTCGATGAATGAGAGTGGAACAAGCACTGATAATAAATACTAATTTTTGTCATGTTTATTCTTTGGGTAATTTATTTGCAGATGTGCTAGAAAATAATTATTTAAGAAAAAAAGAACTGATAGTCGGAAATGGTGTTCTTAAAAGAAGCTGAATCTACCTCACAGCACTTCCGACGACTCAGGAGCATGAAGACAGTTTCATACATGACTCATGTGACACAATCTGTAATAATTACAAAGAATAAGGCAAAACAGATTGTGTATTCCCTGGGTTGTTTGCTCCGTCAGTTGGGGCAGCTGAATAGACCGACTGCTTTTATGCAGAGGGGTAAGACCCCTTAAAGAGTATCCTCGATATAACACTAAACAATCAGATGGTGAGGTTCCAGTTATGCTGGAGTTTGGGGGATTGCGGTGCACCCCTTCATACCCATCGCGCCCAGGTCCACTCTGGTCCTGAGTGGTAGCATCTGATAGGGTCCTATGTATGGTTTAAAGAGAACTAAAATGCGTACTTATGCTAAACTGAATTACATGAAATAGAATGTTTCGACATGTAAACTGCGTATTTATGCTAAACTGAATTGTTTCAAATAGAACTGTTTTGACATTTAACTATGTGTGGACAAAAACTATGATTATACTGAAATGAATTGTTTGAATTAGACCTGTTTGACTAAACTGAATAGCTTTTAATAGAAATGTTTTTGACAATTAAACTGTGTAATTACATTTAAACTGTGAACTTATGCTAAACTGAATTGTTTGAAATGGAACTGTTTTTACATTTGCCTGTGTGTAAATAAAATCTATACTTACACTAAACTGAATTGGTTGAATTGGAACTGTTTGACTAAACTGAATCGCTTGAAATAGTAATGTTTTTGACTATTAAACAGTATACTCATGCTAAACGGACTTGTTTGAAATAGAACTGATTATTTGCATAAAAATGGATTTGGCGTAAAATAACCTACAAAGGTTGATATCCTATAAAACCCAAACAACCAACATCCAACATCCAACCTGGGTTGTTGTCTACTCTTGAATGTACACTTGCCGCGTGTGCATCAGCCGTGTGTACTAAAAAACAATGTGACTTTTATGTTAAGAAAAAATATCATCATCATATGCTGCTCGCACGGATTTCCCTAACTCTCTCTCTCTCTCTCTGGTCATCCTTCGCTATCGTACATTGCTTCCGGCTGGTTTTCCAGGCTATATCCTCTGCCCTTACAGAGTTTTTGTAGATAAGTTTTAGCTCATCATCTTACACTTTCTCGTCCGTGTGAAGGGGTCTATTAGAGAACGCCACTTATGAGTTCATACTTGTACCTCCAGCAGTACCCAGCATATCTTGTTCGTCTAATTTGGATGGTTTTCGAGATCGGTCGTAGGTGGCTGAATAGCAGCTGTTTTGTGGGATGTTGCTTCTAGGATTTGTTTAATTCAGCTCGTAGCATCCTTTGCAATTGCTGTCAAGCTCTTTCGTTATAATCTTAGTCAGCGTCTATATGGTCATCCATACTGTAATATGGATACGACCGCTATTTGGAAAAAAATTGCGTTTTTTTTTCTTTTTTTTATCAGATATGTCTGACTTCCAAATGACCAATAGCCTAACGATAGCTGCCCATGCTTTCGCTAGTCAAGTATTGATGTAATTTTCGGTTGATGAGACGCAGCTTCTGAGGTAGGTAAACTTGTCCACTAGTTTCAGTGAGCCACCAATTAGTGTGGAGATAATCAAAGTAGTGATATACATATATTCAATTTCTTTGGCTCAGTGCGGACACTGGATGTCTTGTAAAGGAGTTACTAAAACTGAAAGATGATGGCGATGGATAGTGAGAAAAAGCCAATGAATCTGTGCTATCGATATCACTTGATGATATATATATATATTTACAAAAACTGATGACAACGATCCAAGTGGAAGGAATGATTTATTAACGGGTTGACACTGTAGCGTTTCGGTTCTACTGAACCATCATCAGGACCATGAGGGGTGATATTAATAATTTTAAGTTAACGATGGATATTTAGGAATGTGAAATACAAAAACCTAGAGGAAAATATGTATAGTAAGAAATTATATATATATATATATATATATATATATATATATATATATATATATATGTATTATTCATGGAATTTAGACTGCGATCCTGGGTTTCATGGATTCTCAAAATGGTCTACATAATTCGCTTCGAGCGAATACTAACCAGAGTGAATAAAATGTATGGGTTCAATAAGGGTTAATTTACCTTCTTGATACATAAAAATTAGTAACGCTTATTGCGACACAATTGTACTTGCTTAACTAATTTCTCGGTTACGGGCAGGATGTGAAACAAGCTCTTAGTTTTAAACTAGACGGGTTACTAAACAAAAGCCAAGTCTGCCCTATTCTTTATTCATTTGAGTTGAGTGAAACGTTACCACCCCTGTCCACAATTTTATATACTAACCTTCCGAATTTACCACATTCTCAACTTTTTTGTACATATTTCAACATTATATATTTATGGATTTTTTTCTAATTTTCTTTAATGTAAATCTAGATTCCGTTATATATTTATGGATTTTTTTTCTAATTTTCTTTAACGTAAATCTAGATTCCGTTATATATTTTGTATGTTCACGAGTAAGATGAAGATGATGATGGTGCTCCAAATTCTTAGCCTCTCAGAGAGCCTCATGATGTTTCGTCGTGAAAAGGAAAGATCTCTTTTTGTGTGGAATAAATCGTTAACCGCTTTAGCGTGCACTTATTTAAATAATTTCATCTAGATTACTGAACGTTCAAACGGTTTTAAGTTCATTCGAATGTTATGCTACCAGTCAATAACAAGTAATCCATAATTACACATGAAATATTCCCTAAAATAATTGTTATTCTTCATAACGTAGGATTACTGATAATAATGAATCTCTAATCTGCAATAAGTGGTTTTGATTAGTTTTGTAATACTTCATATATATACATACATATATATATATATATATATATATATATATATATATATATACGCACACACACACACACACACACACACACACAAAGACAAACACACACACACACACACACACACACACACACACACATATATTTATATATATATATACATATATATATATATACTCACACAGACATGAACACAACACACACACATTCACATGAATGAGTTCCTACCTACATTTAAGTATGCACATATGAAGTTCTCAGTTATTCATTCTTATTTGTGTAGTTCATTCAATATCAATAAATTAAAAAAAAATTAGAATAGAGTTGGCAGAAAAAGGGTAAAATGAAGAGATGACGAAGAAATGAGGATGGAAAATAAAAGTCAGATAGGTGGTCTCAGTTTATATTTGATGTTACAACTTTTGTCTAGAATCGCCTCACATAAGAAAACATGAAGTTATATTTTCAAGTCGATGAAGAAAATAAATATTTTTTGACGAATCGAAACCATACACCAGTGGTAGAGATTTTCGTTCGCTCCGAAATTTTGATCTTGACTTGCCACTCTGACGTTGACAAACTGTCCATTTTTAAAGATCCCCCAATTCACGTGTGTAACTTCAGCTCACACCTTCAGCGGGAGTTTTCGTTGTTACACTTTTTTTTCAGTCACACAACTGTGCACCAGGGTCACCCATGGTAGGAGGTGACCATTACATTACAATTACGAAACATATTTTCTTTTATAATAATAACTTTACTAATTTGTATATTGAAAATTAAGCAATTAACTGACAAATAGTGGTGCTTTTTCCTATGAGACATTTTTAATCGTTTATTTTTTAAAAAGTGATTCTTTTGTTTATGTGTGTGTGCGTGTATGTATATATGTATATAGATGTGTGGATGTGTGTGTGTATTATAAGAAATATCCCCGAGAATAAGCTGATAAAATAAACAGTTTATTTGCATGAAATATTTCGGTTTTTAAGCGAAAAAAATATTTTTAATATAAATATAAAAATGTTGGCATAATATTCATGGAAACAGATACTGAATGTTATTTTCTTAGAAGCTTTTGGCATCTTAGATTTGAAAAAACATCCGGGAATTTTTTTACGATAATCATTATTTTACTCTTAAAAGATATACGCACCAGTGTTAGCAGATATTTTTCCACTGGAGTCAGAGTGACAGTACCCCCCCCACTCCACCAAGTCTTGAAAACTCTTCTTAGTATTCTGGTCGATCTCAGCAATGCTGTAGCTTGGATGGTCTCCACTCGTCTTCATATTTCCAAGTCCTTTAGTCCCTGTACCAATCCTTTGGCGACTGTTCCTACCACGCAAACTAGAGAAGGTATCACCGTCACTTTATTATTATTATGATGATTATTATTGATATTATTATCTAATCCTAGAGAGTTTTTCACATCAGTTTTAGCAAATGGTTTTTAACTGGAGTTTGAGTGACAGCAAGTCTCCTTAAATCTCCAGGATTCTACTCAGTATTCTGGGTGTTCTTAATAATGTTTTAATTTGGATGGCTTTCACTAGTCCTCCTATTTCCGAGTCCTCCAGTCCCTTTAATAATCCTTTGGTGACTGTACCAAAAGAACCAATCATGATTGGTATAATTTTCTCCTTCATGTTCCGTAATTTTTTCAATTCCCTAGCAAGGTCGAGGTACTTATCTTTCTTTTCCCTTTCCTTCAGTTTTATTCTATGGTCAGCCGTGACAGCAAAATCGACAATTTTCTAAATTCTCTTTTTTTGCTGATTACTATAAGGTCTGGTCTTCTGGCCGAGATTCGGTGATCCTTTTGTATTTCAAAGTCCCATAGGAGTTTGCGTGTGTCATTCTCCTAGACTGCTGCTGGTTGTGCATATACCATTTGTTTGTATGGTCAAATTTAAATTTCTTGCGCATCTCCTAGTGGATCACCTTGCCCACCAAGTCGTATCTAGTCTTTTACTCCTTCTGAGCTAATTTGCTGCTTATTATGTGATTGCTTGTTTCGTCTCTATCACCACATTTGCTATTTTGTTGCGTCTTATCTATTCTCCTTTTGATATGATTGGTTCGTTGTTTTGTGATTCTGTTTCTCTTTTAAATTTTCCTTTTCTTAGTCACCTCCAGGTTTTCTAGCGTGAGATGTTGTATATTCGTAGTGTAAAACGCCCATAGAGTTGTTTTCCTTCCCATTTTTGTTTCCTATTTATTGTCATTCTCTCGGCCATCGTGTTGTCTGTATCTTTTCTGTTGGCTGTAATCAGTCCTCCTTCGTGCTTTTCTATGTAGTGCTCGAGTCGTTGTATCGATGCATCAACGCTGTTTTCACAGCTGGCAATTCCTCCGCTCCCCTCCTTTTTTGATACATGTACTTTGTCTACGTTATCTCTGGGATGTAATGTCTTATGCATGGTCATAAGTTCTCTTCATTTTTGGTCCATTTGCATTAGTTATTCTCTGGTACTCTTCAAAAAGGGTCCCGAATATCTAACGAGAGGTACAACCCAGGATTTTTTTTCTTTTGATAAGGTTTCTGTTACATATTATTTCACGAGTAGTTTTCTAGTTCTCCTGAGATGTTCTTTCTTAATTTTTTCTTTCATTTTCACTTGTTTGATGGTGTCAAACTTCAAGATGCTCAAGTATTTGTAGTTTCCTTTCATCCGAACATTCTTATCTTTTCGATTTCTAGACTAAAAGATGTTTCTATTTTTATCTACTTCTATGAGGGTGTAGCTGGATGATTTTATTTGGGGAGGTTTTAATGAAATGACACCACCGGCTTACGCACACACACGGGCCATGCAAATATGACAATACAGCACATATATAGAAGATATGTAAGCGGCGTCAGTATCAGTAGACAACCAGTCCAGTAGTTCAGTCATCAAGTGGACACCACACTGGACGTACCATCACTCCAGTCCGACCTCAACCAACACTGCCGACCTCATCCAACCTAACAGGAGAGGTATATTTTTCATATGTTAGTAAAAATACCATTCATTCTGAGATGGGTTTGAAGAAAACAAAACAACTCTGAAACCAAATACATTGAGTTTTTTACTGAGTTTCATACATGGACATGGAACAAAAGAGATGTTCGATACAATTTTCTGTGCACCCTGTCCAATCATCACGCTCTCTCGAATGTGCTTTGAATAAGCTGGTTGTATGCTCGACAGAGAAGTAAGGCTTCCTCACCACAAAAAAAAGTCCTGGGAATGATACTAAACAGCATCTGAGGGAGAAGCTCAAGGTGTAGAAATCTAGAATACACCTTTATCTTTAATAGTGTTATTAGCTGTAAGTCCTCCTTGTATTGGCCAAATAGATCCGTTTGAAAAACATTCATATTCGTTCAAAATGCGCAAAAAACTCTTACAAAACAACAAAAAATGTTAATATGGACGGAGAATGAACGCAATAATCTTCCTTGTCGCCATAAAATAACCCTTTAACATGCCTCTAAAATCAACCAATCAATCTCGTAATTATTAGCAGTAAACACTAAATATTAAAGGAAAAATTGTGGTGAACCACACCTATCTCACGATGAAATGATAATGACGATTTTAATATATCCTTAACTTTAAACTAGGTCGACTCAAAGTCGTTCATGTAGACCCCCTGAAAGTAAAAAATAATTTTGCTGAGTGAATAAAAACATAGGTGTCCAGCGAGTCTACAGTTATAAATCCATAATAATAGTCCATGTTTATATTAACGCTGAACATCGTTTTATATTCATTCAAATTCTCGGTATTACGAGGATAACTACGAATTAAAATATTTCACTTCTTTATTGATAAAAGGATCCATAGAAATAAGGACAACTATTATATTAACTAAAAACAAAGGGCTCATAGCTTGTTTACTTTGAATTAAGATAAAGGGAACGTAGTTTTCGGTATGATATTGAAGTGGTCTATATAAATCCCTAAGCGTGAATATAGTAAGACAGGGCGATTAAAAACAGAGGAGATGAATCTATCAGTTGGCTTTCATAAAACTGAAGAATAAAAATCACTGGATCATGTGTACTCCTTAGAAGATTTCATACACATTGCAGAATGACTGACTGATTATGATGGTCACTAGTATTGAATTGTTTACATAAAACCCGTTTAAAACATCTTGTTCGTTTAAATAAACAAAAACTTTGACGCTGATACCGTTAAACCTTTTCAGAGTCTAAACCCTGCAACCTAATATTCATGACCACCTTAATGCCCACCCAACTAATCCTTCTCAGAGAAGCATAATTCAAGAATCAAAGGTGTGTGTATAAATTACTAATTATTTTCTCATGTATCATTGTCATTAGTAAAAAAAAGTAATGTTGGCGAGGTGATCCGAAGGCTCCCTTTTCGATATCTACGACACCGAGATGTAGGGGGGAACGCTACTCCTTTCCCTGGTTTGCTCCGCTTTACCCTTGATCCCTACCTTATATTGCTGAGTGTAAAGCAAGGAGGCATCAAGTACCATTTTTTTCAGTCTTTGGTATGACTCGAACTGGGATTGAACCCAGGACTCCAGGGGTATTGGTAAACACTCTAACCATCATGCCAGTTGTATTTTAATATACAATAAATTTATATGGAGTAAATGGAAATTTAATTTGGTTACAACTTAAAAGTTAGAAGTTTGAAGAACCTTGCTTTAGAGCAATATCCTTCACGTTCAACTGTTGCAGTCTATCGTTTATGTTTTCATTCTATGTCGTATAAGACCTACGTTTTACAATAAAATTACAATTCGATCAACTAATCGATAATTTTCGATCCTCAACAGTAGAACTATCCTGTTTCTTTTTCAGTTTTTTCAGAGGGCTAATGTAGATATCCCTCGGCAAATCTCTCTTCGATTCTAATTTGTTTCAACTGTGATGGACATATTGAAAGTGGGACCTTCAATTTTTTTTCTATTTCTGGATTAGTTTAAGAAGGATTTTCTCCAGCTAACTCGTTGACTTGTTCATTTCCATCGATCAACAAATTTCAAAATTTAGAACCATATCTCCATTTTTAGAACTACATGAGACTAACAATGCTGTTAATGTTGTAAAGACGTAACTTCTACTAATAGTTGAAATCAGTTTTCAGCAGTCATTCACGTTAAGTTTAAACGATCTCTCTGCAAATTTTCTGACAAATACGGGAAAATTAAAAATGAAATCTATATATACATGAATACATATATACATGCATAAATACACACACGCATACACAAATATACATATACATGTATTCGTGTGTGCTTACGAACAAGTGTTTGTGTGTCTGTGTAAGATCTAAAAATAATCATATAAGCTTTATTGTGTAGACTATTTACGAGAGGTTTCAAATATCAACAACAATACACCGATCTGATGAAATCCATGTAATTATATATATATATATATATATATATATACATGTGTGTGTGTGTGTGTGTGTGTGTGTGTGTGTGTGTAAGGCGAATATAGGCGGCATCTTTTCATTTAAGCAGGTTTCATTAGATCCTTCTTGTTTTGGAGTTTGTTCTTTTTTTTTGTTTTTTTCTTTTTCAAGAGTCTTCATATTTTCTTTTGTGTTACAATCTTGAAAATTGCTGATGATTTCTCCAAAGGAGCTATTTGTGTTATACTGAACACTTTTGGTTCTTGTCAGAACCATAATCAAGGTAATATATATGGTATTTGTAAATTAAAGTTCTTTGGTATCTTAACTAAATTATTATTTGATTTTGGTTTTTATTACTAAAGTGAGTCTTTTTTTCTATCACCATGGTGATGCTCAGCGGTAGTGGCAGTTTATTTTTAAACACACACACACACACACACACACACACACACACACACACACACACACACATATATATATATATATATATATATATATGTGTATATATATATATATATATATATATATATATATATATATATATAAACCGTGAATATTCATAATTACACCTATGAGTTGGTAAAATAAAATCTTTTTTTTAATTTAATAGAAGAGTTAGTCTTGCCAAATATCAAACGATGAAGTTAAATCGATATAAAAAATTGAACAGAGTTTAAAAAGGATAGTGAATTTGGTTAATATGAGATATGCAATACTTTTTTTTAAATGACTTAGAAAAGGCGCTGGTCCATCGAACAGGTCAATATCTGGATCTCGTCTGATGCATTTTCACGTGTTACGTTGACTGTTTCTTGCCACAAGTCATCCTTGCTTCTAAACTGGTGTTCATTCACATAAACACGTCGTTTCACAATACTCTACAATTTTTTAATTTGGTTTAAATCCGTAGAGCAGGTCACCCAGTTCATCTTCCGAGCAGGTCACACAGTTCATCTTCCGAGGGCCACAAGAGCTTAATATCTACAGGTACTCCGTAGTTTTATGCGCTGAAGGCGAAGAAGCATTATCTTACATAAATACGATGGTCCGCCTGAAGGTGATTCTTTGCTTTTTCCGTCAAGATTCCAACTATGATACCTCCGAAAACACCAGTCCAAATCGTAATACCTCCTCCTTGTTGTCGGGTCTCAAGCGTTGATGAAGATCTCGTCTATTCACGACCCAACATTTCCTCCGACAATCAGAAAGAGCAAGTGTCGCGCGACTTTTGTCTATGAAAAGAACTTTCGAAAAATCAACTTTCATATTTTCTTTGCTCATTTCAAACACATTTGTATGTATACATCTGTCAATCGAGGTGTTGTCACCGGTCTCATTGACGTCCCGACGTTTTTTAGAAGGTTTTAGAGTCTTTCTTGACATTGTTGCTTCTTCCAATGCTCCTGAAATTGCTCCAATGGTCAGGCCTGGGTAATTTACAGCTTTATGTTTCATTCGTGACAAGGTATGTCGACAAACAACTCTCGGGGGACCCTTATCAACCCTCTCATGTACGTTCGTTGGAGCTAGAAGAAAGCTTTTCAGTTTGATGTTTGGAAAGTTCAGATGCAGCAACATCTTTCTCGGAAAGAGGTCAAGTGACATTTGTTACCTTGATTATAATGGCACTATTTCATAGCCTGGAACACTTTTATACTGCGTCACTTTTACAAATGGCTACCATTTGTTATCTGATGCGCAGAAAAATACATTTCATTAAATTCCGACAACTCGGTTTTGGGGAAAATGAAAAAATGTCACCTCTTCCATAATTTGAAACGCTACATACCATAGTTGGATGACTGGCCGTTTGGGCACTGTGGAATCAGATGATGGAAGCCACTTGTGATATAGTGTTAATATTATAATTAATTTGTATTACACTTTTATCATTTTAAATCAGTATCTATGGTAATCTGATAAACATGTTTGCCAAACATGAGCTTGAAGCTGAAAATATTTTCGTCAGGCTTTTGGAATAACAGTAAGTGATGTGTAACCATTTTTGGAAGTACTATTCCACTAGTTTTCCAATCTGTTGGAGAGTTTTGGATATTAGTCATCCTGTATAAGTCAACCCTTGTTTTGTAGATTTGTTTTTTCAGTTTTAGAAAACCAGGTTTAAAAGAGTACGCCGCAAATAAGTTATATTTAACAGCCTTAATAGAAAACCATGAGTTATTATTAATTGCCTTCATAATGAAACTGTTTTATATATTACAATTTTCAACTGAAGGTATAATTAGCTAAATCTTAAATTTTGAATGAAAATCAGAAGATAGATCTTTGTATGTAAAGTGTTTTGGAAAATATCCAAGAGTGAAGAATTTGGGAAGAATTCAACACACACACACACACACACACACACACACACACGATTTTAAATGGATTAAATATTGATTGCTCGAAATTATACCTTGCTTACTTTAAAACCATAAAATTATCTAATGCCTCTAGGAAACGGAAAGTTCTTTTTTTCTTGTTAATTAGTACAAAATCTTGTCTTTTGGCTGAGACTAGTTGATCCGTTCGTATCTGGGAGTTTCAGAAAATGTAACGTCTATTGCTCTTGGTCAGATTCTAGTTTTTGCATATATCAATTGTCGACATGTTCAAATTTTAATCTTTTGTACAATTCCCAGTGGGTCGTACTTCGTCTCAGTCGTACATTGTTTTAAACCCATTTTATGATAATCTTATTCTTCGCTAATTACATGACAAACCATTTCATCTCATTCAATAGATAAACTATAATTGCTTTTCAGAAAAAATATGCCGCTATGTTTCTCAAATAGAAGGTTATACTGTTTTTACACCAAATATGACATTAAACACCAAATGCATGGCTGTATCATTGCACGGCACAATTAGACGCTAGCAACGCTGTGGTGTTCAAATTGAAGTTCATGCTGGAGCGGTCCGAATAGGTATTTTTACTACTACTACTACTACAAATAGCCATTTGTACCCCCACGTGCCGAACGGGTTTATGTGTACTGCGCTACGTCCTAAGTTGTAATCGGACTCTTTTGTAACCTGGGAAAAAGTGACAAACACACAAAACCATTTCCTTGTCCACTAACTCAAAAGTTTATTCGCTGCTACACGTTTTTAGAAGTCATCAGGGAGAAAGAAAGATAATATAAAAACTGAGTCGACGGTGCTGGCCGGAAAAACAAAATGTTTGGAAGAGAGAACGAGAGGGCAGACAGACCTTGAATTTTCTTTCTGGTTTTCTGTTGAAGTTTTAATGTACTTGTTCGCTGGTTTCGTCTCCACAGCGGCACGTCTGGTGTGAGACTGCTTTTTGGGGCCCAAACCAAAATAAGTGTCCCAACTTTCGACTGTCTTCACATTGCCGATTCTAGTCTCCAACTGTGTGTCTTTACGACGTCACGTCCACCTGCCAACTAACCCCTTCTTGCTTTTTTTTTTTTTTTTTTTTTTTTTTTTTTTTTTTTTTTTTTAACCCGAACCCATTATTCTACGTTTGGGCTACATCCGCCAATCAGAACTCTCTGTCGATTCAATGCTGAAACGTTTCTATTTTTAACTCGAGCGTCCCTGATTACTTTACAAAGAAAGACATATAGTCTGCCCCTACAAGAGAACAAAAACAAACAAACTGCGGAACATGAGGGGGAAAATGGTAGTAATTGTAGTTATTGCGCTTGGAATGGTCCACAAAGGATTGGAAAAGAGACAAGAGAAAATGAATATCAGAGGAAGAATCGAAACCCTCCAGACCACTGCATCAGTAAGATCGGTTAAAATACTCAGAAAAGTCCTAGAGAACTAATCAGACTTGTTGTCGCTCAGATTCCAGTGAAATACCACCTGATAATGTTCGTGTGAAAATCTTGCAAGGAGAGAAATGATGATGATGATGATGATGATGATGATGATGATGATGATGATGATGATGATGATGATGATGGACAATGCATCGCAAAAGAAATTTAAAATAAATAATATACACACCAGGTATATTTAAAGCCAGAAGAATTATATGGAGACACTCATTCCATTTCCAAATAATGTAACAAAGTTTGTTAGAGATTCTACGTTACCAATGGCGTAGAAGAACCCTCAATATGACTCTGCCCTTCTATTACAACAGATATTACATAGGGAAAGGGGTGTTCATGTCTTTTTCAAAGTGATTACAGTGAAATGATGCGTACAGAATCAACCAGACTGCAAAATCGAATCATCAGGTCCATTTCCACACCGATGGCTCCACAGTTTTTCAAGTGTCAAATCCGATTAAATTTGTCAGCCCCCCTGTTTATGCTTGATGCAGTTGTTTTTTTTCTTTCTTTTTTGTTTTGCTTTCTTTTTTTTTCTTTTTTTCACCGTCTATCCAGTTCACTTTTAAAAAATAAAAATGCCTAAATATCTATTTTTCATTTTCTTTC
This sequence comes from Sepioteuthis lessoniana, assembly GCA_963585895.1. Classification (NCBI taxonomy): domain Eukaryota; kingdom Metazoa; phylum Mollusca; class Cephalopoda; order Myopsida; family Loliginidae; genus Sepioteuthis; species Sepioteuthis lessoniana. The sequence continues at coordinate 96,947,195 of OY757911.1, forward strand.
AATATTCTCTAGTAATTCCTTAGATAATCATTTTTTTTTTAATATGGATCTATTGATTTGAAAAATGATGTGGAGTAATTCGACCATTTGATTTATCATGTGACAGTACTCGTTAGTTTTACTTCTTAATTCAGACCTTCCTTTTATTGATATCTCTTTTAATGAATTTTGCACCAAAACTTAACTCTCGCTTTATTAAACTTGCAAGATAACATCTCCCAATCTTATTTTCTGTATGCCGATTCATTTTTTTTTTGTACCATTTTTGTTTGTTTCTTGTTTGACGATCGATTCAATCTCTTCTCACACAAATGATCTTTTCTTTCCAAACTGTTGTCCACATTAATTTTAAGAGTTAGCTTCGCCTTCATTTTCAAGTAAGTTTTGTTTTGTTTTTTTATTGAGGAGTTTTGTTTTATTTTGTTTTTTCTTTCGTTTTTTTTTTTTTGAAGAGATGTTTTGTTTTGTTTTATTTTTCTTTCTTTTTTGGTAGAATTCTTTTGTATTTTTTTTTCTTTTTTTTATTTTTGACTCGGTGAGGATTGTATTATTTGCTTGTTTTCTTTTGTTTTTTGTCTTTTTGAGTATATTTACTTTTGCTACGTTTGCAAAACCTTGTTCATTACTTCTAACTTTACAAATCAAACATTAATTTCCTTCCCATCTTCATTATTTTCCAATGGTTCGCTTTACCACTTTCTTAGAGACATCTTTTACTGTTAGCCTGGCATGGCATAAGGCCAACAAATATATGAACAAACACGCATTTACAGTTTAATTGCAACGATTGATAATATTTTGATATTTCATGCCCGTCATCTCAAAGAGTTTTCAACATCACTCTTAGAAAAAATAAATTTCTTTGAATCTACAAGTAGTTTTTCTCGAAGCCCCATCTAAAAAAGACTTCTAAAATACATAAGCTCTGTTGAATTGCAAGACTTCCACTGCTAAACTCAAAATGCCTATTTTCTAACAGTTTCTTTTAATTGCTTATTGGCCTTTCATTCCAAGAAACACATTAAATAATTAGTTCCAAAAATACATCACTCCTGAGTGAACCAGTCTCGTCGCCTAAAAGAGTTCTGAGCTTGTTTTATTGCCGTGTGACTTAGGCGCCTTCGAAGTGGTGGGCATATAGAATCGAAGCAATTCTTAAATCAACCAGCGGAAGGTTTGCTTCCTGCGGGGAACCTCACGTTATCCGATCCCGTGTCACATTCTGACTTCGTAGTGTGTTTGATAAAAAGCTTCTGTCAATGGTTAAGATTCCTAAAAGCTTCTGTCCATCAAACTCATCACCCTTTCAACTGGCAGAATGTTGGCAGATTGACGACTTTACATAGCACAAGCTACTTTAGGCTTTTAAGTAGTACTAATACGTTTTAAAAGAGCCATTTGAAATTATCACCTTTTACTGAAACTCAAACTTCAACGCCAAACCCAGGTAGTATGAAATGTCTAACTTGCATAGAAAATGTCTGAAATTCACTGAATAATTTGATATTATATAGGACTATTGGTATGAGGTACCCAATTAAAATGGAACACATTTTAATATTCAAGTTGAGTAATTCTCTTTAATGGCAACTTCTAGGTCAATTGAGGTTATTTGGCAATGCCCATTTGTTCTATGGTAACATGCAACAGATTCTAGTTGCTAACATATGACAAACATTATTTAAACGATTTTTGTGATATTATAGAGTATTCTATTTTGTTCAGTGCTTAAGGACTTTGACATTTACCCATAGCTTGGCAAGAAGTTAATTGAAAAGTAAAAGCGAAATCGAACACACTTTAGTATAAAATGATCTGTGAAATTAATTTATTAAAAGCTGTTCCCCGGCAAATTTTCCTCTTTCATACCTTCTTCTATTTATTCTTTATTTAGTCCTATGCATTACAAATCTCGTATATATTCCATTCACTTCTTCTGGATCAAAATATTTCTTTCGAGTTCCTTTTAGCATTATACTATTTTCATCTCAATTTGGATAGATAGATAGATGTTACACATACTCTGTTTAGATCACGGGTTGGCATGTCGAGTGATTTCTCTTCATGGTATCTTTTAGGGTAATTGAGTGTATTTGGAATTCCTCTTCTCTTTTTCAGTAACGTGGAACAGATTTTAGTTGCTGAAATGTTACCATCAGTATATAATTATTGTTGTCATATAATTGATAATTTCCTTTGTACAATGTATAAGTGCTCTAGATAGCTTGATATTTTCCTATAGCTGCGGAAACGATTATTCTATGCTTTTTCTTTACTATGCAAAGTGATAACAAAATGTCACAACCGATGTTTGAAATCTTTTTTTCTGATACTATACTCTTATACAATTGATGATCCTTAATGGTTATGTCAACACATCTACGTTTAATTCATTCTTATAGGTTCTTTGCATTTCATTTTGTGTAGTTGTTTCTTTAAAATTTTCTTATTTATTAACTCACGTTTAAGTGATACCAGGTATCCCCCTATAATACAAATAATTTGCTATAATTTGTTATATAGTTTCCGTATCAAATAAAAATCCTTTGTAAACAATTAAAGCTTATAGTAAATTCTTAACACAAATACTTTACAGTAATATGATTTATTTGTTTTTTGTTTTGGTTTTTTTTTTAGTTCAATGGCATATCAATCTTCGTGGATTATTTAGTACCAAATCCATCCTTGGTCAACTTGAATTCATTAAAAGGGCAGATCTGTCAGACTTTAAAAATTGTTAGTATTCGTATGGCAGGCGCTAGTGTAGCAAGAACCGTAGTAAGGAGTACTGTCTTTATAGAAATGACAGCATTTGAGAAAGAAGGAAAAAGCCCCTGACTGAAGCAAAACTCTGCAGAAAGCGAAAGCTGTTTGATTGGTATCGTCAGACCCTCACGAAGATTGTTTGGAAGGATCACTAGAATACTGCTCCAAAAATTATAGCAGAGCTTAATGACCATCTCGAGAACCCAGTTTTCTCAAAAGCTGTTGGAAGGGAACAGCACAAAGCCGAATTTCAGGGGAGGGCTTCGATCAGAAAGCCATTTTAAAATAAATTTGTTTGTTATCTCCGGGTGTTTTCACTATTTGGTCAAACACCGGTAAACACACACACACACACACACACACACACACACACACACACACACACACACACACGCGTGTGTGTGTGTGTGTGTGTGTGTGTGTGTATTATTATTATTATTAGATATTGTCACTATACTTTTATGCTTTCTCCAATTTTCTTTAGGATTCTAAACTTGTAATCATGTTCCTCCATTCAATCTGTTATCTTCTCTGTTTTTTAATGCATCTTTTCTTTTTGTATACAGCTGTGATTAAATGTCAACTCACACAGCTTTTTCAAGATTTTGCTGGGCTTTAATGCTTTTCTTTGATTTTCCCGCCAGAACACCTGCATCATATACGATGCATGTTCATTTACATGGTAGTTCCCAATAAATATTTGTCAATTTATATCGATCTTTTTCTTCTTTTGTCTTAAACTTCTAAATGAATGAAAAATAATAACCATTGTGATGAGACAATGTGTGTGTGTGTGTGTGTGTGTGTGTGTGTGTGTGTGTGTGTGTGTGTGTGTGTGTGTGTGTGTTAGAGAAAATGGAAATAAATCCGACGATAAGTAAAAATAAAAACAGGATATATATTATTAATATATGGAACCCATGCCACTTTAAAGCTTTCTTTTTTTTTAATCATCTTCAAGTTGAATCTGTTATGTGAAGTTATCTTATATGCAAAATCATTTCCAAAATCATTATACATATATATGGCATGAAAATCAAAGAACTTCTTCCATAGTTACTTTACCACATAAATACTCTCCTGGGTCAACGTGAAGTCAACAGACGGTAACCGTCCTTGCATTTCTGTATTATCCCAGTAAAACCATTTCCCAGATAAATGTAATTTACCGCATCTAAACTGACGGTAAGTAGAAAAATATACCAGAACTATTCAATCGATTGTATAAATCATTACAACAATTACACATTAAATGATAATGATAATTATTATTATTATAAATATAAGGACAACTCCAGAGATAGGAAACGGGCTAGACTAAATAACCCCACCAAGAACCAACTATGCTTAGTCTCTAAGGATTTAATGCAAATAATTATGTCTAGGATACTGAGTAGCCCTAAATATGACCTGTGGAAAAGACTTTCTAAATACTATCGATTGGTTTAAAAACGTTGAGTATAAAAAGAGGTCTACATTCATCCAATTCGATATCATTGTCTTATCTGTCCATTACTAGAAAATTGTTTCTAAAATGCCTAGATATGCTAGGGAATATACGGACATCAGTGACGAGGAAATTGAAATTATTCTAGCATATAGGAAGTCCATTCTAACCGATAGTCGTAGGATTTCGGTGAAAAGTCACGTGGACAACTTTGACGTTCCCATGGGCGCTTATGACTCGGCCCAGGTAGATAACTTAATAGAGATTTATATCTTGGACACTTTGGATAGTATTGTCAACTTAGAGCAGGTGGGACTTTAACGGATGACGGAATTATCTTCATCCCGAATAGTAACGGCCCCAAGAACTCAAGAATACCGAAGATTATGAGGACATTTAAATTACTCGGTTTACGAAATGAAATACCCCCAAACTTAAAGATAGTTGACTTTCTTGATGTCACACTCAATTAGGATAATGGCACCTTCAAACCTTTTCGTAAAAGCAATTCAACCCCCACCAACATAAATATTGTTCTAACCACCCAAGATCGATGTTGAAGCAGAATCCTGATGCCGTAAACCAGACGATAAATAGACTATCCTCATGTTAAAAAAAATATTTGGGGAGAGGAAAGAAATATTTGATGAAACCCTAAAAAATAGAGGATTCCAAGTTAGACTTGAGTATGTGAACCAAGTGAACTCCGGCTCTAAGGGACGAAGTAGTAGTTGGGAGAACCATGCACTAATCGAGGTAGGTGACACCAATAATAATCAATCAAATAGATGAGGAAAAAAATAGAAATAGAAGAATAATCTGACACAATAACCGTTTCTTTTTGTCTTTTAATTGAAATACTATTAGGAAAGGTAGAATCACATTTTCCCTTCCTATTTCCTTGCTTCTCTCTTGAAATATATTACTTTGTTTCATTATCCGCTTTCTAAAATCCAAAATTATATATGAGTAAATTACAGAGATCAGTTTTTCTATTCATGATATTTTTTTTCAGAATATTTTTGACATTGTTCTTTTTTCTCTTAATGTTTTCTACTTTTCTATTCTTATTTTATCTTTTCTTTCATTTTTTTCTCTTCTTTTCTTTCGGTGTTTTTTACCTTGTTATCTTTTGTATTGTTTTCATTCAGATTTTTTTTAATTTATTTTTTTATTTTTTCTCTTTTTTTCTCTTTTTATTTTTTTTTAACTTGATTTGGTTTGGTTTGGTTTATTTTCTTTTGTTAGATTTTCTTTCTTTGATGTTCTTTTCTTTTCATTTCTTTGCTTTTCCTTTTTTTTTTTTTTCATTCGCCTTTTCTTCTTTGTTTTTCTTTTTTATTTCCTTTCTTTTTTTTTTGTTAGCTTTCTATGTTTTTCTTCTTTTTCTTTGTCTCTTCTCCGCTTTGATTTATTCCTTTTCTTTTTTTCTTTTTTTCTTTTCTTTCTTTTTTTTTTTTCTTTTTTCGTTTCTTTACTTCTCTTTACTTTGCATCATTCTTTTTCTCTTTTCTTTTCTTTTCTTACTTTTCTTTACTTTTATGTTTCTTTTCTTTTATTTCTTTTTATTTTTCATTTTTTTCATTTTTATTTTCTTTCTTTTATTTTTACAATTGTCTCTTTTCTTACAATTTTCCTTTTGTGCTTTATTTTCTTTGTTTTTGTTTTTTCTTTTTTTTTTCTTTCTTATTTTTTTTTCCAATTCTTTTTGTTCCTTTTATTTCTCTTCTTTATTTATTTTCTCCTTTCCTTTCATTTTTTTCTCTCTTTTTAGCCTCACTACAGAGGGTTAAGATACTCCCAACAAATCTCCAGGATATAACACTAAACTCTGTGATGGTGAGGCATCAAAACTATTTTACCAGTTAAATGTGAGTAAACAAATGACTGATGTTAGACAAAATTGTTAGTGTCACATTATATAACTTGAATCATTCAACTGTGTGGAAACGAATGAGTAATTTGAAATAGAGTTAAATAGCAATACTAGCAATCACTTCACACTCTGCAAACAAATGATCAATATTTAAGAGATTTATTATCGTTAGATAGTACTACTTGAAACTACTTAAGTGCGTGCGTGAATATAATCTATAAGTGTAAGAAAGCAATGCTTGAAACCATTTATTTTTTGCAAACAAATGATTTATATTAAATAGAATTATTATGGTTAGATAGCAATTCAGGAGCCTATTCATCGGTGAACGATTTAAATGAGGTCTTGTTTGTTTAAAATGTTACTTATATTCTAATCGTTTACAAATCATTGGTATATATTAACTACGCTTGACATTAAATTAGCCATAAGAATTGATATGGCATAAAATCCAACCATTCAACTAACCATTATTAATTTTCATTATGCTTAGAAAATAAATTTATCTTTATTCCTATATTTTTACTATTTGAAAAATTCTTTTTTTTCTTGATAGCCAAGTCAACTGGGGCTGTAGAATATACTGAATGTATATCTTCAGAGTGGTAAGACCCCCGGACGAGCGTTCTGAAAATGACTCAAAACCATCTGGTGATGAGGCTCCAGTCTTGGAGCTTTGGCGAATTTGGAGAACCTATTCATTGCCATTGCTTCCACATCCACACACATCCGGAGTAGTAGCACTGGATAGGATTGTATCTATGAGTCAAATAGAACTGTTTGACATTTAAACTGTGTGCAAACAAATACCTTGTGCTCAGTTGAATTGTTAAACATTGACTATATAATTGTGTGTAAACATGTGATTAATTTTTTATTGAATTATTAGGGATACATAGAAATACGTGTAACCATTTATCTATGTGCAAACGAATGAGTAATGTTGAATAGAATTATTAATTATAGCAATACCTGAGGTCATTATCTGTGTGCAGGCAAATGATTGGTGGTAAACAGAAATACTTAATACTATTTAACTGTGTGAAAAGATTTTTGGCATAGGCTCGTTTAAAAATCTTATCCAAAAATGTGTTTACTATCCATATATATTTACTACATATGTATTAACAAGATTTGGGATTAAATAACCAACAATGGTTGATATGCCATAACACCCAATCAAATCCAAACTCTTCTTCTTAATCACCAATATTTCAATCATTCTTACCATGTTATGTGCACATGGACAATAACAATGAAAAAGACTATGTTATGTTATGGGGTAAAAAGCATGAGTGATTCACTACTATAACGAGATCATAAACTGACTATTATTGTTTACACATCACTATCCTCGTTATAAGAGGCCCTTTTATTTCCATTATCATCTTTGAGAATACTATATAGAAGATTATCGTGAGGTTAGCGTGGAAGACGTTTCTGTGTTCGCTTTTTTTCGGTATAGAAAAACCTACTTTGAGGGCAGGATTAACGATTAAAGTGACATCAAAACCAAATAATCATTGTACATAGATCATTATTCTCGTTAGAGGAGACCATTTATTATTTCAATTATCAACGTATAAAATACTCTGGAGAATATTATATTGGGGTTATTGTGGGCGACGGACCACCAGTTGCTTTTTTCTTTGTACAATGCAGGCAAATACAACTGAGGGGTGATCCTCTGTGAAAGAAAAACAAATCCATGACACAACGATTGTTTTTTACTATATTTCTAAGATTTTGTTTACTCTTCTAGTGCTAGGATAGGGCCGTAGAGAATACGTCTTTGCGGAAAAGGAAGGCACCCATAAAGAGTATCCTGGATATGACACTAAACTATTCGATGGTAAGGATCTTGTCCTGGGGCTTTGAGGAATATGGAATACCCATTAATTGTCTATACTACCAAGTCTACTTTGACTGGATGTGGTAGTACCTGTTAGGGCTCCAATTATGGGTCAAATAGTATACCTGAAAACATTTGTGTGCAAAAAGACTGCTGTTAAATTGGATGATTAACATTACATTGTAATACCTATAATCTTCCATTGTTCCCGGTCTTTTTCATTAAATAAAACAGGAATATTGATATATCATTAGAAAAGAAAACAAACCTGGTCATCGCATTGTGAGATAATCTCCACGTGGCCTTCATAAAACCCATTCGCTTTTCAAACGAAGATACTCATAAAACCATTTCCATATTCTAATCGTCAGCGGCAAACAGCAGGAACGTGTTGATATAAGATTTGTTTATTTGTGTTTTATGGCATATCAACCTTTGTAGGTTATTTAATGCCAAATAAGTTTTTATATAAATAAACTGTTCTATTTAAAACAATTCCGTTTAGCATAAGCTCACAATTTAATTGTAAAAATCATTTCTATTTCAAACATTTCACTTAAAGCAAACAGTTCTATTTCAAACAATTAAATTGAGTATAAGTATAGTTTTGTTTACACGCAATTAAATGTAAAACCAGATTTATTTCAAGCAATTCGGTTGAGCATAAGTACACAGTTTGATGCTCTTTAACCCATTGATAGGACCCTATCAATTGCTACCACTTCGACTCTGCCCCCGAGTGGTAGCACCAAATAGGGTCTTATATTTGGGTCAAATAAAACTAAACTGTAATTAAGCTAAACTGAATTGTGTGAAATTAACTGTTTTTACATTTAATTGTGTGCAAACAAATTATTGATTAATTGAATTGTTAGTGATTCATAGTGATTCATAGCAATACTGGAAACCATTTAACTTTGTTGACCAGCTAAACTGAATTGTTTGAAATACAACTGTTTAATCGTTTAACTGTGTGAAAAAAAAAAGCTGTACTTATGCTATAGTGAATCGTTTGAAATTATGTGAAACCATTTAACTGGCTAAAAACACACGTTCGGGCTTGTTTAAAAATGTTATCTTCAAAATGTGTTTATAAAGCATATATATATATATATATATATATATATATATATATAAATAAAGGATTTGGCAATAAATAACAGGCAATGGCTGATATGCGATAAAACAATTAATAACTAACCAATGAGTCTGTTAACATTTATTCAAATCAGCTTGTATAAACGAAACAATGTAATGTTTGTTGTCAAAACAAAATGTCCCAATTATCAAAGACTATTACTTTTATACCACGTAACATATTTCAAAACGCATAACATTGTAAAAATAATGTTACCTAATCTTAAATATGTCCGTGCGAAAAAAAATACCCTTTAGAATAGTTTATTATATATATATATATATAATATATATATATATATATATATATATATATATATATATATATATATATATATAATGAGTGTTTGTGTGTGTGTGTGTTTGTGTAATGGATTCTCCCTTCGATCAAGAAGTATGAAGGCCCGACTGTTAGGTTAAATATATGAACTATTGGACTACCTATACAACTGATTTGTCTATAATGATAAGGGTTAGTGTCGAACCACCTTTTCTTTTTAGATTAACTGATACTATTTACCAACCCCTCCGCTCCGGCAGGATATGACTCAAGGTCAATTTTTAAGCGGAGTTTAACAGGTTTGAATTCAGAGTTGTCCTTCTCCTAGACTAGTTGCCTAACCAAGGCTGAAGAACCTAGTCTGTCCTACTATTTACCCATAGCTGGAGGGAGAATAATTGGATTCATACCTTTCCCAAGGGTATTAGTGCTATGTGAAATGCAATCAGTCTCGTCCAGGATTTGAACTCGAGTTGCTATTTCCTACGACGATAACGACTACACCACGGGCAGATTAACTGATAATAAGAAAATGGTGCTTCAGTGTGCCACAGATTATCTTGAGTGACTCTGGCCAGATTTTGAATTCAGAGTCCTTCGCTTAGACCATAGTTAGAGAGCCCAATTTAACCTATTTTTCTTATACGTGGGGTTATATATATATATATATGTGTGTGTGTGTGTGTGTGCTTATCTAACATATTTTTATCTGACCAATGGAAATAGAAACGGTTACCTGAGATCAAAACCATGCCTATACTTTTTGTATTTCAATTTTCACTATTACTATTCGGAAAGGTACGAATTTATCTATTCTCCCCTTCACCAATGGATAAATAGTAGGACAGACTTGGTTCTTTAAACTTAGTATGGTGACTGGTCAACAAAATCTCTGAATCTGAACTAATTAAACTATACTTCAACTTTGATTTTCTCTTGCCTCCAGCTCGTGTGGACCAGTTCATCGACACACAGAAACACACATGTATGTGTGTGAGTGTATGTATTTATGAGTGTGTTTGTATGTGAGTATTTGTGCAATTACGTATATAGGTCCCCCAAGGCATTTAAATGAAACTGTCAATTAAGAATAATGTAAAACATCAAGAAATGTTATCTAATAAGATTTAGGACGTTCGTAATAAATTTTAAATTAGGGCTTCTCAACGAATTCCATTGAACTAAAAACTTGGAAGGAATTCTGAGTTAATCCTTACTTTTCTATCTTAGCTCTCGTTGTCGTCTTTTTTTCTCTCCTTCTGTCGCTCACTTCGTATATAGTTCGGAATTTTATTTTCTTCTTAGAAAATAACTAAGATTTATACCATAAGATTTCTTATTATCAGTTGACACATGCAATCCTTCGACTGAGATGTCAATTGTTACTATGTCCATATACAAAAATCAATTCTGTGTATTAGATTTTTAACATTTGATGGTACAGTGGCGGTGGTAGTCCGACTGCATTACACTTTAAGTGCGCACAAATTTGATCAATTTTCGAAAGATTAACAATGAAGATGCTTACATTAAAAGACTGAGGAACAAAATTTATGATGTCTTCATCCAACCTATTCACAAATTGATAATTGCATGAAAATTCAGACTGATACGAATAAAAATATAACTTCTCCCTCAATCATTCTCTATAATCTATCTCACTCTCTCTCTCTCTCTCTCTCTGTCTCTCTCTCTCTCTATATATATATATCGTAATCTATCTATCTATCTATCTATCTCTGCCTTTCTCTTCGATCTCCCTTTCAGTCCATGTTTCGGTCCTTTATTTTCTTATTATTGCCTCCATCTGTCTGTTTCTCTGTCTGTCTCTGAATCTGTCTTTGTATATATAAATATATATATATATATATATAATATATATATATATATATATATATATATATATATATAATTTCAGTATAAGTATAAAATAAAAAGGAAAAATTGGTACAGACTGTGCAATGCCAATATATTCTAAGAGGATGCTCAATGTATGGCAATTTACATATAAAAGAATTGATAAAAAAGAATCACATCAGGCAACTATATCCTTAATATCAAGGAAAACTCAACAGATGTTATTAATTATAAATCTGTATCGACAATCTTTATATATATATATATATATTATATATATATATATATTATATATATATATATATATATATATTGTTATTCATTTAAAAATGACAAACAAGGACTTGGAGTTTTCTATCTCTTTTTAGAAAACGTGTCAACGAGAAAATATGCTTTCAAAATACACAATATATATATATATATATATATATATATATATATATATATATATATATATATATATATATATATACACTTGCTAAGGTATCGTTTATTGCCCAGTGACCAGATTTCGTTGTTGATAACCTCTACATAAATCAAGAATTGATTTTGATTTTGACTGTCAGAGAACACACACACACACACACACACACATATATATATATATATATATATAATATATATATATATATATATATATAAGTTGGTGACGGTGGACAAGAGTGATCTGAAGAGTCTCTTCATTAACTACAACTCCAAGGTGTAGAAGAGGCGCAAGTCCTTTCCTTGAATTGCTCCACTTACCTTTGACTTGTACCTTATAACGCCGAGTGTTAAGCAAAGCGGCATCAATTGCCAGTTCATTCGAACTGGGATTAAACCTCAGTCTTGCTGACCATTGATGAAGACTCTACACATAAGGAGAATGGGTCGGTATTAAACCCTAACTTCATCTGTTTGATCTGGCACATCCCTCAGAGTTAAGACAAACAAACAAAGCTAATTTGTATCGTAATATACGACAGGAATGCTCTGGCATACCGGTCGTGATGCTTCTTACCAAAGTAATGTTCCTATGAATGCTTTGTTAAAAGAAAAACTTCCGTTTGCACAGGCGTCATTGCATAAATTTATTGTTAAGAAAGACTTCCGAAAAATAATTGGCGACTCTTGGAAAGACTAGCAAAAGCAGGGAAAGATAACTGCATGGGGTGATGAGAATTGCAAGCCCAAATCCTATTGTGCGTATCTTAGAGGATTTTGATTCGATATTTCCTGATTATTCGGCCACCCATCAATTGCCACGTCACAAAATAAAGAAATATACTCCCAAGATGAATCAAAGGGAGAAGAGAATCAGATCATCAATTTGATTAAATCTGGTTACAAATTTAGGCATTCAATGGACATACAAAGTTGCTGCGGACGCACTTTTGAAACTATTTAGGGAATGCAAATCTAACGTTTAAATTTAATATCAAGTCAACAACGGCGTAAATCTAAATCTGAGATAAATAAATTGATTGAAGGGAATCACAGTCAGATCTACCACAGTACACATGGTATTTTGTTCGTCAAACCAATGTACCTCATGTGAAAGAGAATGCAATTCGAGGCAAATGTCCTAATTGTCTGATGTTTGCACAGGCTGGTCCGTTATAAATGGTATGGAACATCAACTCTCATTTCCAACCGAAATAAATATAAGTACGTTGCGTCCATATATCATCATTTAGGTTGTTCATTTAAGGAGATTTTTGATTGTCGAATTAACGGTCATTTTTTAGGAAAATATCGACTAGGTACATTAGCGTATGTTGGTAAAATGGGAAGATTTTTGAGAAAAATGCCTCAGAAATTACTAGATGATAAAATATATTTCTTATCGAGAACGTATACAAAGGTTTCATTTCCTACTAAGACTCCACATAACTTACTAATTTTGTAAACACACACACACACACAGACACACACACACACATATATATATATATATATATCTTTCAACATTTAATTCTGTATGTTGTATAGCCACATAATTCAACTATAAAGTAAAGTAAAGTTAGCGACCATAGTCGAGGGTAACCCGAAGGCTCCCTTTTCGATAGCTACTACACCAATGTGTAGGGGAGGGCGGTACTCCTTCCCTGGATTGCTCTACTTTACCCTTGATCCGTACCTTATAATGCTGAGTGTTAAGCAAGGAGGCATCAAGTACCATTTTTTGAGTCTTTGGTATGACTCGACCTGGGATTGAACCCAGGTCTCCCGGCCCATTGGCGACGGGGACAGACTGCTACATATTGACCCAAAGTTCTTCTGACCATAGCACCCCTCTTCCTCATTCTGGCTAGGCTGCTCAACCGTAGGTCACTGAGGGCCCAAAGCCCTCTGTCTGCCGTTGGCTCTCAATTCGGCTCCTTGTCTCCAACTGACTCCATCTGCAACTGGAACTCGAAGTGACTCAAGCCGTCTGTGGCACCTGGTTGTATAATTGCCTGACTCCCACATGCTTCCTGTGGGCGTACGCATCTGCCACTATCACCGAATTCAACCACATCCACAGGTCAAGCTGATATTCTGATATTTCTACCGGATGCACCTGTTTCGCTGTTCGTCCGCTTATTTACACAGGTGAATCTTTTGACTGACGGCTTGGTCAAGGGTCAATATGTTACACGTAAAAACTTTTAATTAGTAAAATACAGCGTTACATACACAAAAATGCAGAGCAATTTTCACGATATTTTCAAAACTAACGTTGTATAAAAAGCCATAAAAATTCGTGCCTATGTGTTTCAGTCGACCGATATTCATGGGAGCTTGTATCGACGAGTCGGATTCATATTCAAGACCATCTGAATAAATTTGATGAGGAATGAGTACATTAAAACACACACAGACACGCACATAATTTTATATCAGGGAGTGCCGACTAATAACAGTAAGATCAACGAAACTTTCAAACATTTCAAGACATAATTTCGAAGGTCTTATGCACTTAGCAGATCGTTTTTTCTAATTTCCCTATAACCATTCCTAGTATACGTACCGCCGAAGCTCCCAGATGAAGTTTAAAAAACTGAAATCTTTAACGTTGGTAAATCATCCAAACTATAAATAAAATCATTCTCTGATGACCTTCTTTATATATATATATATATATATATCATCATTTTGTAATACCATCAGCTTGGATATCCCTGACCCTCTCTCGCCACCCATCCCTATCGTTCATCGCTTCCGGTTGGTCCCCAGGGCTACACCCCGTATCCTCACAAAGCTGCTGTATGTTGGTTCGAGCTGGGCGCCCTGCTTCTGCACGGCCATGTGAAGTGGTCCGTAGGAATATATCACTTATGAGCTCGTCCCTATATCTCCAAGAGCGTTTTGCACGTCTAGTTAATCAAACTTGAATAGTTGGTAGGTGGCCGTGCAGGACTTGTTCAATATTGCTCGCATTCTTGTGTAGTTGGCGTCAAGATTTTTCGCCATCCGTTTAATTAGCGTCCATGTAGTGCATCCATATAGCAGTATCGACACGAACACTGTTCCTTTTAAATATTTTGTTTAAACGATTCGATATAGGAAAGTTTTCCTTTAATAATCTGAAAAATAATTTTCCTATCTTATTGGCTTGGTCCATATTGTAAGATGGCTTATACCATAATATTTTCCTTGCTCTGTTATTCCTATTACGTAGATCTACAACTTCCTCCCTAAATCTATAAACCAATTTAGTTTTATATCCATAATTTGTAAACGTCGCTTCATATTCATATTTATTCTTAGTGAAGATATCACGTTTAGAAGAATTTATTGATAATCTAACCATGATAACATTAGGTATATGCTTAAAAACCTGTTAGTGCTGTATATTTACCTTCGACCCGGTGAAACATGCCATTCCAAAGCGATGCACCGGAAGGAAGTGACACATTCCGATGGCAATCATGGGAAGAAATCGCGTAGGCGGGCTTGGCTGACAATATGGGACAAGGTAAAATCCCATGGTACAGTCAAAGACTGATACACCGGAAGAGAGTGACCTGTGAACTGCATGACAGTTATTTCCGCTTGATGACGATCAAACACGCCTTTACAAAGATATTGAGTGGGTGAGTGAACTATTATATAACTCGGTGAAGACAGGAAGTCAGTGAGTTTGGAGACCCGTTGGTGACAAGATGTGGTAGAGGAAGGCAGCATCCAGCAGAGTGGGCCCCCAGGCCTGCGGTTGAGCAACATCAGGAAAACGGAAAAGAAACACTGATGGCCATAAGAATGGTAGTAAATATGTTGCAGTTCTGTTCGGTCTCCAACTCCCTCTCACACGCAACCTTTCAAATAAAGTGAGAGGTATATTTTTTTAAAGAAGTCTTCGCTTGTCTTTATTATTGCATCAATATGTATTCTGCAAGTATATGTGTATATATGCATATTAATTATGGAATTATACAACATTAGAACCCGTATCAAGGTAAGATGGGACTTCGTTTGGGCAACCGTATCGTTATACAAATTAAATTTAACGTCTAGATAATTGTTATTTTTTAAAGATTAGTTTGGATGTCCAACTTATATCCCGACTTATCGAACAACCAATGTAATTTCTTTTTGATTATATCACTTTTACAGTTATTCACGATAATTAGTTGATCCTCCCTATAAAGCCAATAGTTACAGGGGTCAATGATGCGACTAAAGTTATATATCAATACATATATCTAATATATGTGTATAAACAGGATTTGGTATTAAATATCATTCACTGGTTGATATGTCATGATAACCAACCAACGTAATGGACATGGAAATTTTTATAAAAAATTTTTTTAGATAATGGTGTCTTTTAAAGGTTAGCAAAGAGAAGATTGATTGTTTTACATCTGTTTGAAGTCTAAGATAAATAATTGAAATTAATTGTTATCTCTAGGGGATAGTATAATATTTTAACGACTTATTCCTCGTTTATACCTGGAGTGCATTGGGTCATAAGCTGATGGTATTTTTAGAATATATTTTTCATGAACGTTTTCAACAAGTGTAATTAGGCTGTCACTATCTATCTATCTAGATAGATAGATAGATAGATAGATAGATATTGTGTGTGTGTGTGTGTGTGTGTGTGTGTGTGTGTGTGTGTGTGTGTGTGTGTGTGTGTGTGTGTGTGTGTCGTATTTTGGTTGTCTTTTTATCTCTGTGTATAGGAGTAGAGTTTCCTTAAGATATCACTTTGGTAGAAAATCGAAGTTTCTAGGATCTACCTTAGAAATCTGGTATTGTCATTGCGCTGGCTGCGAAATAAGTCTTCGATAATGCATTTTTCCGCAAATCGGTCAGTTTTATATATAGCTGAATATATTTCAATTTGGATTTAACATTTTGCGAAGTAATAACGTGCTGATCTCAATGCTTCCAAGATATTGGTTATCGAAAGAGTCACTCTAGCTGTCTCACATCACTGACAATGTCGATGTTGCTTTATTTAAAAGTGTTACGGAAATCGTTTGTTTGAAGAGATTGTAATATTGTTATTATGAAGTTTTGTACATGGCGCGAGAACATGTATTGTCTGAAGAGCTGATTGATGAGTTATTTCGTCATCTTGTTTACACGCATTTTGTTTGCTCGCTGTCTTCTTCACCAGGACAGAATTTCTTTAACTTCCGCTTTAAGGTAGCATTTTTTTTTTATCTTTTCATTTTAACATCGGCAATTGTCAAAACAAGTTCTCAAAAATGTCAATCTTACAATGATTTACAAAACAGATTAATGCGAAGATTTCTACAATAATCTGTTCAGGTTAAATTTTGAGATGATTTTGTCAATATTGTTCCGAAAATGAATAAAAAAGCGAATACGTTGATATTTTTAGTTATATTAGCTACGCTAGATGGCTTAGGCTTAGGATTTATCCAAGTATAATTCAAGAAAATGTCCTTGAAATGATAAAACAACCTTTATTTCATTAAAAATATGAACTGATAGAATGGTGTTATTAAAGATGACTGCAGTCTGTTTGGTCTAACAACCCATACTTAGCGGGACCGGCTGCCACTATGTTGGACGGATTTTAACGGCTTGCCAAAATGAGTGTGCTTATTTTATGCCAAGATATTCGGGAAGGGCATTCATTGTACATTCATATTTACATGTGTGTGTAGTGGTTCCTTAAGAGATTTTATCACACAGTCATTTGATATAAACCATCCCTAGATAATACAATTTTCACACAGTTTTGTGTGCTGAAGTATTCTTTTCTATTTCTACTAATTATATGTCTCATATGCAGATGCATGCATAAACACTACGATACAATAATAACGACGACACAATAAAGACGAGCGACACCGTTCTTTAAAAAAAAAATATACCTCTCACTTTATTTGAAAGGGGTGTGTGTGAGAGGGAGTTGGAGACCGAACAGAACTGCAACATATTGAACTCCACTCTCATGGCCATCAGCGTTGTGTCTTTCTCGTTCTCCTAGGTTGCTCAACCGGAGGCCCGGGGGTCCAGCTTTCTGCTGAGTGCTGGCTTTTTCTACCACATCTTCTCTCCAACTTCTGCCCTCCAAACTATCTGACTTCCTGTCTTCACCGAGTTATACAATTGTTCAATAGCCCACACAATATCTCCCCGTAACTGGCCATCGGAATGTGTCACTTCTGCCGTCTTTGAAATGGCATGTTTGATCGTCATCAAGCGGAAATAACTGTCATGCAGTTCACAAGTCACTCTCTTCCGGTGCATCAGTTTGTGGCTGTACCGCGGGATTTTACTTTGTCCCATATTGTCAGCCAAGCCCGCCTACGCGATTTCTTCCTATAATTGGTCATCGGAATGTGTCACTTCCGCCGTCTTTGGAATGGCATGTTTGGCTGAGTCGAAGGTCAATATACAACATATACTCTCATGTAATTATTTCTGCTTGATGATAGCTCCTTATATACTAACAGTTAAATTGTTACAAGAAACAAATAATAATATTTAGTAAATAATTTTAGCTTCACGCAACTACTATTGATACAAATAATATACAGTTTTATTGCATCAAGTATTCTTATCGAATATGAATAATTTGCAAACTGATCAACTGGAAAAATACATGGAACCATAAGAAAAATTACATCTTCGTGTCAGATTGAACCTGTGAGTAATGGTTATTGAAAGGGTGATTTTATACTTACCGGCTCTTCAGTACTAAGAGCCTAATTATCATATGCAGTTTAATGTCATTTCTCTTTCAGTGGCGTCATACCCCTCTGCAGGAGATATAACCTGCGTATTTTAAGCCCCACCGATATGGGGGGTCTAATTGTTGAAAGAAAAAGCAGAAAACACGACTTACCTCAAATATAAGGCCTTAGATTGAAGAAGACGAAAAAGATATTGAACAGGCGTTGGTTTCCTAAGCTTCTAAGGAGACTCTCATCTGGAGGTTGCAGGTTCAATCCTGACTGCAGGCGAGTAACAGTACAGGAATACTTAACACTTGCACTCGGTTATGGCTAACGGAATCAGAACAGGGGAGCCCGTGGATTCAATAAAGAACGTAGTTCGAAGTTCCACGTAGGTTCCCTAGTTCGACAAACACCTGAAGAAGGCTGCAGGACATATCGGCCGAAACTTTGTGGAAATAACTATAAAGATGAATAAAATAGTCCGAAAACACTTAATAACAAAAATCATCAAGCATCGTCTCAGAAATTCAGACAACTATGAAAGAATCAAATTTTACTAACTTGCTATCTCTTCCAAATGGCATGGCAAATTTACATTTTCAATACCTTTTATCAATTCTGAACACAATTTTTCTAGGTTTGAAAAATATTTTCTTTTAATAATTCAACTATTAAGAATTATTTTCCAGAAATTAAACGTTTACTACTCTACAACATGACTAAGTTCATGATTTCGTATGTTGATTTCAATGAAATTTGGTTATTCCTGGTTTTAATTCGGGAAATCGAGAGAACAAAAATGAATTGTTTGTTTGTGAAAATAGTTATCAACAGTACTCAATATTGTATATTTCCCAGCATATAGTTTAAAAGGCATTTCGTGAACTATTGCTCACTACAACTCTCCCAAACTTCATATCTGTTTATTACAAGTTTCCGTAGATGACAATCCCGTTATAATATCAGTGATATTAGCATCGAATTATTTTAATGCTAAATGTGCGTCTTATACGCTGAAAAACACAGCATGTTAATGTCAGAAAAAAATTTAATTTCTATTGAATAAACTAAACATATTTTGTGCCTAGTCCAATAGTTAATAATTATCTATTTGCTTTAATATTACACGAACACATTTCCATTAGTCAATATTTTATCCTCTTAAATACCAGTTCTGGCAATGTTCAAAGAAATTCTCTATGTTCTGACAAATTTCAACATAGTCGTTGCTGCTTATTCTTAAAGAAGGCAGGGGTTTGTATGAGAAGGAGAGAGCAAAACTTTGAAAATATGAAGAAAACCTGAAACGGACACTAGCTGATTGATCAGAGATTCACAAGTCCTTCGTGTTCAAGCGGGTCTTTGTTACAGGATGAACCTATTTGTCTCGAATCTTTAAGGATCTTTGTCTCAGTCTTTGCAAGGATTTCTCTTGTTTGACAGTGTCCAGCCTCATTTTTTAGAACCGCAATTTGTATTCCTGTCTGCTGTTAAATCATGATTGTCATAATTATATTAAAAACCTTTTTTTAATATTTAAATCATTACAATTATATTTTAATATTACTGCTATAGTTTCTACGGGGCACACTGAGCGTAAGTATCTTCATAGGAAATGGCATCAGAAACCCGAGTTCAAATTCTGGACGAGTTTTTTGAGGTTTCCCTTCGTACCAATGGTCATGTGTAGGACATGAATGCATCTCTTTTAGACCTGGTTAGTTAACCAGTATAGGAGAAGCAAATCTCTGATTACAAGTCAGCTTTATTCCTCTAAAATTGTTACCTTGTCCTTCATCATACCTGAAGCAGAGAGATTGGGCAAATATATAATATATTAATTTATCATCAATGAACGGATTATTTGCACATAGAAATTTTTACAATATAATAGGTTCGAGATAATTGAATCTGTTTTAAAGGCAAGCGTAGAATGTTGACAATTCTATCAACTGAAACACTTTTAAAGCTTTTCATTAAACAGAAGAAAGAAAGAAAGAAAGAAAGAAAGAAAGAAAGAAAGAAAGAAAGAAAATCGCAAATTTTGAGTAAGATGAAAGGAAAGAGAAGTAAACGATATGACGCATTGTATAGAGGAAACTTATTGTGTAAGGCAAAATAACAGAAAGAAAATGGAAAGTGAGGGAAGTGATTAATTAGTGATATCTAACTAGTTAGCCCTTCTCATTTGCTTTGAGCGACGTCAAACAAAAATTCGTGCTGAAATAAAAACGGAATTTCTAATTACCCTTATTTGATTCCAAAAGCCTTACACTCACATGCATACTCACTCACTCAAACAAATACAACACACAAACACACACAAATTACATACAAAGATATACAGATTCACACACAATCAATATATATATATATATATATATATATATATATATATATATATATATGATTAAATGAACAAATCGTTAAAAAGCCTTCTTCTTTAATCAGAAAAATGCTTAAAAACTTGTTATTAGAGCACGATATATCTAAATAAATTACTCTCATGTCTCTATCATAATTACAAATCATAATTACTTGTAAAAAAAACAAGCAATCTTTAAATTATATACGCCCTTATGTTTCATCTAAATTTCCTGTCATTTTTACCAATATATATATATATATATATATATATATATATATAAAACCTCTGTCTGTGGATGGCATTATATATTCTACCGACACCTATCAGGTTGAGCATTCAAGGCGAATAATTGCCGGCTGCCACATACGAGCCAATGCGAAGATCTTTTCATGAATTAAGCACTCCGCTAGCCACACTGAAGAGTTGTGATACAATGAAACAGAATGTCTGTGGTTGACATATATATATATATATATATATATATATATATATATTTGTGTGTGCGTGTGTGTGATAAGAATGAGTTATTTTTATTTTATATAGACATATATATATCTATTTTTTTTTTTTTTTTGCTGAGTTGTCTTTCATCCTGTATCTTTTGTTTGTGTCTCGTTTTTATGGAAAGAAAATCAATAGCTTAATTTCAGTGGCCTTGTTGAACATAATTTTAATTACCTTACAATAAAGTTGCAATATATATATATATATATATATATATATATATATATATATAACTTTGTGTTTTTTTTTTTTTAAGTTTTGTTTTTATTCTACAAATGCAACAGGAAATGACATCTTTCTTTGAAAAATTTCCAGAAAATGTAAGGGGACATTTTCCGACCACGGAACTTAAATTCTTGGTCCAAAAGTTGATTGTCTGCTTTCGGTCACTCACAGCCATTTCACTTTGTCTAGTCTTCTCTTGTACTTCAAATTGATGTCCTACATTCTGTTTTGGTTGCTTGTTCTTTTTCTCGAATATCTTGGGCAATTCTGCGACTGGTGGTCAATGGAATATTAAACTCACTTCCTCACCGTTACATTTTGCTGATTTCAAAGAGATAATATAAAAGAAAGTAAAGTTAGCGATATTAGCCCAGGGTGACCCCAAGGCTCCCTTTTCAATAGCTACCACACCGAGGTGTAGGGGAGGGCCTTACCTTATAATGCGGCATCAGGTACCATTTTTTCAGTCTTTTGTATGACAGGATCTAGGATTGAACCCCGGACTCCCGGACCATTAGTGAAAACTCTACCCATTAGGCCAAGGGCCCGGTAGTCTTTATATATCTTATATAAAATGTTAATTTTCTTCTAAACCAAGTTGTTGTTTTTTGCTGAAAAATAAAAATAAAAATTAACTAATATAGAGGACCAAATTTTGCATGATTGAAACTATATAAGCAAAAATAGAATTGCAATAATTCTGGAATAAAAACTATAATTTCGTAAACATATACAAAGAGTTTACTTATTTCTAGACATTAACATGTGCATGTATTTGGTTACAATATCATTACTATATAATTTGCTTATAAATAATAATAATAATATATCATCATCATCATCATCATCAAAGCATGGACTACTCTGATTCTCTCCTGCCATCAATCATTGTTTTTTTACTAGAGTGTTGCTATTAGGATTTTTCCCCGTTCAGAAATCAGCTATAGTTCTCATTTAGCTTTTTTTAAGACGCTTCTTTCAGTCCAGGTGGGGTAATCATACAACAGTATCTACACAGACACAGCTGGAAAGAAACCCAATTTCATTTTATCAAAGAGGCCATATTTCTAAATGATCGATAAACTTGTCGTTTGCAGTCCGTGCTTTACCATTGGGGATGTTTACATCACTTTCTGTTGATAAGATATTGCTACCAATGTATATCAATGTCTGTATTAATTTCAGTGTCTTGCTATTTAATGGGGGCATGATATCACAGAGGTCAAAATGTATGAACTCTTCTTTATCTGAGTTCAGCTAATGGTTAATGCCTCTTCTTCCCTGATCCAGGTTATACAATAGAGATTCGGCTTTAGGAGGTATTTGCAAGAAACGTTTCGCCATCTACGCAATCTTCAGATATAGATAATAATATCCGTTGAAACTATATAGTATTCAGCTACTAGTAAAATCTGAAACCAAATATTCAAGAGGCATTGGTGATATAGTGGTTAGTATCGTAGAAAATGGACACTGAGTCCTGAGTTCAAATCCTCGATGAGACTGGTTGCCTCTGGTGGTGTAATGGTTAGCAAGCTCGATTAGCAAACCTACACGAGTGAGTTCGAGTCTCATTGGGTGCCGCTTTCATATGGCCTTGTGCCACATCTAAGCAAAAACCTTAGTAAATTTCCACTAAATGGAAGGAAAGATTTTTCAATCATAAATTTACCTTCTCCCACGAACACCTAAAAAACCAAACGGCACTATCAAAACATTTCTGGTTTTTAAAAAACAAAGGTTTAACCCCTGAGATTGAATGGTCTATTTTGAGAAAATCAAATACTCCAAATAGTTTTAACGGTAGATGCAATTTATGCCTAGAAGAGAAAATTTATATTTTAAATTATAAATGGCCTGATAAGTTCTTAAATAAGAGAAGCGAATTGATAGCTAGATGTAGACATAAGACTAAATTTAAACTATAAAAATTAAAAAACGTAGAAATAAATAGTGAAACCAGGAAAGAAAAGGTATCCAAAATATGCACTAAAAAAATAGGTAGCTAATTAAATGGTATCGAAATTGATATAAGCATTAATATTTCTCTTAAAAGTTAATTATCGAATTTAACAGGAAAAGAAAATAAACTAAACGAATAAATAAAAAAGTTAAATTACCGTAATTATAACTGACAGAAGAAATTTGAAAAATTAAAATAAAACTGAAATTCAATAAAACGAGGAGGTAACTCCTAAATCTCGTCCCCCCTATACCCCACGTGTTTATTCTGGTTTAAATTTAAATTTAAATTTTATTGATTATCCATTGAGTCTGAAGAAGTCCTGTATTAATTTTTTCTTCATGTTTTTGGTTCACATTAGAAACTGAAAATACGGGATGGAAATAAATTTATAATCCTGAATTAAAGGGTCTTTGGTTTTTTTCTTAAAGATATATTGCTTTGTAATAAATTACATTGAGCTCTTTACCAGGAAAATTTAAATGTTCAGCTCTTGAAGGATTTTCTTGTCCTGAGGAAATTACTCTAAACTCTGGTTTAACCTGACCGAATATTACCTATATGTATATATACATATAGACCGTGAGTTTTGGGGATCCATCTGTACATCGATCGTTGACCTATCGGCTGATCTGTCCAGGAGTTAGATGTCCCTACATTTACGCTATTACAAATGGAGTAGCTGTTACCGATGTTTCCAGCACGGTTGAATGCACCCATCAGACTATATTATCAATATTATTATTATTTACTCATTAGAGTTTTCACATCAGCGTAAGCTGATGGTATTTCACTGGAGATTGAGTGACAGCAAGTCTCCTCAAGTCTCCATGACTCTTCTCAGTATTCTGGCCGTTTTCAATAATGCTGTTGTTTGGATGGTCTCCACTCGGTCGCCAACTTCCAAATCTTCCAGGCCCTTTAATAATCCTTTAGTTACCGTGCCAAAGGCACCAATCACAATGATAAACATCAAAATTCAATTCAGCAACTCGAAAGGATATAGACAAAAATATGTAGAAAAAGGATGTCTACATTGTTCAATATATCTA
The DNA here is from genome assembly GCA_963585895.1 of Sepioteuthis lessoniana. Taxonomy (NCBI): domain Eukaryota; kingdom Metazoa; phylum Mollusca; class Cephalopoda; order Myopsida; family Loliginidae; genus Sepioteuthis; species Sepioteuthis lessoniana. The sequence goes on from OY757911.1 coordinate 96,971,649, forward strand.
TATATATATTCACTCTCTTACTACTCCTGACAAAAATTATGTTTTGAATTTGAATGCTACTAACGTCCAAAGATGCTCAGAAAATATCATTCTTTCGTTTACTTTTTTCAATTAAACTTTTCAGGTAAAACTCTTAGTATGGATTCCGTAAGTCCTTCAGAAGCCATTTAAAAAAAAAACTTTGGCATATGTCAAATATATAAAAAAAAATACATTCTCTGCATAATTTGTCTTTTCATATTTTCCATTTATATATTTACACATACATTCACACGCACACTCACGTGCACGCGCATTCACGCACAGAAACATAGATAGATAGATAGATAGATAGATTTACGTACGTACGTTATGGAATCAACACACTTACAGGATGTTCACCTTGGTTTTTATTTAGCAGAAAAGATATTCATTCATAACTGAACCAAACTAGACTGAATTAGATTCATGGAATATTTTTCTATGCAAGGCTGAGTAAATATTTGGGAATAGACTAATATTGTTAAAAAAAAGATGGAATTCATTGAAAATAAAATCAAAATTCTTTCTTAATCAAGCCTCCTAAAGCATTTATAATAATATTAATTCTTTTGCGTATAATTTTCGCTAATTTAAGACAATTTTTTTCATTGAAATATTTCCAACTTTCCAGAATGGTAATAGATATATCTTCTTGTGTGGATAGAACCTTCTCCTGAACAATTTTTTAAGAAGTTTCACCAAAAATTTCCATTTGGATATCGCTGGCCATATCATCATTTTATATGCCTTTCCCAAAGAAAACCAATCATACCTTGTGCCCAACGACAAGATATCTATTGATGGAACGAGGTTATTATCCCGGTTTTTAATATATATATGAGCATTGAGTGTTGAGGCAATGATTCCCATTTGCCCTGATCCTTTAAATGACATGCAATACCAAATAGGAAATGACATAAGAAGTTTACTTGTTGTACTATTTTTTCTTGCAGTCATCTTTATTTGAATGACACCAAGTAAACTATCATCACCTTCATCAATGCAGATTCTTGATTTATCACTGAATATCACTTTCATCCAAATTTCTTCACTCCATAGTTGTTATTTTTTAGCTCTCTTTAACCTCTGGATCGATTTTTGCTTTTTCTGTATGTCAATTCTATTTCATTCAACCGATTTTTTATAATTTATCTTAAATATGGACACCCATTTCTTTTTCATTTGTTTTAATCTTCTATTTTGAAGACATGTTGCTTTAAGTTTTCTTTCCCGGCATTTTCATGGCATTCGTTGTTTAACGTAAGTTTTCCTTTTGAACCAGCCATTCACATTTTTGCCAAATATTAGAAACACCACACTCAATGCATATTGACTTCATGAATACGTTTTATGGCTTCTTCCATTGTTTTAACTGACTCTTCTTTTTGTTTGAGCTATGATTCCTTTCAATTAGATATGTTCACAGTTTGTTGAGCTCCGCAAGTAATGTCTTCCGATGATTGGCTGATTTGTATTCCTATGATTCTGCTGGTATTTATTAACAAAACATTCTCATCCCTTTTTCGTCAACATTGGGTTATCCGATAATATTTCCCTCTGTATGGCATGCAAAGAATTATACAAAAAATTGATTTAATCTAGTTTGTTTTAAGAATATTTTCTGAAGCCAGAATGTCCAGGTAATTAAGTATATATATATATATATATATATATATATATATATATATATATATCTTCTAAGAGTGCTTATTCTATAACTTGCCAAGGGTATATAACGTGTAACCAGGCCATTGGCCTAATGAGTAGAATGTTTGCCAATGGTCCGGAAGACTGGGGTTTAATCCCTGGTCGAGCCATGCCAAAGATTCAAAAGATAGTACTTGATGCTGCCTTGTTTAACACTCATCATAATAAGGTAAGGATCAAGGGTAGTGGAGCAATCCAGGGATAGGAGTAGCGCCCTCCTCTTCACTTCGGTGTAGTATCTATTGGAAAGGGAGCTCTCGGGTTACCCTCGACTAAGATCGTCAAATTTATATAACGAGTCATCTCATTTATTTCAAGGCATACTAAACAATTTAGATTCATTCTTCCTTTCTGAAGAGTAGATGTAGTTATTGCCATGAAATATTTAAGAGTTTTGATTATTAGTTTTAAAAAATGATGATTAACGATCAGTTGAGGCTTTCAAATTGCAACTATTAATTTATCTTATTTTCGAGAAGAAAACTTAAGGCAGTCGTCGACTAATAAGATCATTTTAAACTATGTGATGCACAAACTTATGTACTTGTTAACATCTGAAAATATTTATCTGAAAATCAATGATAAGGAAGGAAAGCGAATTTATCTATTATTGACATTTTGTGTTTTCTCGAATTTGTCATCATGGCTGATAAAATAACAATATAAAAAGCAATTGAATCATGGAAATGTTATATAATTACGGTAATTATATATATTTTTATATTAATCATTTTTCGTTAGTCATATTTAATCATTTTGTTTGTTTAGGCTTTGAACTGCTCAGGTCTCTTAGGATGCATAGTCAGACAGTGCAGTCTTACGCCCGAACGGAAAGAATGCGACAATCAGCATATGTCATAATAAACCTTCAGACAGGAAACGGGACTGGAGTGTGGATGATATCATGCCCAGAAGAGATGGTCCTGAGAATTTGAGGAAATTGAAAGTGTACTTGAGTTTTCTGCCGTTGACGGGTACGATTGAGTTTTTCAGATCTCCACCGGCAGATATCATAAGCACCAAAAGATGCGCCGCGCGTTGGGGGGTGGGGTCAGCATAGTATGTTTAGCATATGCTTTCAGAAATTGTCTCTCTCTCCTTGTTTTGCTAAGGAGCAAAGCCAGAAATGAATAAACCTGCTCGCATCCGAAACGACAGAGTCCTCCTGTATTTGTATACGTATTTGTATTACTGTTGTTATTGATGTCTTTGTGAGTATATGACAGAAAAGCACAAGACTTCACTGCAAGCTTCATGGTTCCAACATAAGGTCAATGCTTGTTAATTGACAGATGCTTTTCTCTCATATGTCTTACTGACAATAATCTTCAAATTTTTCTAGGGTACATGCCTTCTTATACAGATATTTTTTCTCTTGCCGTTTGTATTAATTTATCTGACTTGCATAATTTTTTTTTAATTAATTTGAACCGCAATTTACGTATCAGGTTATCATTATGCCCTTTTGTTTATCTGAAAAAAAAGGTTTTTTCAATTCATAACAAATATTAAATACATACGTCTGGTACACATTTCTGTCGCTCGTTATCTTTTCAAACATTTTCACGTGACTACTTTTAGGAAAATCTCAGTACTTTTGAAGTTATTGATAATCAAGTCCACTTTTTTGGAGGAAAAAAGCCGCAGTTATAAGCGATGGCGATGTTGTGTCTGTAATTGGTAGGTTTTTATGAGTTAGATAGCTAGATCCACTTAAATAGCTTGGAATTCAGACCGTTTACTTTCTCAAGACAGGTTTCCTGACATACAACTCTTGTCAACCCTGTCTGCTCTGCTATTTATCCATAGAGTCCAGTCGGTTGTGGCTTCAGAATACTCCAACTGTATCTCTGCAGAAAATCGTGATCCCCCATGATATTAAACTATTTGATGGTAAGAAATATGGGGTACACCTTCATTGTCATTGCTCCCAGGTTCACTCTAGCCTGAAGAGGTAGCACCCGATAGGGTCCTATCAGTGGGTCTAATAGAACGGTTTAACATTTAAACTGTGTGCAAACAAATGACTTACGTGAAATCCTATTGTATGATCGTTTAAATGCGTGTAAACAAATAACTGATGTCTAAGTGAACTGTTTGTCATACATAGCAATACAGAGAACAATTTTTAATAATTTTGAATTGAATTATTCGTGTTCAATATTGATACTTGAAACTCTTTTACTGTGTGCTTAAATTGAATATTTCGTGTTACATCATTATGCCTGAAAACATTTAACTGTGGACAAATAAAATTATTTAATTTTGATAACATTATATCAAATCATTTAAGTGAGTGCAAACAAATGATGAATTCTTAATAGAACAATTCGTGTGAGAATATTGGCACCATTCAACTGTATGTGACAAAAGTAATACTTGTATGCGAACAAATTACTGACAAACTACTGACTTAATGGCTTCGAACTGACAAAGAAAAGAAGCTAAAGGTACCCCGCAAAAAGAATTACCGACGCCGACTACGCCGATGACATAGCGTTACTGGCGAATTCACCAAACCAAGCCGAAACACTACTGCATAGTTTGGAACAAGCTGCCACAGGCATTGGCCTCCGTGTCAATGCACACAAAACTGAATATATGTGTTATAACCAAATAGGCGACATTTCCACACTAGAAGGAACCTCTCTGAAACTAGTAGACAAATACACCAAACTAGGAAGCAGCGTCTCATCAACCGAAAAAGACTTCGACGCACGACTAACGAAAGCATGGACATCTACCGATAGGCTCCCGATCATATGGAAATCGGACCTGACCGATAAAATGAACCGCAGTTTCTTCCAGGCAGCGGTTGTATCGATACTGCTATATGGATGCACTATTTTGACGCTAACTAAACGGCTGAAGAAGCTAGACGGCAATTACACAAGAATGTTGCGAGCAATACTGAACAAGTCCTGGCGGCAACACACCACAAGGCACTAACTATACAGCCACCTGCCTCCCATCACGAAAACTATACAATTAGACGACCCAGACCCGCAGGACACTGCTGGAGAAGCAATGACCAACTCATCAGTGATGTACTCCTATGGATCCCCGCATATGGCCAGGCAAAAGCAGGACGACCAGCAGGAACATACATTCAGCAACTATGGGAGGATACGGGATGTAGCCTTGAAGACCTTCCAGATGCGATGAATGATAGGGAGAAGTGGCGAAAGAGGGTCAGGGATATCAGTGCTAGCGGCACGACATGATGATGATATATATATATATATATATATATATATATATATATATATATATATATGTATATATATATATATATAAAATCAGCTCTGCTCGTTTTAAATATCTTATCTACAAACTGAGAATCAACAATTCATATAAACATGTATGAAGAAGATTTGGCAGTAAATTACCTACAATAGCTGATATGTCGTAAAACCAAACCTATTTCTCCATGACTGAATAAAGACTTGATTCATAGCGTTGCCGAGTTGGTTAAAGTAAATTTATCGGCCAGTCACAGGGGAACTTCCCTCAGGCACATTGCTTGTCGTTTGAGACACCTCAAAACTAGTTGACAAATTCACCTACCTAGGAAGAATTGCTATAAATATTAGTAATACTATGCATCAAGTATTCCTTTCTAATTTTATGATAATCATTTGTGTGTAAGCTGCTAAATGGTTTCTAGAACTGTCAACTAATTGCAATATTTAAATTTAACATCAGTGATTTATTTGAACACAGTTAATTGGATTCAAGTACAGGGCGCGGAAGCAAAATTAGGAATATTATGATAGACAACAAGATAAGAAGATGGACACAAAACTATAAATTTACTTAATATGGCCACCATTTTTTCAAATATTGTATCAACACGCATTCGAAACGATTTGCATGCCTTCAAAATAACTTATTCTGACCTTTTATACCATTCTTTCTTAATCGCAGTCTTACGGGTACAAATTTTTGGATGGGAAGTTGTATTTGTTTTATTCTCTAAAACGCCCCATATAGCATAATCAAGCGGGTTAAGGTCTTGGCTTAAATATAGTTTCACAGCTCTCTTCAAAGTTTTCTTGTGGACTTTCAATTTATTAGCGTGCTTTCTTATTGATGTTGTGGGTTCTTTCTCAATTGCCGTTGCGAGAGCAGTTAAAATGTCTTCTTTTCTTTTTCTTGTTTATTCCACCATTTCCTCTTTTCCTTTAAAAGCTTCTTGTCTTAGAAAAAATTATTTTTATTTTTGTATACGGTAGAAAAATAAACTTTGTCTTTGTTCCGGCGTTAAGCAAATAATAGATTCTTTATCATTTCTTTTCTTACTTACCCATATTGAGCTGCATTTTAATAAAAAGAATGCTTGAATAATAGAGGTAAGTATGAAAATTTAGATTAACCGTTTTTTTTTTAACTGGAATCACCTGACTAAAAAACGTTTAAAATGTATTCTATATTTTGTTTCCGCACACTGCATAGTTAATGATCAAATATTTAGATATAATATAATAAAAATTCGTAAGCAAGTGAACAGCCCTCAGGACAGTCCCCTTGACGTACTGGACTGTGGAATCGTAGTAATCGTTGTTATGGTATAAAACCCCTTTCCCGCTAAACTATGCGTTAAATAGTACCACGACTGTCTTTCTACAATGATGGCTTTGGCCTTAAATAACCTATGAAAGTTGATATGTCATTAAACAAAAAGCAAGAACCAGCTCAGTAGTATTTGACCAATAGAGGAGACCCTAATAGGTACTACAACTTTGGGTCAGTGTGGAACAGGGAGTAATCGCAGTAAAGTGGAACTCACCAAATCCACAAACCTCCAGGGCTAGAACTTCACCTGCAAATAGTTTTGTGTCATATACAGGACAGTCGTTGGAATTGTCATACCTCTCTGCAGAGATGCAGTCGGCGTATTACGCAGCAGCAGCCGACTGTACAAAGAATTTACTTTTATATATATATATATATATACATATATATATATATATATATATATATATATATATGTGTGTGTGTGTGTGTGTGTGTGTGTGTGAGGATTCTGCGTCCTATTTTAAATAAATAGTGGAAGCAGCACTCCACATAGTTACTGCTGGTGAAGCACGGACGAACTCATAAACGACTATCTTCTGTGAATTCCTATATTTGGTCGTACCAACTTTGATCAACTATCAAGGAATTACATTCATTTGCTCTGCGTAGGATATTGAATGCATTCTGGAATTCTTACCAAGAGCGAGAGCCGAAAGGGATGGATTGAGCAAAATCCACCCTGTAGACCCCACTTGCTATTGATAATGATCATCATCATTCACAGTTTGTTATATGATTCATTTAACATATATATTCATACCTATACATTTATGCTCGCACATGTGTGTTTCCTTTTACTTGTATGTTATTCTGCGCTGAGTTTTGGAAGCCTATAAGTTTTCTTTATCAAATGTTATAGTAAATGTTTTATAAATAATAACAAGATAGAATGTGTGAAATATTTTGCCACAGTATTAGACAAGTGATCAATTTATAGTCAATGACAACATTTAACAATCGAAATCAGTGTATCATGTTGTAGCCTCATTTAAATATCCATTATCTTGTTAATGGCCTAATTTCCCGATGACTTTGATGGACACGTAATTTGCTCACCAAGAAAATCTCTTAGGAAACTTTCTAATCGGCTAGTTAAATTTAAAATACTTTAAATACAAGTTGTCTGATAAAAAAAACGAAGAAAGTTTATATCATTTTTAAGCTTATGTATTTTGTTTTATGTGCGACTAAACTGCATCCCGTGGTGAGGCTACATTGAAATTCTGGGAAGTGTGGTGTCACCGCTTCATCGCCGAAGCAAAAGTGTTTCTGTCGCTTAGAGTCCCATCCGTTGATCAAATCATTCTATTTGAAATATATTTGTATGAGATAGAGAAACTTTAATGCATATAGCTGTGTGCGTATTATAATATACGCCTTTGTGTACCGTATTTGCACAAAATGCACACGATGCATATCTAAAAAAAACTAGAGGTGATGCGTAAAAACGGATTTAAATTTGAATTCAGCACCCTCAAATTAGGTAAAAATGGGTATTTTTGTGCTTGCCTCAATTTCTTTGTAAACCAGTGTTATCTGTATAAAGAAAGGTTTCCTGTAGATATACTTATTTTCGAGTGATTATTATCAACGGTTACATGAAAGAATATAAATATTTACAAAAAGAAACTGATTAAATAATCCAGCAAATATTGGCATTCATGAAACCAACAAACTAAATTAACCAGCTCGTGTATATATATATATATATATATATAGAGTGAGAGAGAGAGAGATGGTTTGGCTTCATGAGTGAAGATCAAGAAGCGTGTGATCCACGTTCACTGCAGATTCCTGGCTGATAGTCGATGCAAGACTTGTAGGCACGGTTTTATCGGCCGCAACTGAAGATCTTGCTAGGTTTTGATGTCCTAGTGTTGAGGGGCTTCTTCCAGCATTTTTTGTTCTTGGGGATGATCCTTTGATGGTTCTTAAAGCAGGAGTCAATTTGCTTGGTCAGGAGAAAGCCAACGTCACAATTATCTGCTAGGAATTACTATTTACCCTTTACTGGTCAGGCAAATCAGCTGTAAAGAGACATTTTTCAGGCATAAGAATCATGGTTAGAAATTCCACCGCTTTCGAGCTTGAAAATTTATCAACAGATAATCCTGTGTGTGACTTCGCTATGTGCCTCCCACTGAGTAATTACCAACATCCCACGCTCTACAATGTGTATTACCTAACACTTTAAGCGGTTCCTACAGGAAAGATCAAATTTCACGCTCGCAGTCTCCTACAAAGCATCCCTACTCACACACACACACACACACACACACACACACACACACACACACACACACACACGTGTGTGTGTGTGTGTGTGCGGGCATATATATATATATAAGGGATATTGGTAATGTATGTAAGCAAGTAAAGTTGGCGACCGCAGTCGAGGGTGACTTTTAATAGCTAACTCACCAAGGTGTAGGGGAGAGCGCTACTCTTTCCCTGTATTGATCCACTTTATAGTGTAGGCCTTGAATCACACACACACGCGCGTGCGCACACACACACACACACACACACACACACATATATATATATATATGTGTGTGTGTGTGTGTGTGTATATATCATCTTCCACTGACAGGCTGTTTCGTTGTGTCATTGAAGCATATATATATATATGTATAAATACACATATATATATATATATATATTGTCATCCACAGACAGACTGTTTCGTTCTATCAGAACTCTTCAGTGTGGCTAGACCCGCAGGACGCTCGAAGCCGGGATCGAAACCCGTCTAACTTTACAATAGATTAAGGTTTCAGACCACACGGCTACAAGCGGACCACAAGCGTCCTGTGTTTCTAGCCACACTGAAGAGTTGCAACACAACAAAACTGTCTGTCTATGGATGATAATACACACACACACACACACACACACACACGCACACAGAGGACGCTTCAAGCAATATATGCGTCCTTGTACATATATTTGTTTTTATATTGATAACTATAGTATTTGTGCATATGAGGATTAGATAGGGTATTGATAGATCTCTTTGTATAATCACCTCTTATTTAACACTTTATGAATACTAAGTTTACTTAGCAATACCTATACTAAAACCTATTTCCCATAGTGACCAAAGAGCCGAAATATACCTGTAAATAAGCTCGATATTTTTTCAAACTAAATTTCATTATACAATCCTCTCAAACGATGAAGCCTTGAAAAAGCATCAGGTTATTTTTAAATTCCAGACATAAAACTGAATTATGTTATTCTATTTTTTCTTTAATGACTAAGTTCAAACTCATTCAACATTATTTTTTGTTGAATAAGATTTTTTTTAAAGAATGACCACATTGTTTCTTTGAAAACTCTCTGTGAACGTGATGCCACTTAACAGGAGTAAACATTCCCTAATACTGGCTTGATATCTCAGTTGTGATAACTTATGTTATTCATTGGTTGGCAGAGTTAATAAATCTTATTATGGGAAATTCGTACAGAAATTATATGCACAAGGTGATGGCGGCAATACTAATAAAAATATTTAATGGAATATGATTTTATCATCCCTATTTAACGATAGATATTCAAAAGGAAAGTCTTGTCGGAAGAAACAAATATAAACAAACTGCTGTTAAACAGAACACGTGTTATCTTATTTTCTAACTGGACATCGGAAACGTGGAATATGAAGGTTGCAAGTAACTTGAGATTAAAGTTAAAATATATAGTTTGGGATCGTTAAACGTGCTATTTTCAAAAAGAACTTGTGGATAGTGTTTGGAGTGTATATTTCCATTGCATCTTCTCCATTCATTCGGTCATTGAGTGCCGATTGCAGCCTGAAGGTGAGGCCTCTCCTACGGTGCTCCGTCAGCTTCTTTAGCCACTGGTCGGCGAATGTGTTAAATAGCATAACTGCTGCTCTTTCTCGGTTATTCGAATTATATGAATAATCCTGAAATTCAGAATAGTGAGCAGTTGATATGTTTTTTTTTGTTTTTTTTTATGGTTTATCAACTATTATAGGTTATTTTATACTCAATCGATATTTTTTAAATAAACAGTTCTATTTCAAGGGATTCAATTTAGCATGAGTACACACTTTAATAGTCAAAAACCTTTTCTATTTCAAGCTATTCAGTTTAATCAAACAGTTCTAATTCAAACAATTCCGTTTAGTATGTGTCTACTTTTTTTTTTACACATAGTTAAATGTTAAAAGAGTTCTATTTCAAACAATTCAGTTTAGCATAAGTATAGTTTCAATGTCAAAAACAGTTCCATTTCAAAAAAATTAGTTTATCATCAGTACGTAGTTTAAATGTCAAAACAGGTCTTTATCAGCAATTCAGTTTAGCATAAGTACGCAGTTTAGTTCTCTTTGATCCATAGATAAGACCCTATTAAGTTCAACCACACCGGACAAGAATGGACCTGGGAACGATGGTAATGAAGGGCTACTTGACATTCCCCAAAACTCCAAAATTCTTGGAACCTTACCAACAGACCGTTTAGTGGTCATTTCAGGACACTCGTTTGACAATCTGCAGAGATGCAATCGGTATTTTCCACGGTCTCAGTTGACTGGGCAAAATAGTGAGCAGTGTGCAAACTGTTTCATACTATGCCTTTAACTGTTAAATACAATTTTACACGCGGAAGTTACCGTGGCGTAATGACTAAACTGTGGCTTCGAAGTTTTCTATAATTTTCACTCTTAGACTAACACCGTAGGGAAAAGTATTGGATCTATTAATTCCCCAGATATGGTTTAAATAATATCCCTGCTGTTCTCTTACAAGAAAGGCGTCAAAATTGAATAAACCATAAAGGTTGATATGACATTAACCAACGATATATATTCGGATTTTTTTGGGAGACTTAGCAGATTGCTGACATGTGTAATTTTTAGTTTTTAAAAAGACTAACGATAGTTATACGATTGTACAGACACACATACACACGCGCGCACGCACACACACACACACACACACACACATATATATATATATATATATATATAATGATTGAATTTTGAATGGATAAATGAAAGTTTTGATAATGAGACCATTATAAACTGAGTTGAGATCTAAATTCCTTTTAGGTTTTATCCAGCGTTTGAAGACATTATTAATCTCCAAAAATGTTTTTTTAAATGAATTTTTATATATATATATATATATATATATATATATATATATATATATATATATATATTTAAAAAAAAATGTATATATATATATATAAATATATATATATATATATATACGTATATTCTTTTAAAATATATATATATATATATATATATGTGTGTGTGTGTGTGTGTGTTCGTGCAGTAATTAGATAACTTTATTTGTCAAGAAATCTAAGTGCAGTGCTTCCAAACGATCCGAAAATTTATATCCATAACAGGCAAGTTGTCAAACAGGTGGCTCTTTTTCTAATATAACGTCGTTTTCTGATAATGTTTCTCTACAGACAATGAAAATCATTATAATTTCAGTTAAATTTGCATAGGAAATTTGAATTATTAGATAAATATATTCAGCGTCATCACAATCACAAGAAAGCTTTTTAACCCAGTCGGCTGAGGCAGTAGAATACACTGACTGCATCTTTTCGGAGGGGTAAGACACCCAAACACATCGGCTACCCTGGATATGACACTAAACAATGAGATGGTGAGGTTCAAGGAATTCTGGAGCTTTGGGGAATGTGAAGTACCTCTTCATTGCCATCACTTCCGGGTTCACTCTGACCTGGTGTGGTTGCTCTTGATAGGGTCGTATCTATTGGTCAAATAGAACTAAACTGTGAACTTATAATTAACTGAATTTCTAAAAATAGAACTGTTTTGACATCTGTTGGTCAAATAGAACTGTCTGAGGTCAGAACCCTAGGCAATGACTCATGCTAAATCAAATTGTTTGACAAAGAACTGTTTTATCATTAAATAGTATGTAACAAATGACTAACGTTTTAATGAATTGGTAGTGATTCATAGCAATACTTCGAACCATTTAACTGTGTGCTAAAAAGTTTAAAACTTTATAAACTAAATGAATTAACAAATCATATATATATATATATATATATATATATATATATGGGTGTATGTGTGTGTGTTTATAAAGAGCAGTTAGCATTAAATAAACTAAAATGGTTTATATGTCATTAAACCAAATCAAACCAAACTAAGAAAGCTGTTATTTAATTATCAATTGAACCAGCATTGTCGCGTGAAACCATTTAAAAAATTATTCTTATAGAAATCTCCCCATGCGCTGTCGTTTTTTCTTAGTCGCTGTTGTATATGAATAAGCATAACAGGCATTTTAGGTGCCCGTGGTGTAATGGTTATAGTCGTAGGAAATGGACACGGCGACAAGAGTTCATATCCTGGACGAGGCCGATTGCATTTCACATAGCACTAATACCCTTGGGAAAGGTATGAATCTAATTATTCTCCCTCCAGCTATGGATAAATAGTAGGGCAGACTGGTTTCTTCAGCCTTTGTGAGGCAACTAGTCTAGGAGAAGGAAAACTCTGAATTCAAACCTGCTAAACTCCGCTTAAAAATTGACCTTTTGTCATATCCTACCCGAGCGGAGGGGGTGGGTAAATATGATAACAGGCATTTTATAGATATATTAATAGATATTAAGATATTCTGCTGTTGAGTTTGCTAATTCCTTCGATATATAAACATCCTTAATTATATAGTGCCACTTTCGAACACGTGATCTTGAAACACTTTTCTCGCACATTTATAAAGCTGTACGCACTACACATGATATACAGACATATTGTTCCCAGATTAAATATCAGTTAAGTGAATCAGTAAATTATGACTTTTTCTTAGACTGCTTTTATATTGAATGATTTTACTGTCTAGTTTGTCGTAAAAAATAAAACTTTGACATTTGTCTCAGAAAAGTGTTGACTCGTGTGATAGATGAATTTTTTAAAGATTGTAAGTCTTGAAAGATTGCGCTTTTATCTGATAGAACAAACAAAAGGATAAAATCGTCATTAACGCAATTCCCGAAAGAATACTCCTCACATCTCCTTCGTCAATTAAACATTATCTTATTAAAGTCGATATATGCATCTGCATGAATTTATAGATGCCAAGGGAATTTGGGATGTCGTTTTCCAAGGACAAACGTTTTCCACTAATAAATTTTACAACGGGTGACAGACTAATATGATTTAAAATTTTCGAATCAATTCTTTCCATGAATTCAGCACATTTTTTTCGTTAATCATTTTTTAAAGTTCATGGATGCATAGGTTCGAAAGAGTTCCTTTAGGTTATCTCTGCAAACAACTGTAATACTCATTATTGTGTTCAATTGTTAAACTCCTTCACAGGAAATATGTTCATTGATTTTTTCGCAGATTTTTCGGTGTTAAATTATTCAAATACGATTTCTCAAATAGAGAATTTATTACTATTTGAAACACTGTGTACAGAGTGGCTTGTGTACCTTTCTCCAAGTGAGGTGACTTCAGAATTATTATGAGCTACATAGGCATAAACTTTATTGATATAGGTGCAAAGGTTTATAATCGAGAAAATTCTGAAGAAAAATCAAAATGGTTATCGGGGGAATTGATTGACATTCTCAAAGATTGTGACTATCCATCGAATTAGCGAATGAGTATGTATTTACTAAACCCTACGCACGGGCATGATGTAACACAAGGTTAATTGTAAGCGGAGTTGAACAGGTTTTAATTCAGGGTTTACTTTCTTTTTCCCTGGTTGCCTAAACTCTCCAATACTTGGAGGGAGAATAATTGGATTAATAGCTTTCCTTAGGCTATTAGTGCTATGTAAAAATGCAATCGGTCACATCCAGATTTGAACTCGTATCACCGTGTCCATTTCCTAATGACGATACCCATTACACCACAGGCAAAGGAGAAAGTGCAAAAACTCTCGAAGTTACACAATTATTCACAGATTTCTACTTAGCATTTCATTCCATACACTGGGAAAAGATAGAGCAAATGAAAACATAAGGTCTACCGAAAGAAAATTTTATAGTTACAATGATGTTCTACAAAAACATGGAAGTAATCGTTCTGTCATCTTCGACATTGACACAATTCTTGCAAATATATTCAGTAGTGCAATAAATGTTTATGATATGCCTAGACTACATAGTCTGGACGCAGATAAATCTGATTAAAGAAAATGGTTGTTCAGACGATATCCTGCAAAACCAATAGCAAACGCAGACAACACAGATGTTCTGGTTTGGTTTGGTTTCTTTGTTATACATCAAACTTTGTAGGTTATTTAATGCTAAAGCCATTCTTCTAGAAGAACAGTAGTGGTACTATTTAACCCATAGCTGGAAGGATAAGAGGGTTCATACCTTTCCCAAGGGTATTTGTCCGAAAGTGAACGTAATAGCGCGACTGGAGTACGAAATCACTTACTCCGATTCCGCAGTTCATCGCTTTAATCATTACACCACGAGAACATCCCCCGCAGATGTTCTGGTGCAAATACATCTGCAAAAGTCAAATCCCTACTGTAAAGTTTGGAGCAAGCTGCATTGATTTTAATGTGGACGCAAATAAAACCGAAATCACGTGTTTTAAACAAGAAGGAGTCATCTCCTCATTATGTGGCAGTCCTCTAAGTTTAATTGATAAGTAAGTTCACATATCTTTGCAACAATATTTCATCTACTGAAAGGGATGTCAACATACGCCAAGCGAAGGCTTGTAATGCTATTGACTGATTATCGATCATGTGAAAATCTGATCTCTCGGAGGAAAGATAACGGGATTTCATTCAAGCTGTGGCTGTATGATTGTACCATGTAGACGCTCACACAAACCATGGAAAAAAAGATCGTAACTACACAATAATGATCGGTGCTCTTGATCCAATCCTAGCAGTAACACACTTTAAAAATCATTCAAGTAAGGTCAAAATAAAATGAACAAGACATGCTGTGCACTGCAGGAGACCCTTCACATGGGCCCTTTCACATGGACACACTAGTGTTGGTCAACCAGCAAAGATTTTATCAACTCTGACCAGACACTACACGTAGTTTAGAGGACTCGTAAAGAGCGATTAATGATCGGGATGGATGAGAGCCTGGTGACTTGATGAACAGTATATATATATATATATATATATATATATATATATATATATATATGCTCTTTTGCTTGGGGCTGAAGACTTTATGAATGGTATTCGTTTATCTTTACATTCAGTTCATAAAGTTCTCAGCCTCAGATAGATTTTACATTATTTTAGATTTGTGGCACGCTTCTCACATATTCATGGGTCTCACCTACATAAAAATCTAAATTAGATTTTTTTCAATTTTATAAGAAGTGGTAGACCGTTGATAAAACAAAAAAAACAGCTATTCTTTTTGAACGAGCTTGTTAATATAAATTTGTCATCCACAGACTGTTGTATCACAATTCATTAGTGTGGCTAGATATGCGTGATGCTTCACATTGGGTTCGAAACCCGGGTAACTATATGCCAGTCAGACATCTCACCGTAGATTCATCAGTAGTGTCAAACGTAAGTGAAGGAATTTGCATATATATTGTTTTTTCCTTTATTTACGTTTTGTGCTTAATTTCTACCTGAGCATTAGAAGAGTTTTGCATTACACAAAAGGCAACCAGTAGTTCCTATCGGAAGACTCAATGTATAACTGTTCCTTTCTATTTTTTTAATTTACAAACTTAATCAAAAATTAACTTTTTCTCTTTAAAACCTTCTTTCTTTGGAGAAGGCACTTAAAGGCGTAATTATTGTTCTTACTCCTAAAATCAGTGCCGCGTTCATCGACTGGAACTCTGAAACTAACCGTATCCCCTGCTGAAGATAAGACGCCCCCTTAGAAAAATGAAGTTTTCTACATATCACACAAAAGGTATCTGATGGTGAGGCTCCACTTCTGGAGCTCTGTGTAATGTGAAGTACCACTGAGTGGACATTAGTTTCATTTCTATTCTGACTAACAGTGTTAGTATTTTTTAGAGTCATATCTATGGTTCTACCATATTTTTGAAAATTATTATTATTATTACAGAGAAATACTTGAAATCATATAACTGCGTGTAAAGATTATAACACTGGGCAACATTTTTTTTACTTTTTGAATGTTGTCTAGATTTCTACAACTGATTTAGGGTATTAATGCACAGCGGAATCAGGAAATGGCATCTGTTTCTCTCCATCAGGTAAGTTTTTGTGCTAAGTTGATTTGAAAAAAAAATCAGATCTTGTGACAAAATCGATTATATTTTTGTGGCATTATCAGCTGATTTTTGTCAACAGATATCATCCTAAATATGTTTTTAAGAGAAAAAATGTTTTGCCAAGAATATATATTGATTACCTGATAGAAACATCGATTACTGTAAACTGAATTGTGGGCATTGTTAGTAAATTGCATGCTGCTTCACCATTGTTCAAATTTCAGGGCTTGAACTTCCGTTTCTTCGAAATCCTGGAATGCTCAGAGGCAGGGAGGTCTCTCTTCAGATTTCAACAGTAGTCAGCCATCATAACTGCGTCCCAGCGACCCTGATACCTTGTCTTCATCTCTTTCAGATCCTGATGGAATCGCGTCACTCATTGAACCCAGGTTCTAGGAAACCGGTCCATATGTGAAAATAGGTAGAGCATCTTGACGCTCGTGTTGCAGCCCAGTTTTCTGAAAGCAGTCAGCGTGTTATTGGCAAGTTCTGCGTAGTTTCTGGCCTTATTGTTTCCAAGAAAGTTCTTCACTACCAAAACAAATGCCTTCCACGCTTCCAGTTCCACTTCGTTCATTGAGTTTTCGAATTCTGGATCTCTGATGAGCTGCCGGATCTAAGGACCGTCAAAGATGCCAGTTTTCAACTTCTTCATGCTCAATCCTGGAAATGGCTGGTACAAGTAAGTGAAGTAGTCACCATCCTTGTCCAGAGCCTTTATGAACTGCTTGATTAAGCCTAGCTTGATGTGCAACTTTTTTTAGTTAGTGTTGCCCACCTGAAAAAAGACTGTTTCATCAATTCTGTATATAGATATTAAACATAACCTTATATCTCCTCTGTTTAAGTCACGGCATCGCATTACTCCGGATAAAATTCATCTGGTTTGGTGTATGTTTTTAATGGAATATCAACCTTCGTTGGTTGTTTTTGCAAACGCAATCCTTCTTGAAGAACAGTACTGGTACTATGCAACCCATAATTGGGGGGAGAAGGTGATCATACAATTCTAAAGGTTATTTGTCCAAAAGTGAACGTAAAAACACTACTGGAGTTCGAACTCCTAATTACGATTCCGCTGTCTAACGTTTTAACCATCACACCACAAGGAGACTCCAAAAATCCAGCTGGTTTAAACATATGTATGCTAGGTTATTCATACAGACATGTGACGTTTTACAAGCGTATATCAGTACAAATTTTTGATATTTAAATATATTTGTGTACAAATCTACTTTTAAATGTGATTGTACGTTTTTATTTCCGTGTCTGTCCATAAATATTTTTCAGGTATGTGTGGCACTTAGTGGACGTGAATATGTTAATTAAGTATGTTATTTGAAATATATGAAGTGCTTTCGTACCCATTGTGAATGAGTTAGACATAAAGAACGTTTTGTGAAATATCTATGAATTTTTTTCCTAATCAATGTAATAAAATGACAGCCAATTCTGAAGAATCTTGAAGAATGAATCAGCTGCAGTTGACAATGACCCTTCATAATCCTGACACAAAATTCTATAGATAGAAGTTGCTGTGTTAAACCTTTGCTTCCCTTGGCAAATCTCAGACATCTTGAATTTAAATTATTCCGAGGAGAGCATTATTATACTGTGACAAGTTCATTTTAAAATTGTGCTCTTGATCACAGGGCAACAAAACATTCACTAGCTTTCGAAAGCATTTATCCGTATATAAATTACCCTTAGTTTACGCGCTGAATAATGACGGGTTTCAGAATTACAGTTTAATAAATTTGTATTCGTTTCTTTGTAAAAACCATACAAACCAATGCTGTATGCACACTCAAGAAGTAAAAAAAGGCATAATATTACTTGGAGTATTTAAATTTAGAAAGATCGCTTAATCCAGATCAGATGATCCAATCTGGTGTTTACATTCAATGTGTATTTCGCTATATCTGCAAGCATCAAATTATATATATATATATATATATATACAAACACACACACACACACACACACACACATACATATATATATATATACATATATGAATATATATGGATTATTGGAAGAAAGTGGAAAGTTGCACAAATATCGAAACCTTGTTAGAGAAGTCAATAACCTGAAGACCAGAAAGATAATAGATTCGCATATCATTATTCGGAAGTAAGGAATACTATTAAAGACTCGCGAAGAGAGACGAATAGACCTGGAAATCAGACGACAGTATACTGAAACTAATGACAATACAAAGACATATGCTGAAGATTTGAGGAAGATTTCTTTTGTTTAATCTCCTGCGAAAGTTACCGGTCACAATTTGAGCGAAAACCCAATAAGTCTACGTAATTGTTTAAGCGCTGGGGGTGTCCTCATGGTGTAATGGTCAAAGCGATGGACGGCGGAATCGTAGTAAGCGAATTCGTACTCCAGTTGCGATGTTACGTTCACTTTTGGGCAAATACCCTTGGGAAAGGTATGAACCCCCTTATCCTCCCAGCTATGGGTTAAATAGTACCACTACTGTTCTTCTAGGAGAATGGCTTTGGCATTAAATAACCTACAAAGGTTGATATGCCATTAAACAAAGAAACCAAACCAACCAATAAGTCTACAATTACTACTACTACTACTACTAAGCTGCATCGCGATGTCTACAGAAAATTGTTCAGTCGAAGAGTAACCTTAGCAGATATAAAACATAAAAAAAGGCATCTTCCCGAGAGACTCACTATCTTTTCTGCTATTTGTTAAACATATAACACTGAATTATATACTAATAAAATTCAAAGTAGGCTACGAATTTACAAATTCGTAGGAAAAGATAAATTTTGTCATGCATATGGATGATGCTAAGATATTTGCCAAAAATGAAAGAGATTTAGAGATCCTTCAAACAACTATTAGAATCTACAAGCACGGTATAGGAATAAAACTTTGGGTTGAAAATCAGTCGTGCTTATAAAGAAAAATGGAATTGAGAAACAACACAAGGAATAGAACTATTCAACTTTTAGAAAGCATCTGAACACTTTGAGAAAAAAAACCCACTACAAATACCTAGTGATATTAAAAGCGGACCCAATCAAGCATACAAGGATAAAATAACAAGCAAGACTAGAGTACCTCAGAAAAATAAGTAAAATTCTCGAAAGCAAAATCTGCAGCGGAAATATGGTTAAAATGATAAATAACAGAGGAACCTCTCTTTCTAAAATGGACAAGTTAGGAACGTAGAAATATGAAACTAAGAACAAGAAAATTGACGATAATTCACAAGGCTTTATACTCAATGGATAATAGAGATAGATAGAGTCCATTTGTCATGAAAAGAATGATGGAGGATTGTTTTAACGCAACAATTCAGGGTCTTGAAGAATATACAAAGAGTATAGAAAGATGGATTACAGCTGCTAGCAACCGCAATATCGATAGACTTAACTTAAGGACAAAGAGGAAAACAACAAACTTATATGGTTACTTCAAGAGACAAACTTAAGAAAGTGCACATGAGATGGCATGGATATGGCTTCAAAAGGGATATCTGAAGGAAGAAACCTAATCTCTATAAACAACAGCACAAAATAATTCCATAGGGAGAATTTATGGCGATTCGAAAATTGATAATATGCAGGAAAATAGCAAGTTTAGGTTATGTGGTGATAGAGAAAAAAATGTTAATCACATATTGAGTGAATGCAGGAAAATAGTACAAAAGAGTAGGCATGACTGCGCTAGACAAGGTGATCCATTGGTAATTGTGCAAGATATAAAAATTTGGAGATGCTAAATAAATTGTGATACAAAGCTTCTCACGGTACCAAATGTAAAGAGTGCAACACCTTGGCACCATGTCGACCATCAATAGTTGTTTCACTTCTTCAAACAAAAGGCGATTTAGCGGTTCCATACACGGAGGTTTTTATTGTTCAAACTGCATACAGCTTTCTAGCATTCATCAAAGCATGAGATAGAGAGAGACACAGAGAGAGAGAGAGAGAGACAGACAGACAGACAGACAGACAGACATAGAACTTGTCCTAAAGGGCTCCATGGGTCTCATCTTCTCAACTCAACTTCTCTGTGGGTCTCAACTTTTCAACTCTAACTGAACTCAACCGACAACTGATTAAATTTCAAATCTCTAATTTCTATATATTCTAAAATTAACTATATAATTGGAGCGATGTCATCTCACAGAGTCATTTCCTCATATAATCATGATCATCACACGTGTCCCTAACTTTCATTGTGTTTTTATTTTATCTCAATCAAACTTATGATGCGATATGAATCCATTTGATTTATATTTGACTATTCTGTCTTCCCCAACGTTATTTTGCCGTCAGTTGGTAAACCTCAGCCAACCCCTGTGCACGTGTTTGACCTTTCCAATTTGACTTACATTTCCATTCAAAGATTTTACCTAATTAAAAGACGCCGGAATAATCCACGACCTGAGCAGAATACAAATTTAAAAAATTAACACAATTAACCATCACAGTAGTTATTTTATAAAATGATATAAACAAACAAGAATCTGATGAAATTCTCGGAGATTTTGAGACAAATAGACCTCCAAATCTCAGTCACAAGACAAAATGTAATTTAGTTAGCAAGAAGAAGAAAATTTTAATTGCCAGAGAAACAAAAAGTTGAAGAAAATTAAATAGCTAACTTTTTTAAAGAGTCCCTAATAACCAGGAAAATGCACAACGTAAACTGGAGATAAGTGGATAAACCAAAACCAACCAAAGCAGAGCACCACTGAAATCGGCAAAGATAGAAGAGTCCTGAAAATCTGAGATTGCTGTCACTCAAACATCAGTGAAATACCAACAGTTAGAATGATGTAAAAAGTCAGCATACCTATAGTATTGGACCTGGCTAAGAAAAGGAAACTTTAAGAGAGAAACGTTATCTCTACTAAAAGCAGCACAAGACTGCGCCATAAAAACCAATCATATCAAAGCGAGAATAGATAAGACTCAACAAAATAGCAAATGCAGGCTATGTGGTGGCAGAGATGAAACCATCATAATAAGCGAATGCAGCAAATTAGCACAGCAGGAGTATAAGGCTAGACACGACTGGGTCGGTAAGGTGATTCACTGGAAAATGTGTAAGAAATTTAAATTCGACCATACGAACAAATGGTATATGCACAACTCAGCACCTGTCCTAGAAAATGCCACGCATAAACTCCTATGGGACTTTAACATACAAACGGATCACCTAATCCCGCCCAGAAGACCAGAACTAATAATAATCAACAAAAAAAGAGAACTTGCAAAATAGTCGACTTTGCTGTCCCGGTGGACCAAAGAACAAAACTGAAAGAATGTGAAAAGAAGGATAAGTACCTCGACCTTGCTAGGGAATTGAAAAAACTAAGGAACATGCAGGTGACAATTATACCAAATGTAATTGGTGCGTTTGGAACAGTAACTAAAGGATTAATAAAGGGACTAGAGGACTTGGAAGTTGGTGGGCGACTGGAGACCATCCAAACGATAGCGTTTTTGAGAACGGCTAGAATACTAAGAAGAGTCCTGGAGACTTGAAGAGACTTGCTGTCTTTCAGACTCCAGTGAAAAACCATCGGCTAACGCTGATGTGAAAAGCTCTAATGAGTGAATAATAATAATAATAATAATAATAATAATAATAATAATAAAAGAACCTGCCAAATAGTTGATTTCACCGATCTGGCTGACCAGAGGGCAAAACTGAAAGAAAGCGAAAAATAATTCCTAGACCTTGCTTGAGAACTGAAAAAACTATGGAACATGAAAGTAACAGTGATAACAATTGTAATTGGTGCGCTCGGTAAGTCAGCAAAGGTTGGTACAGGGACTGGAGGACTTGGAAATAAGAGGGCGAGTGGAGACCATCCAAACTACAGCATTGTTGAGATTGATCAGAAAAGTAAGAAGAGTCCAGGAGATTTGAAAGGACTTGTGTCGCTCAAACTCCAGTGGAAAATCATCAGCTAACGCTGGTGTGAAAAACTCTCAAATGTGTAAATATGTATGATTATAATAAGTGTTGGTTATGAGGTGATAAAGACGAATGTAGAAAATTTACGTAAAGAGAATTTAAGACTATACACAACTTGGTTGGGAAAGTGATCCACTGGAACTTGAGAAAGAAATTGAAGTTTGGTCATATTATCAAATCTTAGATGTAGGGATGATTAACAAAATACAGAAAACCTGCCGTATAGTAAAGACTTCTGGGAACCTGAGACGACTTGCTGTCACTCAGACTTCAGTAAAAGACTAACTGGTAAAGCTTGAGTTAAAAAGAAATATTACAATAATAATAAACTTCCAAGTTTAGTCTCAGATTAGCAAGCAGTAAACAAGAAAAAAGATGAAAGGGAAATTTTTAAATCCTAGAAGCTGACCCAGAAACTAAAAATGATTGTGAAAGTAAGCGTTAGGGGTGTCGTTATATTATATACCAAAATTAGAACGAGCATCTCATAATAGCTGTTGTTTGTTCGGTGGAGATAAAAATTTAAGAAAGGAATGGCATTTCCGATGCATACTGAGATCAATACAAATAATGATGAAGATTCTATGGATTTGAGGAAAGATTATAATACGCGATTATCATTTTATTCTATACATATATTTGTTGATAAAACCTTTTTTCCGATCATTTTGACAAGACTTTAAAACCAGAATATGAAATACGAGCAGATTTAAAACTTCATAGGAATACATTTCATTTTCTACATTATTTTTTCTCAAAAGCGACTGATGTAGCACAAGCGAATTTTTTTTTTTTTTTGTCGAAATAGAGTTTTGTGTTATTTGTGTTCTATTCCAGCAGACAGAAACGTTAATTTGGAAAAACACAAAAAAATGAATAAATAAGAATGAGAAAACAAATAAACAAAAAAAAGCCCCAACTAGCAAGAGTTTTTGATTTTAGCCTAAATTCATGGAGACACGTTGCCGGTTAAGAAATCAAAGCAATTCAACGGAATATATATCCTTCAATATGCTGTCTTGGAAAATGATTAAAGATTCCTAGGATATTCCATCAAGTGTTTATTGAGGCTATAAAATGTGAGAACTGAATTAACATGTTTGTCTCGGTCATAAAATCTGTCTGCTTTGACCGATCAGACTGCAATATGCAATCTCGAATAAATCCTGTTTTTATTATTGTTATGTTTTGTTTGTCTTTTTTATTATTATTATTCTAAATTATTTCTGAAGATTTCTTAATGCAATTTGTATATTATTATGATGGAGTTCGGAGTAGTTATTTACTAATCTTACTTTAGCTTGGCACAAATACAAAAGTATACGACCCTCTGTGAGAATCTTACTCTCAAAAAATGGAGTGCTAGCCCAGCGTTGTAACCCAACAACCCACGAGGTGTTTCTTGTTTACTAAACTTTGCATTGTTGAAGTATAATCACATGGTGAGACTCAAACTCAAATATTTGGTTGGCTTGCTAACCAATTACACAACGAAATGACGACTCTTATACACAAATTCTAGCTTAGTTGTGGTGCAAGGTCAGAAGTGTGAAGAACTAAGTAAAATGGATCTCGGAGTCTGCTTGGCGAAATTGCTAACCAGAATACTTGAAGGTCTCAAACTCAAGAACAAAAACAGGCTTTAAGTCCAGAAGGAGAGATTATCAAAAAATAAACTTCTTGAGAATTTCGGTTCTATTAGGAAACTCTTTAGTTTTGGGACATCGGCAATTTTGTTTATTTGTCTGACATCTCAAGTTCATCCTCCACACCAATATAAACGGTCAAATCTACCTCCTTGGCGGTCATTTATCTTGTGTGGAAGATACGCAGTTTAGTTGCCGGGATAGGAGTTGGAGTAAAAGCAATGCCAACTGGGTCATTTAGGCGAGGGGGTCTGTTGTTGCAAGACCCGACCCCCCCCCCTTCGAACCCAAAGGAAACATCACTGATGACCCATTCCGATACATCAATGAAGATGTATGATATAAGTAAATTGTTAAATCTACCTCCTTTTCACGTGTTCTGTCACGTGAGTTAGTTTTCCATAATCTCACTCATCCATACACCAAAATAGCTCTTTGAAGAAAGTTGATGTAGATTCCACTAACTTTCTTATGAAAAATATCCTGGAAACTATTTAGAATTGAATGCAAATTCTACTTTTCAAATCGAAGGTGACTCGAACTAAATTCAACCGTTCTCTAGGGAAAAATATGGACAAACGCTGGTATATCTTAAAGTTGGTTTTCTGTTTGGATTAAGTTGATAGTACTGATACTAGTGCTACTGTAATTGTATGGAAGGAAAGGGGACCAAATTATCAAATTTTATGAAAATGTTGGTCACTAAAATTGGTCTGCCGTGTGCTACAAAAAAGCAAATTATGGGAAGGATCCAGTCTGTTGCATTACACCCTGAAAGTGTCTTCCATTCATTTCGATATCAGTGTTTATGAATGATCAAGTGGCTTACGAGGTTGAACGGAAGAGTTCATAGGTTGAAATGTTCATGTGATAACGTCGTATCAACCGATGATGAGTTATCTTTACAAATGGAATACCAGTACTGCCACACGTGTGCCTCGGTTTGTTTAATGATTAGCAAGCTAAACTAGAAAACCTTCACGAGTGTGCTCAAGTCTCATTGGCAGCCCAATTTATTCGACCTTGTACCAAATTTAAGCAAAAAGCTTCGTAAATTACCACAAGTACAGTCACACCGATGGAAAAGTATGTGGATTATTGGTGGATTATGCTGAAAAATAAAAGCCTCATTTTGGTCCGCTTATGAACCTTTTTTGCCAATTTTCGTATAAACATCAAGAAAATGTTAAGGTATTACTAATTAGGGGACAGACAAATACGGGAATATGTATAAAATTTCGAGGGGGTAGTTTTCTTATTTCGGATGTGACCTGTAGTGACATGCCTTCTGGGAGTAACCTGTAATCCTCAACATATGGACGCAGAGCAAACTGAGTGTTTTTTTTTTCGATCTTTTTCAAGTTGAAATGTTCGGTGTCGCAGTCCCTCGAACTGCCTCTCTATTCTCTCTAGATTGGTTCGAAGATGATTTTCTAAGCTTCTTGCTTAGATGTGGCCATGGGTCTTATTAATGCAGCACTCAATAGGGCTCGAACTCACTCCTGAAGGCTTGCTAACCATTACATCACCCGAGGCACATTAGATTGGTGTTAATATGGCTCTTTGTAAAATGAGTCATTTATTTAACCCCTAACTGGTGTGGGGGGAAATAAGGGAGTTCATACGTTTCCCAAGGGTATTAGTCCGAAAGTGAACGTTATAGCGCGTTATAGCTTACTACGTTATCGCAGTTCAGCTGTTCAACCACTACTTCACGGAGAATCCTCCCTACAGCATTTTTTATTATAGTATAGGATCCTATTTACCAACCCCTCCGCTCGGGCAGGGTATTTTTAAGCGGAGTTTATCAGGTTTTCCTTCTCCTAGACTAGTTACCTCACTAGGACTTAAGAACCTAGTCTGCCCTACTATTTACCCATATATGGAGGGAGAATAATTGGATTCATACCATTCCCAATGGTATTAGTGCTATGTGAAATGCAATCAGCCTCGTCCAGGATTTGAACTCCTGTCTACGTATCCATGTCCTACGACGATAAGCATTACACCACGGTATAAGTATATGATAAACGTCCACACATAAGCTGTTAGGTGCTTCTTCTTAAGCCTTATATACTTACCAAACACATGTAAGCCACTCCGGTTAACGGTAATTGCGTTATCGTTATTTTGACTCAGTTTTAGAAGCTCTTCTCTTCAGACAACACATATTTCATGTCACAAAAAATAGGTAACTGTAAATGCTTGATGTGCTTCTAAAGGAAAATTCCGATAATTAATCTTAAAGAAGAATGCCAACAGTGAGGTGCCTTTAAAGAGTTGAGCTATGTTTAACTTCACTCACCTGTACGCCGGACAGTTTTTGCAATAAACTTGAACACCTGTTAATAATTGATAAATTGATTATCCCACAAACTTAATTTAGTTTATAATGTAAGAAATACGCTTGTTCGGCTTGCATCGTCAGTTACGTATTTTGTCTGGATCATCAGAGTGTTTCGGGTCTTTCAACATAGTACCACACCTGGAAAGATCCCTTCCCGGTTTGCAACCCAAACTACGACGCTAACAGCTAAACTCGCTTTTATAAAGATTTGCCAACGTAGACCTTGGTTTCTACGCAAATGATTGGCTATTGTTTTAACCAACCCATTTGCTCGAAAAATGATTTAAACAAGTATACGTGGCGTTGACATTTTTAAGGCTCGGATCTAGTGGTGTGTGATTCATTCCTTTTCATAAAGATGATTATACAACACGTTAAATATTTCCAAATCCAAGCTGACCATAATAAAACACCATACACACAGACAGACTAAAATCCCCCATCTATATTAAAACTAAATGAATTTTCGGATTAGGTTAAAAAAAATAAACAATAGTTAAAATTGTACAGATTTTATGTATTTCAAACATACGAATGGATGAAAAAATCAAAAAGGAATTATCGTTTTAAAATATAAATAAGATAAAACCTAATTCAGATGAATATGGCATAATTTCATTTCAGAAGAAATAATTAGAGAAATCGTTGTAATCATCCAATGATAAATTTCCGTTAGATGATAGATATCAATATTGCCCAGTTGATAAAGATAAAAGCATTTTTCAGTCTTATACAAATAATCTTTATATGAGGCTCATTTCAATATATCTTATTTGTAATGACACAAAGTTCATAAATACCTAATTAATTTAAACAAGGTGGATTTTTTTTTGGAATTTTTTTCTCCTTTTTTTACTTGATATACCTAAATCTCGATTTCATGCAATAACACAACCACAAAAACTTATTTGCATTTACGAATAATGCAGAAAAAAAAACAAACAAACAAAAAACACTATCCAATCTAAACGGAAATCATTTGGTATTTTTATTACAAAATGTTTTTTTTTAATTTACGCCAACAAAACTTATGTTACCAAAAATAAAATTAAGTAAATATATAACACTGAGGTAGTTATTTTTCGTATTTTTGTTAGAAATTTCAATTGCAATAGAGTTTGGTGATAAAAAATGCTTGAGGGAATTTAGGAATTAACAATAAATCACCCAACCGGATGTTGACTCGTCGGCTGCCACATACAAAATGTATAAACGCGTCGCCACGCATATGGCTCCACGCATCCATCCGGTTAAAAATCAGAAAAAAAGAAAAATAATCAAAAGTAAAGTAGCCAATGGGAAGCGGTCGCGCTAAAATTAGAAGGATTTTGGAGTGGCGAATTTGGAGTCGGTGGAGAGAGATAAATACACAGGTTTTCTGTGAACCGAGTCTTGTCAGGGAGTGTCCGTCAAACCAACAACATCATTTTGCTGTCTGGTGTTTTGGGCACCACGCTACGTCTTGTGACGTAGCGTTGGTTAGTCCATTCACCAAGTAAATAAAGGAAAGTATGGAAGAAATGTTTTCGTCCCTTATCTCTTTCTATCTTTTCTTTTTGTATATTTCTTTTGGGATTTTCTTTGGAAAAGGCATTGCGCCGGCCCGTCAACGTGGGGTAAAATAATATAACCAAAATATGGAGTCATATATCTTACGGCCACACAGCCTTGCCCTTAGCCCCTGACCTTCAAAAACCCTTTTAAACACCATATGCTTCAACATAATCGTGATGTGATTGTAACGAAAAAATTATCATCGCGAGAAGTCAACTCTCTTATTTGAATTCTAATCCTGACAGATATTATTTGTATATTTCATAACATTACACTTTAGAAAGTCAAATCTCTTATTTGAGTTCTAATCCTGAAAGATATTATTTGTATATTTCATACCATTACACTTTCACGTACCTAGGAAGCAGCGTCGAATCAACCGAAAAGGACATCGAAACGAGGTTAACGAAAGCATGGACAGCTATCAATAGGCTATCGATTATATGGAAATCAGGCCTAACCGATAAAATGAAACGCAGTTTCTTCCAGACAGCGGTCACATCGATACTGCTAAATGGATGCACTACATGGACGCTAACAAAATGACTGGAGAAGAAGCTAGATGGCAATTACACAAGAATGCTGCGTACAATCCTAAACAAGTCCTGGCAGCAACACCCCACAAGACACCAACTCTACGGCCACCTGCCCCCTATCACGAAAGCTATTCAAGTTAGACGAACCAGACATGCAGGACACTGCTGGAGAAGCAGAGATGAACTCATAAGAGATGTACTCTTATGGATCCCCACACATGGCCGCGCAAAAGCAGGACGACCAGCTCGAACGTACATTCAGCAGCTATGTGAGGATACAGGATGTTGTCCTGAAGACCTACTTAGGGCGATGGACGATTGGGAGGAGTGGTGAGAGAGGGTCAGGAATATCCGTGCTACCAGCGCGATATGATGATGATGACACTTTAGAAAGTCAACTCTCTTATTTGAGTTCTAATCCTGAAAGATATTATTTGTATATTTCATACCATTACACTTAAGAAAGTCAAATCTCTTATTTGAGTTCTAATCCTGAAAGATATTATTTGTATATTTCATACCATTACACTTTAGAAAGTCAAATCTCTTATTTGAGTTCTAATCCTGAAAGATATTATTTGTATATTTCATACCATTACACTTTAGAAAGTCAACTCTCTTATTTGAGTTCTAATCCGGAAAGATAGTATTTGTATATTTCATACCATTACACTTTAGAAAGTCAAATCTCTTATTTGAGTTCTAATCCTGAAAGATATTATTTGTATATTTCATACCATTACACTTGAGAAAGGTAACAATCCGCGTAAATTGTAGGGCAGACTGACCTCTTTATCCTCGATATATCAACCAATCAGAGAGAAGGAAAATTCTGATGTCAAACCATTTACAGACCTATGAGTATGTTTTTCTTACCCGAGACGTTCTAAATGAGTAGCGGCCCTAAGACCAAACCAGATTACGGGATCAGAGAGACAGACAGAGAAAGAATACCTATTTTTATTGCATAATATTTCGCAAGAAATATAAAATCCTCATATGTTTAGTTTTCCGGATTCACGCTATTTTAATTCTTCTTCGATAGAGAAATAATGTGTTCTGGTGGGCATATAATGTCTGCATTCTTATCGGCTGTAATTACCGGACATTGGCATAAATGTTAGAGTGTTCGCCAATGGCCCGGGAGACCTGGGTTCAATCCTAGGTCGAGTGATGCCAAAGACTTTTAAAAGTAGTAAACCAACTTACATACCATCCCAAAACCATACAACTAAGACGAACGAGATTTGCTGGGTACTACAATGAAATAAGAACAAACTCATAAGCCATGCTCTCCTATGGACTCCTACGCATGGACACATCAGTGTTGGGCGGCAAGTAAAAACCTTACACTCAGCAGCTCTGAGCGAACTCTGGATACCATGTAGAAGACTTAAAAAGAGCGATGGATGTTAGGGATGGATGGTAAGACTAAGTAAGACTCGAGATGATGATGAAGATGATTAATTTTGAATAAAATTGACGTTAATTACAATAGGTACGAAAAAATGCCGCCATAAAGGAATACTTTAATCAGAAGAACGTGTTTGTATTTAATTTCCAACAATGCTGGAATTCTTCGAAGCAGGGTTGAAAAATATTTAGGCTGACCAAGATACTTTCATAAATTGTGACAAAATGAGATGCATTTTTCAACATAGTCCCCGCTGTAATCCATAAACTTCTTCCATCATTGTTGCCATGCTTGGATCACATTTGACAAACAGTTACCAACCGCAGATATGATGACACCATTACGTGAACTTTTCAGCTCACCCTCGAAATTCTCAAAATGTTGTTGCCCAGTCGCCTGGGGCTGTAGAATACGCCTATTGCACCTCTGCAGAGGCCCCCGCAACCAATGCCCCGTATATGACGAGAAACAATCTGATGGTGAGGTTTCAGTGATGCTTGAGGTTTGGAGAATGTAGAGCACCCCTTCATTGCCATCGCTCCCCAGTCCACTCAGGCCCGGAGTGGTGGCACCTGATAGGGCGCTATCTATGGGTTAAATAGAACTCATCTTCGTACTTACGCCAAATTAAATTAGTTGAAATAAAACAGCGTGCTTATGCTTAATTGAATTGTTTGAAATAGAATTGATTTTGACATAGAAACTGTACTTACGCTAAACTGAATTGTTCGAATTAGAACTCTTGGACTAAACTGAGTTGTTTGAAATAGAAATGGTTTTGACAATTAAACAGCGTACTTACATTTAAACTGCGTACTTGTGTTTAAATGAATTGTTTGAAATGGAGCCTTTTTGACATTGAAACTGTACTTACATTAAACTGATTTTTTTTTAATAGAACTGTTTTGACAATATACTGTGTATAAAAAAAATCTATACTTATACTAAACTGAATTGGTTGAATTTGAATTGTTTGACTAACCTGAAAAGCTTGAATTAGAAATGTTTTTTACAATTAAACTGTGTACTCATGCTTAACTCAATTGTTTGAAATAGAACTGATTATTTGTATAAAAGTGGATTCGGCGTTAAATAACCTGTAAAGGTTGATATGCCATGAAATCCACCAACCAACCAACCCAAAATGTTTACAAGGCAGATTAAATACAAAAACATGAGATCAGATGAATAAGGTTTGCAGAGTTATCTCCCATCAACTTCTTGTTCCTCGCCTACACCAAGACAACATATTATTCTTTGTTATTAAGATTTATGGACCTGTTCCCTCCATATCCGAGAAGAATTCGTTAATTTTATAAATTATTCAGAGAAAGATAAGTTTTATCGTTCAATTATGTATCTTCTGCCAGATGACAACAAGATTTTACGTAACCTGTTGGTGCGTTATCAATATTTGATTTCAGCGATAAAACTCTGTGGCTTTACTATATCAATTTAAGTCAACATATCTATGGGCTCAAGTTGAAGTGTTCTCTTGTTTGTTGTTGTTGTTTTTGCTTTTTGGACTTTTTCGTTTTCAAAATGCGAAATTGAATATTTAGCAAGAAGTCGATAAGGGGTACGTGTGTGTTCATCGTTTTCGTTTTCGTTTTTTTTTTTTTTCTATTCTTTTTTTGCTTAGTTTTTTTGCTTAGTTTTTCGTTGTTTTTTAATGATTTTTTAAAATAAAATATTGAAAATATTTACTCTGAAGATGTATAAAAGATATGGATATATTTACAGTATCGCCCATAAATATGGAAATACCTTTATTTTCTCTCTCTCTCTCTCTCTCTCTCTCTCTCTCTCTCTCTGTCGCGCGCGCGCTAGCTTGAAAAGTTGATTTTCTCCTAAACCTAGGATATTTTTTGTTTGTTTCTTTCTTTCTTTTTATTCAACGTGAAATACTTAACAATCAAAACGGATGGCATTAGATATTTTTATTACAAAACTCTACATCACTGAAAAACTGTATGTGCAATAACACTTTAACTAAAATATGAATAACGTAAATATTCAGCAGTGATACACATTTTTTTAAAACTAATTCTTATTCCTATTTCAAATAAGAGAGTTTTATAGTGATAATGAATAATAACTAACATTAACCATTTTGATTGTATTTTATTTTACATGGCTTGATAAAATCCAGAAATCTTTTGTTTAGAACGATATATTCACGCCAATAGAACTATAAAAATTACAAAAAAAAACAACCCCCCCCGAAAAACAACAACAACAACAAAATAAAGAGTTGGAGGTGTTCTTATTTAAGTATCCATCTATTTTGGGGGGGTGTAGTTATTAAAAGAATTCAGTGTGTACTAACTCTAATATTTTCCTTTGCATTGTTTTCTCTCAAATGAGAATGTCATAGATTCCCTAGACTCATGAATAAATGATTTTAAGTTTTGTACGGCTGTCATATTGATTTATAAATAAGAATGAAATGCACAGACCTTGCTTCCTTTGTTTAATGACATATCAACTTACGTGGATCATGAAATGGCAAAGCCATCGTTGAAAAAAAAAACAGTAGTGGTTCTATTTAATCCATAACTGGAGGGATAAAGAAGTAAATATTTTTCAGAAAGGTATGGGTCCAAAAGTGAATCCACAAGCACAAAGGGAGTTCGAACTTGTTCTCTATAATTCGCAGAGCAGCACGTTAGCACTCTACGCCGAGATAGATAGATAGATAGATAGGTAGATAGATATCTGGTACAGGGCCACAATGATAATGAAGTTTCTCAAATGATCTGCCGTGAGCAGCGAGACTAGCTTGCTAACCAAGATATAACGATATCCCGATTCATGGTAAATATATATATATATATATATATATATATATATAATATATATATATATATATATATTCGTTTCAAGCGCAGTTTCTTCCAGGCAGCGGTCACATCGATACTGCTATATGGATGCACTACATGGACGCTAACAAAACGGCTGGAGAAGAAACTAGATGGCAATTACACAAGAATGCTGCGTGCAATCCTGAACAAGTCCTGGCAGCAACACCCCACAAGACACCAACTGTACGGCCACCTGCCCCTATCACGAAAAACTATTCAAGTTAGGCGAACCAGACATGCAGGACATTGCTGGAGAAGCAGAGATGAACTCATAAGAGATGTACTCTTATGGATCCCCACACATGGCCGCGCAAAAGCAGGACGACCAGCACGAACGTACATTCAGCAGCTATGTGAGGATACAGGTTATTGCCCTGAAGACCTGCCTAGGGCGATGAACGATAGGGAGGAGTGGCGAGAGAGGGTCAGGGATATCCGTGCTGCCAGCACGATATGATGATGATGATATATATATATATATATATGTAAACCTACATACAGCAGCTCTGTGTCAATACGGGATATAGTCCCTGAAGACCTGCCGGAAGCAATGAACGAAAGAGAAGTGTGTCGAGAGAGGGTCAGGGATATCTGTGCTGATGGCTCGACATGATGATGATGATATACATATATAGTAGGCTTACAGAAATTAATACTTTGCAGTGACTCTAAAATTAGATTCTTTGCGATCTTCAGTACAAATCATATAGTTTTACCGACGTACTCTCTGTCAATGATATTTAACCTTACAAACCCATACGCTCAAGCTCTATACTCTGTAATTCATAGGACAGAGAGAGAGAGAGAGAGAGAGAGAGAGAGAGAGAGAGAGAGAGAGAGAGAGAGAGAGAGAGAGAGTTTTATTTGGTGCCTTATAATGTAATTAAAGAACATTTTGTCAACTTATTAAAACTATATATATATATATATATATATATATATATATATATATATATATATATATCAAGTCAATAAGGACTGTGAATATCCAAAGAATGGGCGCTCAATGGACGGATATATACCTGAGGAGCAAAATATATTTTTTGGTTAAAATGCAAAAAAAATTAGGAATATCATTCCATAAATTTATTTCGCTTTCATATAAATGCGCAAGCGTGTGTGTGTGTGTGTGAGTGCTAACATGACATTTTCAAAAAAATTAACGTTTAATTTACTGTTCATTTTGTCTTGGTGCTTCTCCATCGTTAATTTTAACAGCAAATATTATACACACACACACACACACACACACACACACACACACACACACACACACACACACATATATATATATATATATATATATATATGTGTGTGTGTGTGTGTGTGTATGTGTGTGTGTGTGCGCGTGCGCGCACTTATGGTGAAAAACCTGTCCAAACCTAAACATTATATTGAAAAATGAAAATTATACCCTATTATAACTTATTATCTATTGCCATACTATGGAGCATAGAAGTTGTATTTTTTCTGGATATCTACATATTCCTACTTTCGTTAGAGTTCAAATGCCATATATTGTGGTAATAATTAACAACTTATATTTTCAGGTTTTGTTTGTTTGTTTGTTTGTTTTTCACTGAAAATAACTTAAATATTTTTTCTTTAGTTTAGAAGATAATCATCTTTTTTAAAAGCATATCAATATTCATAGATAACTTCATGCCAAAGCCGTCCTTTTAGAAAAACAGTTGTTAGGCTATTTAAGAAGATTCCAATTTATTAGCAATAATACGAACTACTATTTAACTAAACACAGGCAATTTCATCCCTTGTTTTCCACGTTCCGCCAGGCGTTCGTACCGGATCTAACAGGGTTGATCTCCGATAGTTTCTCACACGCCAGGCAATACCAGCTTAGCAGGACTGAGTTCATCGCTTGGTACCTGAGGCGTCCCAAAAATTAGGTATGTCGTCAGGATCAAGCATTTTTTCAGACGGCCGTTCACGAATCTCGAGGAGTGCGCGATCTTTCACAATAAAATGACTTTGTGACAAATCTGGCATGGTGAGTGGCTTGGTAGGTGAATAAATATTTAACACAAACAATTTCATTTTTATAAATAATTTTATTGATTAGATATACAAAAATTCAGTCGAATATCAAAAAGTGAAACTTTTGACCCATTTCCATACGAGTTATCATGTAAGATTGTTGAATATGAATCATTTAATTAATTATTTAATATTCAAAATTTAATGAAATAACTTAAAAATATTTAGACGTCTAGGAAAAATGTATAGAACAAAGAAAGTCAAAAGTTTGATAAAGAGTTTTTCTACTGTGTTTATAATTTACAGATTTTCTCCTTCAGTAAAACCAATGATAAAAAAGAGAGATTACAAAATATTTTAGGGAAATAATTAGGTTTTTCTATTATATAAGCGTAGTTTTATAATGGTATGTTATAATTTCTGACACTCTCTGTCTATCATAATTTTGGTGAAATATTGCCGTAGAATAGCAGTTAATGTGCTGGACTACAACATCGTATCAAGGAAGTCACGCTATGATGTTCACTTTTGTACAAATACCCTTGGAAAAGGTATGAACCTCTTTATTTCCCTGGCTGTAGGTTATATAGTACCACAAGTGTTTTTTATAAGGATGGCATTGGTATTAAAAAAACCACGAGAATTGACAGATCATTGAACAAATAAACCGAACAAAAAGATTACTTAATATGAATAGAATAAAGGATAACTTTCAACAACCAAAGTGTCAGTTTCTCATGTATATTTTATTGCCATAAATCGATTGAATATTAATGTTTTGATAATACAATACATTAGATGGGTAAAATTTCAATACTGGCAATAAAAGGTGGTTGCTTATTGATATTCATTGTAGTCAGCTATCGAAATCAAGAGAAGTAATTCAAGTTGTTCACAGGTGAGCATTTATTATTTCAAATGTTTTGCTGAAGTCTAAACGTGAGAGTAACTATTTAAAATTAAGCTAATTATGAGTCTTTTTCAATAAGATCTTTCTTGGCGAACTAAAGTCCAGCACTTTTCATACTCACTAAAAATGGGTTTAGTGCAACAGTTCCTTGTTTGTTTGTTTTTTTTTTTAATGGAAAATTCATCTGCAAGTTAGATTTCAAGACGTAAGGAATTTTTTTAATACAACGGTGCAGCTTCGTATCCTATCAAAAGCGGAGTTTTCGTAGCGCTCCTACAAAAGCAATATACACAGGAACACGTGAGTTGAAAGCCAAAGGGATTAATCTGAAAAAACATTAATTGTTCATTTCAATCTCTGACTCTATCGATACTCTTAAGGACATTGGTATATATATATATATATATATATATATATATATATATATATATATATATATATATACTCCAGTAAACCCCTTCACATGGACGAGAAAAAGCAGGACAACCTCTTAGAACCTATATACATCAGCTCTGCGTCGATACAGGAAATAGCCTTGAAGACCTCCCAGGAGCAATGGACGATCGAAACGGGTGGCGAGAGAGGGTCAGGGAGATCCGTGCTGGCGTCACAACATTATGATTATGATATATATTTTGTGCATGGGTGTATGAGAGAGAGAGAGAGATAGAGAGAGAGAGAGAGAGAGAGAGAGAGAGAGAGAGAGAGAGAGCTTAACCATATTGATTTTGGTCTACCATTTAATTTTATTCTCGTTCAGAAAAGCTATTTGTAGAAATTACCTCCGTTTTTCAAGGGAGGCAACTCTTTTATATAAAAAGAGGAGTTATTTCCCCTATATTATAAAATTTAAAATTAGATTAAAAACTATCATTGCAAATTTTCTGCTTTAACAAAAAAAACAAAAAAACTATCATTTCTTTTTAAATTTGCTATTATTCATCTAATTAACGGTCCATTTGTTCTTTTCTGTTTTATTTTCAGGTTTTACATCATTATCAAAATCGGTAACTATATAACTGTCTTAGTCTCAATTTAATTAATTTCCCTGTTAAGGGAAGAAATCAGAACACATATCGCAGTGCTGTGGTTTGTAATATTGTATCGAGTCAAATTACGAAATGAAGAATTAAATGTTGGCATTGAAATAGAAAAAAATTCTTATAGTAAGAATAAACGAAAATAAACAAATATCAATATTTCTTCGTTGAAGAAAAACTTGTTTTAAACTTGATTACCTCCCTTAGAAGGATTTTTCTTTTCACTATTTCTACAGTAAAATACAAAACGAAGTTAGATATACACATGTATATATATATCGGTCACGAAAACTGTTATAACAAAAGGAATTCAGAATTCTGCTATTATACTAAAACGTGGCTCTATTTGACACATAGTATATTCATATGTAAACATAAAAAAATATGTTGTTTTTTAATTAAAACACTTCAGAAATTCAATTGTCCAGTCGGTTAGGGCTGTTAAATACACCTGCTTTTCTACTGAGGTCTAGGCCCCTGCCCCTAACAAGTGTCCTAGAAATGACACTTAACAATCTGATGGTGCGGTTCCAGGAATGCAGGAACTTTGGGGAAATTGGAGTACCCGTTTATTGCCATCGCTCACAGGTTTACTCTGACCCACAGTGGTAGCACCTGATAGCGTCCAATCTATGGGTTCAATAGAACTAAACTGAGTATTTATGCTAAACTGAATTATTTGAAAGAGAACTGTTTTTGAAACTGAACCTGTGTACTTATGTTAAACTGAATTGCTTGAAATAGGATTGTTTTGACATGTAAACTGCATACTTATGCTAAACTAAATTCTTTGAAATACAATTGTTTTTTGACATTGAAACTGTATCTTAGGCTAAACTGAATTGTTTAATATATAAATGTTTTTACATTTATATGTGTGTAAACAAAAAAACTGTACTTATACTAAACTGAATTGTTTGATATTGTGTATGTATAAGAATGGGTGTGTCTTGAAAAACCTATTATGATTAATGAGACATAAAACCAAACCAAACCAAATTCCAAATAATACATTGTTATTATCAAATGAAAATAGTAACTTCAGACTTTAGTATTCTGTACGAAATATTTATATATGATAGGAATACTTTAAAACCTACAGGGGATGTCCTCGTGGTATAAATGTTACAGCGATGGACTGCGG
The DNA here is from genome assembly GCA_963585895.1 of Sepioteuthis lessoniana. Lineage (NCBI taxonomy): Eukaryota > Metazoa > Mollusca > Cephalopoda > Myopsida > Loliginidae > Sepioteuthis > Sepioteuthis lessoniana. Next base: position 97,009,600 of record OY757911.1, read on the forward strand.
AATCGTAGTAAGCGAGTTCGAACTCCAGTCACACTATTACGTTCCTTTTCGGGCAAATACCCTGGGGAAAGTTATGAAACTCCTTATCCTCCAAGCTATGGGTTTGACAGTATCACTAGTGTTCTTCTATGAGAATATTTTCAGTATTAAATAACCGGCAAAGGTTGATATGCCATTATATAAAGAAACCGAAATTATAAAACTGTGTGCAACTTATTGGAATTTGGTACGAATAATTGATAACATATAATCATATAACAATGGGAATTGTTTTTTTTCTTTTATTAAGAATGATGTAAAGTTGTTTATTAAGCATTATAAGTTACCACCGGGCCATTGACCTAATAGGTAGAGTATTCGCCAATGGTCCTGAATACCTGGGTTAAATCCCAAGTCGAGTCATACCAAAAACTCAAAAAATTGGTACTTGATGCCACCTTGCTTAGCACTCAGCACTATAAAGTAAGGATCAAGGGTAAAGTGGAGCAGTCAAGGGAATGGAGTAGCGCTCACCCCTACACCTCGGTGTCGTAGCTATTGAAAAGGGAGCTTTCAGGTCACCCTCAATAAAGGTCATCAACTTTACTATTATAAGTTAGCACTCTCTTTTATGGCTGTGAAACGTGGACAACTTATCAACGGCATATAACGAAGCTAAACCACTTTCACACGACTTGTCTGTGGAAGATTCTCGGCATCACATGGCAAAACCACATTTCCGATATCGACATTTTAATTTGGGCTTCTCTTCCCAGCATCAACACCATCTTGATGCAATCACGGCTTCGTTGGGTCGGTCATATCGTCAGCATGAAAGATCACCGCCTCCCGAAGAAACTGCACTACGGAGAGCTATCTCAGAGCAAGCTCTCCCAAGGAAGCCAGAGAAAGCGCTTCAATAACACACTGAAGGTCTACATAAAATCTTTTGGTCTCGCCCCGAATTGCCTGGAATATCTGGCGTAGGACAGAGACAAGTGGAGTGAAGTTGTCAAACCTGGAGCGAAAGTCTGTGAAACCAGAAGAAACACAACCACTGAGCTGCACAAAAAACTTAGAAATGGCAGGACCACATCAGCCACTGCAGCCACCATTCCTTGTCTTCACTGCTCAAGACTCTTCCACGCACATATTGGTCTCACTAGACATCTGCACACTCACAGATGCCTTCCTCAACCATATAGTTGTTCAGATAGTCCTCATCGATTACGATGTACAAAGAAGATAACTTACTTGAAACAATATAGTTGTCTGCAAATAAATGATTATTATTGAATAGAAATAGTTATTTATAAGCATATAGCTGTGTATAAAATATTAGTTTTAGATGGGAATACTCAAAATCATCTAATTGTCTGCGAATCATTTGTATTTAGTAGGTTTAATTTGGTTTCTTTGTTTCATGGCATATCAGCGTTCGTGTGTTTTTTAACGTCAAAGCTATACTTGAAGAAGAACAGTCGTGTTACTATTGAACCCATAGCTTGGTGTATTAGACTGGAATACTCGTGGTGTAATGGTTAAAGCGATGGACTGCGGAATCGTAGTAAGCGAGTTCGTACTCCAGTCGCACTATTACGTTCACTTTCGGGCAAATACCCTTGGGAAAGGTATGAACCCCCTTATCCTCCCAGCTATGGGTTAAATAGTGCCACTACTGTTCTTCTATGAGAATGGCTTTGGTATTAAATAACCTACAAAGGTTGATATGCCATTAAACAAAGAAACCGAAACCGAAAAAAATTTATTACGCACTATGAAAATCAAACTATGAATTTTAGCTGCTTTTCTTAATATTGACACACTGATTGGTTAGTTGATAGGGTTTAAAAGCATATCAACCCATCCAAGGTTATTCTAGGTCTAGAAACCAGGGAATAATATTCACTGTATATTCCTATTTATATTTTTTGTGTAGCTGTTTCAACAGAGGGTTGTTGTTGTTGTTGTTGTTGTTGTGTATGGTTTTCTCAAATAATTTTTCTAACAGACCTATTTGATACATAGATTGGACTCTTGCAAGTACTATCACTCCGGGCTCGGGTGGACCCGAAAATAATAGCAATCAAGCGATACTTGACTCTTTTTCAATTCGATAGAATTGATACCTCACTATTAAATGGAATTTTGTGGCATACCCAGGACACCCTTTTCTTTGAATGGAGGATTTTATATCTTTCTTCAGAAAATGCTGTCAGTGTATTTTAAGCCCTGTCGACAGGCTGAATTAAAATAATCTTGTGAGATTAATCTGCACCAATTTCACAAATAAAATCTCTTCATATTTTCCATATACTCACTTAAACATTTACATTAATGTTAACAGCCAGTTAACGACAAACGTGAAGCTTCTATCAATAAATGCTTTGAAGAAGAAAGACATGAATGATCAGTATCATAATTAATGGTGATAGCAATCAATTCAAGGCTCTTTCTTCGAGTACTTGGTTTCAATAGCTGTTGACTACAATAAATATCAATAAGCAACCACCTTTTATTGCCAGTATTGAAATTTTACCCATCTACCGTATTGTATTATCAAAAGATTAATGTTCCCTAGATTTGTAGCAATAAAATATGCATGAGAAACTGACACTTTGGTTGTTGAAAGTTATCCTTTATTCTATTCATATTACCTTGTTCAAAGTAATCTTTTTGTTCGGTTTATTTGTTCAATGATCTGTCAATACTAGTGGCTTATTTAATACCAATGTCATTCCCATAAAAAAAAAAACATAGTTATGGTACTATATAACCTACAGCCAGGGAAATAAAGAGGTTCATACCTTTTCTAAGGGTATTAGTACAAAAGTGAACGTCATAGCGTGACTTGCTAACTGCGATGCTGTAGTCAAACATATTAACTGCTATGCTACGGAAACATTCCACCAAAATTATGATAGACAGACAGTGTCAAAAATTATTACATCCCATTATAAAACAACGCTAATATAATAGAAAAACCTAATTATTTCTACAAAATATTTCTCAATCTCTCCTTTTTATCATATGTTTTACTGAAGGAGCAAATCTGTAAATCATAAACACAGTTGCCCAGTCGGCTGGGACTGTAGAATATACCGACTGCATCTCTGCAGAGTGATAATCTCCCCTCCCCATGCGCGTCCTGCTTATGACACTAAACAATCTGATGGTGAGGTTCCAATAATGATGGAGCTTTGGGGAATGCGAACTACCTCTTCATTGCCATCGCTCCCGGGTCCATGCTGGTCCGGAGAGGGAGAAGCTGATAGGGTCTTATTCATTGCTCGAATAGAACTACTTATGCTAAACTGAATTGCTTGAAATATAACTGTTTTAACATTTAAACTATGCACCTATGGTAAACGGAATTGTTTGCAATGGAACTGCTTTTGACATTGAAACTGTACTTACGCTAAAAAATTGTTTGAAAAAAAGTATTTGAAATAGAACTGTTTTTGACAAAAACTAAAATTATAATCAACTGAATTCTTTGAATTAGAGCTGTTTGACTCGACAGGATAGCTTGAAATAGAAATGTTTTTGACAATTAAACTGTGTATTTATGCTAAACCGAATTGTTTGAAATAGAACTGTTTGTTTGTATAAAATAGATTTGGCATTAAATAACCTACAAAGGTTGATATGCCATAAAAACCAAGCAAAAAAAAAAACAAGAACATATACACAGTTTTAAAAGTCTTTTTAAGTTTTTGACTTTCTATGTTCAAAACAACTTACGTATACATCTAAATGTTATTCATTTCATCCAGATTATAGTTTTATAAACTGATTTATACAATTTGTATATTATATACGTATCATTGTCGTAGTAGGGATAACATCCCTTGGTTTCCTGAATAGAACATTTAATAGCCACTAAGTAGTGGGATGAAAGCAGCCTGATGAGATGCGTCTAAAATCTTTCTTTTCGAACCGGCCTAGAAATCAAGAAGCACGCATGACTGCGTTCGTATTACGACCGGAAGGAGGCGTTTACCCCAACAAAACTAGCGTCGTACCCTGTCGGTGCAATGCTTTGACGTTAGTCTTTACACCACATCTTTTTCTATAATATATTCTTAGCATTTCCACTAATTCCTGTATCTATTAAACTGTGTGCAAAGAATGATCTTAGGCTCAATTAAAAATGTAATCACAGAATGTGTTTACAAATTTGATATATACTTATAAGCACGATTTTGCATTAAATAACCTACAATGGTTGATATGCCATAAAACCAAATCAAAACAAATCAAGTTTGTTCAGGCAATAAATGTGTTATTGGAACTTTGTCGTGAATTGTCTTGTATTGTTTGGCACGAGGAAAGGTTAAATCATAATACAGTTCTTCTGTTGCAAGTTTCTGAGTTGAGGCGAATTTTTGGTACTCAAATATGACAAATACACGACGACAACCCTTCCAGTTGACAATACCAAAGCCCATTCAAATCTCATCCTCATCATTATCATTATTATTATTTAACTCGTTGCGTCTTTTTCCCACTAATTCTCACTGTTGATTTCCCACTGAAATCCGAGTAAGAACAGGAGTTCACACGTCGCCAGTAGTCTTCTAATTATCATCACTGATCTTAACAGTGCTGTGGTCTGGATGGCTTCGATTCTACTGCTGATCTCCAGTTCAACTAATCTTTTTTTTTTTTTTTTTTTTTGCATGCCATTCGGGACTGTTCCAAGGACTCCAACTAAATTGGTAAAACTCTCATCGTCACGTTTTTCAGATTTTTCAGTTCCCTGGTAATATCACTGCTTTATTTCTTTTTTTTTCTTTTCGCACTATAGTTCGTTGAAGTGACAAAATCCACAAGATGACAAGTTCTTTATTGAGTGTTAATTATCACTAGATCTGCTCCTCTGGTTAGGATTTATCGATCAATTTATACTACTACTACTACTACTATTATAAGTAGTAGTAGTAGTAGTAGTAGTAGTAACTGCAGCAGCAGCAATAACCTTGGTGTATATTTCTCTCTATTGACAATATTTTCAGCATGAGAGAGACGTGCTTAGCGTAATAGTGAGCATCGTAGGAAACAGAATCTGCGTCTCGATTTCAAATCCTGAACGAGCTTGTATGCCTTTCCTTTCCCGCTTATGTTTTTAAATAAAGCATGAAACCACCCTCCAACAATGGGGAAAATAATAGGGTAGACTGGGTTGTTTAGTCTTAGTTAGGTAACAAGTTTAGGAAAAAGAAATTTTTTAACTTAAACAAGTTTTAACTCCACTTAAAATAAACCTTTTGACATACTTTGCCTGCTGCGGAGGAGTAGTGTAAATACACACTTTCGAAATAATAACGCGCTGGTTTAAATAATATAAAACTTGTAATTATTGATAGATTGATAAATAGAATTTAACAATATTTATATAGTTTAGTTGGTTGGTTAGTTGGTTTTTATGGCATATCATCCTTTGTAGGTTATTTAACGCCAAATCCATTTTTAAACAAATAGTCAGTTCTATTTCAAACAATTGAGTACACAGTTTAATAGTCAAAAACATTTCTATTTAAAGCTACTCAGTTTATTCAAACAGTTCTAATTCAGTTTAGTATAAGGATAGATTTTGATAACACAGTTGAATGCCAAAACAGTTCTATATTAAATAATTCAGTTTAATGAAAGTAGAGTTTCAATGTCAAAAACAGTTTCATTTCAAACAATTCAGTTTAGCATAAACAGTTTTATTTCAGATAATTCAGTTCAACATAAGTACATATTTTAGATATCAAAACATTTCTATTTTAAGCAGTTCAGTTCAGTATATGTACGCTGTTTACATTTCAGACCAGTTCTATTTTAAACAGTTCGGTTTAGCATGAATACGCAGTTTAAATGCAAAAAAACAGTAAAGTCAAGAAACTACAGTTCAGTTCTATTTAACCCATAGATAGGACCCTTATCAGATGCTACCACTTCGGGTCAGAGTTGACCTGAGAGTGATAGCAATGAAGGGGATACTTCATATTCCCCAAAGCTCCAGCATTACTGGAACCTCACCATCAGATTGTTTAGTGTCATATCCAGGACACTTATTTGGCCAGGGGGTCTTAGCCCGCTGCAGAGAAACAGTCGGCGTATTCTACAGCCCCAGTCGGCTGGATAATTATATAGTTTAATTAACAATTTCAATATTGTCTACTTTACCCTTTTTGAACAGAGTAGCGATACGTCAAACAAGGTAATGTGGATTAAAACAAATGGTGACTAAGAGATCGGTTCGCGATTCGAAGAACAGCCATCGGTAGAATTGAAGTTTCAAGCAAATTCAACGCACGTGCAATGTCATTATTTCCTTCAACTTGATCGAAGCGCCTAATTACTTTATGAATCGCACTAAGCGAAAAATTCTTAAGAGCTTTCCAGATACGTAAGGACACGTCTTACTAACGGATGAACGAAACAAATCGAGATAAAAGGCAAATGCTTACATACACAGTTCAAAGATATGGTGGACTGTTACTGAAATGCTGGGAGTTGTTCTTGAGGAAGGAAGAGGAGGTCGGCAATCTCACTAATTCTTTAACTGTTCGCTTGAAAGAAAATAGTTGAAAGATGTTTTTTTTTTTTTAATTTCTCGGTTTCCTTTTTCTCATAGAAAACGCTTTTCAGATTTTACTTTGGTTTGCGAATTCATATCCTCGGATAATTTTGAAAAATGTGTCCAAATGCGAATGAATATTCATATTTACCAACCCCTCCGCACGGGCAGGATATGACACAAGGTCAATTTTTTAAGCGGAGTTTAACAGGTTTGAATTCAGAGTTTTCTTTTTCCTAGACTAGTTGCCTCACCAAGGCTGAAGAACCTAGTCTGCCCTACTATTTACCCATAGCTGGAAGGAGAATAATTGGATTCATACCTTTCCCAAGGGTATTAGTGCTATGTGAAATGCTAACAGGCTCGTCGATGTTTGAACTCGTGTCGGTGTGTCCATTTCCTACGACGATAACCATTACACCACGGGCACCCCCTTTTTTAGGCTTACAGTACCTAGTGTTCCCAAGCGGTCCCCCATCTAAGTACTCGTCAGGCTCGACGTTGCTTAACTTCGGTGATCGAACGAGAACCGGTGTTTTCAGTGTGATTTGACCGTGCGAATTATCGATTTAAGTTAGTATTATCTCTAATCTTCTTAATTATAATTGCTTTTTTTAGCATAACTCACTTAATAATACCTTTAAAACAGCGGAGGAGAAAGTGCATCGGAAGCAAGACTTAAATATAAGCAACCGGTTCGAAGCCTGTTTTTACCTAACACTTGGCTCAACGTGAACTTCCGAAAATGGAAGCATAGAATTGTAACATGATATGGTTGGTCCAAGATATAAAAAGAACGAGATGCTAATTTCTGGGGAAGGAGAGAAATAAGAAAAATATTATTAGGAAAAACAGACATCGAGTCTACTGTAACGGCCAGCTAACCTATGACTGATTCGGGCAAAAGCACTCGTTGTAGGCCAGCCAGTCACGAATTAATGACTACGGTAATTAAATATGACTAGAAACAAAAACCGGAGGTCCCAAATCTTCTACACATGAGTGGAGCCCCCAAAACGGATATGTCCTCCTTTCGGAAGTAAACGGATGACTCTAGTGTGCAAGAGTTAACAGCCAGCTACGAAGACGTAGACAACAGTTGAATACCAGCCTGGATAATGTAAAGACAGGAAAATTGCAGCCTCCATTTTGGGATGGGCTCCGAAAACGATTCTCACACCAGACGCTAACGTGTAAAGGCGAAACCAACGAACAAGCACGTTAGTACTATAACAGAAAACAAGGAAGAAAATTCAAGGCCTGTTTCTGCCTTCCCTTTTCGCTCCTCATGAAATATAGTTTCTCTTTGTCCAGCTAAGACGTCGAATTAGCTTTCATAAGCTGTTTCTACTTAAAAATTGTTGTAACAAATAAACGTCTATGTTAGTGGATCAATACAGGGTTTCGCGTGTTTGTCAACTTTTCTTACAGCAAGTTTACTACTGGATCTGAAAACTACGTAAGATGTAGCGATACAGCTATTAACACGTTCGAGCACGTGGTGGTACAACCGTACGTTTGATGTGTAACCGTGCTACTTCCTATTTGGTGCAATAACATGACAACCTTCTATTTGGTACTATTAGGGTTCAGCATACCTGATTTTTTTTTTTTCAGTTTTAAAATCCGTTTTTTTTTATTAAAGCTATCTGCATCATTACTAAACCACAAGATACATAGAAAAGGTTAAAATAAAATTCATAATAACACAAATTTAAAACTTTTGAGTTTTGAAATATTGTTTTTAGTCTTTATTATCGGAATCATTACGTAATCACAGAAAGAAAAAAGAACAAGATAAAAATACTCTTCATAATAACACCAACTTAAGTTTTCAAACTCTAATAAATTCCAAAAGTATTTGCATATTTTACATTCTTTTACAAGGTGCAACATGTACTTGGAATTACAGTATTTCAAAGCAGCGGGCTTGTCGATACTGTTAAATGGATGCACTACATGGACGCTCACTAAACGTATGGAGAAAAAGCTTGACGGTAATTATACAAGAATGTTACGAGCAATACTGAACTCACACTCTTTGGGTATTTCACAGGATCTAACCCACGCCTTTATCCACTTTACCATGTGTCCTTGAGGACATCTTTGTATGAATTTCTGAGTATTATAAACCTAATGTAATCAGCAACCATTTTTACCAGTGCTCATATAGCAATTTTTCTGTTATCGTTGCATGTTTTTTAACAAAATATTTCAGTTAATAAAATTAATGTTATTTATTGAGCGGTTATTATATCGATTAAGTATTTGTCATATCCAAACATGGTTTTCGTGATAACCGAGTTTAATTAAGTATAAGGACAAACGTGTTGCACGTAATAGTTAATATTTAAAAAATTCAACTTCAGCAATAATTAGATAAAAAGACTAAACTACTTTAGGGATGAAATAGATAATTGTCCCCCTTTAAGGTTGGACGTGTCCATAGGAAACCTTATCGAGTGTCAAATGACCGTCAGACACATTATCGGTAATTTTTGCCACTGTTCTTTGAGTAAGTGAGAAGTGATCCGGGCCCTTTCAGGAAACACAGTAAACTTACATTGCTATTTTGCTTTTTCTCAACAAATACTCTTTTTTCCATCTTTGCCCCACTTCTACATACTGCTTGTTAATGGAACAATATGTGTATTTTTTCAAGCTGTAGGGACACGTATGCATATCCTTTCTTATGAAAACCATGCACATGTATATTTTATATGGAAAAAAATGTATTCAGTGTTTGTATCTCACGTATATAGTAATGCTAATATTCCTCTTTGGAGAGTTTGGGTTGGTTGGTTCGTTCGTTCGTTGGTTTTACGGCGTATCATCTCTTTGGGGATCATTTAACACCGTATTAGAATTTAACCTATTCAGTTTAGTATGAGTAAAGTTTTAGTCTACTAACAGTTAAATGCCAAAATAGTTCTGTTATATGTCAAAACAGCTCTATTTCAAACAATTCTGTTTAACAATAGAAAACACTTTAAAGGTAAAAATAAATTTTTTCAGACGATTAAGTTTAGCATAAGTACGCAGTTTAAATATCAAAACAGTTCTAATTCAAACAAATCTGTTGAGCAAAAGTTCACAGTTGAGTTCTATTTGATCCATAGATAGGACCCTATCTGATGCAATGAAAGGGTACTCCGCATTCCTCAAAGCTCCAGCATTACTGGAACCTCACCATCAGATTGTTTATTGTCACATATAGGACACTCGTTGGCGTAGGTTCTTACCCTTTCGCAGAGAAGCAGTCACCTTGGGAAATGCGGAGTAACCCTTCATTGCCATCGCTCCCAAGTCCACTTTGGCCTGGAGTGGTAACACCTGATAACGTTCTATCTATGGGTTAAATAGGACTAAAATCTGTACTTATGCTGAACAGAAGTGTTTGAAATAGAACTGTGTTGACCTTTAAACTGTGTAATAATGCTGAACTGAATTGTTTTAAATAGAACTGTTGAATGTATAAAATTTGATTTGACATCAGAAAACCTACAAAGGTTGATATGCCATAAAAACAAACCAAACCAAACCAAACTTTGCCCAGTCTGCTTAGATTGGATTACAAGAATATATATATACATATATATATATATATATATATAGATAGATAGATAGATAGATAGATTTGGTTTGAGTGAGAGTTATATTAATATTTCGATGGCTGTATTTTTACCTCACCAATAGACGCCACCCTAATAGATGAGTAGCAGTAGTTTTTTGATTCTGGCCGTTGACCTGTACCGTTATTCCGCCCAACAACAGGAGAAGAACCGATAACCCAACGTTGGGTTTATTCGTCTTACTTCCAGTCTACCATGACCCTTTCCATGGCTTCTGAGGTTTAACTTATGACTTAAAAAATAAATAAAAGAAAAATACAAAATAAAAAAAAATGTTCCCGACATATTCCTTAAAGTTAAACTTAGCTGAAGTCCAACTATCGATTTCTTCGTTTCATTTTCTGATTCCACAGTTAACTTCTTGTCTTTGCTTCCCGGCTTGGGAATGGAATCCATTTTAAAGTTGGTCATATGATTTCATAGAGGAACTGAGATATGCGTTTATCGAGATACTAATTACAAATTTAGAGAACAGCGGAATTTTAAATATAATAGTAACAACACCAACATCTTTCTGGGTTTCTTCGACATTGTCGCTGGTGTTCTTGAAAGGGATACATTTACCCCGTAACAGTTTATAATATGCTTTGACTCGGAACTTCGAACATCAATAGATCTAACGAAAGAAAATAGTTTTATACAATTAAAATAGTTTTTACACTATTACGGACACAGACTACATTGATGAAGTAGCGCTTTTGGCAAATACACCTACCCAGCCCGAATCCCTGCTGCATAGTCTGGAGCAGGCAACAGGTAGCATTGCCCTCCATGTAAATGCAGACCAAACGAAGTACATGTCCATTAATCAAAAAAGAGACATATCCACCCTAAATGGTGGTTCTCTGAAACTACTAGACAAGTTTATGTACCTCGGAAGCAGCATCTCATCTACGGAAATGACATCAATACACGACTAGTGAATGCATGAACTGCTATCGATAGGTTATCGGTTAAATGGAAGTTTAACTTATCCAATAAAATAAAACGCAATTTTAAGCAAGCAGTGGTCGTGTAAATACTACTATATGGATGCACCACATTGACGCAGACTAAGCGTACAGAGAAAAAGCTAGACAGGAATTGCACAAAAATGCTACGAGCTATATTGAACAAATCCTCGAACCAACATCCGACAAAAGAGCAGCTGTAGGCTCACCTACCTCTAATCTCTAAAACCATCCAAATAAAATGAACAAGACATGAAGGGCACTGCCGAAGAAATAGGGAAAAACTCATAAGCGACTTTCTCCTATGGATCCCTTCACACGGACGTGCAGGTGTTGGACGACCAGCAAGAACTTATGTACAACAGCTCTGTACGTATTCAAGATGGAGTCTTGAACTGCTGAAAGCAATGGACGATACAGACTAATCGCTCGTGCGCGTGGGAGAGAGAGAGAGAGAGAGAGAGAGAGAGAGAGAGAGAGAGAGAGAGAGAGAGAGAGGAAAACCCGTGCTGGCAGCACGACATCATGATGATGATGATGATATATTTATATACAGAATATGAATATTTCATATATATATATATATATATATATATATGACATCCTTATTCTTACTAATAATATTAACGAAATCAACATACTACAAGACACCTTCCAAAACAATTCAGTCCTTAACTTTACTCATGAAATAAACAAAAACAATAAAATTTCCTTTTTAGATGTTCTTATTGATGCTAACAACAATAATAACTTCACTACCTCCACTTACAAAAAACCCTCTAGTAACAACTCCTGTACCCTCCACTTTAAAAGTGAATGCCCCTTCAGATATAAAAAAGCAATTATTCATAATCTAATATCCCGTGCCAAACTAATCTCCTCCTCCAAAACAATATTTTATAAAGAGGTAGAAAACATAAAACAGGCTCTCATCAACAATGGGTTTCCTAACTATATTGTTGATGAACAAATTAAACGTATGATCAAAAATGTTAACCAACAAAATGAACAGTGTACTACTCCATCCAGCCAACAAACATATATCAAACTTTTTTATCGTAACCAAATGCACTACAATTACAAATCCGATGAAAAAATCTTGAAAACATTGATTCACAAAAACATACTCCCCACTGATCCTAATAAAAAAATAAAACTCGTTATATATTATAATAAGTTTAAAACCTCGAATCTAGTCATTAGAAATAATTCCTCTCCCTCGATTGGAGTTTTGCAAAAAACCAACGTTATATATAAATTTAAATGTCCTTTAGGAGATTGTATCTCTGATAATAATAATATATATGTTGGTTTAACCTCAACTACCCTGTCGAGGAGGCTGACAATGCACCTTTCAGACACAAGTTCAATAGCTCAGCATTTAAAAAAACATTCATGCCCAACGACACAGCTACGGAAAATTCTCACCGACAACACAACAATATTAGAACATCAAAATAATAAACAAAAACTTCAGATTCTCGAAGCATTACATATCAGAAACCTACAGCCAACACTTAATAGAATTAATTTTCAAACCAGTGCTAATGTACTTAAATGTCTTTAGCTACTGGCACTAAATATAGAATCACATTCAAAAACAAACGCCACAACCTTCAACGGCAAAGACGCCCTTACACAGTTGTAATATGCTAAAACAAAAGTTACATCACTTTTGTAGTAGATCCTCCCCTGATGATGGCCCAAAGTCGGGCAGAAAGTACTAGGGATACATGCAACTATGGACAATACATAAATCAATTCCCCCAGAATACAATAAAAGTAATACGGGAATTCGAACGGATCCAAAAGAAAATATGTAGACATAAAATGTCTATTATGTTTAATGAAATTTGCATTAACGAAGAAATGCTGCCTAAATATACATATATATATATATATATATATATATATATGAAATATTCATATTCTACGGGAAGCTAATATGTCTAGCCACACTGATGAGTTTTGATAGAACGAAACAGATCTGTCTGTGGATGACTATATATATATATATATATGTGTGTGTGTGTGTGTGTGTGTGTGTGTGTGTGTGTGTGTGTGTGTGTGTGTGTGGTTTGTTCATTAGTTATAATCACCTACACATTCAGAAATAGATAAAGAATCTTTCCCGGCCATAACATCCGGTAGAAACAACGCGCTGCGCATGTACCTTCACGTACACATACACTACCACTCACATATATTCGCACAATAATACACAACAATACACACACATATATTCACGCGTAAAGATTCCTACACACTCCCAAAGTTTTTTAACTGTATTTTTCGATTTTCGATTCATTTAATTTTGATAATTCTCTGATGATTGTTGCTTTGTAAAAACTTCATTAAACCCAGCGGTCGCAGAAAAAATCCATGGCATGAAATATATAAATCTGATATATATATATATATATATATATATATATATATATATATATATATATATATATATTTCAACCAGGTTTCGAGCCCAGCTTCGGAAACCTAGCCTGTCTCGCCATACTGAAGAGTTTTGATAGAACGAAACAGTCTGTCTGTGGATGACAATATATATATATATATATATATATATATAAACACCAATAATGAATACACACTAAATATCTTTTATAAAATCTTAATCTTATTTTAAACCAACGATACCGTGATTTTTTATTTAAAGTGGAAACTTGTACAATAAAAGCATTTAGTATCAGGTATTATTTTTCACCAAACTTACAGAAAAAATTTGGTTATTTTATAACTAATAAAATATTGATTTGTAGCGGCCTAAAAATAATTTCTATTCTTATGTAATTTTTTTCTACAAAATCCATGTATGACAGAATCTAGATCATTGAAACTGTGAAACCAAAATTAAAGTCTGTTGCAATTGTACTTTTTGTTACATACTTTAAATGCTTTAGAGTTTGGTATAAAATGATACCACATAAAATATATATTTT
>OY757911.1:97028685-97151185 GCA_963585895.1 Sepioteuthis lessoniana
AATTACGTCATTTGACTTATTAGGAATATTGTATAGAATTTATGTTACGTTTGTTTAACGAGAAAGATTTCGAGTTAAAAGGAAGAAAAAAAAAAATATATATATATATATATATATATATATATATATATATATATATATATATATATCATTACTAAGAAATCTCCATTCTATTATTAATATAATAAAAACAGTATCTCTATATAACTAAAAGATCATTTATTACTAAAATGTCAGTACTAAAATATTATCCATATCTATTTATTACCCAAGTATAATTTATATATATTTATCACAAAAACAAAGTCCTCAATTTTTTTTTAAACAAAGGAAAAGAGAAAATATATTGCAAAAATCATTCATAGATCTATATCTACTAATAACTAAAAATCCATGTGTATCTGTATATTACATAGATAGAAAGTCCTCTATATCTACTTGTAACTATCTATTTTTAAAAATCATTCAAATCTATTGAAAAAATGTCTTCTATATTTATTTCAAAAAATCATTCATATATATTAAAAAAACCAACTATATCTATCTATAACTAAAACATCATTCATATCAATTAATAAAAAATCTATATCTATTTATAACTAAAACATCATTCATATCAGTTAATAAAAAAGTCTTATATATATATTTATGACTAAAAATATTATTCATATCTATAAATATAAAAAGCATCTATATCTCTTCATAAAAAAAAAGGATTTACATCTATTTATTACTAAAAAGGCTTCTCTTTCTATCTATTACTATAAACATCAAAGATATCTATTCTTTATAAAAATCATGTCAATTCATCAATTTCTAAAAATTATCTCTATCGATTTATTCCTAAAAACATGCCTATCTATTGCAAGAATCCTCTATACTCATTTATCAGTGAAAAACTGCATATTTCATTTTTCAAAACTCATTTATTCGTATTCTATGAATAAAAAAAATATCATCTTTATATATATATATATATATATATATATATATATATATATATATATATATATATATATATATATATTGTCAAAATAAAGTCATTTATATCGATTTATAAAAAATGATTATTACGAAATCATAATCGATATCAATTTGACTACCCCAAATCCTCAGTTAATATTTATTTTTGAAATATGTTCAAGTATTTATGACGAAAAAGATAATTTGTTCCTATTTACAATTAAAACAATTGTCCGTATCTATTTATAACAAAATCATCATCTATATCTAATTATGAGCAAAAAAACATGAATTTATTTATAACTAAAAACATTTACATGTACTTAATACAAAAAATAATTTATTATAATTTGCTATTAAATCAATTATAAATACCTATTACGAAACATAAATCACCTATATATATTTATAACGAAAAAAATCCTCACGACTTACTTATTTCGAAAAATATATATCCACATTTATTTATATTTACTTTTAATTAAAAACATTATTTATATCTATTTATCACTAAAAATCTTTTTCTTCAAAAGCCATCTTTTAAAAAGCACTCTCCACATACATCCAAAACAATCCTTAATATCTAAAAGCCCTCTCTACAAAAAATTCCTATTTATCTATCTACAAAACCTCCTATTTACCAATTTGTTACTCAAATAATCCATGTATATGAATGAATTGCGGGAAAAAAAAGTCTATATGAATTGCGGGAAAAAAAAAAAGACTATATCTGTTGATTACTTATATTCTGAGTACGTATACATATATAAGTATGTAATGGAAACCAACACAAAACCGCAAATCGCAGCGAGATTTGGCTTTTAAAAATTCCTTATTAGAACTCTACCTATTAGAAAGAAACAGTTTCTGCACGGATTTAAAATTAAGAATATTTTTGTAGTTGTCTGTGTCACGATGAATGACATTTTTTCATCCACCTAATCAACAATATGAACCAAGTTAACTAAAATATTAATTAGAATCCTTTCTATATAGAAGTATTAACATCATAATGGAAAGCTGTTACAACGGTAAGTAAACGTGTTCACTGATTGTCTTGTACTATAAAAAGAACGTAACCTGTATCATCAGATAGAAAGAAACTGCTTTTGTTTTTGTTTGAGTTTTTGTAATTTCACAAGAACTGCAAGCAAAATAAATTCATCGATATCCTTTTTATTTTCAAGTAGGAAATGTTTCCAGTATCACCTAGGAAAAAGAAAAAAACAATGAATAAAGATTAGAATAAACAAATCTATTATTAAACAAAATAAATTTAGATACTTTTTATATTCATTGACAATATGTCTTTCATTAGAATTAATCATGTTAAAAATGTACATTGTTGAATTTTCAGAAGATAGAAAGAAAAAAAAGTTATAAACAGATGATTACGTTCCTTCTAGTCTCAAGAAAATAGCTTTAAGTAGGCAATTGAATTATAATTATAAATAAGGAACATAATTGCCTTTTTTAAAGACAGAAAATTTTTTTTTTACTCATGTAACATCGTAAACAAACATTTATTATTTAGATACTATTACAGTCCTACGATACTCGTTTCATTGCTCAGTTTTGTGCTTTATTACAATCATCAGATGCGCAGATAACAGTAGCAATACGTGAAACTCGGAATAACGGAGGATGTAATCATGGACAATAATTTAATATTTTAGCCCTTAAACCTGCGTTGCAGCAAGCACTTTTATACGCTTTTCTTAAAATTACTTTATAAATGCTGGTACTCTTCTTAAAACTTAGTTTATTAATATTGGGACTTCTTATTTTTTTAAAAAAGTCGTTTTATATATATATATATATATATATATATATATATATATATATATATATATATATATATATATATATATATATATATATATATATGTATCGGCCCATTGGAATCGTGGTTAGTGTGTTCACCAAAAGCGTGAGAGCCCGGGGTTCAATCCCAAGTCAAGTCATATCAAAGATTAAAAAAATGGTACTTGATGCTTTCTTATCACATACTCGGCCTTATAAGGTACAGATATAGGGTAAGTGGAGTAATCCAGGGAAAGTAGTAGCACCTTCCCCTACAGCTTAGTGAAGTAGCTATTGAAAAAGGAACCGCGAGGTTGCCCTCGACTACGGTAGGCTATATATATATGAGTATGTGTGTGGTTTAATTTTCTTTTCACTCACAAGGAATATTAATAAATGCTGAATATCCAATGGACAGAGCCAAATCATTATTAAAACCGATAAAATTATAAAAAAGTAAAGAATGACATACTGATATTTCATCCTTGGTTGTTCTTAACTTTGAACTTTCGGAAATTCAATTGGGCTGTTCTCGTAGTAAGATAATCTGGATCATTTTTAAAAAAAATAAACCCAGGAGGAATTTAGACAAATTCAATAAAGGACAAGAGATTTGACGATTATGCATAATCCTTTATAATCCGGAAATAACATAAGCCAACAGTTTTTAAACTTTTTGTACCCGGGAAACCTTTCTATTTCAGGATCACATACCCCTATATAAATAAAAATGAAATCTCGTGGACCCCCATAAAAATAAAAATTGTATATCATGTGCTCCCATATAAATAAAAATGGATCTCATTTACCACCATGCAAATAAAAATGAAAACCTGTGGACCCCCATGTAAATAAAAATGAAATCCCGTGGACTTACATGTAAATAAAGATGAAGTATCATCTCTACCCATGTAAATAAGAATAAAATCTCATCTTCCCCCTAGTAAATAAAAATGAAATCTCATCTACCCTAATTAAGATAAAAATGAAATCTCATCTTCCCCGATGTAAATAAAAATGAAATCTCATCTACCCTTATGTAAATAAAAATGAAATCCTGTGGACCCCCATGTAAATTAAAATGAAATATCACAATCTCATTTAAATAAAAGTGAAATCTCATCTACCCTCATGTAAATAAAAAATGAAATCCCGTGGGCCCTCATTGAAATAAAAACGAAATCTCACCAACTCCCATTTAAATAAAAGTGAAATATCATTTACCCTCATGTAAATAAAAATGTAATCTCATGTACATGTAAACAAAAAATTAAATCTTGAAGACCTCTATAATAATACAAATGTAACTTGTCAAATATATTTAATGAAAGCCACATTCAATTCTTGTCCTCGGTAATGACATATAGTGAGAGGGAATTATTTTCCTTTCTGAGCAAAAAAAAATTAAATTCTTAGAGATATTTTTGACAAAGATACAAGCAATTTACTTTGAACATGTCTAGATCTGTATTTCATCATCTTTGTGTGAAGTGCACACATGCTGTTTCACATAAAAATACTGTAGCAAAATGTAGCAGCATTTTGAGTGCCCTTTGAGACAATAATAGAATTACAGAAACCAGGCAAAGCCAAAATTTGGGGGAGTGGTTTTATAACAAGAAATACGGTTGAGTGGTTCTGTCGCCAATCGGATAATTTAAATTTTCAAGACTCTTTTGCAGCATCAGTGGATACCCACTGTTGAGGTGGCGTAATTCTGTAGTACCTGGATCATATTTTTAAAATAACTGACATAGAGAGACTCTATGTGTCAAGAGAAGAAAGAGTCAGAGGACTCGCCAACATTGAGAATTTTCTAAATGTAATAATAAAAAGAGGTGAGAAATACGCAAAAAATATCAAAGAAAGAAATTACAACAACCTGACGCAGCAATGTCAACATAAGAACAAACAGTAAAGCAACAAAATCTTAAAAAAACAAAATTGGGAAGAAAAAAACTGTCTAGGTACTTCTAGCGACACACAAGCTAAGTAGCACTCGAGATGACCCGGAGATGGTTTAGAAGAAGAAACATCAAGAGAGAAGATTAATCTCTTTTTAAAGCAGTACAAAATAATTACATAAGAACAAATTAGATCGAAGCAAAACTTGATAATACGTAACAGAATAACAAGTGCAAGCCATGTAGAGACATAGATGAAATGGTTTAATAACAGGATAAGCAAACGCAGAAAACTTACTTAAGAGTACAAGACTAGGCTTGACTGGGTGAAAAAAAATGATCAAATGTGAACCATACAAGAGATTAAAATTTGACAATACAAAGGAGGAATGATACATTAGATAAAGGCTTAGGTCTATGTGAATACATTTATGTGTGTATGTATGTCCATGTGGGTGTATATATGCGTATGTTTGAGAGATGACCATATGCGTATGAATGGGTCGGTCCATAAAAGATGTGAGACGTATTTGTGTGGTAATCACTGATGTAGATCTGCTAGTATAAAACGCAGATGTCAGATAAAAGTAGACCAACGACTTTTTTTTAAAATATCGCAGCTTTTTGGGTCCCTTGACACCTGTTGTCTGTCAGTGTGCTAATGTCCAGTCTTTTGGATGGCCAAGGGTTCGGAAGTGGGAATGTTCGCCTCTGCCTGTATACAGGAGGGTAGTCTGAAGATGGAGTCTGCTACTAGAAGGAGTAAAAGGCAGAAGTAGAAAATATAAATACAGAAGAAATGGTGGGTGGATCAGTGTATGAAGAACAGAGTCAGTCTGTTACTAGAAGGGATTTGAGACAGATGCAATGGGTCACCCAGAGAACAGGCGGATGGAGCACAGATACAGAGATGGGCTGAGCGAACAGATACAGATGTTTTAGTGCGGAACAGAGTCTGAACAGAGTCAGAGAAAAGACTCGAACAATAGAGCGAGAACAGAAAGGAACAGACGCAGAGAGTCAGCCAGAGAGAATTACAGGTCCGAAAATGTAGCAGTCAGTTTTTTTTTTTAGTTTTTAGTAAAGGGATTTCGTTGAGATGGGTCATACAAACTACTTCCTCTCCGTAAATATTTATTTATCTTTTTGGTTTTGCTTAGTTCTTTCTTTGTGGAACCGTCGTGGACACAAGCATTTCGACTCGAGCTCCTGAAAAAGTTAACAGAGTAAAGGGTCAGACGATCATGCATACGAAGATTTTCATTTAGCGAAGTACTGGAAGTGCTCGAGCAGTAATGGGTATTGTTAAAGGAAACGGAGACAATACGAGTTCAAATGTTGGACTAGGCTGTTTGCATTTCATGCTAATACCCTGAGGAAAGGTATGAATTCAATTTTTCTCCCTCAAGCTGTCAGTAGATAGTTGGACAGACTGGGCTCTTTAACCTTGCTATGGCAACCGATCTAAGAGAAAGAAAATTGATCTGAAACATGTTAAACTTCGCTTAAAAATTGAAGCAGTGTCAAAAGCTGCTCTTGTGTATGGATTTGGTAAACCAAATAGTACTACCAATAAGTATATGCACGAATCTCAAAACGTCTTAGAAAATGACACATGAATTTTTTCAGGGATTTTGAAAGGATCCCCAAATCCTGGCCAGCTTCAGTCTAAACTTGTCGTCTGGTGGATTCTGCTGTTTCAGCCTTAAAAGCTAAAAGATTGATGAATATCTAGATATAAATAGAGAGATCAAAAAGTTATGGCACACAAGGGTGACGGTGATACAAATTGTAGTTGGTTCCTTCAAACAGTCTCCAAAGACTTGGAAAATTGACAGAAGAAATTTAAAATAAGATGAATTGTGACCATACTGATCACAGTCAGAATACTGAGAAGAGTTTTGGGGTCATGAGAAGATCCATTGTCAATCAGACTCCAGAGAAAGACCGGCAGCCAAAAGTGGTCTGAAAAACTCCTAAGGCGAAAAATAATGACAATAATCTTTTAGTAAGTTTTCTGCACGAGTAGTAACTGGTGGCCTTCACTTACGTCTGAAAGACAAGACTCCTCAGCTTTCCTGCAATATTATTTGCTGTTTGAGCCGATCTCAATAGTACGCTGGTCTAAACGACATCAATTCTTCTTTGGATTTTAATGTTTGGCGGGGGCGGACATTGTTCCGAGTGTTCTAATTATATTTGCTATCACTTAATTTTATGCATGATATCTTTTAATTTCTTTAGTATGATCTACGATGAACATTAAATAAGTTCCCAGACTTTTTTCGTATGGGCACTTTTATTGATAGTACACACATGAAACTCAAGTCCCCTTCGAAGTAATCTCCTCCGGCTGCAATGCACTTGTTGTACCGTTTCAACATCTTCTGGAAAGCCCCATGGAAGTCCTCTTGTGTGAGCGTGTCAATGAACTTCGTCACAGCCTCTTTCATCTCCTCAATTGTCTTATAACGACAGCCTGTGAGCCTAGGGAATAACCAAAAGTCACAGGGAGTAAGGTCTAGACTTTAGGGAGGCTGACGAACTGTCTTGATGTCCATCTTGGTCAAATAGTCTGTGACAAGGATGTAGTTGTGTACTGGTGGAAATGTCCGGGTGGAAATGCCACTGACCCGATTTGAAGAGTGCTGGTCTTCCGACGGAATCTCTTCCTGAACTCCCTTAAAACCTCAATATAGTAACCCTAACCCTAACCCTTTAGCCAATCAACTCTGGTGTATTGACTTCTTTACTCCTTCCACACCTCTCATCATCCCTAACAGACTCCCTGCCTTCCTTGAATCTCTCATGCCACTCAAAAACAGATGCTCGATTCATGCAAGATGCTCCAAAAGCAGTCTGAAGCATTTCATGCGTTTCTGTGGTATTCTTTTCAAGTTTAAAACAGAATTTTAGTGCATATTATTCTTCTAAAGTCTCCACACGTCCAGATTGCATTTTTGAAATTCACCAGCTTTGACAATCAGGTTTTAGTAGGGTGTCTGTAGCTGTTCATTTGAAGCTGAAATCATAAAAATTGGTCAGTCATCTCATAAGATGTATAGCAAAAACATACTGAATTTTCAAGAGTCTACGACAAATTTAATTGCCTGTACAAAAAAAGTGTTTGCTTGTTTGGGTTTTACGGCATATCAACCTTTGTAGGTTATTTAATGCCAAATTCACTTTTCTACTAATAAATAGTTATATTTCAAAAAATTTAGTTTAGCATCAGTACACAGTTTAATTGTCAAAAACATTTCTGTTTCGAGCTATTCAGTTTAGTCAAACAGTTCTAATTCAAACAATTCAGTTTAGTATAAGTACAGTTTTTGTTTACACACAACAAAATATCAAAAACAGTTTTATTTCAAACAATTCAGTTTAGCATACAAGAACTGTTCTATTTCAAGCAATTCATTTTAGCATAAGTACGCAGTTTAGTTCTATTTGACCCAAAGTAGAACTCTATAAGATGCTATCACTCCGGGCCTGAGTGGACCTGGGAGCGATGACAATGAAGGGGTACTCCACAATCCCCAAAGCTCCAGCACAACTAGAATCTCACTATCAGATTGTTTAGTGTCATATTCAGGATACTCGTTGGGGGTATTTTATTTCTCTGCAGAGATGCAGTCGTTGTATTCAATAGCCCCAGTCGACTGGGCAATATTTATCTTGCATTTCACTTTCTCATATTATTTTACTTTTAACGAGTTTTTCACTCTCTGAAATCTGAATGTAAGCTTTCTCAGATTTCGAGAATTTTTTTAGGTATCCTAGCTGTGATTTGGATGGTTTAGGCTTCTCTCTGATCTCCAGGACACCCAGACTAATTTCCCGATTCTTGCGGGCTGTTCCAAGGGCTCTAACTAGGATTGGTATTACTATCAACTTGATCCATATTTTTTTCAGCTATTTTAAAAGTGTAGTTATTTATCCAGCTTTTTCCATTCCTTCACTTTTCAGTGTGGTACACTGGAACTGCGAAATACACTAGATGACCAATTATTTTCTAGTTAATTAACTGTAGGTCTGGTCTTCTGGCTAGCTCTCCAAGACTCTTCAAGAATTCTGTGGTTTTGATGTTCTCGATTATTCCACTGATTTTCCATTCCTTCAATCTTTTTTTCCTGCTCTTGAGAACCTTTCCAAGTGCACCAACTACCATTGTCACTATTTTTTACCACCCGTATTTAGGTCCCCCGAAAGATCCAAGGATTTTTTAAACTTCTGTTCTCTTTCCTTTATTTTCACTCAGCGATCCGCTGAAACATCAAAAACCACTACTTGACATGTTTTTTCCATCTTTTTTTAAAAATTAGAACCAGGTCTGGCTTTTTGGGATATCATTGGGTCATCTATTTATATTTCAAAATTCCAGTGAATATTATGTGTCTCATTTTTCATGATGCATTGTGTTTTAATCTGATACATTTCGGAGTATGATCAAATTTTATTCTGTTGTATGTTTATCCTTTCTGCACAGCAGGGTTATCCCCTGATACAATTTCCTTCAAATGATCGTAAATTTCACAAGAGACTGCTGTTTTGAATAACCCAACTGAAGCAGTGACCACTCCTCATACACGCAACAGTTATATACGGTGTATGATTAGGAAGAGCGATTTAGACTTTGTGATTACCTCACAATGTCAGAATGAGGAGTCCATGTGGCGTAGTGATTAACGTGCAAAATCGTAGTAAGGAAGTTCGAACACCAGCTGCGCTTTTACGTTCATTTTTGGACTAATTGCTTTGGGAAAGGTATGACCTCATTTAGGCCCATCTAGGGGTTAAATAGTTCTGCTAATCTGAGATTTTTTTTTTTATTGCGGACTTTTTGTCCTCATCTAGGTTGTTTTTTTTGTTGTTTCTTCTCAGGACGTTTCGGCCAAATTTCACCTCTGGCCTTCTCCAGGTGATTTTTACCGCGACCTCGGATAGGAATGATGAGTCTTGTAACCGTATCCCCAGTAATTACAGCCTCCCGTAGTTGTTGTCTATCGCACCACATTTTTGACCAAGTAAACCTCTGGCCAGCTTGGGTAGGAATTGAAACCGCTATCGTGATGCGATAGACAACAACTATGGAAGGCAGTAATTACTGGAGTTACGGTTACAAGACACAGAATTCCTATCCGAGGTCGTGATTATTCACCTGAAGAAGGCCAAAGGTGAAATTTGGCCGAAACGTAGTGAGAAGAAACAACAAAAAAAAACTACCAAGATGAGGACTACTCTGCAAAAAAAATAAAAATAAATAAATAATTCTCAGATTAAGAAGCCTCATCTCAAAAGGATTCCCAATAAAGACAGTTCTACTAATGTTCTTCTGCAACGATGCTTTTAATAAACTTTAGGTTTGGTCTTCAAGCCAGGATTTGGTGATCAATTTTTACCTTAAACTTCCGAAGAATCGTATGAATTTCTTTTTCTTCTGTCGAACACTTTCCCCACTTTTCTGTCATGTAACCCTCGAATGTCAATGTGCCATTTATCCAAGAACACAAACGAAACACTCCACCAGAGCGAAGATATAACAAAAAAAAAATTATCCATATAGAAACAAAGAAGACATGATTAATTATAAAATATTTAAATGCAAAAAGTGATCCAAACACAAAAAAAAATAGAAAGGATCAAATTTGGGGTGATTCACTATTAATCTTGTTAGTAATTTGGAACGTTTTTCTTGAGAATTTTAAATGTCTAGTACTTTAGGAAGTTTAGATTCAGAACATTTCTATTTTGTATTTAAAAGCAAAACATGAAAAAGATGCTTTAAAGGAAATATGTTATTGTTACATTGAAATTAATACGTGACAAAATTCGGATATTTTATGAACACAGATCGTTGAGGTTCCAACATAAACATTTCAGTGGTGGTACCATTATATATGACCCATATATATACTTGAGTTAGTGAATAGTAGCATGAAAATAATGAAACTTTATGTGATCATACAGCATCAGCGATGAAGTTATGACGTCACAGTTTATTTTGGTAAATCTGATGACAGAAACCAAAACTGAGAACACTGTTCAAAAAGTGGGTGATTGATTAAAGAAATCCATCGTTCTAGAATGTTCTTTTAAAGTCGTGGGGTATAATTTAGAATAGTAACTATAAAATTAATGATAATCGACTTTTATTGCACAACGAAAAAAGTTCAATTGTTGAGAAAGGGTTACTTTAGTAGAATGTACTTACACGAGAGATTGCTTCCTCTTTTCAACTTTTCGCTATTTCAGGGTATCAGATCTGATAATAGCTGGGACATCAAAAGCAGAGTTAATCTCTATTTAAGTACATCATTAGTTGATACTATTTAATTGCGTGCATGCCTTGTCGACAAGTCTTCGAATACACTGATTTTATCACATGCAATTGGCTAAGACTCAAAAACAAAAGGTGTCTTGGGTATGATACTTGATTGTATCTGATGCTGGAGTTCTCGTTCTGAACGTCGGGTTAGTATAGAGTACTCCTTCATTACTATCACTCCCTGGTCCCTTGTGACCCAGAATTAGAGTACTTGTAAGAGTCTTATTGATGAGTCAAATAGTTTGAAAATTATTTTAGACCGTCTGCAAAAAAAAAAAAAAAAAAAAAAAAAGAGAAAAGAGAACTACACAAAAAAGGTAAATCCAAACGTACGATAGAAGATATTCCCTCACTGTTTTCTAATGGCAGTGATATAAAGATCTAAGCAGTCACGATAAAAAGCAACCGATATTAAGGAAAGAGAATTGACAAAGCTTTATTGTAAATTTCAAGATAATGTTTGGCTATTAATAATATTAATACATATAACGAAAACTCTCAAGTATGGTAGCGCCAAGCAATCAGATAAAATAAGACATTTTATCAACTTGTTAATATAAATGTTATGAGTTTGAAGTCTTTTAAGAGAGTATATTCCATTTCCCCTCTTTTATTAATGATCGTTAGAGGTGCCCGTAATGTAATGGTTATCCTCGTAGGAAATGGACATGGCGACACGAGTTCAAGTCCCGGACGAGATTGATTGCATTTCACTTAGCTCTAATACCCTTGGGAAAGGTATGAATCCAATAATTCTCCCTCCAGCTATGGGTAAATAGTAGGGCAGACTAGGTTCTTCAGCCTTGATTAGGCAACTAGTCTAGGAGAAGGAAAACTCTGAATTCAAACCAGTTAAACTCTGCTTAAAAATTAACCTTGTGTTATATCCTGTCCGAGCGGAGGGTTTGGTAAATATGGTTAGATAACTATCTAAGTTATTACAATTGATAAAAAAACTGAAATTAAGATGAAAAAATACTATTAATATTAATTATGTCCATTGTTATTTTTTTAAAGTTGAAAATGACTATGCAGGGAAAAAATTAAACTATTCTGACCAATCTATTAATGATATCAGCAACAATACCGCGAGGAGGTCTTGTTGTCACTTGATTACCATCCATCAGATATAACTTCTGTGCATATTTTCCTTATTATAACAACATGGCTATATTTATTTACGGTTGACTTTTTTCTATTCATGCCTGAATCTTTATTCATTCAATTTAGACAGGAATCCATTATTTCCTATTGATAACAAACTGAATTAAAGGTTCACATAAAACGTAAAGAAAACGGAAGTCCAATGTTACAGTACAAATAAATTAAAAATAAATCGTTCCCTGTTAGACGAAGAGCCAATTGGGTTCAGACTGACGCAACTTCCTATCGTGTCGACGTCATAGACGGTGAAGCAAGCTCTCAAAACATCCGATTTCCACCTTTACGTGACATTTTCCATGTAGTCGCTTTAATAATATTTTTTCTTTTCATAAAATTCTTTATGAAATATTAGTGTTTTTATTGCCGTCGTTAGCATCATTGAATATTTTCTTTCACCGGTTATTTTCACTGTTTTGATAACTAATGTTATTAGTTTGACTCCTGGCTAAAATAATATTTCACACTAGTGCCAAAGGTATGTGTTCGAGTCGGGATAGAAAATAAGATTTTGAATGCGGGTGTTTAATGCAAGTATGTCTTCCGGAGGCGCCCGTGACGAGAAGGCTATGGACATTTGATGTAGATTTTGTTACCTGAGTTCAAATCCAGAGCGAGTCTGTTTACATTTCACAATGCGTTAATACCCTTAGGAAGGGTATGAATCCAACTATTAACCATCCTGCTATGAGGGAATTGTAGCGCAGACTAGTTTGAGCTTGGTATGATAATCAGTCTCGGAGAAGGAAAACTCTAAATTCAAACCAGCTGTAGACCTGGAGAGGGATGGGCTCCGTTAGGTTATTTGCATTCTTTCTCAAATAAACCTTGTGCGATATTAATCTTTTAGTAAATACTGATATTTATTTTGAGTAGTTCTTGTGGTTATTAAGATCATAATCATTGTCACAATAATAATAAATATTCTTATGTATATTTCAAATTGGCTCGAGGGACTGGGGTTCAATCTCAGTTCGAATCATATCAAAGCCTCAAAAAACGATACTTGATATCTCCTTGCTTAATACTTAGTATTATAAGGTACGTACCAAGGGTGCAGTAGAGCAATTCAGGAAAAAGGAGTCATGGCTATTGAAAAGAGAGACTAGGGTCGCCAACTTTACTTTAGTTTATATATATTTAGCATACTTATTTTATTTGGTTTACAGTTTTATACTTTATCTTCATTCGAATCTATTCAATCAATATTAATAATTGGGGAGATCTTTACTTTATTTTATTTTTTTATATTATTTTACTTTCTTTTGTAAAGCTACCAAACATGATATGAATATTTATTTTATCGAAGGAAAGGTTTTATCAACAAAAAAAATATATATTCCAAAGTAGGAGTAGCGTCTTCCAATAAACAAATAATTATCAACTAGAAGCCATAATGCAGTAAGATGTAACCAATAGAACAGAATTGAAATTTCTAAACTTCAAATACAAAAAATATAGATGTACTGATATAAATAATTATTCACATTTATTTTCACTTTTTTATTGAATGCATAAAGATTTCGTCTAGCTGGATGCGTAAGGTTTTTTCGTAGCCAATTACACAAATGACGCAATATGACCCTCCATTTCTCACTTCCTCTTGTTTAACCTGCTATATATCAATAATTCCTTTCCAGAAAAATCGGAACGCATGTAAACACTCGAGCAAACGCTGACAGAAATATGTACTATAAGTAAAACAAAAGGAGGAAATGAACTCTTCAGCATTGAACATTTGCGTTTAGAGGCTTTAGATGGCATTAGCCAAATACACATGAAAGTGTGTTAAAAAACATCACGAAAATGTTCGTCACACTAAAACAAGTGCTAAAGCAGCGGGAAGTGTTAAGAATTCCTCGGTAAAATGTAAGAATTTTAGCTCTGGTCGCCGGCACCGGAGTCCTGAAACTGCAAGTTGTATACTGACTTAGGAATTCTACTTGAATGATGATATCGAGATGGCTTCTGTTTCTTCCTCATATTGGTAGTACGTCTACTGGTTCCTCTTAGGAACTATATCTAGCACACAATGAACAAAAGGTACAACGATAAACCTTAGGTCTACAATTTTTCTCTTTTCTTGCAAGGTTTAGGCATGTTTTGTATTTTCTATTTGTTTACATTTTCAGCCTGTAACTTCTTGGGCAATAACATCTACTGTAAAATTTTATTCGCCATGAGGATGGGTCCTAGAATATGCTAATTGTATCCCCTGAAGCAAGGTAGGACCACCGAAAAAGGGGTGTCCGAGTTATGACACAAGACGGCATCTGATGCGGCGGCTCGAGTTCAGTAGATCTGGTTAGTGTACAATGCCTTTTCATTGCCTTTACATCCAGGTCCATTCAGACCCAGAGTAATAGGGGATGTTAAGGTTCCATCTATGGGTCAAAAGGATCTGTTGTAAAATTATTCGTATCCGATAGGACCAGGTTAAAAAAGCGATTTATTACGAAACAGCTGTACAAATGTAATTATAACATTCAAAGAATACGATTATCTTAACAGTAGGCATAAAATAACCCTAGACTGGTTGACATGATTTTAAAATCAATCTATCAATCAGATTTTATGCATCTTGATTTTAGTAAAAAGATAATGTCAACTGGCATGAATTTTGCGATTCTTTCTTTAAGTTTCAGGAGATTTTGTTTTTTTGTAAAACATTTTCTGTTTTACGCACATGACTTAGCTTTACGTCTTTTAAATCCTACCCGGTTACATAATTATAAGTAATTCAGTTTCCTCACGATCTCATATTCATGTCTGTTCTCCGTCTGATCAATATCATTGAATTTGCTTATTATGAGTTATGCTGTCTTTCGCATGTTGTATTCAGCTCTCTTCGGTCGAAATTGCCTTAATATAATTCCTTCTCGTAGAAATATTCTCAGTCATCATTAATAGGGATTCAGTTACCAATTTTCTCCACGTTACATAATCTGAAATACAATTCCTTTAGTTTGGGTCTTGAATTTTTTGAATTTTTTTGTCAGTTTTGTTTTCTATCATGAGTTTATCGTGGCTCTATGAAATCATTTATTGTATTATTTAGTTTAAAAGAAAATACTTACTGATAAAAAAAGAACAAAATAAAAACGAAATAAATTACTCAAAATTCTCTGTCTGTGTTTTAATTAGAGTTACAACCTCGAATACGCTGATTGTATCTCCTGCAGAGGAGTAAGGTCCCTCTCACCCCAAAAAAAGAGATGTCTTGGGTAAGACATTAAAATTTAATTGATTGTGCAGCTCTAGTTCAGAAGAGAGTGAAGTACTCCTTCATTTTCATCATCCCCAGGTCTCAAATTATCCGGAGTAGTCGTACTTATTGGGGGAACCGTCATTGAATTAAATAGTTCTATTTAAAAACTATTCGTATTTGGTAGGCCCATTGGCAAAAAACTTTGAAGACACAATGCACAAAATTATACATATCAACGTACAATGAACTCGATTCCCTAACCAGTAGGTATGAAATAGTCCTTGACGGGTTGACAGGTCGTTAAAATCAATCAATCCAACAATTTGTATCAAAAGAATTTTCTCAAAAGTACGAATGATGCAGGAAAATAGCAGTTGGTTGAAATCACGTAAAGAATTTAATCGGCGAATTCCATATGAACCACGTACATTTACTAACGAATAATATTTTTGTAAAAGGCATGAATCTAATATTCCCTGGCTTTGTTGGGTTTTTTTTTAGCGCAGTTGGATTTCTTTAACCTTGTAAAAGATAATCAATCTATAACATTAGATAATGGATTAGATCAGGAGTCATACCTCACAACTATAACCATGTACTTTAAAGAGGAGCTGGGCACTACCAAGTAACTCATACTGTCCTGAGATATGCCAGAAAGAGAAATTACCTCGATGACCTAAAAGGTTATGAGAAACATTCATCTGTTGGAAGTTTGTAATCTTCTGTTTGTCTTTCTCACAAGTATTCAGTAACTTATGGCTGTCATGATTAATCTTCTATTGGCCGGTCTATAGTAATCCTTTGATAGCAGTTCTGATGCAATTTTCAATACAAACACCGTTTTCCCTTTTTAATAAAGATCAGCACATATATCAGCCCGAAGACTATAAGATGAAAAAGCATTCTTTTGCAAAACAATTATTTTTCAATACAATATTCTTAAATATCAATACATTTAACACAAGAGTCAATATTGATAATAGAGATTGGAGTAAGATTGTATCAATTGTATTCAAATACTAAATATAAATAACAGTGTGAACCTTGGGAAGTTTGCGTTATTAATCTTAGATTTTGAAACCTATTGGTAAAATATGAATGATCTATAAAGATAATCCCGAGAAATTCTTCGTAAATTTTAAAGTCTTCTTAATGGTCAAAATTTGAATGATGTATAAAGAAAACCGCAAGAAATTTAGAAATGCCACCAGAAATGCTGTTAAAGCTATAGGAACATTTTGAAATGTAATTAATCCCTGGCCCAAAACTATAAATAAAAACGTAGAAACATGTGTAGATTTTGATTTTTCTGGTGAGTTTTCTGATTTGTTCCTGGGGGTAACACCCCACAAAGCAACAGATGTACGGCCATACACCATCCATCACGAAAACTATCCAAATTAGACGAACCAGACATGCAGGACACTGCTGGAGAAGTAGGGACGAGCTCATAAGTAATGTACTCCTATGGACCCCTTTCACACTGCCAAGCAAAAGCAGGGCGACCAGCTCGAACCTACATACAGCAACTCTGTGAGGATACGGAGTGTGGCCATGAGGACCTGCCGCAAGCGATGAAGGATTGGGAGAGGTGGCGAGAAAGGGTCAGGGATATATGTGCTGATGGCACGACAACATGATGATGAATCTGATTTGAAGAACTTCTAAATAATGGTTACAGTAGAAACCATATTGAAGAAACGTAGTATCACCAATCAAATTGTAAGACTACCATACAAACTTAACTTGATTTGTGAAATGACATAAAGTTAATACGGAAGTAAAATTTTATGTTATTTTTGAGGCTCATTGAAGTGGTTTCTTTCTGGGCAGGATACAGGGAACACCGATATTAACTTTCGGAGCTGGTATAGCAACGATATATTATCCTTGAAAAATGACAAGTCCAAATCAATTTAGGACAGAGATGATAGACCCATGTGTCATGATCAGTAGGTGAAACCGTGATAACCAACAGAAGGGATTTGGTAAACATCCTGCGAACGTTGGCTGCTCTTATTTCATATTTACAAAGGCCAAAACAGCAATGGATCTGATAGACAACAAAGGAAAAGATGGACAAGGGAAAAAATGTAATCGACAGTTATTTTAAAAGCAATCGTACATAAAGATGGTATAGGAAAAGAATTATAGAAATTTGGTCAAAATCCACAAAATTTATTACATGCCAAAGACATGCCGACAAAGATGGGATGATTTTAAAGATAGGCTGTTTTTGTGATATTGAGTTACAAGAAGTATGTTGACCAGTGAGTCATAAGGAATATACTCAAAAGGATCTCCCGACAAAAACTGAAACACAAAATAATGAAAAGGAAATTACCAAAGAAACCAGATCTAGTGCAACTATATTAACATAGAAAGAGAAAAAATAGTGTTAAAAACAATCAAGAACGAAAAGATGACTTCATTACGATTCCGAAGGAAATAAGACAGGAAAAGAATTAAGGTAGAAACAGAAAAGATCAATACATTATTAAGACATATACTAACGGACAACATTATCGAACTCAACGAGCAAAACAGAGATGAAGTAGGACAGTTCCTTGAAGAACAGAAAGGATACCACAAAGGCACCAAAGGAACGCCCAATCTACTATTTATTACCAATACATTACCAAGGAGTGAAAAACGAGACGAAAATCTAGCTTTGGCGTGGATTAACTGCCAAAACGCAATCGATATAGTCCCGCTAAATGTACAAGATATCCAGTGAAGACATCAATTCATTCTTGAATATCATGAAAAACTGGAGACCGTAACTTACAACCGGATGAAAAAACTTTCCTGCGGTGAAAATCCAAAGAGGTATCTTTCAGGGAGACGCACTATCACTATTAGTATTTCTAATAGTGATGATACCAATCAATGACAAACTAAGGAAATGCATAGTTGGATTCAAATTTCACAAATCGCATGGAAAAGGTCAACCACCCAGTATACATGGATGACATCAAACTATTTGTCAAAAATTAGAAAGATTTGGAAACCCCAATACAGTCAGTGAGATATAGAGTGAGGATAGGGGACAGAATTTTGCGGAAAAAAATCTGTTATGCCAATAATGAAAAGGTGAAAACGGCAAATGACGAAAGGAATAGAACAAGAAATTCAAGAAAAATCAGAATGCTTGAGGTAAAGGAAATTTACAAATTCTTAGGAATACTGGAGAATGAAACTCATAAACTTTTCTGGGATTTGGGGATAAAAGCAGATCATCTAATCTTGACCAGAAAACCAGACCTAGTGTTAGTCAACCAAAAAAAAGAGAACCTGCCGAATAATAAACTTTGCCGTCTTGACAGATCACAGGGTGAAAATAAAAGAAAGCGAAAATGAAGAGATATTTGAACCTTGTGAGATCTGAAGAAGCTATGGAACATGAAGTTGATGATAGTACCAGTTGTGATAGGAGCACTTGGAATTATGGCCAAATCATTGGTTCACGGACTGGAATATTTGGAAATTAGAAGAAAAGCAGAGACCATCAAGAATCCAGCAATATTAAGATCGGCTAGAATACCGAGAAGAGTCCTGGAGACTTGAGTAGACTTGCTATCACTCAAACTCCGTCAGCCGAAGTTTGCATGAAAAACTTTGATAATGATAGTTAAATAATAATAATTGGCGAGAACTTTAGTCTTATACAGAAAGAATATTGTTTTTTTATCATTTAATTCTTTATACATTTTCCTACGTATTCTCTATCATCAGAAAAAGGAAGGGAACGACATTCTCATAGTATTTGTAATTAAACTGGTTTAATGTGGAAAGACTGCTCATGAAGCTGAGCTGAAAAATTGGAGGCGTCTGACCAGAACCTGCTGAATTATGCCGTTCACTCAACCGCAGTTTGGGTCAAATTCTTCCAACCAAAATAGGAAATTATCTTAGAATCAGTGCCATGACGTCATTATGCTCCACTACTCTCAATAGAACGAGTGTCTTGTATGTTTTGTATGTAAACACAACAGGCACACCCTTCTCATAAGAGTAAATAAACTTTCGACAAGGGATCTTTATCTCAATACTGAACTAATTCTTGACAGGGTTTTTTTTAATGCTACAGTCTTTGCCCTTCGTTTGACTGGAATGAAGGTAGAAACTTCAGAAATGATCGTTGATATACTTTTTGGTTTCTGGTAATGAGGCTGGAATACCATGTTTAAACTATTAATTATCTTTCTTTTATTAATTTTCATAAGAAAATAAAGATAATAACTTAGTATGATTAATTCACATTCAAGAGATTTATTCTGATTTGAACACCTACATTTAAACCTAATTGATAATATCTGATTAACGGTGAAAATTATTTTAGCAAGACTATTCGTGATTTAAAAAATATATTTTCATGGTTGGATATTTTTATAATATACGATTCGGTATATCTTTCTGTAACATGGCTTACTAGAACGTAATTCTAATGTTAGAGAAGAATCGGATTGAAGGGGCTCATTCAGATTTAGCCTATGAGTAAAATAAGAAATTTAATGGCAATTACTCCTCCCTGTGTTCGATTTATATACATTTCAATTTTGATAGCTCAACAGCAAAACATTTGACTTTCTACCAAAAGCAAACACCATTTATATGTATATATATATATATATATATATATATATATATATTTCTAAAATATCCAGTCAGTATCCAAGGACAGTAGGTGTGGATTATTCTTTACATAGAATATATGAGGGTAATCATATAAATCTATGAGAGTGCTCAATGTATGGCTATTGTTAATTCCCTATTTCTTCTCTAGGGTATAACAAAATTCACATTCAGAGTGAATATAGTACAAGGGAGACTTTTGAGTCTCCATTTAAATGTATTATATATATATATATATATATATATATATATATATATATATATATATATATATATATATATATCACTCAGCGAGATAAGGCACACTAAGAAATTCGCTTAGCGTAACGGCTATCGTCGTAGAAAATGAAATTTGCGAATTGTTCAAATTCTCGAGGGGGTTGTTAGCCTTTGAGTTTGCGCTAATGTTCTTGGGATTGACATGAGTAGTCGGACTTATTGGGCTTTTTAACGTTGGATGGTCAACAAGTTAAAATCTGTATTCAAACCAGCTGAACTTACCTTCAAGATTAACCATTGTATCGCATCCTGTCTATAGTGGAAGTTTTGGGAACCTGTTTTCCCCTTCTCTCTCCTCGGTCTGTGACAGGTTATACCAGGTTATATAGTATCAGTAGCCATGAATGAGTTTTCATTTTACCTATAATCAAAGTTCAAATCTAGTTTTGGTTAAGCAGAGCTCACGAGCGCAACAGTAGTATTTACACATAAACGGGACGGAAAGAGGATTCATGTATTACACAGATGCATTATAGCAAAGATAATGCAATCTTTGTCAGCAAGAATTTGAAATCCATACCTTTGACTTTTTTCCACAAACCATATATTATTACCTCCTCCAATTTCTTAACGGGAATGGAAATATATTCAAATGCTACACAATTGATTCTCTACTATAAAAGCAAATTGAGCGTGCAATTTAGTTACGTCAAAGTATTCTTCTTGCATTAAATTAATTTCCAGACTTTTTTCGTATGGGCACTTTTATTGATAGTACACACATGAAATTCTAGTCTCCTTCGAAATAATCTTCTCCTGCTGCAATGCACTTGTTGTACCGTTCCAACAACTTCTGGAAGGCCTCGTGGAAATCCTCTTGTGTGAGCGTGTCAACTACCTTCGTCACAGCCTCTTTCATCTCCTCATAACGACAGCCTCTGAGCTTAGGGAATTAGCAAAAGTCACAGGGAGCAAGGTCTGGACTATAGGGAGGGTGATGAACTGTCTTGATGCCCATCTTGCTCAAATAGTCTGAGACAAGGATGGAGTTGTGGACTGGTGTATTGTCCGGGTGGAAATGCCACTGACCCGATTTGAAGAGTGCTGGCCTCTTCCGACGGAATCTCTACCTGAACACCCTTAAACCCTCAACATAGTCACCCTAATTGTTTGGCCAATAAACTGTGGTGTATTGACATCCTTACTCCTCCCACACCTCTCATTATCCCTCACAGACTTCCTGCCTTCCTTGAATCTCTTATGTCACTCAAAAACTGATGCTCTATTAATGCAAGATGGTTCAAAAGCAGTCTGAATCATTTCATACGTTACAGTAGCATTTTTCCAAGTTTAAAAAAAAAATTATTGCATATCATTCTTCCTCATGTCCAGATTGCATTTCTGAAATTCACCATCTCTGACAATCAGACTTTAGATGGGTATATTTCAATTCCTGCTGAAGCTGTTTTTTTGAACGTGAAATCATAAAAATTGGTCAGTCATCTCATAAGATGTATTGCAATAACATACTGAATTTTCAAGAGTCTACGACAATTTTAAATGCCTGTGCAAGAAAATTCTGGAAACTTATTGAAATCACCACGTATTTCAGTTTTTTACTCTCTTTCATGCTTTTATTTTATACTTCAAAATATCTAAGGAAAGATAACATTATATTCTAAATGACAGATGAGTATCTGAAGAGAGTTCATATTACATCCTAAATGTTTTGCTGTAATATATATCTCAAGGAATATAACATGTAATAACAGGTGATAAATAAATAACTAAAGAGAGATAAAATCATATCCTTACTGAGTTGCTGTAATATATATCTAAAGCGAAATACCATTATATCGTTACTGTATTGTTGTTATATATATCTAAAGTAACACGAAATTATAACTAACAAGCAGATAAGTGTCTAAAGTGAGATGGAATTATATACTTGCGGTATTTCTCTGATAAGCACGTAAATAGTGATAACATTATAACTTATTTAGAGAGCTATATATTTTTATGAGCGATAACATTATTTCCTTTGCTGTATGGGTGCACTACATAGACGCTAACTAAACGGCTGGAGAAGAAGCTAGACGGCAATTATACAAGAATGTTGCGAGCAATATTGAACAAGTCCTGGCGACAACACCCCACAAGACACCAATTATACGGCCACCTGCCTCCTATCACGTAAACTATCCAAGTTAGACGAACCAGACATGCAGGACACTGCTGGGAAAGCAGGGACGAGCTCATAAGCGATGAACTCTTATGGACCCCCACATATGGCCGGGAAAAAGCAGGACGACCAGGAGGAATATCCATTCAGCAGCTATATGATGATACGGGAAGTAGCCCTGAAGACCTGTCAGAGGCGATGAACGATAGAGAAAAGTGACGAGAGTGGGTCAGGGATATCCGTGCTAGAGTCACGACATGATGATGATGATGATGATGATGCTATGTATCTAAAGAAAGATATCATTAAATTCTAATTGTATTGCTATGGTATGTATCTAAAGAAAAATATCATTAAATTCTAATTGTATTGCTATGGTATGTATCTAAAGAAAGATATCATTAAATTCTAATTGTATTGCTATGGTTTGTATCTAAAGAAAGATATCATTAAATTCTAATTGTATTGCTATGGTATGCATCTAAAGAAAGATATCATTAAATTCTAATTGTATTGCTATGGTTTGTATCTAAAGAAAGATATCATTAAATTCTAATTGTATTGCTATGGTTTGTATCTAAAGAAAGATATCATTAAATTCTAATTGTATTGCTATGGTATGTATCTAAAGAAAGATATCATTAAATTCTAATTGTATTGCTATGGTATGTATCTAAAGAAAAATATTATAATATTCAATCGAAGAATATTGCTATTATATGTAGCTAAAGAGAGATAACATTACATCCAATTAAGGTCCATGTAGCCTGATGGCTGAGCTGCAAGATCGTAGCAAACGAGTTCTATCTCCAATTGCACTGTTATATTCACCTTAGGACTAATACCCTGGAGGAAGGTTGGAACCCCCTTATCTCCCGAGGCATGGGTTAAACTATACCACTACCTCCCTTCAAAGTGGATGGCTTCGGAATTAAAGAAGTCACAACGGTTGATATGCCTTTTAATAAACGAAGTAATATAAAACAAAACCAAATAGTATATCTAAATTACTTTTATTGTTATATGAATCTAAGTGCGATAAAATTATATATTTTCTGTGTTGCTGAGATGTGTATCTAAAGGTAGATAATACTGAAGCCAAACTAACTGCTTTGCTAAATTTATCGAAAAAAATAAGATTATATTTTTTTAAAGTTTGGTTTGGGTTGTTGGGTTTTATGGCATATCAATCTTTGTAGGTTATTTAACGCCAAATCCATTTTTATTTAAATAATCAGTTCTATTTAAAACAATTCAGTTTAGCATGAGAACACAGTTTAATTGTTGAAAACATTTCTATTTCAAACTATTCAAGCAGTTATATATAACAATTCAATTTAATGTAAGTACAGTTTGAATGTCAAAAACACTCAATTTCAAACAATTCAGATTAGCATATGTACGCAGTTTAAATGTAAATACACTTCTAGCTATTCAGTTTAGTCAAGCAGTTCTAATTCAGCTAATTCAGTTTAGTATAAATACAGATTTTGGTTACACACAGATAGTTGTCAACAGAGTTCTATGTTAAACAATTCAGTTTAGTGTAAATACAGTTTCAATGTCAAAAACAGTTCTATTTCAAATAATTCAGTTTAGCATAAGCACGCAGTTTAAATGTAATTACGGTTTAATTGTCAAAAAACAGTTCTATTTCAAGCTATTCAGGTTAATCAAACAATTCAGTTTAGCATAAGTATGCCGTTAGTTCTATTTAACTCATAAATAGGGACCTATCAGGTGCTACCACTCCGCCCCAGAGTGGACCTGGAAGCGATGACAATGAAGGGATACTCCGCATTCCCCAAAGCTCCAGCATCACTGGAACCTCACCATCAGATTGTTTAGTGCCATATCCAGGACACTCATTGGTGGGGGCGTCCTACCCCTCTGCAGAGGTGCAGTCAGTGTATTCTACAACCCCAGCCGACTGGGCAATATATTTTTTATAAGAATGTTGCTGTGATGTGTCGCTTTTGAAAGAATACATAACAAATTGTATTGCTTAATGCAACAAAGATTTGGTTTGGTTTTATGGCACATCGACCATTTTAGGTTATTTAATTCCAAATCCCGTTTATATATATATATATATATATATATATATATATATATATGTATATATATATATATATATATATATATATATCAAATTTATTTAAAAAAAGATAGGCCCACGAAGATAATTGTATTTTTTAAATTTATTTATTTTGTTCTTGTATACATGTTATATATGTGTATGTTTCCGGCTTGATGCTTTCGTCAGAGAACATATGTGACACAAGGTTTTGTTAATGGGGTTCTCAATGAGACTTGAACCCATTCTGGTTCCCAGTTTGAATATTTTTCCATTTGGTTGTAGGTTTTATATAGAAGTTATTCTACCTTTTTCTTAAAGTGTGTTTACTTTAGTTTGCTTTACCCCTTTTTGATATTTGAAAGGTTTTTTTCATTGTGTGTGTGTGTGTGTTGATACAAACATAGACAATAATATAATGTCAAAAATCACAAAATTCTGCAAAATACACGACAGATCACTAATCAAAAAAGAAAAAAATACTTCTTAACAAACAATATCTCCATAACCAGTAACTTCTACGGACTATCAAAAATTCACAAGTCCAAACAGATAAAAAATGCTGTTGAAACACAAAAATCCAAATATATAGAAATCCCAAACCCCAGTGACCTCAAATTTAGACCCAATGTAGCAGGACCGTCGTGCCCGACTAATAGACTTAGCAACCTAATAGACATCTTACTACAACCTTTCCTAAATAAAATTTAAAAAAAAATTATTTTATTTTTCTTCTCTTTGTGTATGTGAGTGAGCCTTGGGGATTCTTTTTTGTGTGTGGCATTCTCGTTTTAAATTTACTGGTAAATCTTCCCTCCCTTTTTAATAGTTTTTGTCTGTGTATACGTGTACATAAATCTAGGTATGTTTGTGTGTGTGTGTGTGTGTGTGTGTGTGTGTGTGTGTGTGTGTTTCCAGCTTAATGCTTTCGTCTGAGAACATGTCTGGCATAAGGTCTAGTTAACAGGTATTCCATGAGATTTTGACTTACTCGTATTTGTAATTTGAATGGCTTTTAATCACTAATATTTTCTGTATATATATATATATATATATATATGTGTGTGTGTGTGTGTGTGTGTGTGTGTGTGTTTATTTCTATTTGTGTGTATGTGTACGACTTATCTTTTATTTAACTTTGTTTTAAATTTATTAATAAAATACCCTTTCCATTTTCTTTTACAGTAGCGTGAAGTCGTTGGTTTGATAAATTGGCATTATTTTGAATTTACCTCAGCTGCATTGGTATAAGAGTTTCGAAACATTTAATTTTCTGTTTTCTTCTATTTTGAAATTAATCTTGTGTAGTGATGTCTTTTGTATTAAGTGATTGTGTTCACCCTATGTATATTTCTTCGCTACATTCAATTATGTAAACTACATTTCTGAGTTACAGATTAAGATTTTATTTATTTTGAATTTGGTTTCTGGGTTTTTAAAAGTATAGGATTTACCTTCTATAATTATATCACATATATTGCATCGTTTATTTTTGCTTTTGGTTACTCCTTATGTCGTGTTTTCTCCGAATGTAGAAGAGGTGAGTATTCTTTTCACATTTTTGGTTTGCCTCTATTTTTGTTGTATGTTGTGACGTATGCTAGGAGTTTCTCGCTGTTGTGTTTTCTCGGGTTCCTTAATTCTCTTTGGGGTATTTTTCTGCTTATTACAACCCTTTATTTATTAGTGTTGTTGGATATCCTCTCTGGTGTAGGGTTGTGTGTAGTTCTTTAAGCGTGTTTTTTTAGGTTTTTGTCGGTAATTATTTTGTGTATTCTTCGTGCTAGTGTGTAAGGGATGGATTTTATAGAGTTTTTTGGGGCGGGGGCTTCTGAAGGCGAGGTATCGTTGTGTGTTGATTTGTGGTAGATATCTGTGATGATTTGGCTATTTATATTATAAGAATGTCTAAAAATGGTAATTCTTTTGAGCTGTGTTTCATGGTAAATTTTTGAGAGTGTAGATTTTGTAGTATGTTGTGTAATTCGTTGACGTCTCCCAATAGTCATTTCCAGAATATGAAGCAATTATCCGAATATCTTTTCCATGATATGGTAAATTCTTCTTTTATGTTGTTGCCGTATTTTTTACCTATTATTTCATATAGATTTTCTTCTAAATATGCTAGGGTTAGGGTAGCGTATGTTGGCGCCATTTTAGTTCCCAATGCTGTTCCTAGTGTCTGGATAAAGTTAATGTTATTGAATTGGAAGGAGTTATTATTAAGGATTATTTCTGTACCCTCTATATCTTTTTTGTTAAATCTTGGGTTTAATGTGTCTGGGTATTCATCTATCCAAAATGACATGACTTGTTTTCCTAATTCATGGAGGATATTGCTATATAGGTTTGTGACGTCAAATGAGACTGTGTGTTGGGATCAATTTTTCTGGTGAGGAGTTTAAAAATCTATTTTGTCCTTAATATAGTTTTTTTTTAAAATTTTATTTAGGAAAAGTTGTAGTAAGATGTCTATTTGGTTGCTAAGTCTACTTGTCGGGCACGACGGTCCTGCTACATTGGGTCTAAATTTGAGGTCACTGGGGTTTGGGATTTCTATATATTTGGATTTTTGTGTTTCAACAGCATTTTTTATCTGTTTGGACTTGTGAATTTTTGGTAGTCCGTAGAAGTTACTGGTTATGGAGATATTGTTTGTTAAGAAGTATTTTTTTTCTTTTTTGATTAGTGATCTGTCGTGTATTTTGCAGAATTTTGTGATTTTTGACATTATATTATTGTCTATGTTTGTCTCAATTAGTTTGTAGTTAGTTTCATCCTTTAATATTTCTTAGATCTTAGTTTTGTAGTATGTTTTATCTAAGATGACTTCGGCTCTTCCATTGTCTGCGTTTTTTTTTTATAATTATGTTTTCATTTTCCTGTATATTTTTAAAGCTTGTTTTTGTTTTTGTGAAAGGTTACTTTTTGTTATTTTTTTCTTTTAGGTTGATATTCCATAATTTTTCGAAAAATGTGTTTAGTTCACTATTGTTGTTTTTGTCTGGTAAGAATTTTCAGGTTCACTCAGGCCCGGAGTGGTAGTTACTGATAGAGTCCTATCTATGGGTCAAATAGAACTAAACTGTGTACGTATGCTAATCTGAATTGTTTGAAATTGAAATGTTTTTACATTTAACTCTGTGTAAATTGTTTGAAATAGGATTTAGTATTAAATAACCTACAGTGGTTGATATACAATTAACCAAACCAAACCAAAACTATTCTTTCTTCAGATTTAAATGGTTTCAATTATTCTTATTTAACACAACTAATTCTATTCAATATTAATAATTTCTTTGTACAAAGGGAAGTGATTAGAGCACTGATATTTAACACTAAGTTTCTATTCAACATTATTCATTCATTTGCACATAGTCAAATGTTTTCAAGTATTGCTATGTATACCAATAATCTAATATAGATACACAGTTAAAGGGTTTCAAATATTGCCTTTTAACATTAATAACTCTATTCAACATTAATAATTCGTTTGCTCTCAGTTAAATGATTCTAATATTGATATATATCAAGAAAAAATCAATTCTTCACTCATAAAATCGATCAAACAGATCTAATTCTAACCATTTAATTTAGCATTAGTCATTTGTTTGCACACCGTTTAAATTACAAGCAGTTGTATTTGGCCCATACATAGGACCCTAGTAGGTGCAACCACTCTTGCTCAGCGTGGACCTGGGAGCAATGGCAATGAATTGGTACTCCACATTTGCCAAAACTTCAAGGCTGGAACTGCAGCATCACATTGTTTAATGTCATATCTAGAACCCTCGTTGGGAAGGGTCTCACCTCTCTGAAGCGATGCAGTCGGTGTATTGTACAACTGTAGCCGACTGGGCCGGCATCTAAGAAAAATAAGATATCCTAATTGTATTGTTATATATATAAAATGAGAGATAGCATTATATCCTAACTGTATTGTTATGATATGTACCTAAAAAAGGAAACATAGTATTCAAAAGTAGAAGGTTGCAACGATATGTATTTAAAGAGAGATAACATTTTATACTAATTAATTGTATTGCAAATTTTTGTATCGAAAATTAAATCCCATTAATTCCCTACCAATAATATGTAAGGTATTGTCATCAGAGTAATATCATTACACCCTAATTGAGTCGCGATATCATGTATCTAAAGAGAAGTAGCATTATATTCGATATAATTGCATTACTTTTTGTATCTAAAGAGAAGAAATTGTTCACCCAAATAGACATGTATTACAAAAGAATGGAATTATATTCATTGTATAGCTATGATTTCTAACCACAAATAGATAACATAATATTCAAACAGATAGGTGTGTAACTAAAGAAAGATAAAATTATGTCCGAACGAATAATATTGTTGGTCTAATGAGTAGACTGTTCGCAAAAAGTCCGGAACACCGGGGTTCAATCCCAGGTCGAGTCATACCGAAGTCTCAAAAAATGGTATTTGATGCTGCCTTGCTTAACACTCAGCGTTATAAGGTAAGGATCAAGAGTAAAATGAAGCAATACAGGGAATGAAGTAGCGCCCTCTCCTACATCTCGGTGTAGTTGCTTATAAAAAGGGAGCAGTGGGGCCACCCTCGACTAAGGTTGCCAACTTTACTTACTTAAGTATAGAAAGAGAGATGAAATTATATCATAATATCTATGTATCTAAAAAGTGATGCTATTCTATCCTTAGTGGAAGACCCGTGAGGTAGTGCTGGATTGCAAAGTCAAAGACAATGAATTCCAGTCGTGTTATGAATTCACTTTTGGACCTTTGAAAAAGATATAAATCTCCCTAATTCAAACAGCTGTAGATTAACTTCTTACAATACTACTCTTTTTCTACAAGGATGGCTTTAGCATTAAATAACTTACAAAGATTAATATCACATTAAACAAAGGAACCAGACCAACCAAATCATTCAATCTTTTCAAATAAAATATCGTAAATAGTTAATATCAAACACGTGAATATCTTATAAACATATTTCCGAGGTGATATCAATCCTACTATTCCCTCAAAGATGCGGTCGCGTTGATACTGCTGTATGGATGCACTACGTGGACGCTAACTAAG
This sequence comes from Sepioteuthis lessoniana, assembly GCA_963585895.1. Lineage (NCBI taxonomy): Eukaryota > Metazoa > Mollusca > Cephalopoda > Myopsida > Loliginidae > Sepioteuthis > Sepioteuthis lessoniana. The sequence goes on from OY757911.1 coordinate 97,058,245, forward strand.
CGTATAGAGAAAAAGCTTGATGGCAACTACGCAAGAATGCTGCGAGCAATATTGAACAAGTTCTGGAAGCAGCACCCCACAAAGCAGCAGCTGTTCATCCACTTACCACCCAATCATGAAAACTATCTAAGTTAGACAAACCATACATGCGGGACACTGCTGGAAAACTAGGGACGAACTCATAAGTGACGTACTCCTGTGGACCCCTTCACATGGACGAACAAAAGCAGGACAACCAGCTAGAACCTACATACAGCAGCTCTGTGTCGATACGGGATGTAGTCCTGAAGACCTGTCGGAAGCAATGGACAAAAGAGATGGGTGACGAGAAAAGTTCAGGGATATCCGTGCTGATGGCGTGAGATGATGATGATGATGATGGCAATACACAATGAAACTACTAATAAAATTAACGAAAAAACAAAACTATTGAGTTGGGTAATTAGCATGTCAAGTTCAGAATAAAACACCACCTAATTTACTTTCCCTTACTGTGAAAACAAAGATTCGCAATCATTAAATATTACCACGAAATTTTGACAATCGTTAAGGATGCAAAATGCGCTGTCAATTGATAAATGGAATATTCATAACTGAGGGAACAAGAGTATATCATGACAATCCCATTGTTTTCAAAGAAAACTTATAAGGAGAATGTCAAGGCTATAAAAGCAGCAAGCAAAATGTACACATGTTTATAGTCGCTACGTTTTACGTAAGTAAATATCGTATGAAAGTATTTTCTTGATTGATGGTTAATTGACATTTCTCAGATCCTTATTACTTTTCTCTTGCTTGAATGTAGCGGAGGTATTTGTTAAACAAAGTCTACTTTCCTAGTAGGCAAAAAATGGGTGACAGATTTTAAGCCATGGATTCTAAATTTCTCCTTATTTGAAAGAAGCAAGTTTCCAAGTTATTTTTGATTGTTTTATTTAGTTTACCTGACTCTACCCAAGGGAGTCCTGTTGGCGTGACTTATAATTCGTGAACTGTATCCACAGCAGAAGGGCAAGAACCCACCAAAAAACGGTTGTCTTGGTTATGCCATTAAAATTAACTTGATCATATTTAGCCAACCCCTCCGCTCGGGCAGGATATGACACAAGGTCAATTTTTTTAAACAGAGTTTAACAGGTTTGAATTCAGAGTTTTCCTTATCTTAGACTAGTTGCCTCTCCAAGGCTAAAGAACCTAGTCTGTCCTACTATTTACCCATAGCTGGAGGGAGAATAATTGGATTCATACCTTTCCCAAGAGTATTAGTGCTATGTGAAATGCAAACAGTCTCGTCCAGGATTTGAACTCGTGGCGCCGTATCTATTTCCTGCGACGATAACCATTACAGCACGGGCACCTCCTTTACCCAACCCCTCCACTGGGGCAGGATATGACACAAGGTCAATTTTTAAAATGAACTTGATGGTGAGACATCAGTTCGAGAAATCTGGCGTGTATAAAGTATTCCTTCATTGTCATTGCTCATAGTGTAATATAATGGCCGAGGGATTTTGTTTTATATATCTTGCCTTTCGGTTTAGTTAGGCTGAGAACCTTTCACTTAGCGCATGGGTTTGTTTGGCGCAAACCTGAGCGTAGGTGTTCAGGTGCGCGCGGAGCGGACGTGTCATTCAGAGAAGTCACAATAGAAACCCCAGATAGCAAATGTGACCGCAGGATGTGAATGACGTCATGCACCGGGAGCGTGCGCGGAGGAGTTTTTGGGATTTGAAAAAAGTCAGTTAGTTGAGTTTCTGCCTCAGAAGAAGACGGTTGACTTTCGGAGCTCGGCGAGACCTTGGGGCGGGTGCTGCACCGTGTGGGGTTGGGTGGGGGGTTATATGAAAAAGTCGTCATAGAAAGATTGTGCCTATCTATCTTCTTATGTCGAAAAACCTTTTAACTCAAAGGTAATAAAAACTTTCGTACCTGAACTAAGAAGTCATAAGTGTTTTTTTTTTGTGTTTCGGGATTCCTATGTTATCTATATATGAGTTATGAACATTCTATGTACATTTCACACATCCGTATATATGCTTATTATGGGTATCTATAGGTACCATAGATCGACTCCAACCGTTTGATGGGTTTTTTCTTCACTGTAGGGGATGCAGTAAGCGTATTCTAAGCCCTGATTACTGGGCGAATCAGAAAAGAGGAAGGAGTTAATTATCCTGATGATATAAAAATATCCTCACTACTCTTTTAATCCCCCTATTAAGAATAATTTCCTTTCGTGGTCCCACATAACACATAACGTTTCAGTTGGAGTGGTGATACAGACTCGTTTGGGAAGCGATATAAGCATAACATTGAAGTATTTTTTGCTAATAAACATAGTAGAGAGGTAAACTTTAATGCTTCCAAGCAGCTACTGATCATATTATAGATTGAAACTGAAAACGGTTGTTTTTTTTTCCTTAATTATCTTATTATTGATATTGATACCTAAAAGAATCAATATAGGTTTGAATATATAATTACTATATAGAATGAAATTAATGTTTATACGTCAAGGTGCGCTTATTTTCGCCTGTTACATATATGAGAAACATAGAAATAATAGAATCCTGTCCTCTTTGGTTTTGAAGGAAACAAACATTTTTTTTTATTAAAAAAGGAGTTGTCATAGTGATCCTATTGATGGACGATACAATAAATGAGGATAAGTCTACTTAATTCTTGGAATTCAAATGCATGTTTAGTTTGAACAGGGAAGAAACTCATTGCAAAGCTATTTAATATTTCTCCTAAAAATGAATACATTGCAGGCTGAAATGAAAGCTAGAAAGATTTCCTTTCCAAAGATGCACCCAATTTGTCTCCATCAATTATTGTCCTATAATTCTTGTAATACTAATCTTTTTGATAGACAGCAAACAATTTATTCTCGTCCTGATTTTCATTAAACAACATGCAGATAAAATGCTAATATTTGCAAAATATATTTTTCAATTATAAAAAAAAATAGGGGATTGGTTGATTATCAATTTTTATTCCATCAACTCCGAAATATCTATTTTGTTCGAGTGGAAAATTACTAAAGTAGAGAAGATATACAGCAACGAAAAAATGGTAAAGAGAGTGGACTGCAATAAAAATAAATATTATTTGCCCATTTTCATCAGTAACAATGATCAATAGTATACTTAAGCCGACAATTATGATTTTTTTTCTTTTTCAATGCTAACTCCACATATTTGGCGTTTAAAATTTTTTTTTCTTTTTTTTTTAGAAATTAGGGAAAACCACTTCGATAGTTGGTCAGAGCGGACTGAAAGTCAGTTCGTATTCAAATATGAGAGAAGTTGTACAAGCAATGTTGTGTGTTTGAGCGTAAGAGAGTGTATCAGACTATCAACCTGGACAGTCAAGAAAGTTTTACTCTCCCCGTCTCTCTCTCTCTCTCTCTCTCTCTCTCTCTCTCTCTCTCTCTCTTGCTACAAAAATTAATCATATTTTGATCAGTTATTGACTAATGAATATTGAGAGATAAATAAAGATGCCTTGTGTTTATGTCAGTGTGTCTTAACGTAACAAGAGAAATACCTTTTATCCTGAAAGAAATCAGGAACCTGCTTGCTTCTCGGAAAACGATAGGAGAACAAAAATTCGACCAGCCTTTGCATGAAAGACATGTAAAGAGCCAATCTTTGAAAAATTCACTCGTAACCTTGCAGTCCGAAGTGGCTATACATCACACAGTTCTCAGAATATAAATTACACAGCCGTTTGCCCTCTACACAAATTTACGGTGCCCACGAAAAATTCGTCGTTATAGGGTTACTTACGATAGTCCGATTTGATAAAACGTGACACAGAGAACGGTACGGTAAATTGCTTGGTATCAATTATATATATGAGCATCAAGTTAGATTTTGATGACAAGGATTAACATGTAACATTTTTACTGGTCAATCAAGATGATTGATTACGAGAGAAAAATTGCCCTGTCAGCTGGGACTATCGAATACACCGACTGCTTCTCTGCAAAAGAGGAAAGACCCCCCAATGAGTGTCCTGATATGACACTAAGCAAACTGATGGTGAGGTTCCAGTAATGATGGACCTTTGGGGAACGCGGAGTACCTTTTCATTGTCATTCCTCCCTGGTCCATTCTGACCCGGAGTGGTAGCACTAGATAGAGTTCTATCTATGGGTTAAATAGAACTAAAATGCGTACTTATGCTAAACTGAACTACTAGAAATACAAATGTTTTGACATTTAAACTGCCAACTCATGCTAAACTGAATTGTTTTAAATAGAACTAATTACTTATATAAAAATTGAATTTACATTAAATAACCTACAAAGGTTGATATGCCATGAAACCCAAACAACCAAACAACAACATAAATCATAACATGATGGAAAAAAACATAACTTGAAACAATATTTTCAACTACACTATATTAAAATGATTTTATCATGCCAGTTCAAACCACGTAGTTCTTAAGAGTCGAATATCACTTTCCTCAAAAAAATTATTTTTCATTTGTTTTCTTTTTCGTTTAATTTTGTTTAATGGCATATCAACCTTAGTGAGTTATTTAATGCCAAAGCTATCCTTGTAGAAGAGATGTAATATTACTATTCAACATATAGCTGGAAGGATAAAGGGCCTGAAAGTAAAGGAAAAAGCGAAACTGGGATTCGGAATTGTTTACGGCAATATCACAGTCCATCTGGTTAGTGATTACGCCACCTGCACTCCTCCTTTCTGTTTGATTACTTAATGCTATCGTAATTTTAATCATGCTTTTTATTGATCGCACAAGGTTTATCTTTTCTATGTCACCAACAATGATTAGTTTTAACTATATTTATTTATTAAATCATTAAGTTATTTTAAATTCTAAATTGATGCAATATATTTCTTTTATTCATACCATATCTTAAAAGAGTATATAATTAATTAGTCTCACTTTTATAATTTACTATGTATCTTTGTAAAATCTCAGTTATGAATCCTCCACTTGTACATAATGTCCTGATTTTAACTGGTCAGAGGTTAAACTTCATATAATCAAAGAATATAAGAAAAAGAGTCAAAAATAATGAGGCTAGTATTTCTTATCTGGTCAGCATATTTTAAATTCCTTTTCACTATAACCTTTCGACAAACATCTTTCTTCTGAAGTATTTTTAGTAAACCTAAAAGAATAGATTATTTTTCATTTAGAATTAATGTAATTTTCCACTGACTTTATCATATCCACAGTTGCGTAGACATATATATATATATATATATATATATATATATATATATATATATATATATATATATATATATATTTGAACCCAAACAATCTTGTATATACTTCGAGAAAGATACATACACATTTATATATCACTATGAACTCAGTCACAATCAATTCTAACACAAATTCGTAGATGTGGAAGTGGTTTTGCTTTATACAGTGGACTGGCAGTCAGGATTATATATATATATATATATATATATATATATATATATATATATATGTGTGTGTGTGTGTGTGTGTGTGTGTGTGTGTGTGTGTGTGTGTGTGTGTGTGTGTACTACATTATTAAACACAACGGAACTAAAGTATCTTAGATGTTAACTTTTCAACACTGTCCTCCTTAAGATATATTCACTAATTTGATTGAATTTTCTACAGGGTTTATATATCTACAGATAAACTGATTCATGTTTCCCAGTCTTCAAGAAACATGATTTTTGGATGAGAAACTGATAAAAATTTTACAGATATAGCTCTCATCATTCGCTCTCTATTCTCCCATATATACCCAACAGTACAGAGGTCGGAAAATTGTAGTTTATCAGAGTTTTCTTATCATAGATTCTTTTCAGCTATTGTGAAAATTTACTCGTATGTCATGTGACATTAACTGCTTGAAAAGGTTTGTTCTTTAATCCTTGCATAATGAAAATAATTTATTCTCCAGTGAGTCATAGTATTTGCATCGATCGAGAGGATTTGAATTCGAAATTGTTTTCAATCTTCCTGTTTTGCAAACCATAACTCTGTTGATGGGCCTTAGAATAAGTTGTCTTCCTTGCAAAAGGGTAAGATTCTAGATTTCCTCTGATGGTGAGGCTCCAGTTCTAGAGATCTAAAATGCAGGAAGTACCACTTCATTGCCATTACTACCCAATCCACTCTGACCTTGAGAGGTAGTACTTGTGTATCATTACATACCAAATAGACGGTTTTAACTTTACACATCACATATAGAAGTTTACAACGCTAGGGTGATCCACTGGCAAGGTCTCAATAGACGTTTGTACTACTACTGATACACATAGTCATTTGCACCACTACATATCGAACTGGTTTATGAGTGTAGCGCTATGTCTTATGTGTCAGTAGAACCTCGTTATAACCATCACCAAGAGAAAAAGTGACGAACTCACTAAAACCCCGTCTTTGCTAATACAAAAATTTATTCGCCACTACACTTTTTATTATCCGTCAAGAAAGGAGAAACACGTTTGTTTCATATGTGTTTCTCCTGAGTCGACCGCGTGAGCAAGACAAAGAAAAACAAAATGTATTGAGAAGAAAGAGAGTAGCAACAGACCTTGACTTTTCTTTCACATTTATTGTTGTAAATCTTACACATGCTTCTTCATGGGGTCCGTCCTCACTGACTCACGTCAGAGGTGAGACCGCTTTTCGGAGGTCACTCCAAAATGGCTACCACAACTTCCGTCTGTCTTCACATCGTTGAGTCTGGTGTCCAACTGATAGTCTTTACCGCGTCGCGTCCAGCAAACCAACTAAGTCTTTCCAGTTTTCTCTGTCGCGCTCACTGTCTAAACGACTCGTTTGAGTTGGGAATTTGCCGTTGATACGTTTCTATTTTTAAATTGGGCGCCTGCTGCGATGATGATCTGGATTTCGGGAACCTTCTTTTCTCCCTCTCATTCGTTTCTCCTTTTTCATATAGGTTTCTTTCTTTTCCACCATCACGTGGTGAACCAGTAAATTTCGCTAGGAGATAACTTCCAATCAACGGGAGTCCTTAATTATTTTACACTCTTTTATATCTTATCTATGGGTCTAATATATCTGCTTAAAATGATTCAAATTCTACGAGACCGTGTCCTAAAAAACGTTAAGAAGCAGCAACGCAAAAAATGTAAATATGAACGTACAATTGACGCTATTCCCTAACATCTAGGCATAAAATAAACCTTGATCAGTTGACAAAGCGTTGAAATCAATCAATCTGAAAATCCTCTCTATGACTCCTATTCCTCGATGTATGACCTCTTCTTTGAAGATGATCTGGATATTGTGTTTCTTGCTTTTATTCTTCAAACATAATTTTTTGTTGAATTGGAAAACTAACCAACTTTGCTTTTATCAGTCCATATAATTATGACCAATCATTTTCTTTCAGAGAAGATTCTGTGGCCCAATTTAATCTTCTCTTTTTATTGGCTTCTTCGTTGCTATTCTTTTATATCTTATATTATTTTGTACTGCTGTCATGCAATTTTCATCTCATAGAATTGAACGACAATTTTGAATGAATTCTCAGAATCACTCTTTTTTTCTTACTCATAAGCTTTCACTATACAATTCCCTTCTCTTCATCTCTTGATTATATTTTTACAACTTAATTTTTCCAGCCCAGTCGGCAGGGACTGGGGCTGAGGCTATAGAATACGTCTACTGCATCTCTGTACGAGGGACCTTGATATGACACTAAACCATGTGATGGTGAGGTTCCAGTCCTGAAACTATAGGGAATATAGAAGGCCCCTTCATTGTTAACATTCACAGTTCCAATCTAACCATGATCTATAGTAGCTGTTAGAGTTTTATCTATGGTTCAATTTTTTTTTCCTGATTATAACACTAAACTACACCTGATGGCCAGGCCCAAGGGCTATGCGCGAACAAATATCTGTAAATAAATCGAATCGTTATTATTACCTATCAATATTTGAAATATTTAACTGTGCAAACAATTGAGCCCTGATTGTCTAAAATGTTACAAACTATTTATCTAAAATTATAAATATATATATAGTGGTAAGTAAGTTGACCTACCATAGTCGAGGGCGACCCAAAGAGTTCATTTTTAATAGGTACTACACTGTGATGTAGGGGAGGGCGCGAATTCTTTCCCTAGATTCCTTCACTTGCTGTTAAACCAGTCCATGCTGAGTATGAAGCAAGGAGGTATCAAGTACCATTATTTATATGTATATGTATAAAATCAGGTTTATATTTGTACCATTATTTATATATATAAATAATGGTACACATATAAACATAATTTGACATTAAAAAACTCAACATGGGTTGATATGCCATAATACCCACCCTACCCAACCATGTAACTCTCAGTCATTAAAGTAATCACGAACACCTTTTTCCTATTGTTTTCATGGTTATGCCTCGTAAATAAAAACAGGGGAGTCCCGGTGGTGTAATGACTAAACTTCTGTACTGCGGTCTCGAAGTAAGCGAGTTCGAACTCTAGTCACGCTATCACGTTTGCTTTGGGACTAATACCTTTTGGAAAGGTATGCACTCCCTTTTACGCTAACTTTGAGAAATATTATCCCTACTGTTCCTCTACATGAATTCCTTAGGCATTAAATATCCTACGCATGTTAATATGCAATTAAGCAAAGGAACTAAACCAAACCATTTATTTGACCAATGAATGTGACCCTAATTGGTATAACACTTCGGGTTATTGGAAACCTCAGAATTATCACAATTAAAAATTACTCTCCTCTTCACAGAGCTCCAAAATTAAGCTTTACAAACACATGCATTTAATGTCCGAACTCTGACCCCAGTTTTCTATGGACACTTTCAGCGTATTTTAAGCCCCACCAACTTGAATAACTATATATATATATATATATATATATATATATAGAGAGAGAGAGAGAGAGAGAGAGAGAGAGAAAGTGAGAGAGATTTTCGGCTTTTCTTTCATGGACAAATATCTAAGACGACGTCTGAATTATGTCGTATGATTACAGATAGTTGATGAGGTCCATACAGATGGGTAATATAATATAAAATAATATAATATAATTTAACAGGCCGGAATTTTAACTAAACACGTTTTTCTCTTCTGAATAATGGCTGGTCAGTTTTTCACAAAATTCGAACTAGTCTAAATACTTTCGTCTTATCATCTTATGTTATGTGCTGGTGGCAACTGGAATTACGAGTTGTGAAATTCTTGAACCCGTCCTCCTGTCTCTTCCGTTGCGCTCCTTTGTCTCTTTTGGATTGGGCCAGTTCAGCAAATTGTAAAGCGCTTTGCAGACGACAGTCTTCTAGCCTCAAGATATGATCTGGCCAACGCAGGTGTATCTTTCTGAGTATGGCCTTTTAACGCATATAATTTGAGGGCTTAGATGTGACTAAAAAGCCGTTCTAGTGAGCGGCCGAAATAGTTAGATGTATGTCTCTATGTGCATAAGAATGAAAATCTAACAATATTGACTTGACTTGAAACTTCTTTGTAATTGGCACTTAGGCCGGTCATCGATGTATCGACGCATTTCCCAACTTATTTACATGAAAAGCGCCTAGGTATGTGTAGATACACTAAAATTCATATAAAATTCTTTTAAGATTTAGCAAAATTGAGTTGAATATATATATATATATATATATATATATATATATATATTTACCAACCCCTCAGCTCGGGCAGGATATGACACAAGGTCAATTTTATATATATATATATATATATATATATATTCATATTTACCAACCCCTCAGCTCGGGCAGGATATGACACAAGGTCAATTTTTAAGCGAAGTTTAACAGGTTTGAATTCAGAGTTTTCCTTCTCCTAAACAAGTTGCCTCACCAAGGCATATATATATATATATATACATATAATGCATTTGACATACTAATACATATATATATATATATATATATATATATATATAAAATGCATTTAACACAATTTGTAACACACACACACACACACACACACACACACACACATATATATATATATATATATATATATATATATATATATATATATATATATATATATATATGTATATTTAGGCAGCATTTCTTCGTTAATGCAAATTTCATTAAACATAATTCGAATTCCCGTATTACTTTTATTGTATATTTATATACAATAAAAGTAATACGGGAATTCGAACGGATCCAAAAGAAAATATGTAGACATAAAATGTCTATTATGTTTAATGAAATTTGCATATATATATATATATATATATACTGACAGATTTTATTTACTGCTGAAAGCAGTTTTAATCTATAAAATATTTACAGTGCACGAAATATTAGGCAAAGCAATATCCCAATATATCTAAAATGTTATCTAAGCGAATAAACATCGTCTCAGAGTTTCAAGTTGTCGATCATCAAATAAGCTAAGAAATATACTGTGTACTATTTTACGACAGGACTGACAACGCTAGATTTTATCCAGTTTTATTATTATCTTATTGTATATAAATGGATCAGTCGTGTGGAATACCTGCTCATCTGATTATCTTAGCCATGAAACTCAGTCATAAGGTATTTCTCGACCCTTATGTTCCTATTTCGCATTTACTTTCTGCTTAACAAGTCAGTATTGACAATTAAAATCAAGTAAAACAATTTCTTCATTGATAAAGCTGACCTGAGTTTAGAACATGGCCAGTAATACAAGGTATCCAGAGGGAATCGAACCCACTACCAATCGCCAACTACCTTAACTCGCAACTCATAATACACCGTGAGACACTTAAAGATCTGAATCGGCTAGTTATAAAATTTTATCAAACAGTTTATTTTTTCATTATTCGCATTGATTTCGGAAATATATATTTTATCTATTTATAATTATCCCATTATTTTCCATATAAAACAAATTAATTATTTCGGAATTTTTTATCCCATTTATAACTGTCAAAAGTTACATAAACTTTTACATGTTCATCCGTTTTACAATACACGTCTTCAGAATTTTTCTTGTAATATTAATGTGGAATATTCTTATAAAAAATTCTGTTGTTATGGCAAGAGAAAACAGTCTTTTAGAGAATAAATGACACTAGATATCATAACAACAGAATTTGTTTTGAGCTTCAGAATCGGGAATATATATATATATATATATATATATATATATATATATATATATATGCTTTTTATCAACATCCATTTGTATATATTAATGTAATGATAAAATTGTATATTCATGAGCAACTGATTTCGATCTCCTGTCTGAGTCCAACAATAAGGACTTTGAATAGAAAACTTAATAATTATTTATCCTTATCAAATAGATTGTTTTTCTTCAGAAATTTATATCAATATTTGGGAAGATTTTATTTTGTTTTTGATATTTTTTCTTTTTGTCTTTTTGTGGGTGGTTGGCGTCTATAGATGGCCAAATGTTTTGATGCAAAACTATCAAATTTGTTTTGCCTAATCTTTTCCAACCAAGGTAATGGTTTTAACATAAAAGAGTGTTCCTTATGGAGAAAGAAGGGCGTTCACCGGGACGGGTTCCCTAAAAATAGACAATAACTATAAAGAATTTGCATTTCCTAATTTCAAATCAGAATTGTGACGAATTAATAGTATAACTAAAACTACTTTTCGCATTTAATAGCAGATTAAGAGTTAAGACCGTACCTCGTTATTTAATATATGGGCGTAAAACAATTATATAGCATTATTGCTTAGTAGGTACTAAAAATTCAGATGAAGACTGAACCGGTAGCTAAGGCCGACAGTATTAATTTATTATTTCTGTCTAACTCTGTGCTGCCTGTCTTTCGAGCTGGGAAACCAAATAATGATAAGGATACATTCAATTGCACAAGACATTCGATTCTTGTGAATCTACGACCAACAAGGTCAGCTGGCATAGGTGCCGAGACACCTAGCAATGACTAGCACAAATTCACATAGCACGAGACATTCAATTCTCGTGAATCTATGACTATGACGGAATAATATCAATGTTATGATATATGTATTGGTAAAATGGTCAGAGAGTTTGCCAATGACTCAGGAGACCTGGTTTCAATCCCAGGTCGAGTCATACCAAAGAAACAAAAAATGGTACTTGATGCTCCCTTTCTTAACACTCAGCATTATAAGGTACGGATCAAAGGTAAAGTGGAGCAATCCAGGGAAAGGAATAGCACCCTCCCCTACACCACGGTGTAGTAGCTATTGAAAAGGGAGACTTGGGGTCACCCTCGACTACGATCTTCAACAACAACTTTTATTTACCTAAATCATCCGCATGGAAACGATGCACCCTAAGATATTATTTACAGGGATAAAACAGGTGTGAAGACGGAATTGTCCTTCTCATAAATTAGTTGTCATACCAAGGTTAAAGAGCTCAATATATCCTGCTATCTATCACTAGCTGGAAGGAAGATAACAGGATTTATTTTCAAAGTGTGTTAGAGCAATGTGAATGCAAATAGCCTTGTCCAGCATTTGAAATCGGGTGTCCATTTTCTACGAGGAAAACCATTACGCCTCAGATGTCTCCTTAGTATCATAATATAAAAGAAATGGAGAAGCCGTGGTGTAATTGTTATCGTCGTAGAAAATGGATTCTGCGAATTGAGTTCAAATCCTAAACGAGTCTAATTGCATTTAAAGTAGGACTTACACACTTGGGAAAGGTATTAATCCAAGGTCGGGGTAAATAATAGGGCAGACTGGGTCCTCTATCTTTGGTCTGGAAGCTAGTCTAAGAAAAGGAAAAATTATGAATTCAAACCTGTTAAACACCGCTTAAAAATTGATCTTGTTTTGCATCCTGCCCGTACGTAAATATTCATGAACTTATTTGATAGCATATACGGCGTAAATACGCATCACCGTTTTATATAAGGCGGACATTTTTTTACAAAAATATTTTTTTTTAATTCCCCTGAGTCCTATATACCATATGTAGATTTAAAAGTCGCAATAATTGGTCGAAATTAGCAACCTGACAACTCCTATTAGCTTAGAGTAACTTTCATAAACCAATTATCATTTGGCAGATTAAAAGTGTAATCATTGATCATTTTCATTAAATCAATTTCATCACGTTTAATATTTGTATTTTCTTTTTTCTTCTTGATTTGCCCTGCTGAAATGGGGGTGCTTCTTATACACTCGTTCGTCTTATATGCTGTCAAATACGGTAGTTACTTTTTTGCAACGGAAATTTATATCATAAGATTAACGTTTGTAGCTTTTCAATAAGCAGGAATTATTTTAAGAAAATTTAAAACAGCTGCAATTCTCCAATTAACAAAGTATATGGATATTTCAACTTGTATAAGATGATAATTTTCTTCTGTTTTGGCTTGGTTTGGTTTCTTCATTAAATGGTATTTCTACCTTCGTGGGTTATTTAATGGAAACACCATCAGGGGGTGTCCTCGTGGTGTAATGGTTAAAGCGATGGACTGCGGAATCGTAGTAAGCGAGTTCGTACTCCAGTCGCGCTATTACGTTCAATTTCGGGCAAATACCGCCAGAAAAGGTATGAACCCCCTTATCCTCCCAGCTATGGGTTAAATAGTACCACTACTGTTCTTTCAGGAGAATAACTTTGGCATTAAATATCCTACAAAGGTTGATATGCCTTTAAACAAAGAAACCAAACCAAACCAACCAAAACCATCTTTGTAAAAGAGCATTTATAGTATTTAGCCTATAGCTTGAGGTATAAGAGGTTTTATAATTTGAGTCCGAACTCGGTTAATAAGATGTTCCAGTCCAGCATCTTAGCCTCAACGCAACCACCCTGGACTCCCGCAATGTTGTTTTAAAAGACAATCATCTCAATAGTTTTTTACCATTTATAAATAATTAAAACACAGATTTTAATAATATATTTTCGCATGAAAGGATTCCATTTTTAGAGCTATAGCAAGGTATAGATAACTCGCAACATTAGAACAATGCGAACTTGTGAAATTATTATGGCATTGTACTATTTTAAAGAATCTAAACTCGTACTCTAATTGTGGCATTGTACTATTTTAAAAAATCTAAACTCGTACTCTAATCATGGCATTGTACTATTTTAAAGAATCTAAACTCGTACACTAATTGTGGCATTATACTATTTTAAAGAATCTAAACTCGTACTCTAATTGCGGCATTGTACTATTTTAAAGAATCTAAACTCGTACTCTAATTATGGCATTGTACTATTTTAAAGAATCTAAAAACGTACTCTAATTATGGCATTGTACAATTTTAAAGAATCTAAACTTGTACTCTAATAGGGACATTGTACTATTTTAATAAATCTAAACTCGTACTCTAACTGTGGCATTGTACTATTTAAAGAATCTAAAATCGTACTCAAATCATGGCATTGTACTATATTAAGGAATCTAAACTCGTACTCTAATTATGGCATTGTACTATTTTAAAGAATCTAAACTCGTACTCAAATTATGGCATTGTACTATTTTAAAGAATCTAAACTCGTACTCTCCTGGGGACATTGACTGTTTTAATGAATCTAAACTCGTACTCTAATTGTGGCATTGTACTATTTAAAGAATCTAAACTCGTACTCTAATTATGGCATTGTATTATTTTAAAGAATCTAAACTCGTACTCTAATTATGGCATTGTACAATTTTAAAGAATCTAAACTCGTACTCTAATAGGGACATTGTACTATTTTAATGAATCTAAACTCGTACTCTAACTGTGGCATTGTACTATTTAAAGAATCTAAAATCGTACTCTAATCATGGCATTGTACTATATTAAGGAATCTAAACTCGTACTCTAATTATGGCATTGTACTATTTTAAAGAATCTAAACTCGTACTCTACTGGGGACATTGACTGTTTTAATGAATCTAAACTCGTACTCTAATTGTGGCATTGTACTATATTAAGGAATCTAAACTCGTACTCTAATTATGGCATTGTACTATTTTAAAGAATCTAAACTCGTACTCTAATTATGGCATTGTACTATTTTAAAGAATCTAAACTCGTACTCTACTGGGGACATTGACTGTTTTAATGAATCTAAACTCGTACTCTAATTGTGGCATTGTACTATTTAAAGAATGTAAACTCATACTCTAATCATGGCATTGTACTATTTTAAAGAATCTAAACTCATACTCTAATTGTGGCATTGTACTATTTAAAGAATCTAAAATCGTACTCTAATCATGGGATATTATTATTTAAAGAATCTAATCTTATACCCGAAACCTTGGCATTGTACCATTTTAAAGAATCTAATGTCGTACTCTAATAGGGACATTGCACTTTTTTTAATGAACCTAATCTCGTACTCTAATTGTGGCATTGTACTATTTAAAGAATCTAAAATCGTACTCTAATCATGGGATATTATTATTTAAAGAATCTAATCTTATACCCGAAACCTAAGTGCGGTGAGTTCAATGTTAACTTCCTTCTGCAGGGCAGGGACATGGGGAGGCAAATTTCAATCTAAATAGACAAATATGAAATCCAATGTCCTCTTGTAATCATATAATCAACGAGAAAAATATATAAAGAAGACATACTGGTGATGGGGTTTAGAACACTGACTGAATTTTTTCTGGGGGTATGATCATGCTCCCCACCACCACCTCCAAAAATGTGTTGTCATACTCTACTGCATCTGGGGGTAAAGCTCCAGTTCTGCAGTTTGAGAAATGTCGATTATCCCTTCACTAAATCTGTCGAAGTTTCACCCTGACCCAGAATGGTAGTACCTGTCACCGTCCCACGTATCAGAAAAATACATTTGTTTGCAAATTATTTTTATTAGGTAGGAACACTTGTTGGCTGGGGCCGTTGAATACACCGAAAGTGTCCTGGATATGACACAAAACCATTTAAGCCAAGTCGGCAGTGGCCTTAAAATACACTGACTGCATTTCTGCTGAGGTGTAATACCCACGCCCACAATGAGTATCCTGAATGTTACTCTTGACTATCTCAGCCCTGTCAGCTGGGGATGTATAATTCATCGACTGCTTCTTGGCGGAGTGGTAAAACCCCACCCCAAACGAGTGCCCCGGATATGATATTAAACATATGGTGAGACTCCACTAATCTAAGGAATGCAAAGTATCCATTTATTGCCATCGGTTGCAGGTCGACTGTTGTTCGGAGTGGTAGCAGCTGATATATATATATATATATATATATATATATATATATATATATATATATATATATATGCAAATTTCATTAAACATAATAGATATTTTATGTCTCCATATTTTCTTCTGGATCCGATCGAATTCCCGTATTACCTTTATCGTATTCGGGGAGAATTGATTTATGTATTGCCCATAGTTGTATGTATCCCTAGTACTTTCTGCCCGACTTTCGGCCATCATCAGGGGAGGATCTATTGCAAAAGTGATGTAACTTTTGTTTTAGCATATTACTACTGTGTAAGGGCGTATTTGCCGTTGAAGATTATGACGTTTGCTTTTAAATGTAATTCTATAATTAGTGCCAGTAGCTAAAGAGATTTAAGTACATTAGCACTGGTTTGAAAATTAATTCTATTAAGTGTTGGTTGCATGTTTCTAATATGTAGTGCTTCGAGAATCTGAAGTTTTCGTTTATTATTTTGATGTTTTAATATTGTTGTGTTGTCGGTGAGAATTTTCCGTAGTTGTGTTGTTGGGCATGAATGTTTTTTAAATGCTGAGCTATTGAACTTGTGTCAGAAAGGTGCATTGTAAGTATCCTCGACAGGGTAGTTGAAGTTAAACCAACATATATATTATTATTATCAGAGATACAATCTCCTAAAGGACATTTAAATTTATATATAACGTTGTTTTTTTTTTGCAAAACTCCAATCGAGGGAGAGGAATTATTTCTAATGACTAAATTCGAGGTTTTAAACTTATTATAATATATAATAAGTTTTTTTTTTTTATTAGGATCAGTGGGGAGTATGTTTTTGTGAATCAATGTTTTCAATATCTTTTCATCGGATTCATAATTGTAGTGCATTTGGTTACGATAAAAAAAAGTTAGATATATGTTTGTTGACTGGATGGAGTAGTACACTATTTATTTTGTTGGTTAACATTTTTGATCATACGTTTAATTTGTTCATCAACAATATAGTTAGGAAACCAATTATTGATGAGAGCCTGTTTTATGTTTTCTACCTCTTTATGAAATATTGTTTTGGAGGAGGAGATTAGTTTGGCACGGGATATTAGATTATGAATAATTGCTTTTTTATATCTGAAGGGGCATTCAGTTTTAAAGTTGAGGGTACAGGAGTTATTACTAAAGGGTTTTTTGTTAGTGGAGGAAGTGAAGTTATTATTGTTGTTAGTATCAATGAGATACTATATATATATATATATATATATAGGAATTGGCATTAAATAAATAGCATGGTCGATATCAAACCCAAATTTATTCAATATGTCTTCTGTTTTATTTCAGTTTTTATCAAGTTGTTGCCGTCTTCTCACTTAATTACAAGTGTTGCAAGCTTGGCTTAGGGGTATATCATTAACCTGACGTAAAGTTAGGCGACTTTCAATCACGGCTTGAAGCGTCTCGCGTGTCTAGCTACACCGAAGATTTGTGATACAACTAAATAGTATGTCTGTTGATGACAATATATACATACATATATGTCTGTATCATTTAATCTCCTTAATTGCAAGCTTACGAAGTTAGTAGACCAATTCACATATTTTGGTTGCAATATCTTCTCAACGGAAAACGGTGTCACCGTATAGATAAATAAAGCGTGGATTGATATCAACAGGTTAATGACCCTATGGAAATCTGATCTCTCTTATACGATAAAACGTAAATTCTTCAAAGTTATAGCCTTGTCAGTACTATTGTATGGCTACATGGCGTGAACTTTAGCGAAAAGCCTTGAGACAACGCTAGTTGAGTTGTACTCGAGGATGTTGCGAGCTGTTTTCAACAAATCCAGTGCATTTTTAACGTAAAGCATAATTCGTAAGAGAGGTTCTCCTATGGACTCCTACGCATGGACACACTAGTTTTGGCTGATCAGCAAAGACTTACATTCATCAGCTGTATGTGGACACTGTGTGCCGTCTTGAAAACTTACTAAGAGAAATGCCTGATAGCAAGAAAAATTCAAGGGAATACGTGCGGTCAGTGCTTGATGATGATGATGATGATGATAATGATGAGCCCTTTCATCGCTATATGTGATTATAATCGAATTCCTGACCCTGTATTGTAAAATCACTTATAAAATTGCCAGTGATTACCTTGTTTAAAAAATAATCAAACTTCGGATTATCTTCGGTTTGCTGTCTTTTCTACCTGGTGTTGAGTACCTGAATGCAGTTATATTGATCAGAATGTTATGCCGTGCGAAACTTTTTTTAATAACGTTGTATCGTTTTCGTTGGTATAGAAGTTTTTTTTAAATGTGACACCAGGAACTATAGAAATCAGAAAAAATGTGGCAACGAAAGGGTTAATGGTAATTTGTAGCGTTGACTCTTATTCTCTTTTGAATAGACAATATTTTTACATTTTTTTATTGAAATATTTCTCCTATATTATTACAACTATTACGACACATTCACTTGGCCTTAACTAACCCTATATTTTTTATTGTTTCCTTTCGTTCCCTATTTTCTTTCTTTTTTTTCCAAGATGACCCTCATAAATGACAGTGGCAAATTATAAAAGAATGATTGTCACAAGATTAATCTAAGTGTCGGAAATTATTCAGAGACATTCAGAAAGAGGTACGGTGCAAATCGTTCAAATACATGCCTTGCCTCATCCAATATGCGCATGCGCATCCACCCACTTACGTACATACACGAATGCGCTCATACTCACATACACGCACTCTTACATTCTCGCACGAACACATACATATTGGGGATATTATAGTTATTTTCTAGCATAATTCAACCTGAAAGAAATGTCATGGCATTTGTTTGGTCTCTCACATAAAGAGAATCGGACACTCCTTTTATTATTGAAAAATAAAATAAAAAAACTCTCTATACCATTATCTTATCACAACTATGTGCTTAACGGGGCACACCTCATGGTAACAATTAATGATAAAACTAATCAGAAACTCTTCAGTAATATTTCCAGTCATTATTATTATTATTATTATTATTATTATTATTATTATTATTATTATTTGCTGTCTTTTGAGAGTTTTACACACCAGTGTAAACTGATGGTTTCTCAGTGGAGTTTGAGTGACAACAAGTCTCCTCAAGTCTCCAGGACTCTCCTCAATAATGCAGTAGTTTGGATAGTTCCCACTCGTCCTGTAATTTCAAAGTCTTCCTGTCCTTGTATTAATCCTTTGGTGACTGTACAAAGAGCACTAAACACAATTGGTATTATTGACACTTTCAAGTTTCACAAGTTTTTCAATTCCCTAGCAAGGTCGAGGTAATTATCCCTATTTTCACATTCTTTTCATTTCACTCTCCGGTCCGCCGGGACAGCAAAGTCTACAATTTTACAAGTTCTCTTTTTTTGTTTACTATTATAAAAATATTATTATTATTTTTAGTAGTAGTAGTAGTAGGGTTCATTCATATATCTCGTTATTTCCTTCCTACATTTATTTTATCCCCAGCACAAACTTTCTAGAAGTTTTAATTTTTAAACTTACAATCATTGATACTGTTAACATCTTCGCCAACAAAATGTGTTTTTAATTGTATTGCTAATATCATTATTACTGTATAATTCTATCAAAGATATTTTTCGGTTATCACTGAAGGTGATGTAGCAAGTTTCTTCAAATATTCTGCACTCTTCTCAATATTCTTGATACCGTTCGAATTGTTTCGATTTAAATCGTCTAAATTCCAATTTCTAATCATTTCAGAGTCTTCTCTTAGCACATTCCTGCTGCTAATTAACAAGAAGAAAATAGATTGTCATCTAATGGGTTTTGCCGTTACCGCAAATCATAGAAGAAAGCAAAAAGAGAGACAAATACCTGGACCTTGTCAGAGAGGTGAAAAAGCAGAAGAATATGAAAATAACGGTGATAACAATTACAGTTGGAAACTTTACGACAGTTCCCAAATGCCCTGATAAGAGACTAAGGGAACTGGAAATAAGAAGAAAAATCGAGGCAATCTAAACCACAGATCTCTTAAGAGTATATAAAATACGCAAAGGAGACCTAAGGAGACTTGCTGTCATTCAGAATTCAGTGAAAGACCACCAGTTGACGATTGATTGAAAGTAATAATAATAATAATAATAATATTAATAATAATAATAATAATAATACGCTCATACAGCATACTAGCTCAAAAGATTTACACGAGTAGATAGGTCTGGGCGTGGAAAGTGATCAACATGGAATTGTGCAAGAAACTGAAATTTGACCAAACTTCCAAATGTAATATGCGCAAACTAGAATCTTTCTTAGAAAATTCGACACCAAAATTCTCTAGGATTTCATATACAAACAGATCACCTAATCCAGACCAGAAGTCCAGACCTAGTGATAATTAACAGGTAATAAAAAGAAGCTGCTGAATAGTGAACTTTGACGTTCCGGTGGACAACAGAGTGAAAATCAAAGGAAACGAAAAAAAAAAAACAAGTACTTAGACTTTACATGAAAACTAAAAAAATGTTTTGGGTCATGAAAGGGACGGTTATACCTGGTATAATTAGTTCGCTTAGAATAGTCTTCAAAGACTTGGTAAAAAGATACAAAGAGCTGGAAATCGGAGGATGTGCCAAAAACTCTCAAACTGCAGCATTGTTAAAATCGGCGAGAATACTGAGAAGAGTCGTGGAGACTTAGACTTCAGTGAAAAACTATTGACTAACACTGGTGTTAAAACTCACAATAAATATAATGATAGATAATAATTATTCCTATTGTTTTATATTGAGAGTTTTTCACTCCAGCACCAGCTGAAGGTTTTCATATGGTTTGAGTGACAGCAAGTCATCTCAAGTCTCCAGTACTCTTCTCAGTATTCTAGCCCATCTCAATAAGGTTTTTGTCTGTATAGTCTCTATTTGACCTCTTATTTCCAAGTCACAGTTCCAAGCGCACCAGACACAATTGCTACAGCCATCACCTTCATATTCCATAATATATTTTTAGTTCTCCGGTAATGTCTAGTTATTTATCTCTCTTTTCGGTTTCTTTTAAATATAGTGTGGGGTCTGCTGGCATTTTAATGAATTATTGCGATGATTTTTAGTGGCTCTTTCTGACAATTTTATTCGGTGTTTCTTCAGGCAGTTTTCCATAATGTTTTTGCCGGAATAATTTCAACTCCTTCCGAAATTTTGAGATGAGGAAGTAATATAATTAACTGATGTTCTTTAACTCGTGTCATCATCAGGATTGTTATTATGGTTTTAACATTTCGGCCGTTCCACTCACTGGCCTTATTTTGGGGTCTCTCTGATTAGGTGACTTGGGAATTAGGAACCGATCCCTTTCTTCCATCCATATGGATCGGTCCAAAGTTGTTACCGCATAATCGACGTTTAAATCATAGATTAAAGTCTATCTAATAACCAGATAATCGTGAGCTCAGTTCCTGAATTTGACAGCGCATGACAATTCATAGGGAATATATCTCTGAAAAAGACACTTAACCTCTAAGGGAGGAATTATCTACGAAGAATTAATTGATATAATATACGTTCTCAGAGTAAACAACAGAAAGAGTACTATGTGCCCACCTAAATTAATAATTGATTGACATGGATTGTTTTAAGCACATGTCAACCTCTCTGGGGTTATTTTAAGTCTTGCACTTAAGAAATTGCATCATATAAATATGTGCCAATAAATGATAATTATTTAACAGAAATATTTATTTGAAACCATATAAGTATGTGCGAATAAATGATTATTATTAGAAAAAAATAAATTCTAACAAATATATGGTTTCAAGTAATTATTTCTTTTTAATAATACTCATTTATTGGCACTTATTTATATGATTTCAAGTAATTATTTCCGTTTAATAATAAGAATTTATTGGCACATATTTACATGGTTTCAAATAAATATCAATGATTCTTCCTAACAATTATAGATTCAAGTAACTATTAATACAAATATTCAACAGTTTTATGTATTTAACCTATATGAGCAGAATGGGATATTCGGTAGATTTTTTTAATTAGCTTTTACAGGTGTGAATTCAGAATTTTCTTCTAAGCTAGTTACCAGTACAAGTTTAAAGCGCTCGGTCTACCTTAGTATTTTGCCATCGCTGGAGGGAGAATAGTTGGATTAATACCTTTCATTGTGTATTAACTCTGCAGGGAAACGCAAACAGAATTGTGCAGTATTTGAACTGGGATCATCGTGTGCATTTCCAACGGCGATAACCATTACACCGCGAGCAAATGTTGAAAAAAAAACTGTTTATACATAAATATAATCTGTAAGCAAAATTTGTTGATAACTATATTTAAACGAGTTGAAGCTCATTTGTTTGCACATAGTTAAATTGTTTTTAGTATTGCTATTTAACATTAGGTTTGGTTTGTTTTGATTTTATGGCATATCCACCATTATAGGTTATATAATGCCAAGTCATGTTTTCAAATATATATTAAATATATATGATTTGTAAACTCAATTTGGAAATAACATTTTTTAAATGATCCTCAGCGGTCTAACACTAATTTTTGTATTATGTTAAATGATTTAAAGTATGTCTATCTTACACGAATATTTCTATTTACTATTAATCATCGGTTTTCACACATTTAAATGGTTTCAAGAATTGTTATCCAGCAATAACCATGAAACATCAGTCATTTGTTTGCATTCATTTAAATGGATATGCATATATGTTTTGTAAGTGAATAATTTCTAACTTGCAGAATTTGTAAATGAGTTAGAACTAATTTGTTTGAACACTAGTACTGCTGCTGTTTCTACACAGTTAAATTGTTCCAGTTATTGCTATTTGAAGCTAAATTCTATTCAATTTTATTCATCTGTTTGCCCACAGTTAAATGATGAAACAGTTCTATTTCAAACAATACAATCTAGTTAAAGTCAATAAAGTTAAATTTTTAAAAGTATTGCTATGTATCAGTAACTATTCAATTAAACATCTGTCATTTCTTTACACACAGATACATGAACAAACTGTTCTATTTCAAACAATTTGGTTACGAAAGTAATTTTCTTGCATACAGTATAAATGTCAAACAGTTCAATTTGACCCATAAATACAACCCTATCAGATGAGATTACTCATGACCAGAGTAGACCTGGAAGTGATGACAATGAAAAAGTACTTTGAATTCCCCAAAGCCCCAGCATTACTGAAGCATCAACATAGTATAGAGTCATTAACAGGACGCTCGTTACCCCTATGTAGCGATGAAATCTGTTTATTCTACAGCCCCGGACGTAAACGAGTTGGAGATCATTTAAAGCTCAGTTATATAGTTTCAAATATTACTAATTAATATTATTGATTGTATATACTACGTATTCCTATCAAATTTATCATAAATAATTTGTTTGCACACAATTAAATGTTTTCAAGAGTTACTATCAAGCATTAATAATTCTATTTAATATTAATCATTTGTTTGCTCACAGTTAAATGCTTTCAACTATTGCTTCTCAAAATTAGTAATTCTATCAATCAACAATTCTTATCGAATTTGAGTATCATGCACACAAAAATGTGGTTTCAAAAAAACTAATAATAATGATAATCCCTTGGAAACGATTGAATATCTATTGGATCCAAATGGGTACTACCACACCAAATAAGAGTGAACCTGGCATTAATGGTTATGAAGGAGAACTCCACATTCCTTAAACTGTAAGACTTGTATCTCACATTCAGATGTAGTTTAATGTCTTATTAAAGACACGAGATTGTTTCAAGTATTGCCATCTAACACTAACAATTATATTCAACATTATTCATTCTTTTACACGCTGTTAAATGATTTGAAGTTTTGCCATCTAAGGTTAATAAATCAATTTTATATAAATCATTTCTTTACTCACATTTTAAGTTTCAAGTCAAGTAAATTACTTATTAGCTCCACTTGACTAGTTGATGTGACACAAGAAGGTACTAGCAACCCGTGTCAGAGTGGACTTAGGAGTAATATCAATAAAGGAGAACTTCGTATTAATCAAACCTCCAATACTGGAGCCTTATAATAAGATTTATTAATGTCATACCCAGGACACTCACCGGGAGAGAAGTTTTACCCTTTGCAGGGGTGCCGTCGACGTATTCTACTGCCCGAACCGATAGGGCGGTCTTATTTATGGCCACAGAGTTTCAGTAAAGAAGAATTTTATTATGAATAATTGTAACATTCATTTTAAATTGCGTATTGTTACACCAGAAATAATATAATTCTGGTATATTAATTTAATTATAATTGTCACATGCATATTCCAAAATATTTTAGCTGTCTGACAAGGTTTTCCTATTTGTTTAGTTCTTTCAGTTTCCATTGAAAATAGAATTATTTCATTAGTAGACCGTTTGTTTATTAAATAAAACTAGCCCCGGTTTCCTTAAATTGGACTAAGTGATCCGTTTGAATTCAGAATCCTAGATAATATTTTTTTTCTATTTTTAAAATAGCTTCAGCAACTATGTGAGGATACGGTATGTAGTCTAGACGACCTGCCAGAGGCGGTGAACGATAGGGAAAAGTGGCCAGAGAGGGTCAGGGATATCCGAGCTACCAGCACGACATGATGATGATGATGATGATTTTCTTGAAATTATACCATTGCATAAATTATGTGATGGTATAATTTCAAGTAAAATGCTATTAAATCATTATCAAATCAAAATCTTCTATAAACTTCCCCCTTGATTTGATATGAAATATTTCTCAGCAGAAAGTGGAAAAATCAGAACGCTATGAAATCTAACTCTCATTTATAGTAATAATCACGTGTTCATCGAGAAAAATACATGGGGAAAAAAAACTTCCATATATGTCAACAGCAGTTAGTGTACTGTTTAACCCATTCACCGCCATGCACATCTATTGTCGAATTCCTTGCACTGTACAGTATTCGGATACACAATCTAATACCGTTAGAATATGTAGCTGAATTTTATTTGCTGTTCCGTATTTTCTATTCAGTGGTGAATAAGCAAATTAGGTTTCCTTTGTGCAATGTGTAACAATAGTTTTATAAGCATTCCGGTTCTAACCTAAGTAACTAAATTCAATAATCTAGGCTCCAAAGTCACCAACATCAACAGAATAGATAGAGAACTAGATACAATAATGCCAAATGTTTTCTAGGCCTTTAGTCTGGTTCAACAAAGACTACTCCATCAAAAAATGTGCAGTAGACCACGCCATAGTACTTTCAATCCTCCTATGCGACGCAGAAACTTGGACTGTATAATGCCCCAAAACTTCACTTGCACAAAATACTAAATGTCACGTGGAGGCAGCATATATAAAATGAATTCAATCTGGAGAAATCTAAACTCCCGGGCATATACGAGAAAATCGCCAAACGTAACCAAAGATGTGGTAGCCATTTGAACAAGGACAGACTGCTAAAAAGATCCTTAGAAAAGAGTCACGTAAAACAAGAAGACCAAAACTCAGGCATAAGGTCATATTCGAAAGAAACATGAGGGTAATGAACATCCCTTTACATAATTGGCAATATCAGTCCCAAAAATAAAATCAGAAAATAGAGGTAAAAATCAGCTAGATGTCACCATCGACTACTACTATCAGTAATAGTATAGCAAAACAAAGCAAGAAGCATTTTTCAACAATTTAATAAGATCTGTTGGCTGGGGCTGTAGAATTCACCGACTGCATCTCTGCAGAGTGGTACCCCCCCCCCCAATAACGAGTGTCCTAGATATGACATTAAACAATCTAATGGCGAGGCTCCAGTAATGCTAGAACTTTGGGGAATCTGGAGTAACTCTTCATTGCCATCGCTCCCAGGTCCACCTGTCCCGTTAGTGTCCTATCTAAGTGTCAAATAGAACTTTTGACATTCAAACTGAGTGAAAAAATGAATTATGCTTAACTGAATTTTTAGAAATAGAAGGGTTTGATCATTTAACTATATAAACAAATAATTGATTTTTAATTGAACTATTACATAGCAAGACTTGGAACCATTTAACTATGTTCAAACGAACGATTAATGTTGAATAGAATACTTAATGTTAGACTACAATAATTGAAACTATTCAAGTGTGTAGAAATAATAGCTATACGAGTATACAACCAATTTAATCTGATTCATTTAAAAAGGAAATTACAAATCTCTAACATATATTTTCAACAAAATGTGTTTACAAATCATGTATTTAAATGGGATTTGGCATTAAATAACCTAGGATGGTTGATATGCCATAAAACCAAACCAAACCAATTGAATATCTGAAAAGCCACGAATTTTGTAATAATTATTTCCATCCCAATTCCCTAATCCTGATCGAAGCTGTTTGTGTTTTTCTTTTAGGCTAATGCCCTTGTAAAATGCATGATTACTTCTCTTCTCCGTTCCCACAAAGTGTAAATAGTCGATTGAGATTTTAACCTTGATATTGCAAACGATCAATAAGAAAAACAAATACACCGAATTCAAACGGTTAGGAGTGATGCTTTGTAAATCTGTGGTACATCGATTCATCATTCTTATGTCATCAGCAGTTAGTATTAACATTTCAAGTTTCATTCTATTTTTCTTAACAATTTTGACGTTATCCATACACATGAGATAGCGATGAGAATTTTCCGAGGCGTCGTTACTTCCAGTTGAAATTCATATACACGAGGTGGTTTGACTTTTCCGGGGATTTTGTGAAATTATTTTCCTTGCATTTTCTTAGTATGTAATTTTGGGATATCATCGCTTTACATATAGTTATGGGAATAATAGATCCTTCTATAAGACGCCTCTTTGTTTGTTTTTGTTTTTTTTTTTCTTGCTTCTCCTTGGCATCATTTTCCAGCTATTAGTTCCACTTACCAATTTTTCATTACACTTGTGATGAAGTTCAATACTTGCTTGGAGATGTTAAACAATTTTAAACAATATATTATCTGTAGTTATTGGATCATATTAAATGATTTCCTGCAGTTTATCCATAACATAGCAAGATTTTTTTGTTGTTTCTTTTACGTCTTGCAGTATTTTTTGTCTAAGAACAATAGGTTATTCGTGATCAAGTATCTTTGCATCATCCTTTCTGTTCTCTGCGGCATTCAAGCAAGTAATAAATTTCTTCCATGATCTGTGAGATTAGGGTTTTTCTCATCATTGGGTATTCTTCTTCTTCTTCTTCTTCTTCTTCTTCTTCTTCTTCTTATTATTATTATTATTATTATTATTATTATTATACTGCCTGCGAAATTTTAACACAAGCGTTAGCTAATTGTCCTTCAATGGAGGTACAGCAAGATAACTAAAGTCTCCAGTACTCTTCTCAGCATCCTGGCCGATCTTAGAAATGATGTACTTCGGATGATCTCGACTCGTCTTCCGATTTCCAGTTCTTCCAGTCCCCTTACCAACAGTTTGGGGAACGTTTTGAGCGCTCCATATATAACTGGTATCACCGTCACTTTCAGGTTCTATAACTTTTTAGTTCCATAAACTGGCAAGGTCCGACTACTTACACTCATTACTTCTTCATCTTCTTCTTCTTCTTCTTCTTCTTCTTCTTCTTCTTCTTCTTCTTCTTATTATTATTATTATTATTATTATTATTATTATTATACTCCATGCTAGGTTTTGACAGTTTCAGATTTCTACCATATCTATTTTTATTTATCTAGTATAGGTCCAAAGGCTCCAGCTATAGTTGGTGTCACTGTCATTCATTTGTTTCATAATTTTTCAGCTCTCTGGCAAGGTCTACTGATTTCGTCGGTTTTAAACTTGTTACAAGGTGATTTGCTACAATTGCAAAGTTCACTAGCTGACCAATTATTTCCTTCTTGTTGCCAACAACTAACTCTGGTCTTCTGAATGGGATTGGAGGATCAGTCATAAATCAAAATCCCAGATATTTTAATGTCCTAATTTCCAAGAATAATTCTAGTCAAAATCATTGACCATTTTTCTACATGTTCAGATTTTAGCCGCTTGCACAAACTTTGCCTGCTCTAATACTCCTCCTGTGCAAGTTTGCTGCGTTTGTTAATCTTTTGGTTTACAACTACATCTCTATTGCTATGGCTCTACTCTTTATGAGTTTTTCGCACCAGCGTTAGCTGGTAGTCTTTCACTGGAGAGTCCTCGTGACAGCAAATAATCTTTTTTGAGTACTCTTGTCAAACTTCTTGTCGAGAAGGTCTCAAAGTTTTTTGGTATATATCAGACTGCTGGTGTCTTTTGTCAAAATTGGTACCATTGTCATCCCGATAAACTTCAGTTTTTTCGGTTTTCTGACGAGGTCAAAATATTTGTTTACCTTTTAGCTTTCTTTTATTTTTTATTTTGTATTCTACTAGATGACATTTCTTTTTTTTTTTTTTTGTTAATTCTTTATTTTCTTGTCGGGATTTAGTGATCCATTTATATTTCGAAATCCCAAAGAATGTTATGCATCTCATTTTTCAGAACAGATTCTAGTTTGTGCATATACAATTGGTTAGTTACAGAGGCGAAAGCGAGTCTTACTAGAAGATGCCTCATTGGATTTTCCCCTCTAGCAAAGTCTTTCCTCCTGCTGGGAATATCAATTTTCCAGTTTTTCATCACGAAAGTGATGAAATTCATGACTTTGTCGGATATTTACTACTTTTTCAGACATTCTATTAACCAAGTTGGCGAAGTTATATCAAATGTCTTTTTGCAGTCAGTCTATGCAAGGACTACATTTTTCGCAACATTTTGGTTTCCTTGAAGTTGTTCTGATCAATATATATTAGGTCATATTTTCTTGCTACTCTGTTTGTTTAGATATTATGGCATCTCAACCTTTCTAAGTTATTTAATTCCAAATCCATTTTTTCTTATAAATGAACAGTTTAATTTCAAACAATTCTATTTAGCATAAGTACACAGTTTAATTGTCAATAACATTTCTGTTTCAAGCTATTCAGTTTAGTTAAACAGTTCTAACTCAAAAAATTCAGATTAGTATAAGTATTGTTTTTTCGTCTACAAACAGTTGAATTTGAAAACAATTCCATTTCAAACAGTTCGGTTTTGCTTAAATACAGTTTCAATCTCAAAAACAGTTTGATTTCAAACAATACAGTTTAGCATACAAAAATAGTTCCATTTCAAACAATTCAGCTTATGGTTGGTTGTTTTTTTTATTGGAAGGTGGTTATGGCATATCAACCTTTGTAGGTTATTTAACGCCCATTCCATTTTTATACAAATAATCAGTTTTATTTCAAACTATTCAGTTTACGAAGTGTACACAATTTAACTATCAAAAACATTTCTATTTCAACCTTTTCAGTTTATTCAAATAGTTCTGATCCAGCCAATTCAGTTTAGCATAAGTACATATTTTGTTTACACACAGTTACAAATCAAAGCTGTTCTATATTAAACAATTCAATTTGGGGTAAGTACAGTTTCAATGTCAAAAATAGTTTCATTTCAAACAATTCAATTTAGCATAAGTACACAGTTTAAATACAAGTACATAGTTTAATTGTCAAAATCATTTCTATTTCAAGCTATTCAGTTTCGTCAAACAGTTTGATTTCAAACAATTAAGTTTAGCATAAGTATGCAGTTTAGTTCTAATTAACCCATAGATAGGACCCAATCAGGTGCTACCACTCCAGGCTAGAGTGAATATAGGAGCAATGGCAATGAAGGGGTGCTCCTCATTCTCTAAAGCCCCAAGATAACTGGAACCTCACCATTAGATTGTTTAGTGTCATATGCAGAACACTCGGGGTGGATCTTACCTCTCTGCAGAGGTGCAGTCGGTGTATTCTATAACTCCAGCCGAATAGGTAAGAGAAATTTCGAACTACTTTCATTCAGAATATTGCTTAAGATTTGTAAAGAATATACCTAAAAGAATTGAGACTGTAATAAACGTTCAAGAAGAGGAATGTACACATTTATTCTAAATTTTTGTCCATGAATTTCATAATTCTATACTTAATATTGGGTTATTGCATGATAATTTCCCCAGATCAGGCTTGAAAAAAATAATAACGAAATTATACTTTTTTAAAAAATAGTTTAATTTAGTTTGTTTAGTGTATATTTCATAAAGCCAAAATTTTTAGCTATTAAATATGTTTTGCATCTTTACTGCTAAAAACAAAAACAAAAAAAAAACAAGACAAACACCACTAAGTGCGTTAATTTCATAATTTATGACAGGGATAGTATAAACTCAGTTTCATAAATACTCATAATTATTATTTTATATTCTCTCCTTAATTTTTGTACTTCATGATAAAATATAAGTTCTATTTCTCCAAGAAATTATGAGAAAGATTTGCAAAATCTTGAAAGTTTTTGAAATCATTGATCCTACTAGGATTGCTGCATTTAAAATACACAGTTAGATGCCAAAAAAGTTTTATTTCAGATAATTCAGTTTAGTATAAGTACACAGTTTAGATGTCAAAACAGTTCTATTTGGAGTAATTCAGTATAGCATAAGTACGCTGTTTAAATGTCAAAACAGTTTTATTTTAAACAATTCAGTTTACCATAAATACGTAGTTTAAATGCAAAAAAACAGTAAACTCAAGAAACCAATGTTTAGTTCTAGGTACTAACACTCCGAGCTAGAGTGGACCTGGGAGCGATGATAATAAAGGGATAGTCTGTATTCCCTAATGTTCCAGCATCATTGGAACCTAACCATCAGACTGTTTAGTTTCATATTAAGGACACTCGTTGGGAGAGTCTTACCCCTCTGCATCGAAGCAGTCGATGCATTCTATAGGCCCAGCGAACTAGACAACAATTCCGTTAAGCATAAGTACGTAGTTTAGATATCAAACAGTCACATTTCAAGCAATTTAGTTTAGCTTAAGTATGCAGTTTAAATATCAAAACGGTTCTACTTCAAGCAATTCTGTTTAGCTTACAAACGCAGGTAAGTTCTACATGAGCCATATAACCCTATCAGATGCAACCAATCCGCGCCAGAGTTGACCTGGGAGCGATAGCAATGGTAGAGTACTCCGTATTCCTTAAGGCTCCAGCATTACAGGAACCTTACTATCAGATTGTTTAGTGTCATATACAGGACACTCGTTAAGAGAGACTAACCCCTCTGCAAAGGTGCAGTCGGTGTATTCTACATCTTTAATCAACTGAGCAGTTGTTACTCTGTGGCATTTTTTTCTGTTCTTACAGAAATACAAGTGAATAATTAACCACTTCTTCCATCTGTGTACTGATGACTGTCTACAGAATTCTTTGACACGTTATAAATCTATTGTTGTTGTGGATGTTTCCTATTTAGGAATCTTTTTTTTTTTCAGGTTTGGTTCCTCTTTGTCATCCATTCGAGTAAACAATTCTTCTTGGTATTTACTTCTTTGTAGAGCCAGTTTGTCATGGATGAATGTGAATTTTTTAACCTATGTATGCGATCATAACCTATTGATGTAAAATTAGGTACTTTCGTGACTGTTGTTCTTAGCGATTGCAGTATAAGTACGCCTAAGGGCCTTATTCGTGTCTTCATAATTTTTGTTCTTGTCATTCATCTCTTCAACATTTCTCTTCCCATATTTTATCTCAAAATTGTACTGCTTCCCTTGCATCCAGTTGTTTGTTTTTACTCGATCATTCTCCACCGACGTGTCAGAAGAATTTTCCCGCTTTTTTCTTTTGTAAAGTCTTGTTTTATATTTATAGTTTGATCCTGCTGTGGTATTTTTTTAGGTTCTTTTTTCCGTCAATATTTTTTAAATTCATTCTTTCAAGTTGTATTGTCAGACATGTCTCCTATTTCGTTTTGGTCATTTCATCCCAATATATCCTTGTTTGTCTTTCCTTTCCTTTGCACTTTCGCCTGTTGTCGCAGTTTTTTATCCGTCTTTTTACACTAATTTCACACCCAAGTTTTGTGTTTTGTACGGGTTCACTTAAGGTATACCTATTTAATCACCGACTAGTTTTGCTCCTGCAAAAATTAGCTTGTATACTTATTTGATTCTGAATGTTAGAATCTTTGAATTGTCTTCTTTTTCGGTTTCTGCCTTAATTTTTTCTAGTTTTAGTTCCTTCCAGAGAGTTTTAAACTCGTCTTTCCAGTTATGATTCTTTTATTAAGTCTACATCCAATTACATTTATATTTTAACTATAATTTTTATCAACGTCGTCTTCATTTTCCCTAGCTTTTTTAGTTTTCTTGCAAGGTCCCTCTTTTCATTTTCATTGATTTTCAATCAGTGTTCCGCTCGGACAGCAAAGTCCACCTTTAGGGATTTTTTTTCTTTTCTCTTTCTTAATTATCTCTAGGTCTGGTATTCTGACTGGGATTTGGTGATCCGTATCAAAAAATCTTTGAAATTTTGTGTGTCTAATTCTCTAAGAGAGATTCTCATTCAGGCACATACCATTTGGTTCTATGGTTAAATTTCAATTTCTTCCACTATTGTGGATCACCTTCCCTTCCAATACGTGTCAAATCTTATACTCTTTTTGCACTAGTTTGTTGTATTCACTTATGGGATTGATCTCTTCGTCTCTATCACCACCTAACCAACACTTGCCATTTGACGATACAACCAAATGGTATATTCACAAACTAAAATCTGACCAAGGGAATGAGAAGCATAAAAATCTATGTTACGTCTTCCCTATTTTTGCTTTAACATACTTAGTCCTTAAAGCGTTGTTTTGGGTTGCAATTTGAAGAGATTCAGTTTTTCTTTCAAGGTTTCTCATTCTTAGGCATGTCCTGCTTTTCTCGTCTGAGATTTACACAGTTTTTCACTTGAAATATCCACACAGTTGTTTTCCCTCCCATTTCTTTAACCTAGTTAACATTTTTCTGTTGATCATTATGTTATCAGAGCTGTTTCTTGTCGCTGTTGATAGAATTTCTTTGGTCTTTTCTATGTAGTCTTAAAGTCATCGCTAATTTTAATGTCGGCAACTCCCTTTCCTTCTTCTTTTTTGACACATGTAGTCAGCTATTTCATCTCTTATATCAAAGGTCTTGTGCATCGTCCTTATAATTATCATTATTATTATTTCTTCGAGTTTTTCATACCAGCATTTGTTGGTGGTCTTTCAGCAGAGGCTTGTGAGACACTATGTCAACTTAGGTCTTCAGGACTTATCTGAGTATTCCAGCCAATATTAACAATGCTGTGATTTGGATAGTCTCGATTCGTCCACTGATTTCTGTTTCCATTTGTTTTAATCTTATTTACCAACCCCTCCGCTTGGGCAGGATATGACACAAGGTCATTTTTTAAGCGGACTTTAACAGTTTTGAATTCAGAGTTTTCCATCTCGTAGACTAGTAGCCTCACCAAGGTTGAAGAACCAGTCTGTCCTACTATTTACCAATAACTGGAGTGAGAATAATTGGATTCATACCTTTCCCAAGAGTATTAGTGCTATGTGAAATGCAATCAGTCTCGTCCAGGATTTGGACTCGAGTCAACGTGTCCATTTCCTACGACGATAACCATTACACCACGGGCACCTACAACCTCCATTTATTTTAATAGGCTTTTGTGAACCGTTCCAAAGGCCCCAATCGAAATTCATATCACCTTCACCGTCATGTTCCACAGTATTCTCAGTTCTCTGGTAAGGTCCAAGTACTTGTCACTTTTTTCATTTTCTTTGATTTTTACTCTGTGGTCCGCGGATATGGTAAAATCCATTATTGGGTAAGTCCTCTGATTTTGTTAATCATTACTAGGTGTGACCCCTGACCCGGGATCAGATATTCTGTTTGTATCTCAAAATCCTAGAGACTTTTATGCATCTCATTCCCTAGGATGGATTCTAGTTTGTGCTTATAACATTCGTTGTAGCGTCATTATTCTGTTACATATTTCCCTGTCTATTACCTTTTCCACCAAGTCATGTCTAGTCATATAGTTCTTTTGAAGTTGTTTGCAACATTTGCTTTCTATGGGAATAATTGTTTCGTCTTTGGCAGGTCATAACCTGGACTCGTTTTGTTGCACATTATTGACTTTGGCTTTAAGATAATTGTTCCTGATGGCGAAATTTTATGCTTCTATTACAAGTGATTCAGTGTCTCTCTAAAGGTCTTTTTTCAACGCAATGTCCAAGTCTACTCTTGTGTATTATTATTATAATTATTTTCATTATTTACTCCTATAGAATTTTTCACATCAGTGTTAGCTGATGGTTTTTCACTGGAGTTTGAGTGACAGCAAGTCTCCTCAAGTCTCCAGGACCCGTCTCAGGATTCTGGCCGTTCTTCTTCTTCTTCTTCTTCTTCTTCTTCTTCTTCTTCTTCTTCTTATCATTATTATTATCATTATTATTATTATTATTATTATTATTATTACTCATCAGAGTTTTTCATATCAGCGTACGCTGATGTTCTTTCACTGGACATTGAGTGACAGCAATTCTCCTCAAGTTTCCAGGATTCTTCTTAGTATTCTGGCAGTTTTCAATAATGCTGTTGTTTGGATGGCCTCCACTCGGGCGCCAACTTCTATATCTTCCAGGCCCTTTAATAATCTTTTACTTACCGTGCAAAAAGCACCAATCACAATTGGTATAATTGTCACCTTCATGTTCCATAGTTTTTTCAATTCTCTGGCAAGGTCAAGGTACTTATCTTTCTTTTCACATTCTTTCAGTTTTATTCTGTGGTCTGCCGGGACAGCAAAGTCGACATTTTTGCAGATTTTTTTTTTTGTTGATTATTTTAAGGTCTGGTCTTTGGGCCGAGATTAGGTGATCCGTTGGTCTATCAAAGTCCCCCATTATTATTATTATTATTATTATTATTATTATTATTATTATTATTATTATTATTTATCCCTTTTCGAATTTTCCACAGAAGCGTTAGCCGATGGTTTCTCACTGGAATTTGAGAGACAGCAAGTCACCTCAAGTCTCTAGGATTCTTCTCTGTATTCTCGCTGATCTGTAGTTTGGATGGTCTCCACTCGTCCTCTTATTTCCAAGTCCGTGAGTCTCTGTATCAGTCCTTTGGAGTCTGTACCAATTACAATTGGTCTCACCGTCACTTTCATCTTCCACAGTTTTTTTTAATTCTCTGGTAAAGTCGATGTAATTATCGCTCTTTTCGATTTCTCTCCGTTTTATTCTGAGGTCAGCCGAAACAGCAAAGTCTGCTATTCAGCAGGTTTCTCTTTTTTTTATTGACTATAACTAGTTTGGTCGACTGGCTGTGATTAGGTGATCCGTTTGTATGTCAAAATCCTAGAGGAGTTTGTGCATCTCATTCTTCAGGAAAGACTCTGTGTTATGCAGATACCATTTTAAAATAATTCCCCTGCATTTGAATATTCACACAATATTTCAGGAAAATTTTACAGTAAACTGATGGACACATTTTGTTTCAGACTTCTGCAATTTTCGAATTATTTTTGCAAATCCCAGAATGACTGTGATCTTGAGTAACGATCTTTTCTAAAAATATCCAATAATAAATCAGTATATTTTATGCAAAATATCAAGTGCTCATATTATAGGCACGGTAAGTTAATCAAAGTTGCCGACTGGAGTCGCTGGTGGCCCGGAGGCTCCCTTTTCAATAGCTACTGCACCAAGGTATAGTGAAGAGCGCTACTCTTTTCCCTTGATTGCTCCACTTTATTCTTGATCACTACCTTATAATGCTGAGAGTTAAGCAAGGTGGCATCAAGTACTATTTTTGAGTCTTTGGTATGACTCGACCTGGGATTGAACCCTGGTCTCCTGGACCTTTGGAGAACACTCTAACCACTTGACTAATGGACCAATATTGGCACAGTCACGGTAGTAATATTTATACTTCCGGTCAGGATCGTGGTATTCTTTCAACTTGAGCCTGTAGAATGCTTTTACACCCAGGTTCACAATCTGGCAGATGCATACATCTTTATTTCTCCAGATGTATAATACTTCGAAAAGAAGTGATGATATTACATTCCCTGGAATTGATATATCAGTAATGAAAGAATGCTTAGAGGATTTGGATTTACTACTGCCTCTATAATTTCATACACTTCCAAGTATACCCATTATTTTTTAACAGTTTTTTTAACTACTCCTTCCTTAAATGATGTGTCAAGTTCTAGTTTTATTCCATTTATCCCTGTTTTTTAAATATTTATCTACCATTTCACTGGTACAGCCACAGCAAGAATCTGATATATACTTTGCCTTCTTTACAATTCTTAGATGGAATAATATAAATTCCTGGATATTTTTGTGATTTCCCTTATTGATTACTTTACCGATTGCTGAATTCAATTCGTACATAATTTTGCCTAGAAACTCACCAACCTATTAGAAGTCCCCAACTATCCACTAGGGCCGTGAAATACGCCAACTACCGCCAACTATTCCCGAAGCCAATGTGGGCAACTCTTGGCCATGTTTGGCGATCTGTAATGCCTGAAGATGAGATCCTGGTAACTGAGCGGTCTGTGACCAAGGTAATAATTGGTCACGTGACTTACAACACTTTGGCTCGTACAGAGAGGCCTGGTGCGATCAATCAGCTGGTAATTTCAAAGCCTTGTACCAATATGATTAAGCCACGAACATATTCTTTAAATTGCTGTTTTGACAGAAAAACAACTAATCCCTATCCTTTAGATTTGGTTTTATAGCATATCAACCATTGTAGCTTATTTAATGCCAAATCCACTTTTATGCATATAAACAGTTCTATTTCAGACAATTCATTCTGGCATAATTACACGGTTTAAATGCCAAAAACAGTTCTATTTCAAGCTATTCAGTGTAATAAAAAAATCTAAATTGTTCCAAGTATAACCATTTATCACAAGCAATTCAATTAAACATAAGTCATTCATTTACACACAGTTAAATGTAAAAGTTAATTTTAAACAATTCACTTTTGCATAAGTAAAAAGTTCAGTTCTATTTGATCCATACATAGGATTCTATCAAGTGCTACCACTCCGAGCCAGAGTCGACCTGAGAACGATGGCAATTAAGTGGTACTCTGCATTCCCCAAAGCTCCAGCATTACTGGAGCCCCACCATCAGATTGTCTAGTGTCATATGTAGGACACTCATTGAGGGAGAGTCTTACTCTTCCGCAAAGAAGCAGTTCGTGTATTTTGTAGCCCCAGCCGACTGGACCATATTTTATAGGCGCTGCAAGAGAGAAACAGTTAATAAAAATGAATTCAATTTTATTCGAACAAGGTATTAATCCTTTGCTTAATGCCATATCAACCTTCATAGGTTATTTAATGTTAAAGCCTTCATTGGACAAGAATTGTAGTGATACTACGTGACAAATGTCAAGGGGGGGGAGGGGTTCATATCTTTCACAAGATTGTCAGAAACTGAACATTATAGCCTAAATTGAGTTGAAAATCGCTTCCTTAGGGTCCACAATTCATTTCCCCGAGAGGACTCCCCTGAAAATCATATTTATTAGATGCAGTTAATGCAAATGTAAGATAAGAATTATTTCTACTAATTCATAGATACACATGAAATAATGTGTACATATATAAAAAGATTTGCCCTTAAATAGGTTGTATGTTTTCTTATGCTATTAAACTACGACCCAACCAACCAACCAACTGTCAGTTCATCTATACAGCTTATGCTTCCCTATTCTTGGCTTTGACCAACTTTTCAGAAATTGTAAGTCTTTTCAAGAAGGATTTTAAAATACACAAAGAGATCTAGATCACATTGTTTTTGATTTTACTTTTTTAAAATCTTTTTCTTTGTTGTCTTTTTTACGTTATATCTGCTTTTAACGCTGCATTACTTTCTGGAAAATAGTAAATTTATATATTCATTATAAACATTTATTCATTTTTAGGTATTTTCAAGTATATGTAAGATATTAGAAAGAGCCTGAAGCAGTGTTCTGTACGCTTAGTTTAGACAAAACATGTACCCATAGTAAATAAACTAGAAAAGCAAAAAAACTTTTAAATAGAAATAAGTATACAAAATCATAATCATAATGACTTCGTCCTTTTTTTTAATGAGAATCGTTTTATAACTCTCATGTGATGTTTAATTACGGCAAGCTAAACGTAACTGACATTTTTCTTAATTCGGTATTCAAATTATTACTAGCTTACCCAAAACAATAAGAGCAATAAACCAAGTTACTAAAGTAGTTCAGAGGCAGATATCTAAATCATTTCTGGTAAGCACTCTAAAAAAAGAAAGGGTTTATGTTGACAACGTTTTAAGATGTCTCCAAAAACTCTTACATGAAAATAGACTTTTCCCTGTTTGCAAGTATTAGATCCACCCTAATTTCTGTTTTTAGAGAAGTTCGGTTTGCATTTCAAATTCCTAGACTATCTTATTTCTTTTATTCTCAGACTGTTCCTGGTTTGTGTTCATGACATTTTTCTAGATAGTCAAACCCAAATCGTTTGAACATAGGATTGCTCCTCCGATGCAAACTCATATCTTTCTTGCTATGTTCACTTTTGTCAGAGTTTAATGTTTGTCTCTTTCATTTTTTTCCATCTTGTTTAAACGCTTTGTCTATTTTGGTTTTGATTAAATTGGTCAGGATGCATTTATTGTTGTTTCTACTGTTGTTGCCTCTGCATTGTGTTACTATTAATAGTGCTTTAGTGGGTGAAAATCATGAACCCGGATATATAGTAACATTTACTAATGGCATCGTAAATCACCTCCGCAAAATCAAAAAGCACGTGTCATTTTTTTTCTTCTGCTCCTTTCTCTTCCTCCTCCTCCTATTCTTCTTCTTCTTCTTCTAAAATTGATAATAATAATAATAATAATAATAATAATAATAATAATAATGATAATTTTACTCATTAAAGTTTTTCACATCAGCGTAAGCTAATGGTCTTTCACTCGAGATTGAGTGACAGCAAGTCTTCTCAAGTCTCCAGGATTCTTCTCAGTATTCTCGACGTTTTCAATAATGCTGTTGTTTGGATGGTCTCCACTTGGCCGCCAACTTCCAAGTCCTCCAGTCCCTTTAATAACACTGGTTTATAAAAATAAATTTTTGGTCTGCGGCAAGAATGGGGATGGGTGTTTTTTGTTAATTTGGGTGTGCTGGATTCAAATTTATGAATAGTTTTGCTCTATCGCCTCTAGTTTTCTGGCTTTTAAATAGTCTCATTTTAGTAGAAACAGAGAATATATGTGCATATTTCAAGAGTTGCAGCAGCTTATAACAGATAAATCAGTATAGATAAAGAACACTGATTGAATCAATATACTTGGATGACACAATTACACAATCCAGAGTACCACAGACAGTCAAAAGTGTATTTTCTTAGAAGATCTGGTGTATTTTGCCTCCGGGATGTCACGTAAGAGCATCCAGCAGAGGTCTCTCATCATGCCAGGGTTCCATTTGCTTTGATAGTTGCTCTCCATCTTCGTAATGTTTTGGTGGAATCTTTCTCCAAGCTCATCACTCACTGCTCCAAGGTTCGGCGGGAATGGAGAAAATGAATCTTGAGTGACATTCGGCACCCCATATCCTCGTAAGACTTTAACAACTTCTCAATACAGTCATGGTAATCTGGTACGCGTGTGTTACCAAGGAAGCCACTACAAACTGACTTGAATGCTTCCCATGCTCTCAGTTCCTTTACGTTAAGAAGCTCCTCAAAATCAGTATCCTTCAGCACTTCTCGGATCCGAGGTCCGACAAAGATGCCCTCTTTAAGCTTAGCAGCATTAAGACCTGGGAACACAGCAGACAAGTGTTGGAAGGTAGCACCATTTTTGTGCAACGCCTTCACGAAATTCTTCATCAAACCAAGCTTGATGTGAAGAGGAGGAAGAAGCACCTTATTCATGTCCACCAGAGGATTCTCCTTGAGGCTGTGTTCGCCAGGAACAAAAGTGCTTCTAGACCCCCAATCTTTCTGCTTGTAATGCTGGGATACAGCTCGACTATCCCAGAGACAGAGAAAACAATATTTTGTGAAGCCCGCTTGCATACCCATGAGAAGACCCATCACCTTATTTGTTCCGATTCTTGAAACTGGTAATCCTTACATCTTCCTGGACTAGGTTCCACTGTTTAAGCCGTGAAGCCAAGAGCTCTGACTGCTGTTTTGACAGATACAAATCACGAGCAAGATCATTCAGGTCTTCTTGCGTGATCTTGTGTGGCTCATTGCCACTTGTTCTTGAATATGTAGACCCAATATCTTCCAAAGATATTGACTCGGCAGAATCCTCCCTTGAAGGCAATTTCTTAATCTGATGAGGAAAGAAGATCCTTATTTAGTTGAGGTGTGGGTACAGGAAGATCATCTGAATAGGGAACGGGTCTCATAGCAGATCGAAGGTTGGGATATTTGATCTTTTTCCCCGAAGATGCATTGAAACCAGTTATATTAGTTAAACAAAAATAACAATCATATGAGTGGTTTCGCAGCTCTCTCCAAACTATTGGGACTGCAAAGTTGAAAGCCGCTTTCTTGCCATTAAACCATGCAGTTAGTCCATTGTAGCAGGGTTTACAACAGATGTGTGGAGCCCAAGACTTGTCCTGGTCACCAATTTTACAGTTAAAATAGTGAAAGTAGGTGGTTCTGAAGAGGGATGTGATGGTTCGACGCTGTGCAACTGTTGTGAAGTCCCCACACACGTAGCAGAAAGAATTGGCCTTGTTGAGGCATCCTCGACATTTTGATGTACTTGAAGCCATTGGAGAATCTGAAAAGATTACAAAGTAAAACTAAATGTGCATTTGAAAATGTAATACTAATATTTAATAACCCACAGGATGTGTAACACGATAGTTGAGGGACAGCAACCTCCAGCGCCACCTCCGAGAGAAAGTCTTCCAATGACTGCCAGAGTGTGGATTGAGACCTACTGCCTTAACTGTCAAAATTCGTCTTGATATATATATATATATATATATATATATATATATATAATGCTATCACTTACATTTAGTGCATAATAACTAAAAAAAAGCCATAAGTCTCACAAGATTAGAATTAACCCTGAATTCATATACGCCTTTATGTACTGTATATGCTCAAAATGCACACTATGCATATCTAAAAAAAAAACTAGGGGTGATGAGTAAAAACGGATTTGAAATTTGAATTCAGCACCCACAAATAAGGTAAAACAGATATTTTTGTGCTTGCCTCAATTTCTTTGTAAACCAGTGTAACCTTAAGTTACCGTGCTAAAAGCACCAATCACAATTGGTATAATTGTAACCTACATGTTCTACGTTTTTTTTTCAATTCTCTAGCAATGTCGAGGTACTTATCTCTCTTTTCACATTCTTTCAGATTTATTCTGTGGGCAGCACTCCATGTGAGTCTTTTGCACCAGCGTTGACTGCTGGTCTTTCTCTATAGTCTGAGTGACAGAGAATCTCCTCAGGTCTCTTGAACTCTTCTCAGTATTCTAGCCGATCCCTGCAGACTTGATGGTTTTGAGTCTCCCACTGGTTTCCTGTCCCTCCTCCAGTCCATAATCAAGACTTTTGTGGGCCGTTATTATTATTATTATTATTACTCATTAGAGTTTTCCCCATCAGCGTACGCTGATGGTCTTTTACTGGAGATTGAGTGATAGCAAGTTTCATCAAGTCTCCAGGACTCTTCTCAGTATTCTGGCCGTTTTCAATAATGCTGTTGTTTGGGTGGTCTCCACTCAGCCGCCAATTTCTAAATCTTCCAGGCCCTTTAATAATCATTTACTTACCGTGCCAAAAGCACCAATCACAATCGGTACAATTGTCACCTTCATGTTCCTTATTTTTTTTCAATTCTCTAGCAAGGTCAAGGTACTTATCTCTTTCAGTTTTATTCTGTGGTCTGCCGGGACAGCAAACTCGACAATTTTACAGATTTTCTTTTTTTGTTGTTGATCATAATAAGGACTGGTCTTCGGGACGAGATTATGTGATCCGTTTGTATATCAAAGTCTCACAGGATTATTATTATTATTATTATTGTTAGTGCTGCTTTTGTTGTTGTTGTTAGTCATGTAAATAAAAGTCTTGAGTCAGCTTCAGTCACAACATTTCTACCCTCCCTTGTAAACTCCCGTGGCTTCCACGACTGCACCCTCTTATGTAATACTACATCTAATTAGTTTACTCATTTCCTATTTAGTTTTCTCAGATAAGCCTGCCACCAAGTGCACTGATCGCTACAAACCCGGAACCGGGTCACGCAATATTTTAAAGAGTAGTCGAGTCATAGAAGGTAAAATAAAAAAAATTCCTCACGGTGTGTTTTTAGATGTTCCTGATTGCAGACACATTGGAATCACTAACGTATCGGAGAGGCTATTAATCACAGTTAATTTTCAGATTGAATTAATTCAGCCAACATATTTTATGGTCATTCTTTAATCATATTCTATCTTAGTTTCTATTGATATGAAAGACATGGCATTCGCATAGCTAAGTCAGTTTCTTATGTGTCAATGATGACTGTCATTCGAGGTCATTTATCTAAAAAAAAAAGATATCCATTTATTTTAATTAGTAGGATAATATTCCGAATAGTATTAGGCGTATAACCACACAAGAATTAAAACTTAAACTGTGGTCGAACACTTTTTTTATACCATAATAGGCGACATTTCCACATTAAATTGTAGTTCTCTGAAACTAGTTGACAATTTCACCTACCTAGGAAGCAGTGTCTCATCAACTGAGACAGACATCAACACATGACTAGTAAAGGCATGGTGAGTTATCGATATCGGTCATATGGAAGTCAGACCTGACCGATAAAATGAAATGCAGTTTTTTCCAAGCTGCAGTCGTGTCGATACTGTTATATGGATGCACTACATGGACAGTAATTAAACGTATGGAGAAAAGGCTTGACGGCAATTACACAAGAATTCTGCGAGTTGTATTGAACAAGTCCTGGACTCAACACCCAACAAAGCACCTATCACCGAAACTATCCAAGTTAAAACGAATCAGACATCCGGGGCACTGCTGGAGAAGTCGGGACAAATTCAGAAGCGATATACTCCTGTGGACCCCTTCACATGGACGAGTAAAGGCAGGGCGACTAGCAAGAACCTATATACCACATCTTTGTGCCGATACAGAATGTAGCATTGAAGACCTACCGAGAGCGACGGACGATAGAGACATGTGGCGACAAAGTGTCCGGGATATCAATGCTGGCTTCGCGACATGATGATGATGATGATGAATTATCGAAATAAAGCCATAAAATAAAGAAAAGAAAAAAAATATCCCGTGGTGCGATGTTTACCGTCGTAGGAAATGAACAGAGTGACACGAGTTCAAATCTTGGACAAATCTTTATTTCAAAATGCGATAACCTTTGTCACTAAGCACAGGAGAACTATTTTAATATGGACCGAGAACAAAGACAGGTGATAGTTGCTCGAGAAGCTCAGAGAACGAAATTGGGGATAGGTGATATGGGTCCAAATCACTGATTAACCAAAATTTCCAACCTCCAGGAAACTGGCTCATATACCAC
This sequence comes from Sepioteuthis lessoniana, assembly GCA_963585895.1. Lineage (NCBI taxonomy): Eukaryota > Metazoa > Mollusca > Cephalopoda > Myopsida > Loliginidae > Sepioteuthis > Sepioteuthis lessoniana. The sequence continues at coordinate 97,101,858 of OY757911.1, forward strand.
GACCCGAAGTCCAGGGCCGGCTTCTGAAAATAAGAATATATTTTACATAAGCTTATTAAGAAGACATTGGTGTCTATTTCTATATCATCACAACGAGTTAACCTCCATTAACTTGTGTTCAGTTGAATCAGTTTTCATTCTTCGAGACTGGTTACCAAACCATGAATGAAGAGCCCAGCCTGCTTACTGTTTATCCATAGCTCAGATGCGAAGATATGGATTCATAACTTTTTTGAGAGTGTTAATGCGAAGTGAGACGCAGTCTCGTCCAAGATTTGAATTTGATTCGGTGGGTTTATTTTCTACGACAATAACCTTTACGTCAGACGTGCCAGCAAATATACATTTAAAATGAATAGCAGATATTTGTGTTCAAGGTCATTATTATATTTATACTATATTAGTATTGTTAAAAGTTATCGATTTCTACTTTGAGCAGATTTGAATTCATATTTTCGATGACGACTATTACATTTTTATGGTGTGATATGATATTGCAGTGTTTGATTTTTTAATATAAATACTTTATATTTATTGTGCTAATCCTTTATGTACTTTTTGTTTGCGTTTCATCTTTAGTTAACGATACAAGAACGAACGATCATCAGCCATTTTACATATCTATATTGTATATTTATTCAAGATAATTGTTCGTTGTCAGCCCTGGGGATAATTATGACTGAAGTCAGTTTTTATGCAAACGATTCTATGATAAATCAACAAATCATTTCTAATCAATGAGAGTTTCAAGCGGTTATGTATAATGTTAATAATTAGTACACAGTTTCCATTCTTCCTCTCAGATACAAACCATTTTCAGACAGAAGTATTTGTCACATCGATGGGGCCTTAAGGAGCAGTTCCACACTGGTTAAAGGGAACTTGGGTATAATGTAAATGAAACGGCCATTCCTCACCCTCCCGAGATATAGGTTTGGAGCCTCAACCCTCGGGGATTATTTGGTGTCATAACCTGGAAAATCTACTCAAGGAATGTACAATGACCATTACTGATGATCAAATGCAAAAAAGCCTCTTTCTATATCCAGCACATTTCTCAGTATCGTCACCTCTTTTTTATTTTTTTTTTTTTATCGATTGATTCATTCTATTTTTTTATGATTTTCTAAGTATTTCACTCGTATTGTTTACATTTAAAAAAAATGTTCTCTGTAAGATATTGATGGTAGATACACTCGCTACCATCCTATTACGCAATTTTCGAAGAAATTGAATTCTTTGTAGCTTTAAAAGAAATTAATCAACTGGTTATAACAAATAACCAAGGAGAAATTGCTAAAAGTCTCCACCATTTTAGATCTTTCTGAAATCAATCCGCTCTGCCATATTTCATCTTGCAAGCAAATTAAATTTGACATAGCATAGTACTTTGGCCTATATAATATATAATGGGTTTAGTAATCGTTTCCAGTGCTCCTTGGATTCAACGATTTTGCCGCACTTCTTCTTCTTCTTCTTCTTCTTCTTATTATTATTATTATTATTATTATTATTATTATTATTTTCAATCCCGTTTTCAACTCTCAAAAAGCTAAATAAGGATTGGCAAGCGAAACTTAACAACAAAATACATCAACTTTGAAATATGACCGTTATCAAGAACTGGCAGCACCTGTCCATATTAGTTCACTTAAACACACAAAGTAGGATCGGTAGGGAGCATAAAGTCGGACACCACTTAGGAAAGTGCAGTGTGGTAAGAGTCCTGGTAAAGGACGTCGCTGAAGAGGCAGCTGCTTTTAAGTGTTGAAACACGATTACCTTGAACAAACCTTTAAACATTGAAAATAAAGAAGAAAGAAAAAAGTAAATTGCACCCATTTCTCTTCCTAGATCTTTCGCTGTTTTCTGAATCAGTAAAAAATGCCGTATGATTTAATAAATTTATATTATACAATAAAATAGAAAAACTCGTTCAGTCGGTAAGTTTTTCCGGCAAGCCCTTGAACGTTCAATCTACGCACTATATTCTAGAAATCCATCATTACTCTAAAAAAAGTAAAAAAAAATGAATCACCGTTAAATAACAGGTAAGATGTTTAACTTACAAGCCTATGACGCAGATTGTTCCTCACCAAATACACTTGAAAAATAGACTTTACTTCAGATTTTCCCTGTCAATATACCTAATTAAAACAATTTTATTTAAGTTTCGGACATGAGGAAATATTATTACTTAGAGTATATACCCGTATTGCATACAGGGATTAAGGTGGAAACTGGTGTTCATATATCGGTTAATGTAGCATGGGATGAACAATTTGAGCCAAAAGAATATAAACACAAATTTCTGCTTGTCACATTCTTTGAAAATGGAGATTTCTCAACAAAGCTCATCAGGGATTTTTCATTATATATTAACTTCATATTATGTTTATAATATGATATATATATATATATATATATATATATATATATATATATATATATATATATATAATTGGTATTTTTTTCTTTGGTATTTATATTTTGACATTTTAGAATTTGTAACAATTGGTTCAGCATAAAATTTGAATTAAGGAAAGACTTCTTATAAAATTAAATTATTGTCTTGATAAATTGCAGGTACATTTAATTAAACATTACTTATTAGGTTGTCAGGTAGTTCTTCAAACTAAAAATTTAAAAACAATTCGAACAAAAAATGTATAATTGATTTGAATAAAAGTTATGACTCTGCAAACTAAACCGTGTTCATGTCTTGTTTTTGCTAAAAAGCTAATAACCCAAAATATAAACTAATATAAATCAATGAATAAATGATCAAATAAATAAAAGAGAAAAACAAAAAAATTATCTCATTTCCAATATATCTGGACTGTTTTAAAGTCAACGTTATATTATCTGTAAATTTCAAAAATAAAGCAAGCGTCAAATAAACCTTAAGAATAACCAATTAAAATTAAACCATAAAATCTGAAATTTTTTTTACAGATTTGAAAAAAATATGCTTTCTTTCATTTGAAGGCTTTAGATTAGGATATAATTAATTCATAAAAGTAATATTTTTGATAAATTAACAAACAAATTAATAAATAATCAAATACGAAATATGAGATAATCAATAGCGTATATCTGTAAAATAAAAAGCATCTTTAATACATGTATAGTCAAGAAATGGGAACAGAAATTGTTTTTCAGTTATATAAATAAAAGAAAACAGATTTTTCCAAGTGCATTTTGACAGAAACTTAAAACATGCAAAATCATTAGGAAATTTGAATAAAAAAATCAAAATTGATCTATATTTTTTACTGCAAAAGGTTTAGCATTTTTTAAAATAACGAAGTTAAAACTTTGCAAAAAAATATGGCATTAGTTTTATTGCTGCTTTTAAATAAGTACTGCTGCAGATATCTCATCAAAGGTATAAGCCACTGGGCTATAACCCTTGTAAGATACTCAGGCCATTCTAGAAATGAGCAATAGAGCAACTTAGACAAAGAGACCAAAGGAAAAGAAAGTTGATGACCATGCAGGAGGCTTTATATCTGAGAGATGACATAAACATACTGTACGCGTCAAGGAACAAGAGAAAGAAGACCCACCAACATCTAAAATTCGATAATTATTTTGCTCACAGTAAATGATTTTAAGTTTTGATTTTTAACACTAATAATTCAATTTGATATTTATATTTCTCTGTACACATTTAGAAATTTTAACAATTGATATTTAATGAGATAACAGTCATATTTTGTTCAAAGACGGGACCCTTACACGAAAATATTGCTTTCTAACACTAGCAATTCTGTTTTACCTTAGTCATTCATTTGCCCACTCTGGGTCAGAGTAGACCTGGAAATAATGGTAATAAAGGGATACTCTACATCACCTAAAGCTCCATGACTGGATCAGATACTCTAGTGTCATATCCAGGACAGTCATTTAGAGGTTGGTCTTACCCATCTTTAGATGTACAGATGGTGAATTCAACAGCCTCAGCCAAGAAGGCAGGCTAAGAAATGGAAACCTACAGAGAAAAAATGTTGTACTTTTAATTGCAATAAAAAACAACACCATAAGGACCAAAGCAAAAATTGATAATGCATAAGAAAAAAGCAAGTGCAAATTATGTGGAGAAATAGATGAAACGTTGAATAACAAAATAAGTGAATACTGCACGAAATGAGTACAAGGCACAACAGGGTAGGAAAAGTGATTCATTGAGAATTATGCAAGAAACTAAAATTAGACCACTATAACAAATGGCTGTGGGAGTGTCCTCGTGGTTTAATGGTTAAAGCGATGGACTGCGGAATCGTAGTACGCGAGTTCGTACTCCAGTCACGCTATTACGTTCACTTTCGGGCAAATACCCTTGGGAAAGGTACGAACCCCCTTATCCTCCCAGTGATGGGTTAAATAGTACCACAACATTTCTTCTAGGAGAATGGCTTTGGCGTTAAATAACCTAAAAAGGTTGATATGTCATTAAACAAAAAGAAAACCAAATGGCTGTATACACAAACCAGGATCAATCGAAGAGAATAAAACACTCAAAATTCTTTGATATTTTGAGGTACAAGCGGACAACCTAACTTCAGCCGGAAGACAAGAACTAGTGTTGTCTAACAAAAAAAAAGAACCTTGTCTAGAGGATATTGCCGTTCCGGTTGACCACAGAGGGGAAATAAAAGAAAAATAACTGTTGGTGACGGTGATGTCAATTGCGATCGGTGTGCTTGGAACGGTTCACAGATGCATAGAAAAAAGACTGGGTGAAATGGAAATCAGAGACAGAATCGAGACCACCGAGACCAGAGCATCAAGATTGTCTAGAATACTCAGGAGCGACCTGGAGATATGAGAAGACTTGATCTTACTCGGGCAGTGACGAAAGATCACGAGCCAATACTGCTGTAAAAAAAAACTCACAGAGAGTAAGAAAAATGTGCAATGCTTGTAATGAAAATTGGCAAACGACATATAACTGACGGAATGGAACTACCAAATCAAGACAAAATTAGCACGCTCGGAGAAAACGAAAGCTACAAATACTTGGGCATCTAGGAGGCTGACACCATCAAACAAGTGGAAATGAAAGACAAAATTCAAAAAGAATTTTGCAGGAGAACTAGAAAACTACTCCAGCCAAAATTCAATAGCAGAAAACTTATATTAAGAGATAAATACCTGGGCTGTACCCCTCGTTAGATATTTCGGACCCTTTCTGAAGTAGACCAGGGATGAACTTAAAGAAATGGATCAAAGAACAAGAAAACAAATGACCATGCGTAAGGCACTACATCCGAGAGACGACGTTGACAGACTATATGTATCAAGGAAAGACGGTTGAAGAGGACTTTCCAGCATTGAAGACAGCGTTGACACATAGACACAACGATTCGAAGACTACCAAGGAAAACAGGACTGTTTACAGCTATCAGAAACGATACTGACAACACGATGAACCACAGAAAGACTATAACTAGGAAACAAAAATTAAAAGAAAAACAACTCTATGGGCGTTTAAACGACTAATAAACAACATTCACACCAGAAAACCACCTACTGTATTGCCACCTACAACTATATGCATACATATGCATAATACATATACATGTGGAACATAGTCAACATACTGACGACTTCAATGAACGAACGAACACACTTCTTTATAAAAATATACCTCTCACACTTTATTCTCGAAAGGGTTGCGAAAGGGTTGATGTTGGTTATGTGTGAGAGGTGAGTTGAAGACGGAACAGACTGCCACATATTGAACCCATGTTCCTCTGACCATAGCAGCACTTCTTCCTCATTCTGCTGGGCTACTCAACCGGGGTCCTGAGGGCCCAAGCCCTCTGTCTGGCGCTGGCTCTCACTACGGCATCTTGTCCCCAACAGCGACTGGAACTCGAACTGTGACTGCAACTCGAACTGAACTCTGCCTGCCGCGAACTTCAACTAACTCAAGCCGTCTGTGGCACCTGGTTATATAATTGTTTGTCGTCCATCTGCTTCTTTTTGGGCGTACGCATCTGCAACAAATTCAGCCAAGTCCACAGGTCATGGTGGTTTTCCGATATCTTCGACCGGATGCACCTGTTTTTTGATTGACGGCTCGGTCGATTGTCATTATGTTACACCTGGACCTGGCTAAGAAAAGGGAACTTTAAGAGAAAAACAGAATCTCTCCTAATAGCAGCACAAAACAACGCCATAAGAACCAATCATATCAAAATGAGAATAGACAAGACGAAACAAAATAGTAAATGTAGGCCATACGGTGACAGAGAGGAAAACATTAATCACATAATAAGCGAATGTAGCAAATTAGCACAAAAGGAGTATAAGACTAGACACGACTGGGTAGACAAGGTGATCCACTGGGAGATGTGCAAGAAATTTAAATTTGACCATACCAATAAACGGTATATGCACAACCCAGGACCTGTCCTAGAAAATGACACGCATAAACTCCTATGGGACTTTGACGTATAGACGTATCACCTAATATCAGCTAAAAGACCAGACCTTATAATAAACAACAACAAAAAAGAGGATTTGCAAAATTATCAACTTGGCTATCCAGGCTGACCAGGGAATAACACTGGAAGAATATGAAAAGAAGGATAAATGCCTCGACCTTTCTAGAGAATAGAAAAAGCTATGGAACATGAAGGAGACAATTTTACCAATTGTGATTGGTGCTTTGGGCACAGTAACTAAAGGATTACTAAAGGGACTGGAGGACTTGGAAGTTGGCGGACGAGTGGAGACCATCGAAACAACAACATTAATGAGAACGGCCAGAATACTTTGAAGAGTCCTGGAGACTTGAGTAGACTTGCTGTCACTCAAACTCCAGTGAGAGACCATCATCTTACGCTGGTGTGAAAAACTCCAATGGAGATGATGATAATAATAATAATGACATACAAACATATCACCAAGCCTTGGCCAGACGATCAGACCTTATATTAATCAACAAAAAACGAGAACTAGCAAAATTGTGGACTTTTCGGTCCCGGCTGACCACTGAGTAGAATTGAAAGAAAGTCAAAAGAAGAATAAATAATTCGAACATGAAAGTGACATATATACCAATTGTGATTGGTTTTCTTTGTACAGTCACCAAAGGATTAATAAAGGGACTAAAGGACTAGGAAATAAGAGAACAAGTGGAAACCATCCAAACAACTACTTTATTGAGATTGACCAGAATACTGAGAATAGTCCTGGATACTTGAAAAGACTTGTTGTCACTAAAAATCCAGTGAAGGACCATCAGATCAACTAACGCTAACGGGAAAAACTCTTTAGCTGTAAATACTACTACTAATACTGATAATAATTATTATTATTATGTTACTTATTGCAATATTTCCACAGCACTTTTAAATTTATTTTTCACTAAAGTCTGAATAATAGCAAATCTCTTCAGTTTTCCAAGATCCTTCCATGTACCCCAGGTGATTTCAACTTATATTTCCTGGATGGTCGAGATTCTTTCTGATCTCCAATTCCACCAGTCTCATTTCCATGTTCTAGGAAACTGTTCTAAGGGCAGCAACTATGACTGGTGTTACTGTCACTTTCATGTTCCACGGCTTTTTCAGCTCTTTGGCCTGATCAAGGTATCTGTCTACCTTTTTGCATTCTTTTATTTTTACCTTTCCGCCTGCTCGAACGGTAAAACCAGCTAAATGACAATGTTAATCCTATTTACCCATGTTGCGTTCTGGTTAATGAACACTTGTAATATCAAATAAAGGACAAACCCCGATATGAGAGGAAATAGAGATATATTCTCAGGAAAAAGTATATACTATAGAGAGATTATTAGTAGACAAGAACATAGGATTAGTGAATATAGAAAAAAGATATAGTCCAACGATAGTATTGGCTTCCGTTATTACGGTAGCAAGTAAGGTGATCTAGTGCGATCTCCAGTCTCCAACGCTCTAATACTATTCCTATAAGAAGCTGTTCTTCACCTTCTAGTCTGTCCTGGTATTTGTAGCTACTGCTATATATGGCAGATGGGCAACTTCATTGTGAGGAAAAAGGTGGGGGATACCCAACAACCAACCCCTCCGCTCGGGCAGGATATGACACAAGGTCAATTTTTAAGCAGAGTTCAACTGGTTTGAATTCAGAGTTTTCCTTCTCCTAGACTAGATGCCTCACCAAGGCTGAAGAACCAAGTCTGCCCTACTATTTACTCATAGCTGGAGGGAGAACAATTGGATTCATACCTTTCCCAAGGGCATTAGTGCTATGTGAAATGCAATCAGTCTCGTCCAGGATTTGAACTCGTGTCGCCGTGTCCATTTCCTACAACGATAACTATTACGCCACGGGCACCTCCGTTAATGACAATGTTAATAAACATTAGATCTTGTCTTCTGGTCGATTGGTTGACCGCTTGTATCTAAAAATTTCAAAGAATTTTACGTGATATATTTTCTAGGGCAGTTTCTGTTTTGTGCATCTACCTTTTGTCAACCTCGTCACATTTTAATGTTTTGCAGAATTCCCAAAAGATTCCTTTTCTCACTCAGTCACGTGTCGTTTGCATAATTATTATTGGTGGAATTCGGATAGTCATTTTGTTTTCAGAAATGATACAAAAAGTTACACCTTCTCAGTAAAAATGCTGGAACACGTACTAATTCTAGGCTGTAACTTGCCGTTGTTCATATATGCTTAATCCTCTCTGATTGGCCAATCTCCTGCTGCTACTTACGAGCAAACGTCTTAATATTTGCTAGTAATTAGTAGATTGGTCCCCACAAACAATCAAACAATAATCATTATTATTGATTATACTATTTACCAACCCCTCCGCTTGGGCAGGATATGACACAAGGTCAATTTTCAAGCGGAGTTTAACAGGTTTGAATTCAGAGTTTTCCTTCTCCTAGACTAGTTGCCTAACAAAGGCTGAAGAACATAGTCTGTCCTACTATTTACCTATAGCTGGAGGGAGAATAATTTGATTCATACCTTTCCCAAGGTTATTAGTGCTATGTGAAATGCATTATTATTGATTATAATCTTATAAGAATGTTAACAAAGATTCTTAGCTTTATCTTTTCAGAAGTTTCAGTTGTGGATTTACTCTGATTCTCTTTGTAACCAATCCTTAAGATATCGCTACAACAGGAATAATAATAAGTTGGCTGACTTTCGTTGAGGGCGATCCGAAGGCTCCCTTTTCAATAAGTACAACACCATGGGGTAGAGAAGTTTCACTTACCCTTGATGTGTACTTTATAATGGTGAGTGTTAAGCAAGAAGGCATCAAGTACCATTTTTTGAGTCTGTGGTACGACTCGACTTGGGATTGAACCACGGTCTCCATGACCGTTGGCGAAGACTCTAACCATCAATACAATAAGCCGGCCACAAGAATAATAGGTGTTATTAGATTGTCTTGAAATTTCTGCTTCCATATTTTTATCATTTTAACGCTAATCATATCCTTTTGCTGAAATGTTTTTATCAAATGGGATGATAATATCATTGACATAGCATTTTTTAATATTGTTTTTCACTATCGGGTGTATTAGTGTGTAAAGAACAGTCGGCATGTACAGTTAATTATAAAGCAATGAAAGATGTTTACCTTTTTGTATTGGGGAATCTTTTTCTTTGCCAATTCTTTACATGGGATATATTATAATATATGTTCCAACGCAATTATTGCTAAACTTTTATGGTACTAATTCTGAAATTTATTTAAACGTAAGATAGAGAAGCCATATTTTAGAAGGTAACTCGTTTTCACAACGTACTAACAGAAACGATAATTTAAATCTGCCCATAAAATATGTGTATGTTGGTGGGTTTTGATGTTGAGTGAGACTTTTTTTCTTGTTTCAAACCAGATCTTTATAGACATGGATGAGTTTCAGACGTTGACGGGCTTTTCTTCCCAATTTTTTGGGTTGATTAAGCCTTGTCATTTTTTGCGTTGTTTTTTTTTTTTTTTTTTTTTGAGAGTTGGGGTGCTTCTTGTTTGAGATGTTCAACCTGTTCTATTGATATTTTGATTTCTGTGTAACTTTTATCGTATAGTTGAATATCTTGGTTGTATTTTAAATTTCTTTAATTAACAAGTATTTTAGGTTGGTTAGTTGGGTTTTATGGCATATGAGTCCTTTTAGGCTATTTAATGTCAAATCTTGTTTATACATAATTTTTCTCTGGGATTCTTCTCAGCATTCTAGCCAAATTCAGATTTCCTGTGGTCTGAACGATCTCAGTTCTTCCTCATGTTTCCTGTTCCCCACATTTCTTTCATGGGTAAAAAAGTAGTTGGTCACCTTAGTCGACGGGTGATCCAAAGGTTCCCATTTTAAAAGCTACTACACCGAGGTGAAGGGGATGGCGCAACTCCTTCCCTGGATTGCTCCACTTTACTCTTGATCCTTACATTACAATGCTGAGTTATTTTTTGAGTCTTTGGTATGACCCGAGCTGGGATTGAACCCCGGTCTCCAAGACCATTGGCGAACACTACTCATTGGGCCAATGGGAACTTATTGATTATTTTTAAAGGCGCCAATAATGATTGGTATTATTATCCCCTTAATGTTCCACAACTTTTTTATCTCCTAAGCAAGATTCATTTATTCATTAAGTTTTCCGATTTTTTTTAAATTTTAATTTTGTAATCTAGTTAAATTATGAGGTTCAACAATGTTTCAGGATATAATTTAGCAGTATCATTGTCATGACAATCGGTAGAAGAGGCAATTAACAAACTGTGTAAATCTTTGTATTTTAACTTCTGATAGACCTTTTTTTTTCTAGCTGTTAGGTTCCCTCACAATGTTTTCCTAAATTTTAGGAGATTTTGAATATTTTTTTCATTCCAATGAATGAATTTGAGATGAAATAAAGTCGACATTATAACGTAGCTGTTTCAGTAAACCATAATCAGGATTCATGAAAATATCATGAAGTGTCGTAAGATCACCGATGGATTCTTAACGAATGAAATAAAAAAAAGAGGAGATTGTATATACAGGGAAAAGGGGCGTAGCGTTAACCATCAGATCAATACGTCAGCGTTCATGTTTCAAAAATATCAAGTAACTGTGTAAGGTGATGACGAAGAACTAGTCAAACTATCTAGAGATAAAATGGCTTAAAAAGAGAATGAACAAAAGAGGAGAAAGCAAAGAAGAAGAAGAAGAAGGGGAAGAAAAAGAGACATATTAATTCACTACATTTAACCCTCCCACAATTCAACCATATTCAGCCACTCACGTGCAATACGTACGTGGGTGAAAGTGAAACGCGTACAGACGTGCCATGAGTGAGTGGCTCAATATTGTCGAATCGTTGGAGGGTCAAACGTGTGTGAATTTATATGTCCCTCTCACCCTTCTTCTTCTTCTTCTTCTTCTTCTTCTTCTTCTTCTTCTTCTTCTTCTTCTTCTTCTTCTTCAGCCGTTGTATCTCTTGATCGTTCCATTTGCTTTACATCATTACCTTACACAGTTACATGATATATTTGAAACATGAATACTGACTTATTCGTTTGACGGGTAACGCTGCACCCTCTTTCTCTGTATATAGAGTACTTGCTTTGTTTTATTTCGTTAAAAGTCCTCCCGTGATCTTACGACACTTCATAACATATTTTATGAGTCCTGCGGATGGTTTATTGAAACCGAAACGTTATAACGTCGATTTTATTTCATATTAAATTTTTCACCTTGGACTACTGTGTTTTTCAATATTTCTCTGTACATTCTCGGATTTTTTCCTATTATTTATTGATGTATATATATATATATACATACATATAGTCATCCACAGACAGATCTGTTTCGTTCTATCAGAACTCATAAGTATATATATATATAGGAGGTGGATAGAAGAAGGTATAAGCATATAGTTCCCAGGCCCAAATGAGAAAAAAATGACAGAGAAACATACTATAATAAATAGTCATCCAGTCGTTAAACACATTTGGCATAAAGTTCTCATGTTTCCTTAACCCTTCCAAAACTATTCCATAAAACCTTTCAATAATCATCAGTTTCCTCTCTTCTCAACGAAGAAATTATCGGTGCATCATCGAATAAAGTTACATATTGTATTATGAATGAATATATCATTATTGTTAAGATAAATTATATTCACACAGTATTATTTTTAAAGAATGACGGAGTCAAATATTTCTGGTTTCTCGTTTTTAATAATTTATATAGCATTAAGCTACTGATAAGTATTCTCAAAAGCAAAGTAGATATTATCACCAAAAAAATGTATGTATAACACACTGAATAGATAATTTCCATCCCAAATTCTTTCATAGCAAATCAATATAAAAGATGGTCTGTAAATTATCGTTGTATAGCTTTCCTATATTCACTCTAGTCGTCTGCTTGCCAACTTTGGCAATAAAAGACATACTTCGTGTCCGTTCAAATATTTATTACCAGAATTTTCTCTATCCTTTTATGTGCATTATCCCATAAAATGACGGAGCATCGGGGAAAACCAAATTAATTTACTAGTTAAGCGAATTTTACAAATAGAATGGTATCTTTACTTTTTCCAACTTCTTGCTAGCTACCAAACAAGATTTAAAAACGATGAAAAACTTGTTTTTATTAACCAATTTAATTATTTTAAAAGGTTGTTTAGAAATGTTGCATACATAACCGCAAAAGATGGCAACATGTAAGACATTATCGATGGATTGAAAATTTGATATTTTTAGGTCTTGATTTCTAAGTTTCAGGTTCAAGCGATTAAGAAGAAATGTTTTAAATCATTCAAAATACTCACGAGCACGCACACACACACACACACACACACGCACACACACAGATAGATGTAACGTAATTGTGCGATGGGATGTAAATTTCTGGGGAAGGGGAGAGAGAGCGAGAGAGAGAGAGAGAGAGAGAGAGAACAAAAAAATAGTAAGAAAAAAGCAGACAGAGCGTCAACGGAACGACCAGATAACCTCTAGGTGCCCGTGGTGTAATGGTTATCGTCGTAGGAAATGGACACGGTAACACGAGTTAAAATCCTAGACGAGACTGATTGCATTTCACATAGCATTAATACCCTTGAGAAAGGTATGTATCCAATTATTATCCCTCCAGCTATTGGTAAAATAGTAGGGCAGACTGGGTTCTACAGCTTTGGTGAAGCAAGTTGTCGAGGAGAAGGAAAACTCTGAATTCAAACCTGTTAAACTCCACTTAAAAAAAATTGACCTTGTGTCATATCCTGCCCGAGTGGAGGGGTCGGTAAATATGGATAACCTCTAGTCAGGAATAAAAATTGTTGTAGGTCAGTCAGTCACGGGTGAATGATGCGATAATTGAAAATGGTTTGAAAATCAAACGGAGGCCCCAAATCTTTTGCGTTGGTTTAAAATCACCGAAAACAAATATGTTCCTCCCTCCTTCACCACGGAATTAAGCGGATGACTCGGGTTTGAAAGTTAGTCACTAAAAGACGTGACGAGGTAAAGACAACGGTTGAACACCAGTGAAAGATGATATAAAGAAAAGTCGGAGCCTCGATGCACAGCAGTGAGGACAAACTCCGCGAGGAAGCACGTGTTAGAACTAAAAATGGAAACGTCGAAGAAAATTCATGGTTGGTATCTACTCTCACTTTCTCCTCATGACATGTTGTTTCTCTTTGTCCAGCTAACGCTAGCGATTCAACTCTCAGACTCTGTTTCTTCTCCCGACGACTAATTAAAAAGTGTAGAAACGAATAAACTTTTGTATCATTGAACTAAGACAGGTTTTGTGTGTTCGTCACTTTTCTCACGGTGAGATTCCCTCCGTACATTTGGTGTGTAAGGATATGTCTATTTGGCACCGTTAGAGTACGTAAATCTAATGAACAAAAATGTTTTCACTTTCAAAAAGATAAGGAGCACTATAACACACTGCCTACTCAGATAATATTGCGCTTCCTGAAGATATCTCTAACCATGACGAATCTTTGCTACATAGCTTGGAAGAAGCAGCAAGAAGCATTGGCCTTTGTGTGAATGCAAATAAAACAAAGTTCATGCGTTTTAACTGAGAAGGAACCGTCTCCACTTTAAATGGCAAGCTTCTAAAATTAGAGGACTAGTTCACATACATCAGCAGCAACATTTCATCAACTGAAAGTGATGTTGCCTTATGCATAAGAAAGGTATAGAATTGTTTTGACATGTTATAAATAATATCTTACTCAGATCCCTCGGATAAGATAAAACGTTCTTTCTTTCAAGCTGTAGACATGTCGGTACTTATATATGCATGCTCTTCACAGACTCGAGCAAAAATTTTAAAGAAAAGCTTGATGGGAATTAGACAAGAATTTTACGTGGGGTTTTAAATAAATTTCAGAAACAATACGCCACAAAACAGCAGTTGTGCGATCACTTACCCTCATCGTGCAAACCATTCAATCCGACGAACAAGCTGGGCACAGCTGGAGAAGGAAGTACGAACGTTCTTCTATGAAATCCTGCACATGGTTAACCTAGTGTTGGCTGACCAACAAAGAGTTACATCAACCCTGAAGGGACACTGGATACTGTTTAGAAGACCTACCTGGAGCCATGAACGTAAGGGACAGATGGCGAGAGAGAGAGAGAGAGAGAGAGAGGGCGGGAAGAGAAACTCGTACAATCAGCACGACTTGATGGTGTATATAAAAATGTGTGTGTGTGGGTGGGTGTGTGCGTGTTCACACACTTTTATAACCACCATTGTTACTTTAAAAGTTAGATCGAAGATAATTCAAAATCGAAAAGGCGTTTACTACCCGGTTTATAGAAAGAATCCCTGAACATTAAAAGATTAATCCTCAAATTTAAGTGGGTATCCGTAGTGAAGTAGCTAACCTACTGGAGTTCAACATCGTAGGAACAGAGTTATAACTCCAGTCGCGCTATTACGTTCACTTTTTTTACAAATACCCTTGGGAAATATATGTATCCCCTTATTCCTCAGTTATGGGTTAAATAGTGCCACTACTGTTCTTCAAGGTTAGCTTTGGCATTAAATAACCCAAGAAAATGTATTTCCATTAAACAAAGAAACGAAATTAACAAATTTATCTCTCACACTTCAGATATAATTTGTAAGTAAATAGTTGTTGGTAATTTCATTTTTAAATGACTTAGAACTAATTTGTTTGCACACTTAGTATTGCTATTGTTTCTACGTGGTTAAAAGGTAACAATTATAGCTATCTAACATTAATAATTTAATTTAATATTAATCATTTGTTCACAGACTGTTAAGTATTGATCACTACAATTCAATTAGACAGACACTTACTTACACACAATTAAAGGGTCGAATATTTGTGATTCTAACAATTAAATTCAACATGCCTTTTGCTCGTACACGGGTTAAATGTGAAACCGTTCTATTTTACCCGCAGAAAGGACCCGATTAGGTACAACCACTCCGGACCAGATTGAACCTGGGAGCAATGGTTATGAAGGGGTACTCCACACTCCTAAAGGCTCTAGGACAGGATCCTCAAAATAAAATAGTTTTATGTCATATCAAGGACACTCGTGTTAGTGTGTGTGTGTGTGTGGGGGGGGGCTTAACTTTCTTCTGAGATGCAGCCTATGTTTTCTAAAGCCCCAGGCGACTGGGTTATTTTGTATGAAGAATATTACGTTTTGTTTAAAACCTCTTAGATTTTTTTAGATAAGCAAAATTTCCAACAAAGTTATAGGTTAAAATAGGTTCTAAATGTTTATACAATACTGTCTAATGTTGTAACACTGGTTGCTGTACACAAGAATCACTTATTTGGGCTAAAACATAGCTGTTTCAGTTAAGAGAAAAAAAAATTGTGACGTTAAAACAATATTTTCATCAGTCTTTTTTAAATTTTGATATATTTTGACAAGATTTCAAAACCAAAACAGGTAAGCATTGAAGTGAATGTACAAATTGGAATTTTATTTAAAGAAACTTACTTTTAAATACAAAATGCCATGAATTTGGATATTTGTAAACATTGGGTGCAATATTCGTTTCTAAGGCAGTTACAAACTGGCAAAAATATTAACCGTTAAAGAGCTGGAGCAACAAGTGTGATAACTGCTGCTGAAGATAAACACTTGTTGAGGGGAAAAGACATTGAAGGAAAACTGTGCTCCCCGTTAACAACTGAAAGACATTCTTCTACTCAGCAACCTATTTCACTCTAAAGTATGTAAAATCGACTTTAATCAGCGGAGCTGCGGGGTATATAGCCACTAAGAAAACCTTTTAATGGAAGATGAGTAAGTAGAAACGACTTTTAATTTTGCAAAAATAAAATGTGAAATGAACATTGAACAGATTAGTTCAAATTTGAACGCTGTGGTCGTAAGAAAAATATGTATGCAAGAAGAAATCCTGGATAAATACTGAATAATCTATGTGGGATTCCAAAAGGAAAACTTCGTAGCGAGTCTGCAATGGTGTGAGGTGTTTTGGGGGAAGAGATAACTAGAGTTTTGATTCAGTTCAAAGGAAACATTAAAAAAAAACAATATCATCAGGTATACACTTAACTGGAGAAAAATCACAATTCAACAAGACAACTATTCAAAACACTTTTAAATTATGTGAAAATTATGTCAAGATTATCTCCAATAAAATATCAAAAAATAAAATTTCGAAAATAACTGACTTCCGCTTCCATTCTCTGACCTCTCTCCCTCTGAATTAGAATGAGATGAATTGGATAGCAGAGTTCAAAGACCCAAAAACAGTGATTTTTATCAGTGCATGAAAAAATATTAGAGAGTCTTACCAACTATGTTTAAAAAAAAGAATTTGTAATTATTTGTAAAGCTGTTATCACAGCTGATTGTAGTTTTATAGACCAAAAGCTAAAATAATAGCTATGAATGATTTTTTTAAATTTTTTTTATATATAATATATAATATATTTTTGGCTAAAATAAAAGTAATTATACAGTTACTGAAATTTTAACTTTTACTTGAATGATTTACAAAATATCCTCATTTAAGGTGTTTTTTACAAAGTTGCAAAGTGGTCGTAACAATTTATCCAATAGTATATATATATATATATATATATATATATATATATATATATATATATATATATATATATGAAAGTTAAAACTCAACAGATCTAAATCATTAAAAACTTACTTCAACAATCTGCTCACACAGACTATATCCTGACATGGTCAACAATTTTAAATGGTGTTGTTTCCGTTATTTTGGAGAATACATTTTATCTTAATTTAAACTTTTAAAGAATTTTACATCAATATTCATAATATAAAAAACAAAGCAAAGAAAAAAATATAAAGTTATAAAAGCCAGTCCAGTCGGCTATAGCTTCAAGTTATAGTAAGTAAGTAAAGTTAGCGACCATAGTCGAGGGTGACCCGAAGGCTCCCTTTTCGATAGCTACTACACCAAGGTGTAGGGGAGGGCGCTACTCCATTCCCAGGATTGCTCCACTTTACCCTTGAACCGTACCTTATAATGCTGAGTGTTAAGCAAGGTGGTATCAAGTACCATTTTTAAAGTCTTTTGGTATGACTCGACCTGGGATTGAACCCAGGTCTCCCGGGCCATTGGCGAACACTCTAACCGCTGGGCCAATGTCCCGGTATAGTTATAGTAGTTGTTTTTAAATGTGGGTTTGTCCCCATATTGTGAGGAAGTTTTTGATATATTGAAAATATATTAATAGCCATGCATTGAACACTCGTTTAGAAAATATTGACATTATATATTCTGCATGGATTGTTTCTAATAAGTCTTATTAGACTTAGTTTATATGAATAATATATATATATATATATATATATATATATATATATATATATATATATATATATATATATATATATATATATAATATGAGGGAGGGTGATGAGACAGATCGGAATATTTCTCTTGTGATATTTTTTTCGATTGTTCACTTCTAGCTTCGACTTCTGATAATCATCAGGAAGAAGTTTGCCTATTTTTGTACTTTTTGGTTTCTGTATTTTTATCAATTGTTTTTGAAAAAGGCTTTCCTGAAATTTTTCAAAAATATTTTTTAAAAATAGTTGATATGCTATAAAAGAACGGACGACAAAAGAACTAATGACGTTGCATATCCATACGTGTATTGTAAATGGATATATATATACATATATATATATATATATATATATATATATATATATATATATATATATATATATATTACCTGCAGAATATAAAATTGAAAAAAATCATGCATTTTTAATATACTCAATATGTGCCGGCACACATATATGGGGGAAATATATACTCGCGCATTTATGTATGATTATATTGACAGCCAACGGACATATAAAAACTATATAAACACGTACTGTTATATATATATATATATATATATATATATATATATATATATATATTTATAAATTTACAAATGCATATTCAATGATGGACCTCTCAGTATCTACTGATTAATTACCCGCTATACAAAACCACAGGCTCTTGGTTCTCCGTGATCTTGACCTAAGAGAAATGTCATGGCATTAGTTCTTTCTCAAACATAAAAAGGTTTAGACACTCCTCTGTGTTTTACCATTAACGTCAGACACAGAAGACTCTCCTATTCTAAAAAAAGAAGAAAACAGAAATACTTTATTTGAAACTGTGTTTACAGTCCACACCTAACAGGGATAATTAATGATAAGACCAATCAAAAACTTTTAGATAAGCGTACATTATTTAGATTAATATTCATATTAATCCATTCCGTGACGATTCCATTTTCAGTCCTCTGAACTCTCCTTATGTTCTCGGATGAGCGCGATGGTTAGTGTAGATATATGTGGGTTTATTCACCGCCATTTAAGACCAAAAGCTGGCCAGGCAATAAAAAATACAATAGACCGAAATGCAAATGATAAAAGGAGTATGAATTGGATGATGGTTTAATATTTGTACAACATAGGCACACACCCACATTTCAAAAACATTCAATATAACTCGAAGCTTCAGCCGATTGGACTGGCTTTTACTGGGTTTTATAAGATTATGTTCATTGAAACAAATCCCCATGCGCTTAAATTGTTTCATTCAAATAATAAGTTGGCATAAAGAATAAAAAGATGATCAAAACAATTATAATTGTTTGCTTCATTAAAAGAATATAACAAGTGTCAGAAAAAATACAAAGATCAAAGGATTTTTTAAAACATTTTCAGAAACATATATGTAATATTTTTATTTTAAATGCAAAGAGCTAAATATTTCGGCATCTCTTTTGTGAATGAAATATTCCCTTCATGAAAACGTTCTCTCTCTCTCTCTCTCTCTCTCTCTCTCTCTCTCTCTCTCTCTCACGCGCACGCGCGCGCACACACACTCATGTACACGTGCGCACAAGTACAAAGGAAAATAATAATAAGACGATTGGTTAGGGTAATAAAAAATCCAGCAAAAGCCAGTGCAATCTGCGTAGGCATCCAGTTGTTTTAAATCTTTTTAAATGCAGCAATTATAGTATGATCAGTGGTTTCGAAAATTTTCAAGATTTTGCTAATCTTTCTCATAGAATTTGTTGGACGAATAGAACTGAAACTTTATTATAAAGTACGAAAATTAAGTAGAGAATATTTAAAAAAAAGCTTATTATAAGTAATTATGAAACTAAGTTTATACTCCCCCATCATATATTATGGAATTAACGCACTTACTGTGTGTTTGTCTTGTGTTTTTTTTTAGCAGTTAATAAACTAATAACTGATAAGATGCAAAACATATTCAATAGCTGAACATTTTGGCATCATGAAATATACCTTAAAAAACTAAATTAAACTATTTGAATAAAAAATATAATTTCATTATCATTTTTTTCAAGCCCTATCTGATGAAAAATATCATGCAATAACCCAATATTAAGAACAGAATTATGAAATTCATGACAAAAATTTAGAATTAATGTGTAGTTTCCTCTTCTTGAACGTTTATTACGGTACCAATTCTTTCAGGCATTTATTTTACTAATTTAAGGCAATATTATGAATAAAACTAGTTCGAACATTCTCGTGTGGCTGTTTATAGATTTTCTTTGGAGACTATGTCGTTGATTTTATATGCCTTTCCAGAAAAAAAAAGCTTCAAACTTCTTTGCTCAGTGACAAGATGGTCTTTTGCCTTGAAAATGATTTCATCATCACCGAACCTATTTTTCCTCGATGGAATAAGAAAATTATCCGAGTTTTCAATATAAACATTTGCATTGCCATCTTCTCAGTTTCTTTAAATTTCATCAAACCCCATATCATAGATAAGTTAAGTTGGTGACCGTTGTCAAAAGTGACCCAAAGTCTCCCTTTTCAATAGCTCTTACACTGAGGTGTAGGGGAGAGCACCACTCCTTTCCCTGGATTGCTCCATTTAACCCTTGATACGTAGCTTCATTTTCATATGATGTTGATCAGGTGACAAGTTGTCATAGGTGTCATTATTTACGGGATTTCTGACAGTGGCACACAAATCACTGTATATTTATGTCATCGAGAACTAGTAAAGCTGATATGATTTTCGAAGTTTGCTTTCAATTGGTCAAACAAAAATAATACAGTTTTTATAATGTTACACTTAAACGACACCCATTACAATAAATTACACTGCTAAACAATGACACATTCGAACAAAACTCATTAAATGACTTTACTAAAAATACATTAAAATGAGTGAAATACCCATATAAGACAAATTAAAATTAAAATTCCAAAAAGCAACAATTGAAATAAGTGACACTGCTAAATATTGATACTGTCAAACAACTCCCATTAAAATCACAATACACAACAACATTCATGAAAATAAATGGATCTGCCAAACAATGAGATTGCTAAACAACCCTCATTAAAATTTAATGCCAAACAACACTCATTAAAGTAAATCACACTTCCAAACAATAACACTGCCAAAAAACACCCATCAAAATATAATTCACTCGGTCATCCACTTTGTGTCTCAAAAACGCACTAATTTTTATTTTGTTGTTACATTTCTATGGACCGGTCACACAAAAAGTAATTTTTTTTTTTAGTTGAAGGAAGAAAAATTATTCTTTTATTTATAAGACATCAACCACATCTTATGAGCGGGACATTTTAAGTAGACCCCAAATTAGTTGTCTATTTCTCTTTGTATATAGAACTCAAATTTGTAATCGTTCTTACTCACAAAATCACTGACTCCTACCCTGGCCTTTGGTCCTGTGGGTCGCTGGTCATGTTTTGGCAGGAATAACCTGGTCTATCTTGTTAAAGAGCCCAGTATGTCCTACTACCTACACATAGATGAACGGAGAATTGTTGGATTCATGTTTTCTCCCCAGTGGTATAAATGCTGTATTTATCGCCAAACAATGAATGATCATATGATTTCCATACTTGTTATGTAACAGAAAGTGTAACTAATCGCACCAAGCATCCTTTTATCGTTGATACAAGTTCCCCTTTGGAAGCTGACAAGTAAAATACATAAAATGGGAGACATTGGGTATGATAACTTGCACACGGCTCCATTCCTAACGGCGTGGATACACGATGTTTTGGGAGGCATCAAATACTTCATCGTCATTCCATACACTGGCAATTTTTGTCATAGTACCTTTTCTGTTATATCTTGATTTGCAGGAAATCGTTCATTTGTCTTTCCTAACAATAAGTCTATGTCAATTAATGTTTATCAGCGGGAGGAAATTTTCCCTTTTAATGATAGGTGGTTGATTGATTTAATGACATATCAACTATCTGGTGCAATTTTATGTGTAGAGGTTTCGGATTTACGTATATTTAATATTTATATTTACAATTTTTGAAAAGCAACCAAAATGTTTGCCCGCATCAATACAATATCGTATGTCTAAAACAATTTGTAAACATATCTATTTGACCCACAAATAGAAACCTAGCACCCACAACTGCAACAGATCTGAATGAACCTGGAAATAATCGAAATGAAAGGTATTCTATATTCTCCAGAGATCTAGAAGTGGAGCCTCACCATCAGATGCAGTTAAGTGTCATACGTAGAATACACCTCAATTTTGAGGGGAGTATCTCGTAATACCATGCGAGCCATTTTGAGAGACAATAAATTTAAACTTTTGTGGAGGTGACTGTAATGGTTATCGTCGTAGGAAATGGACACGGCGACACGAGTTCAAATCCAATACGAAACTGATTGCATTTCACATAGCACTAATACCCTTGGGAAAGGTATGAATCCAATTATTCTCCCTCCAGCTATGGCTAAATCGTAGGGCAGACTGGGTTCTTCAGCTTTGATGAAGCAACTAGTCTAGGAGAAGGAAAACGCTGAATTCAAACCTGTTAAACTCCGCTTAAGAATTGACCTTGTGTCATATCTTGCCTGAGCGGAGGGGTTGGTAAATATGATAAATTTAAACGTTCCAAGTATGGTTTGGTTTCTTTGTTTTAATGGCATATCAACTCTTTTTAGTTCCAAATATGGTAATTCACGATTAGAAAGGAAAAGAAAAGTTTCCAAGTTGTCGGGTTCTAAGATCCTAATTTCCAAAGGATGTGATGGCCGAGTGGTTAAGGCGATGAACTCCTAATCCAAACTAATTTCCAACTGACATTTTTCCTCCATTCTTATCCTA
Organism: Sepioteuthis lessoniana; assembly: GCA_963585895.1. NCBI lineage: Eukaryota > Metazoa > Mollusca > Cephalopoda > Myopsida > Loliginidae > Sepioteuthis > Sepioteuthis lessoniana. Next base: position 97,124,499 of record OY757911.1, read on the forward strand.
ATAAATTTTACCACCGGACCATGCACTTGTTCATTTTCAATTTTCCGGATAACAGATCCATCCACCTAATTTTTTTCTCTTCAATCCACTAATCTTTCATTTATTTTTCTTCACATCAATATCAATGTTTTTCTTGTTCTATCTTTCGTTTTCTCTTTCTTTTAAAATCGGTTTATCCTTTTCTGATTGCTGTTCTAGCAACTTGTTAAGATGAGTCTTTCATGTAGTACATTTGGTTCAGTGAATTCACATTATTTTCTTTCATTAATTTTCTTTTGGCATCTTTTTTTGTATTTCTCTTTCTCTTTCGTTGTTATCTTTTTTTTTTAAAGATAGTTAATATAATTTGCTTTTTTATCAATTTGCTAAAATCTTCACCTATATTTTAGCACACACGTTCATACTTCTTTCAATTGATCATAGCTTCTTCATTATATATATATATATATATATATTAATCTATGTTTTTATGAACTTTTCAGAAGTTTTCAAAACGACTTTCTTATAGTTCTTGCCAACATTCTTTATTTCTTGTTACATATATTGCTTACTCGCATACCAACACACATACACACGCAGGCACAAGCGCATTCACAATCTCTCCCTCCCATTCTCTCTCGTTCTCTCTCTCTCTCTCTCTTTCTCCCCCTCTCTCTCTCTCTCTCTCTCTCTCTCACATACATACAGATACTTACACTCAAATGATCACATAAGTGATAAGCCTATACTCACGTTATTCTTATATATATATATATATATATATATATATCATCATGATCATCTTGTCGTGCCACTAGCACGGATATCCCTGACCCTCTCTCGTCACTTTTCCCTATCGTTCATCGCCTCCGGCTATATGTGGGTGTCCATAGGAGTACATCACTTATGAGCTCGTCCCTGCTTCTCTAGCAGTGTCCTGCATGTCTGGTTCGTCTACCTTCGATAGTTTTCGTGATGGGAGGCAGGTGGCCGTATAGTTGGTGTCTTGTTGGGTGTTGCCGCCAGGACTTGTTCAATATTGCTCGCAGCATTCTTGTGTAATTGCCGTCAAGCTTCTTCTCCAGCCATTTTGTTAGCGTCCATGTAGTGCATCCATACAGCAGTATCGATACGACCGCTGCCTGGAAGAAACTGCGTTTCATTTTATCGGTTAGGTCTGACTTCCATATGATCGATAGTCTATTGATAGCTGTCCATGCCTTCGTTAGCCGCATGTCGATATCCTTTTCGGTTGATGAGACGCTGCTTCCTAGGTAAGTGAATTTGTCAACTAGTTTAAGAGGGGTTCCATCTTGTGTGGAGATGTCACCTGTTTGATTATAGCACATATATTCCGTTTTGTGTGCATTGACATGGAGGCCTATGCCTGCGGCTGCTCGTTCCAAACTATGCAGTAGAGTTTCGGCTTGGTTGTGTGTATTTGCCAGTATCGCAATGTCCTCGGCGTAGTAATTGTTTTTGCGGGGTACCTTCTGCTCCTTTTCTTTGTCAGCTCGAAGCCGTTTTCACTGATTTTATCAATCGATGTTCTAATCACGTAATCTAGACAGATGATGAAGAGGTATGGAGCTTGCGTGTCTCCTTGTAGTCCTCCTGCTACAATGTCGAAGTATTCTGTGTCCCCATCTGGTGAACGTACTTTCACTTTGGTGTTTCTATAAAGAATCGTTATTGTTGTTACGGTTTCTTTAGGTAGGCCGTATGCTAGTAGGATTTCTTCCATCTTTCCTCTGTGAATGGAATCGAAGGCCTTGGTAAAGTCGACAAATAGTAATGTCGCTTGTATATTTTTTGCCCGTACACCTTCAAGGATTCTACGGATGGTCAATATTTGTGAGGTCGTGTATCTATTTCTTCGAAAGCCCTTTTGATTTTTCCTAAAGACGTTGTCGATTTTGGGTTCTATTCGGTTTCGTAGTTGGGCATTGTAAATTTTGGCTGCTATGGATATAAGTGTTATACCTCGGTAGTTCTTGGCTAATCCGAGGTCACCATTTCTAGGGAAGGGTAGGATGTCTATCTGTCTATCGGATTTTGATAATAGACTGCGTTGCAGTGTCGGAGCAGTACGTCGTCGAATTGTCTAGTCTTCCATACTTCTGGGGGAATTTCGTCCAGCCCTGCAGCTTTCCTATTTTAAATTTTTCTGAGAACCGAGTTTAGTTCTTATATATATATATATATATATATATATATATATATATATATATATATATATATATAACGCTGATAATGAGTTTGGTTTGGTTCGGTTTGGCTTGGTTTCATGCCATATCATCCATTGTTAATTATTTAATGCTATGTCCATTTTATGCATATAAACAGTTCTATTTCAAACAATTCAATTTAGCATAAGTACACAGTTCCAATAACAAAAACAGTTTTATTTCAAACATTTCAGTTTAGTATAAGTATCTAATTTGAATATCAAAAGAGTTCTATTTCAAACAATTCAGTTTAGCATGTGTACACTGCTTAGTTCTATTTAATTCGTCGACAGAACCCTATCAGGTGTAACCATTCCAGGCGAGAGTAGACTCGGGAATTATGGCAATAAAGGCATACTCCACATTCCCCAAAGCTCCAGCATTACTGGATCCTCACCATCAGATTACGACAGTCCTTTAAGGAGTCTTATATCTCTGCCGATATGCAGTCTGTGTATTCTGCTGTCCCAGCCGACTGGGCCAATTGATAACGAGCTCTCTTTGCTTGTAAATATAACAAACTATATATAAGTGTGTGTGTGTGTGTGTGTGTGTGTGTGTGTGTGTGTGTGTGTGTGTGTTGCTTGTTTGTAACATATAGCCTCCTAGGTTAATGAGCCTATCTTGATAAAATATGGCGTAAGAAGTTCCTTGACCTTAAGGTATTTTTCAAAGTTTCCTCTTTTTTTTCTCTTTTTTTTTTAGTTATCCACCCGGAAAGTCTTAATCGTCTAGAAAGCTATTATAATTGTCATCTGCAGGTGCATTTCTTCCCCATGAAAGAGGTGATAGTTTTTGTATCGGACCATTCAAAAGATTTAAGCTTAAAATTGGTCAGGAAATAAATAAAATTATCATCTATTAAAGCACTTCTCTTAGCCTCTCGCCACAGCCGGCAACTTTCAAGATATGTCAGATAACTATTTATTTTTATGTATACGATAATGAGCCATAAACAGTTTGATTATATATCAGTATCTGATAGAATATACGAGAGTCGGGTGGAAATTGAATTACGTACAACATACGGAATCACTGGAAAGCTATCCCGACGTTATTAGGTCTCATCAGCCATGTATACCGTGATCTTCCCCACTGGAGAGTGAACCAGTGACTACAGAATGTAGAGCCGAAACTTTAGCACTGTGCTACCGGTCCACATCACACACAAGCGCCTCCAAATCACTAAGTCATGGTAAACGCGCGACCACTTAACCTGATGTGTCGTGTTATATCAGTACTATTACTGGGACACAGAGTCCTCCTCCCCAGGTTAGAGATAGGCATCCACGGGATCATGTTCTCATAGGCAAGGAAATAGATATACATTTTTTTTAAATAAAGGAATAATGTATATTATAAATTGAATAATCATGACCAGAAAATCTGGCAGGGACGCTGTGCGACATACGAAGACTCTGGACCGCTGTTTCAACCTTATTAGGTCTCATATACCATAATCCCCTAACTCGGAGATCGAACTAGTGACGACAGAATGTAGAGCTAAAACTCTACGACTGAGTGTCTGGTGAAAAGTTCATTGGTTGATCAAGATACTCTCATGGAATGCGAGCAAATGAATTTTATTATTCAACATAGACTCTCTTGCAGTCCACACACTTCGTTCAACAGTGTTGCTTTGTTTGGATCTCATTAGTCAAAAAAGTCAACAGCACATCTGACGTCATCATTTGAGCTTTTCAGTCCAACCTTGAAGTAATCATCCTTCCTAAGATGAAAAATAATATATTCTTGTTTTGTGTATTATATTTTCTCAATCTGATACGAATTCAATATTGGAGTTTAAGTACACAGTACTTCATGAGTTAAAAGTGTTTTTATTTATCAGTTTGAATTAGTGAATATTTCATTACTTTTTTTGATTTAAATTTTTTTTTTTTTTTTTTTTTTTGAGAAGCGTAATTTAAACTTGTGAGTTCAAATTTCTCGGCAAAAACACGCATGCTTCGAAAAAAACATTTTAAAAAATATAATAGAATTCTTTTTTTCAACAAAATGATCTTTCGGGTGATAATTTCCTCTTAGGCTGAGTCAAAGTAAATTTTAAAAAACTTCTTAAGCAGGACATCGACCCATCGGGGTTATTTATTTCTTAACATTAGTTTTTGTATTTATAATTTCTAAGAGAAGAGTTTGTAAGTATTTTTTATTCAGTTAGGTTATTTTGTTTGTTATATAATGGCCGAGGGATTTCGTTTTATATATCTTGCCTTTTGGTTTAGTTAGATTGAGAACCTTTCGCTTAGCGCATGGTTTAGTTAGGTGCAACATGAGCACAGGTTTTCACGCGCGCACGGGGAGGATGTGTCAATCAGAAATGTCAAAATAAAAATTCCTGATGGAAATTATGATCGGGGAATGTGAATGACGTCATGCACCGGAAGCGTGCAGGGAGGATTTTGAAAAAAAGTAAGTGAGTCGAATTTTAGCGTCCGAGGAAGACAGGTAATAAAGTTTCGTACCTGAACTAAGAAGTCGTAAAGTTTTACGTGTTTCGGGATTCCTATGTTATCTATATATGCGTTATGAACATTCTATGTACATTTCACGTATTGCTGTATTTTGACCTTCGGCCCGGGCAAACATGCCATTCCAAAGTGATGCACCGGAAGGAAGTGACACATTCCAATGGCCAGTAATCGAAAGAGATCGCATGGGCGGATTTGGCTGATGAAATAGGACAAGGTAAAAAATCCCATGGTGCACTTCTAGACTGATGCACCGGAAGAGAGTGACCTGTGAACTGCATGACAGTTATTTCCGCTTGATGACGATCAAACATGCCATTCCAAAGATAGAGTGGGCGATTGAGTGGACGTTGAACTATTATATAACTCAGTCAAGACAAGAAATCGGTTGGAGTTAGAGACGAGATGTGGTAGGGAAAGCCACACCAGACCGAAGGGTCCCCCAGTAGTTTTTGAGAGAAAGCCATCACACAGCAGAAAGCTGAGCCCCCGGTCTCCAGGTGAGGATCAGGAGAACGAGAAAGACACAAGGCTGATGGCCATAAGAGTGGGGGTCAATATATTGCAGTCTTTGTTCGGTCTCCGACTCCCTCTCACAGTAAAAACCTGAGTAACCCTTTTAGAACCCTTAAAATGAAGTGAGAGGTACATATTTTTCTAAGGAAGTCTTCGCTCGTCTGTTTAATTATTGTGTCGTTGTGATTCTTTCTGCTTGAATCTGCATATGACAATATAACAGTATTCATGTATGGCTAAGTTACATGTTCAATAGCATATTAAAGCCCTTTGGGTAATTTAATGACAAATCTAATTCATATATATATATATATATATATATATATATATATATATATATATATATTGTTGACAAATATTTTTGTTCGTGGGTGAGTAGCTTATTGTTTTTAAATGAATCGTTTAGAGTGTGGCAAAGGATAGTCGACAATTTTGCTTCACATACGTATTCTTAGCTGATCATTTTATTTTGTTGTCATCTTAACACACACATACACACACATATATATATATATATATATATATATATATATATATATATATATATATATAAATATATATATATACTGCTTTGAGACTTCTAATTATGTTGTCGGTTTCAGTAACCATATTTTCTTATCAATTTAGGGTTTTGGTTTTATAGTGTTTTGATTCTGGGGAGTTCAATGCTTGTTTTGTTTGTTTATACTGTCTTGTTTAATATTATTTATTCACACACACACACACACACACACACACACACACACACATATATATATATATATATATATATATATATTGTTGCTTTTTTACCAGTGTCTGCTTAGAGATGTTTAGGAATTTTGATATTTTAGTCTATTTGATCAGTTGTTGGTTAAGTATGATTTAAGATGAGCCGAATGATCCTATTTACCAACCCCTCCGCTCGGGCAGGATATGACACAAGTTCAATTTTTAAGCGGAGTTTAACAGGTTTGAAATCAGAGTTTTCCTTCTCCTAGACTAGCTTCCTCACCAAGTCTGAAGAACCTACTCTGTCCTACTATTTACCCATAGCTGGAGGGAGAATAATAGGATTCATACCTTTCCCAAGGGTATTAGTGCTATGTGAAATGCAATCAGTCTCGTCCAGGATTTGAACTCGTGTCGCCGTGTCCATTTCCTACAACGATAGCCATTAAACCACGGGCACCTCCAAGAAGAGCCGAATGATAATGAAAAAAGGTGATAACGCAAAATAAAACTTAATTTCAGCCGGTTTTTACAAAGAACATTTTAAATAATAATAACTGTTTTATCTTTGCTTAATTCAGACAGAGTTTTGAAGAGCCTCGTCAAAATCAAAACCATAAATAATGATTTGCTTACTGAGTTTAGTAACACTTGTAATAAACGTGACGCGCTATTTATTTTACAATGCACAGGAGATTTTACAAAACAAAAATTCCTGCATGAACTTGAAAACCGTCTTTTTTTTTAGTGTTCACCAATGGTCTGGGAGACCTGGGTTTAATACTTGGTCACATCATACCAAATACTTTCAAAATGGTACTTGATACCTCCTTGCTTAAGACTCAGCAACATAAGTTACCTATCAAGGGTAAAGTGGAGCAGACCAGGAAAAGGAGAAGCGCTCCCCCCTACACTTCGGTGTAGTAGCTATTGAAAAAGAAGCTTTCTTGTCGCCTTCGACTACAGTCGCCGACTTTACTTTCTTTATTATAGTGTAGAAACAGAGATAACAGCGCTTGTTGACTATCAGTTTCTTTATTGTGAGATCATCATACCAATTAAAGATGGCACCCTCCTGCGAAAACAAAATATTCGAGGAAATTCTACATCATCCAGGAAACAGTTTGACGAAAACTTGATCAGGCCGCTCAGCTGCTGAGTTTTTAATCTCTCAATATCTTCAATGAGCGATACATAGATATTTGAAATAGTTGGATCAAATATCATAGTTTATATTAATAATTTTCGGTAAGATTAAATAATATTATTAATTTCTTAGTTTGATGGTAGCATTGTCGAGAAAAGGACAACCACTCATCGCTTATGACTCTGACAATGCTATCCTTACTTAGATCTTCAAATGGTTCATCGTTTATATTGACCACACTAAAGCATATTGCATTATTAACCTCTCTCTCCAAATATATATATATATATATATATATATATAGAGAGAGAGAGAGAGAGAGACAGAGAACGAGAGACAGAGAGAGAGAGAGAGGCTGGGGAGTGAAGTATCATCCATAAATAAGTAAAATAAAACTATATTTTATCATTTCAAGGGGAACATTCAGAAATAATGTTTTTTTTTCTAACTTTACATTCGTTTTCTGTAGAAATATTTTTAAAATCCTAATATTCTAATTTAGATAAAGATGTGTTTTTAAATTGTTTCTGTGTGTGTGTGTGTGTGTGTGTGTGTGTGTGTGTGTGTGTGTGTGTGTTCTTCATTTCTCCTTTAGTATTTTGATAGTATTTTTCCATGTTTTCTTTTTTTCAACTCTTCAGCAGTTTTTCCTCCTTCTGTTTACTGCTTTTCTTTCTTTCTTTCTTTCTTTCTTTCTTTCTTTCTTTCGTTATTTATTTATTTATCTCTTCTCTCTCTCTGTCAATCTATAGCTTTATTTTCTCTCTCTCTATCTGTCTTTTGCTTTTAGCATATTTCGTCTACCCAATAATTTAAATTTCGCCATTTTCCCAGTCACTATTTTTCATGCTTTGACCTCAGTTAACCCTGCTTTGCGTGACTCCTAGCCACACTGAGAATTTAAAAATAAATAAAGGAAAGAGAATAAAACTCCAAGTGGCCGACTAAAATCATTCCCTATGCGCACCCAGTGCAAATGGCGACCAACATGAACACAAAGAGTAAGATTTTACATGGGAGGTTTCTATTGCCTCTAAGCAAAAGATTAACGTACATCTGCAGAAGGTGCACATGATAATTTTGACCCACTACCCTTCTTTAGGGGTTCAGAGTGGCTTATTGGGTAATGTAATGCAAAATGAAATCGACAAGCTGATTTCAAAATCCGGCTCAGGCAGTCTGTTTTCACTTTATACTCTTAGGAGCGTTTAGTGGTTGGGAAGATATTTTGGTGGAGTCTTCAAATCTCAAGAACAAATATGTATGATACACTAACTCTGAATAAATGGTCGGTTAGTTTGTTACTTTTTCTTTTCTTTTTTTTCTTTTTTATTTTTTTAGGCATATCAACCTTTGTACGTTATTTAGTGCCAAATCTTGTTTATGCAAATATATCAAATACACAAGATTTGAACATGATGAACTTAAAGCTTACATTTTTTAACGCGCCAGATTTCATTTCTTAGCATTTTGCTAAACATTTTCAAATATTGCTAGCAAATGCTAATAGTCTTATTTGCTGAAAGTTAAATGGTTCCAAAACTTGCTATGTAATTCTAATTCAATTTAACATGCGTAATCTGTTTGCACACAGTTAAATGGTTTCAAGTTTATAAAATGATAACATATTTCTATTTGACGTATAGATGGGAAACAAATAAGTTCTACCACTCCGGTTCAAAGTGGGTCTGGGAATAATGGAAATGAAGAAGTAATTTATATTTCACAAAATTTCAGAACTGGAGCATGACCATTAGATAGTGTTATATCATATCAGTGATACTCCAAGTAGGTTTGTGCCTTACCCATCAGCAGAGGTGCAGTCGGCCCATTCTGCAGCCATAACCGAGTGACCTGTGTTAATAAACCAAAGGGAAAACGAGATAGACTTGTTTACATATACAAGAACATTTAACATTTACTTTATGGAATATGTCGACTGGTGGAGGCTCTGTGGCATCATTGGAAACAGACGACCAGAGTTCAAATCCTGGATGAAGATGATTGTGTTTCATATCCAACTCTTAGAAAAGACATAACTCGATCTGCACTTTCCTCAGCTGTTGGTAAATAGTAGAGCAAACTGGGTTATTTATTCTTGTTTAGTTTAAAAGTCTAGGAGAAGGAAAACTTTCAATTCAAACCAACTTTACTCTAATTTAAAAAGTTGACCTTGTGTCGCATTTTGGTAAATGCATACTTACTAATGATATTCAAAACAAAAAAAATACACGAATGTGTCCCTACAGACAAAACAATACAGATACTGTTCCATGAACAAGAAGTCCGTAAAAAGGTTTGGTTTGATTTTATGTCACATCAACTATTATAGGTTATTTAATGCCAAATCCATTTTTATACATTCAAACAGTTATATTTCAAACAATTCAGTTTAGCATGAGTACAGTGTTTTGTTTACTCACAGTTAAATGTCAAAATTTCAATTTTTATTAATTCTGTTTAGCATGAGTATAGAGTTTAGTTCTATTTGACTCATAGATGGGACCTTATCAGATGTTACCTCTCTGGTCTAGAGTGGACCTAGGAACGATGGCAATGAAAGGGTACTTCATATTCCCAAAATCTCCAGCATTACTGAAGCCTCGCCACCTAATTGTTTAGTTTCATATCCAGGACACTCGTCGGGGGAGTATTACCCCTCTGTAGAGATGCAGATGTATTATACAGCCCCAAGCTGACTGAGCCATACGTAAAAATTGTAAGCAAATGAACAAGAGTTTTACTCGGTGATTGTGAGTAATATAGCAATGTGGCTTTACCGTTCCCTCGCAGTGTATTTGACAAAACCTCTAAAGTTCAAAGAACAGAGACAAAAAACGGTCAAGAAAGGGTTTCTGCGCGGTTATCAGGCACCCTACAGACCTCTTCCGGACATAGAAGTCATCTAAGGGAGAAAATTATAAGTTGCATCTCTTTAATAACTTTTGAAATAGAATGAATTCATTTTTCCTTCTTCGAGCTATGTAGAAACTGTTTATGATTTACTGAACAAGCAGTCTAGTAGAAGGACAATCAGAAATATAAAACTAGAGTCTATAATCCCTAAAAAAGTCCAACATTGTCTTTAACTTTGTTCTGGTATCATTTATAACACCAATAGCATTACGCATCGATTTGTGTTCCTCACTACGAAAAGCATTGTATAATGGAGAATATTGCTGCTTGAGCAAGTACCCAGCCCATAGATTCAAACACAGATCTATGTTTTTGCAAAGACAAAATATGCAACCATGATAGTATTTTATGAGTTTTAAGATCATGATAATGATGAAGAGAAGCGATTATGATATTTCATCCTTTAAAAAATTACTTCTTTCGATAAATCATAATCATAAACTTTTGATTACATCATCTTTCACCCATTTGTTGCAGAGATTGTCTAATAGTCTCCAACTGATAAGAAAGCAGTAGGAAGTGGAAATAAACATATATTAAGGTCGTAGTTTACTGACTAGATTTAAGTTGTCTTGCACGTTGTTCTTCGTGATCAAATCGATAAAGTGATATAATACTAGATTCTCGTACAAATCTTGTTGGAGGATTCTTCTTCATTATTGACCATTGCTTCCTATGTAACAATCTAAGAATGTGAAACAAAACAATTCAATTGGAATCATTTTGAGATGAGGCTTCTTAATGTGAGAATTAATTTTTAGTTATTTATTTCATTTAAAAAAAAATTCATCCTTGATTGCCCATGGCGCAGCAGATAAAGGCGTTGAATCTCTACGGTTTCTGGTGAGCATTGTCAGAAGATAGCGGTTTCATATCCTACCCAAGCCGGCCAGAGGTTTACTTGGTCAAAAACGTGGTGCGATAGACAACAACTATGGAAGGCAGTAATTACTGGGGATACGATTACAAGACTCAGCATTCCTATCCGAGGTCACGGTAAATCACCTGAAGAAGGCCAGAGGTGAAATTTGGCCGAAACGTAGTGAAAGAAGAAACAACACAAAAACTACCAAGATGAAGACAAAACGTCCGCTATAAATAAAGAAATTAATTCTCAAAACAATCAATGGTATTTCAAACAAAAATGATATGACTGACTTCTTAAAGATTAATTGTGGTTATTAAATTATTTTGATTTCCGGATTCTTAAAATGTCGATTAGTTTGAATAGATTACTGTAGAAAGGAGATCAGACGGATTTATACCTTTCCCAAAGGCATAAGTGCAAAATGAAATGGAAACAGCCTCGTCTAGAGTTTAAACTCGGGTTATCAAGTCCTTTTCATACGATGATAACCGGTATGCTAACCATACCTTCCAGAAAGTAGGAACGTCAATAGTTGCTATGCTATGGATTTCCCACTCACGTTGCAATGACAACCTCGTAGCCAATTTAGTCTTCTTTTTACAATCCCTGTTCCCTTCTTATTTTTCTTCAAAAGCATTATCTGCTGAAGGTTTTCGCCACATTTGCATGATCTCCAGAACTGGAGCCACCTCAACAGATGCAGTTTAACGTCCTAAGACAACCTTCTTCTTTGTATACAGTCAGCACATTCTGAATCTCGCGGATAGGGTGCATGGTTTGATATTGGGAAAATTTAGAACAAAGAATTAAATTCAAATGAAACTCAGAAATGCACCCAGCACTACAATATTCTTCTCGGTCATTTGATACATCAAGCTAAAATTAAATCGCTTCAACTCGCCATGGCAAGGTCTAGAGATCTAAGTTCGATTCTTTGCGAAGGTTCTTTAATCATCCTGAATTCTTTCTATCGAAAAGCTATAGAATATATGATAATCAGCAAGAAATAAATGAAGAAAATTTCAGTTTAAATTCAGTATATTCTTACCTAACATATAATGGCATCTGCTGTGTAGTTCCATTGGTTATGCTAATCTTGTTGTCATGGTTAAGGTTATCGTATAGTAATTTAAACGTGTACTTGAACATATATATAACCATTGAGATAACTAAGTCATAATTAAAAGAAAATAAGGATACGGATCGATATCTGACAACAATAATGACGATAATGTTTTGATTCGGTTTCTTTGTTTAATAGTATATTAAACTTCATGGATTATTTAACTCCAAATGTATCTTCGTAGAAGAGTGTTTAACTCATTGCTAGGGGAACAGGGGACTCATACCTTTCCCAAGGGTATTAGTCCGAGAGTGAGCATGAGAACGCGACTGGAGATGGTACTTGCTTACTACGATGTCACCGTTCAGCACATTGGTCTCAACACCACTGAACTTTCCTAAAACGATGATAACAGTGATTGAAAAAGACACATGGCACAATGGATAAAGGCGTTGGTTGGTTCCAGTGACATACCCAAAAGAGTGTGAGTTCAGTACTCGGTGAAGGCAGTGAAGAACATCCAGAGGGGAAATTAACAGTAGATAACTGATAACTAACACCCATTAAAAATGACTAGTGGAATTAGAACTGTCAACCCCGGCGAGCGAAATAAAGGGTTAAGTTCGACATTCCAACCACCTGAAAAAGGCCGAAATGTTGCGATAAACATGGCGACAAAGATGAGGACAATGGTCCGACAAATGCAAATAATGTAAGTGATTGAAAATTATAATGCTTAAAGTGAACCAGAATATAACCTCCGCCCTCAGGTTGGGCAAGTTAAGGAAAAGAGAAAATACGAAGGCTCCAAGTCACCTTGGAATTGGTAAGTAAGTAAATTTGGCAACCGTAGTCGAGGGCAACCAGAAGGCTCCCTTTTCAATAGCTACTACACCAAGGTGTATGGCAGAGTGCTGCTCTTTTCCCTTGATTTCTCCACTTTACCCTTGATATGTACCTTATATTTCTGAGTGTTAAACAAGGAAGTATCAAGTGTCATGACCTGGGATTGAATCCAGGTCTCCCGTACCACTGGCGAACACTCTACCCACTAATTAATTAATCAATTGATTTAAAATTATAATATCTACTTTATTAATAGTTTATGTTCTTAACCAAAATTTATAAGTGAATGCTGTAAGTTGATTCTGAAATAATACAAAATTTTAAAACAAAGACAATCCTGACGACGTAGGTATTTTCCTAAACCATTGGCCCGAGCAGGATACAACACAAGATCAATCTTTACTCAAAGTTTAACAGGTTTGGAATTCAGAGTTTCCTTCTCCTATACTGGTTGCCATACCAAGGTTAAAGAGCCTATTCTGCCCTACTATCTCATCCATAACCGGAGGGAGAATAGATAGATTCAAACCTTTTCCAACGCTATGTGAAATGCAAAATTTCGTCCAGGATTTGAACTCGCGTCGCCGAGTCCATTTCCGACAACAACACCAAAATTACCTCCTTTTATTATATAAACAAAACAAAACGTGCTTTAAAAGAGAACGTTTCCAAATTTCTATTTCATTGTCAAATATCCTCTCTTGCGGTAATGGTCTTTATTTAGCCGTACCCTTCTCCTCTGCCATTGCCATGAGATAGATTGTACTGGATTATACAGTGCCAGTATCAAGAAACAATTCCTCAACTAACCCATGATTGGCCATTCGTGATGATCTTCTTTTAAAAAGCTAATGGGCTTCAATTGTTATAATATCTGTCTATAATTGGGAATTGAAGTGGATTCAAGCCTTTTCCCCGAGAGCAAAGCTAACAAAAGCTGATGTAGCTAGAATTTGAGTTAAGTAACTTGCACATTTGAACCTGCCTTCCAGAATTTAAAAAGACAAGTTATTTGGGGCTTTAAAATTCTATTGATTCATCTAATCCAGACGAGAATATCAACTTTAATCGTCCTAAATATGCTAAAGTAAATGCTAACATTTTTACTGTATCAAAAAAGAAAACAAAAAACAAAACAAAACCAAAAAAAAAACAAATAGTTAATGGAAAGTTTAAAGAACTTGCTCAAAAGCTAAAATACCAAGAGCTTTCTAGAGAGTTGAGTAAAACGTAAAGAGTTATACGTACAATAATTGGATGCCAAGAAAAACTTCGTGAAGTTTTAAAAAATTGGAAATCTGAAAAAAAGAAAACTTCAGACGGTAAGGTTGATAAATTAATTTCGAATGCTTAAAAGTTGGCAGAAATTTTATGGCACTTGCTGTCACTTGATACTTTTAGATAAATACTTCCACTTATTAGCATGAAATCAAGATTATTCTTATTAACAAATCTGCGAAGATGCCATTTGATGACTTAAATTACAACTAATCTATTGATATTTAATTTTCATTTTAGCAAAGTTCTAGTTAGAGACATTTAATAATTAACTAAATAGAATCTCTTCCTATTTCAAGAAATCAATTATTATTTCTTACTTATCTGGCAGCAGACAATTTACCTGCATAATTCAATCAACACATGACTTCAAATTCTATTTAAAACATTTTCAAAAAATAATGCATAAAGATACATTCGGAAAAAATGAACGACAAGACTTAGAGAAATAATTATTTTGATTATATACGATGGATTTATTCCATGATTTTTTTTATTATTTTTAAGCTTTTTCACAGAGAAATTAGGTCATTTTTAATGGAATATGAGGAAAATAGTTGTTACCTTTTTAAAATTTTCTAAAATATTCAAAACCTTTAGTACTGATTCTTTAGTTTCTTTAGTGAAGTCGAATAAACAATAGATATTGAAAAATGTATTTCATATACGGTAAATTGCAGTGTATAAGTTGACTGAAAAAAATCTCTTTAAAAATCAGGGTCGACTTTGACGGTAGGACTAAATTTAAAAATTATCACTGATTGACCATATGAAAAAAATTAGATTCTAATTCTGCAGTATAAATCAATTCCGAGTTTTGAAGAGATATTTTTAGGCATAAAGGTCGACTTATTCGCCACAAATTACAGTATATGCATTTCAGAAACGATAGAAATAAATATGATAAAGAATTTTCTAAGCCTTTAATTAATCGGTGTTTAACGTAATGAAACTAAATTTAAAAAAAAAAAAACAGCTGGGCAGTGGTATCCAGATAAATTTTTATATCACTATTAATGTCTTCTTTTTGAAAATATCCATATTTTTTACAATAAGAAGCCGTATCACTAGATATTTCTTTCTCTCTGAAAAATATTTCCGTCAAATATACCCTGCGACAAAAAATATTGCAGTCTTTGAAGATACTGTTTACGACGTTTTGTAAGTGATCGAATGTTTGTTGTGAAACTTCACCCAACAAAATTTTACACATTTATGCCTTTGACTAGTGGTTTACAAACTATAGTCCGAGAACCACGGAGAAGGGGTCTGAAAAGTCAATAGTAGGGGTCCGAAGACACTGAACGGATTTCTGGAACATTTATATTTTCTTATTTTCGTAAATTCGAAGTTTTCGTTATTTGTATATACCTATAAAATTTCAGTTTAAACAGTGAACTGTTGTCTTATACTTGTTACGGTACTTGATTGTGACCTGGGTTCCGTGACTACCACATGTGTTTCCTTGCTAGTTAGTTTATCAATTGTGTCGATTTTTGTTGGATTTGAAAGATAGAGAAATGAGGTGTCTAGCTGGTGAAGTCTTTCTATGTTGTACAATTTTTCAGAGAGTGAGGTTTTTTTGCTGAAGAGACTTTAGTTCCTGGAGAGATTTCTTTTCTTATTCCCCTGTCTTCGGTATGGAGATCGGATATCTTCTCTCACCTAAACGAAAAACATGTATTTTTATAGAGGATTTCACTAGGAGCAAACATTCCCGATTGGTTCATTTCGTATTTTTCTACTACTTTTTGACTCGTCAGTCAACAAATGCGATGAACTATGTATGTCGGAAGGGCATCCCTTCCACTCGTTAGATTTTAATTGATCATCCAATCAAACCTCAATATAGAAGCTTGGTTGATTAAAGGTCCAAGCCCACACCTTCATGGCTATTATCTCTTTTCACATTAAACAAAATAAAAATCAAAGATCTGATTAATCGATCCAAAGTTTTGACTTTTTAACCCCAACAGCGGGAAACAGATGTCATCATTTAAAATGGATCAATGCACCGATAAAAACCTAAATACTGGTAACATTTTGTTTTGACAGTTTGAAAGTTCAGTTTGTACTAGTCCCTCACTGACCTTTTAAATTAACCTTTGAATTTTTTTCAAATTCGATAAGTCAGTTTTATATTTAAAAAAAGCAAAATTACATTTTCCTAACTAAAAAAAAAAAATGCATCATACCTCCATAGGATTTTAGCAACAGTGAATACCTCATATTATCCTCGAATTCCAGCTTGTGCTACTTTTTTTCTATACTTTGGAAATTTGACAAATCTAAAATTTATTTTCTGAAATGTTAATTTTTAAGTATTGATCATTGAGGAAATTACCTAATTTTCTTGGTTGGACAGCGAATTTATCAATTCATTAATTGGATTTATTTTATGCCCCAAAGAGGTTTTGGAAAATTTGACACTATAATTTTTATTTATTTTTGTCTTTTTTGTATACTTGTTGAAAACCTTTGCAATATATTTTTAAGGACTTTCATTAAATATAAATCAATTTGTTATGTAAAAATCGCATTTTTAACAAAGTCAGACCCATAAACAATATAATCACAAATCATGCATAAAAATATCATTTTTACTTCAAAATCTGTGTCATTGTTAGGAATGCAGATTATAGAAAATAAGAGATTAAATTTATGCGACAAAATTATTTATTTTACAATCGGTTATTTTTTGAAAGTTGGTTATGTAAAAAGTTGTTTTTTTTTTCAATAAACATAAAATGTAGGACATTGAAAAAATCAAAGTAAAGAAGAAAATGAGTAAATACTTACTTTAATGCATTCTAATAAAAATCAATAAATCTTCCATAGTGATAACAATGAATAAAAAAGTTGATATAAATAAAGTAATTATATTGCTGACGATCTAACAAGGCAAATAATGATCAAATATTAATGATAAAGTAGTTCAAATAATGAAATAATAACGACAATGCGATTATAATAAAGATATTCTCTATGATGATGAAATTTACAAAAAATGTCTTTTCACAATGATGACTATAATAGAATACTTATTACAATAACGGTGAGTTTATTGAGAATACAATAAAAAATGGAGACAGCATGCAGAAAAGGCCTAGCTGGCGTAAAAATCCTGATCGTAATTTTCCAGACAGATTCACTATCACCATTAATATTTGAATAATAATGATTCCACTCAATCACATATTTATGAAATCAACTGGTAGATACAAACTTCATAAATCGCCAGAAAAAGCCAACCATCTAATGTACATAAACGACAGCAAACCATTTGCCAAAAATTAATGAGAATTAGAAACCCTAATAAAAGCTGAGAAGATATATAGTGACAATATTCGGATGGAATTTGGCATTAAAAATGTGCCATGTTAATAATATAATGCGGAAGACGACAAATGACAGAAGGAATAGAACTACCAAATCAAGTAAAATCACAATGCTCTGAGAAAAGTAAAATTACAAGTACTTATGAATACTGGAAGCGGACACCATGAAACAAGCCAAGATAAAAGAAAAAAAATTAAAAAGTTTATCTCAGGAGAACGAGAAAGCTACTCAAAAACAAACTATATAGCAGAAATCTCACCAAACAGTTAGAAACCTGGGATGTAGCTGTTGTAATATACTCGGGATCATTCTTAAAGTGGATGAGGGAAGAACATCAACGTAGATAAATTAGAAAAAGAAATAATAGAACTTTCACATCAATCTCGTGATCGGCAATGATTCTGAGTGACTTATGGAAACTTGCTGTTACTCTCGTTGCAATTAAACTCCCATAGTATGAACATGAAAAAGTGTAAAACAGAATTCAACTGAAAATAACACTGACTCCTTAAAAATTAATCAGAATGATTATTTGTTCCAATGATCAAGGATATATCGTGTGTGCCATCCTGGGTTTTTAATAAGTATTTTTTGATAAAGTTACTTAGCGTTACCCTACTCTCTTCCCAGTAATATATAATTACTGTGCATCTCTTCTCCAGGTTACAAATACTGTTTTTTCCCACGCCGAAAGAATTATGGGAGAGATATTAAAGTGCGGTATCAATTTCATTTTTTCTGGTCTGTTTTTACCTTCAGGAAGGATGCATCAACTTGTTTTTGTTTCAGGGGCAAGACACGACTGCAAACCGAAATCCTGTTTCTTCGTATTTAGATCCCCGAGACGACAACTCATTGCATTAAAGAAGAAGGTTGATGTTAACTAATTTCTGTTTCTAACCCATAGCTACACACACGGAGCACAGCGCTCAATTGACAATTTACAGCAGACCTTACCCCGCTAGGTAAGTAATTAGACGCAGGAATTTATGATCGGTTGGTCGATTACATTTTGGACTTGTAATCATCCCAGAATTTACAGCTACTCCCTTTTCTCCTACGACCACCCTACTCAGTAGACAGGACCTAGAATACGCTGACTGTGTCCCCTGTAGAAATTAAATGCTGCACCCCCACAAAAATCTCTGAATATAACAGAAAAATGTATCTGATTAGAAGTCTTCAACCCTGGAACATTGGGAGATGTTAAGTCACCCCTTCATTAATATTATTACCAGGTTCCCACTGACAGAAAGTGGTTGTAGCGGTTACATTTCCATCTATGGGTCAAATGCATTTATTTGCGACAATATCTAATATGCTTTTGAATACTCTTAATGAATTGGCCCTCAAAACATAGCTATGTCCGCTAGGAATAAACTTTTAACGTGAAGATAGCTTTCTCTACCATATTGTAGGTTGTTCAGAGAATGATGTCCGATTTTTGTATAAACAGTTTACATTATGTTCTACCATATTATTTTAACCGTAAGTTGGCGACCGTAGTCGAGGGCGACCAGAAAACTCCGTTTTCAATAGCTACTACACTGAGGTGTGGGGGAGGGCGCTACTCCTTTTTTCTGGATTGCTCCACTTTACCCTTGACACATACCTTATATTGCTGAGTGTTAAGCAAGGAAGTCTCAAGTACCATTTTTAAAGCCTTTGGTATGACACGATCAAGGATTGAATCCAAGTCTCCCAGACCAATGGCGAACACTCTACCCACTAGACCAATGAGCTGGTTTAAACAGTAATTGAATAAAAGATTCAGATTTCTAACGATTAAAGTTTCCTCTATATTAATTTTCTATTACTTCATTCAGAATTTGATTTTGAAATGATGGTTTTATTTGAAAAAAAAAAGTGATGCATTTACTTTTTTTCGTGAGTTTATGCTTGGTCATATTTTTGTTTCATGACAACACCGCCAGGATGACACAACACAGGTTCACTGATTTGTGATATAAGTCTTTGCCTCTTGCACCATATTCTCCTGATCTCTCACCCACCGACAATCATTTAATGAAGCATCTGGATACATTTTAGGACAAAAAATATTTCCTTCCAAAGGATAAGTTGAACGCACATTTAAACCTTTCTTGGCCTCCAATTCTTTGAAGTTTTATCGTACAGGAATAAATGACCTTGTCAAATAATGGCAGGAATGTATAGTGGTTGAGGGATCATATTTTTTTCTTATTAAGATTATTTAAATTCATTAAATTAGGAATAAAAGTTTATTCTAAAATCAGACAGTATTTTCCAAAAACAACTTAATATAACTTGAGGTCATAATTAGTAGATGATCCAACAAGGGATGACTTGACGTAAAACCAAACAGCTAAATATCAACTTTCCAATTTTTCTTACTCATATTTCTAGTGACATCAGCACACGGCTAACGAAGGTATGGACAGCTATCGATAGGCTTTCGATCACATGGAAATAAAAACTGACCGATAAAATGAAACGCAGTTTCTTCAAGGCAGCGGTCGTGTCAATACTGCTATATGGATGCACTACTTGGACGCTAACTAAACGGCTTGAGAAGAAGCTAGACGGCAATTACACAAGAATGTTGCGAGCAATATTGAACAAGTCCTGGCAGCAACACCCCACAAGGCACCAACTATATGGCCACCTGCCTCTCATCACGAAAACTATCCAAGCTAGACGAACCAGACATGCAGGGCACTGCTGGAGAAGCAAGGACGAGCTCATAAGTGATGTACTACTATGGACCCACGCATATGTCCAAGCAAAAGCAGGACGACCAGCACAAACATACATTCAGCAGCTATGTGAGGATAAGCGGAATTTAACAGATTTTAATTCAGATTTTTCCTTCTGCCAGACCGGTTGGTGTACCAAGGTTAAAGAGCTCAGTCTGACCAATTATTTACCCATAGCTGGAGGAAAAGTAAATGCATTTATCCGTTTCTTCGTGGTATTAGCTTAAAGTAAAAAGTAAACAGTCTTGTCCAGAACTTGGGTCACCATGTCTATTTCCTACGACGATAAATATTACACCACATAAGAGTATATATATATATATATATATATATATATATATATATATATATATATATATATATATATATATATATATATATATAATGCTAAACTGCATCCTATTGATGGATCAACTGTGTCTATTTAAGTTTCTCTATTTAAGAATATTGTAAAGAGAGACACATTGTTCATAATGTTTTGCAGCATTTTGAAAATTTAAAAAATTATGGTGTATAAATGATCAAATCATTTTGGAAAACTGTATAACTCTATAAACGTTTAACTGTTGAAGTTTTAGTCGAGATGGTCTTTTTGATTACCCACTTCAACATGACTGCCATCGTCGTTGAGACATTTTAAAACTTATGTAAGATATTATGAACACATTATATTTTCTGTACAAGATATAATTGTAGACCTTAGTTGTTAAACTGACTGGAGCATAAAATAACCAAAGAAGAGTTTTTTTTTTATGTCTCCCTCTCTCAAACCAACTAACCAACCAATATTTTTCTGCTATTAGTAATGATACAAATTATAAATTGTGATGAAGACAATACAATAATAGTGATGATGATTTTATTCAACTGTTAGTGTGTGTCAGAGGCACTGACCCGATAATGATGATCAGAGAGAGGATGAAGAAGATAACGTTGGGAATGGTGTATGTGATGCCTTAGCAGCAGCAGACCCATCACAAGGGTACTGACTTCTGATGGCATTCACCCGTGCTAATGGCATCGTGTCATGACAAACTGATGCCATTGGTTCTCAACACTGGGAGTTTTATGTTTGGCTTTAATTTTGACATTTGCTTCCTTTTTACTAGATTTTTACTTTTATTTTTCTCTCCTTGCTAATGTTTTTTTTTCTTTTTTTTATCCTTCAGTATTTTTTTCTTCCTTTTTCCCATTATTTGATTCGTTTTATATTTTGTGTTCTGTTTTTATTAGATTTTTGTTCTTTTGTTATGTAAATTTACATTTAATAGCAGGAAACCACGTTAGGAGTTGGAGATGTGGGAATTACAGAAAATAGAGCAAAACATCACAAATATGTACACACATGTACACGTGCATGTAAAAATAAATGGATAACACGTTTCTATATGTACGAAAGGGTTCAGAGAGAAAAGAAACAAACTATTTAAACATCACAAAATGGATACGTGTATAAAAGTGTATTTATTTAATCCCGCAGGAACGAATGGGATGCGATATAATGTCAGTTTTTAAGCGATCTACAGATGGTTTAAATTGAGAACTTTCTTTCCCGTCGATTGGTTGCCGTACACTGACTAAAGAACACCATTCATCCATGGTTGACAAAAAGAGCTTGATTTGGTTTGGTTTCTTAATGTAATTGCATATCAACCATCCTGGCTAATTTAAAGGCAAATAAATCCTTGTAGAAGAACGACAATCATACTATTTAAAGCATAGATGGAGAGATAAGAGGATAAATGACTTTTTCAAGAGAATTTGTTCTAGAGTTTACGTAAAAACTTGAGAGGAATTCGAACTTGCTTACTACCAAGCCACAATCCAGCACTTTAACCATAACACCTCGATACCAAGTCGGCTGGTGCTGTAGAATACACCAACTGCATCTCTGCAGAGAGATAAGACCTCCCTTAATCAGTGTCATAGATATGACACTAAATAATCTGATGGTGAGGTTCCAATAATGTTTGAGCTTTGGGTAATGCAGAGTACCCATTCATTGCCATCGCTCCAAAGTCCACTTATGTCCGTAATAGTAGCAACTGATAGAGTAAAAAAAAGAACTAAATTGCGTACTTATGCTAAAATGAATTGCTTGAAATAGAACTGTTTGACATTTAAACAACCTACTTATGCAATACTGAATCTTTTGAAATAGAACTGTTTTCACATTTAGCTGTGTAAACAAAAAACTATACTTATACTGTACTGAATACTTTTAATTAGAACTATTTGACTAGACTGATTAGCTTGAGATAGGAATGATTTGACAGACCTGGTACTTATGCTAAATTGAATTCTTTGAAATAGAAGTGTTTATTTTTATAAAAATGGATTTGACATTGAATAACCGACAAAGGTTTATATGCCATAAAACCCAAATAAACGAACGTGACAGCACAGAATGGATTTATGCCTTTCGTAAATACATACGCGTGAAGTGCAACTTAAACAGTTTCATCCAGGACTTGAATTCGGGTTGCTGAGTTCATTTTCTTCACCACAAGCAGCTTCGCTTGCGTAAAAAGGTACATGCACCTGGAGATGGGTCTATCATCATTTATGAATTTCATTGAGTATGATAATAAATATATGAAAGCGTATATCATTTATGTATAGTTTATGACACAAATTTTAACATATACTTTAAGCTTTAAATTTTCTTGTTTCCAGAATCTATATATGAATATATCTGTACTTATTGGTGTGTATCAGGGAAAAGTATAAATTATATTACTCATGAACAGAGGAAAGAAATAGAAAAGCAACAAGGCATCTGCCTTCCGATATTTATAAACCAATAAATGCTTTTCTCTTTTCCTACTGGTACAACAGAAAATGTTTGGACAGTTTTCAGAGGTATACTTTTTATTTTGTTTTCTATTGTTTCTCTAATAGCATGAATTCATTTTTCCCCTCAACAACTTGATCTAAATTTCCTTAATTATCTTTCGGGTTAATGTTTTTGTTTTTCAAGAAATGAATGAAAAAGAAAAATAACAAATGGCAAATAACAAAATGTATATTTTCACATAAAAAGTAGAAAGTAGAAAATTATATTGCTAGTTTAAAAGTTTTGCAATACAAAAATGAAGAAAGCTAGAAAGTAGCGATTGTTTTTATGAAAATTATCATTTCTGAGGTACGGATTAATGTGACGTATTTTCAGTTTTATACTAACCAATGTATCGTTAACATTAGGGGCCATACACATGAACCAATCACCAGAATTATTAGTAAGCAATTGGACATTAAACTAGGACCGTTCACTCAAGAAGAACTCGATTCGGTTCTTAGATAAATTAAAAATAGGAAAGCTGCAGGATTTGACGACATTCCCCCATAAGTATGGAAAACGAGACAGTTCAATAACATACTGCTCCGTCACTGCAACGCAGTCTATAATCAAAATCCGATAGACAGATGGATGAAGGGATGCATCCTCTCCTACCCTAAAAAGAGTGACCTCGGAGGCGATGACCTATAGGGAGCAGTGGCGAGTGAGGGTCAGGGATATACGTTCTAGCGGCACGACATGATGATGATGATGATGATGATACATGACAATATTTCATGAAACGGAACTCACTAAGTTGGAGGTGTCTTTGATAGAAAAATATACTAGAATGCTATCTTCAAATAGGTTATCTGTAATTACTTCACATAAAAGAAAATTAAATCTCATCCCTATAAGACTCATAACTTGAAGTTTCATATATAAACTACGATATCATCAGCAGATGACTCATTAGTTTCGTTTAAGGATTGTATTCGAGTTGCATCAGGGAACTTCTAGTGTTAAGACAATAACAAAAAGACATGAGATTTTGATGTGTGTGTGTGTGTAGTGTGTGTGTGGTTTGTTCAGCTTTATTTCTTTGTTTAAAGGCAAATCAATCATCCTGGGGTATTTAATGACAAAGCTATACTTGTATAACTGTAGAAGTAATATTTGATCCATAGCAGAAGATATAAGGAGGTTCGTAACTTTCTCAATGGTATTAGAAAGTGTATGCAATCTCGTGACTGCAGTTTGAGCTCTCTTTTTACGTAAGCTGCTATGGCATTACGCCATGCAGACTTCATATATATATATATATATATATATATATATATATATATATATATATATATATATATATAAGTACATGCATATATATATTTACATATAGGTACAATATATATATATATATATATATATATATATATATATATATATTTGCAACGACCAATCCCCACAAATTTTCTATAGGATTGAGGTTTTGTGAGCACGCTGGGTGGTCAAGAAATCTTTTTTTTTCAAGCAATACTTCTTTGTTATTGTTGCATTGTAGGTCGCAGCATTATCTTGCTGAAAACCCATTCATCTCCTCATAGACGATGCCTTTCTTTGCATCTTCTCATAATCTGCTGCTTTTTGTCGACTACTGACAAATTTAATTTAAGTTTTCCTGAAGATGAGAAGCCCCCTCCGCAGATGATAAGAGATTCTCCTCCACTAAGCCTTGTTGAGTAATTCTCTTCTGGAATCTTATTTTGCCTGGCAGTACGTTTGAAAACCATCTGGACCGTCTAAATTGAAATTCTTTTGTCCGAGAAAACAGCCTTTCGTCATTTCAAGCACTTATGATTTGATATTGATAAGCATATTTCAGTTGTTTCTCTTTATGCTTTATAGTTAACTTTGGACGAAGATATCTTTTCTTATGCTTAATTTTTCGTTGTTTAAATGCCGTCTGATTGTTCTATACCTTTTCCATTTCAAAATGGGAGTAGTTCAGTTCAAAATGGGAATAGTTCATTTCAAAATGGGAATAGTTCAGTTCAAAATGGAAAAATTATTATAAGTACAAATATAAAAAAAACTGCAAAGAGACAATATGGGGGTCCAGTTGTGATGGTTGTTGACAATGCCCCATGTCACTCAAACATTGAAGAAGTTTTTAGTGAAGAAGAATTTCTAGGATGTGAAGTGCTTAGGTTGGGACCATACAGTCCAATGTTTAATCCGATTGAACAAGTATGGTCTTTAATCAAAGCTTACGTCAAGCAGGAATTGGCTGATAAAATTGTGAATATTCTTGCAATGGAGAGAAGAGATGGCTTGTCAATTACTGAACAAAGGGCAAGAGCTTTGACTTGATTAATTGAGGAAGAATTGGGAAGGGTTACACCAGGAGTATGCAATCGTTTCATAGCTGGAATTCAATCTAAAATTCCTGTAGCTGTAGCATTAGAAGATGTTGTGTTCTAATAAATGACTTGAAGATTTTTTTTATATTATAAAATGTTAACAATTTTATTGCTAAAATAATTTATAAAATATTTTTTTATATTTATACTTATAATAATTTTTCCATTTTGAACTGAACTACTCCCATTTTGAACTGGAAAAGGTATAGTACTGCAAGGAGCATCCACAAGAGATTTCGATAATTTTGATGTCGACGAAGTTTGCTTTTTTACTTCACGAGCAATTCCTCTCTTGAATTTTGGTGATAATTTTTTTTAATCCTGCCAGTCGATTTTCTTGTTCCATACTTATTTGGACTTTTCAAGAAATTGCAGATAACGGTTTTACTGCGTCCTATGGCCTTCGAAATTTCTTTCTGAGATTTTCCAACTCTTTTCAAATCTGTAATCTCGCCTTTCTCAAGTTCAGATAATTTAGTTCCTTTACCCATTTATGTTTTTTAGTATTTTAAGTATTACAGTTTTAATTGCTTTTTTATTACGTAGACTATATATAATATATTTTTCAATTGAATAAAGTCCTTCTTTCTTTAGTTTTTATTGGTTCCCTAATATTTATCAAAAATAAACTTCAAAAATTAGCATAAATGCTAATATACATATAAAAATGAATTGAATTTTCTCCTTATTCTAAATTTAAATGTCTCTTAACTTTATCTTTCATATATCTGATTTTCATAATTTAAAGATTGTAAACAATATCTTTTTCTTCATTTTTGAGGGAGGTCTCATATTTTTGTCCAGGGGTGGAGATAGGATAATTAGGAACCTGGAAAAATATTATGATTTGTCGAACCAATTAGAGCAAAAGATTAGATGAAGATAGGAAGATAATTAAGTTTATCGAATCAATAAACATAGAACAGTGATGGTTACCTATGTGCGGCGTAATGTCAACTGGAACCACGTATGTAGAAACTACCTTCCTTGAAAGGAAACTCAAATACAGAAGCCAGGTACTTGTGAAAGATACTGAAGTGCATCGTTGAAAATAGACACTATTGATCTTTACGTTCTCTCCTTGAGTATGGGTGATAACTCAGGTATTAAACTTAGAAATATTCAAGTTTCAATAATGAGGGGCAAAAGGAGGTAACTGTTGCAGCAGGCTTTCCTATCGAGAAAGCCTGATTTAAATATACTTATTGAAACTCCTAATTTTTATTTGGCTTCGGACATTATTCCGTTCTCCTATAGGAAACAAAATAATCTCGAAGCAGATCATTTGGCACAATTATGTACAGCCAAGTCTCACGCTCTCGGAATAAATATTGCGAGAGCGTGAGTCTTGACTGTAAATAAGCGTACCAGATGAT
>OY757911.1:97156185-97161185 GCA_963585895.1 Sepioteuthis lessoniana
CTTTAAGTACTAATTTTGTTTGTTCGAATAGAAACTCTTTTCTCGGTCGCCGAACAATTATGTCCAACACTTCAGGTATTGATATGTAAATTAAAACAACGTTTAAAAATGTTCACACTATGATAAGCACTGAAAAAAGACATCTTAGCATGAGTTGTAATTATATTGACGCAAAGTGTGTTCAGTGAATGTAACATCTTAAACCTAATCAAAGACAGCTGAAGAAGATGATCGAATTGTCAGTGTTTTATGCAGCGAAGCGAAAGGAGAACACCGATTATATGAAAAAGGTAAACCATTTGTGTTTGGAGGACCAGTGAATATATGAGTCAAGAGGGAATTTCTCAAAATCTTCAAATTGTCTTATCTATAAATGTAACTTGGGGTGAAGAGGTTTGTACATTAAACTACCTTGCTGCATTAAAGACACACCTTGATTTCGGCAGAAATATTCTTGAAAAAAAATCATGGGAATGATTTGTAGATTTTAACTGCATGTCAACTTGCCTAGAGTTATTTCATGTCTAGATGTTAGAGAACTGCATTCACTGAATATTTATTTTAACATTTTATAAATAGTTTATCCTTAAGAGTTCTATTTTTTTTCCGCCAGTTATATAATATCAAGTATTCCGATCAAATACAAATAGTTTTCAAACAATTTTATTGCTTCAAGTATTCATATCTAATATAAAGGATTATATCATCATCATCATCATCATCATCATCATTATCCTGTCGTGTCATCAGCACGGATATCCCTGACCCTCTCTCGCCACCCCTCCCTGTCGTTCATTGCTTCCAGCAGGTCCTGAGGGCTACACCCAGTATCCTCACAGAGCTGCTGCATGTAGGTTCAAGCTGGTCGCCCTGCTTTTTCTCGGTTATGTGAAGGGGTCCATTGGAGTACATCACTTATCAGCTCGTCCCTACTTCTTCAGCGGTGTCCTGCATGTCTGGTTCATCCAACTTGGATAGTTTTCGTGATGGGTGGTAGGTGGCCGTACAGCTGCTGTTTTGTGGGGTGTTGCCTCCAGGTCGTGTTCAATATTGCTCTCAGCATTCTTGTGTAGTTGCCGTCAAGCTTTTTATAGTCTTCCGTAATTATTTCTATCATTTCTTTGTACACAGTTATATAAATACATGCAACTGATCATTAGAAAAAAATTGCGCCAATTAACTAAACATAATACAAACAATGTGTAGTTACATATAAAGTATTCATCTCGAGTACAGTTAACCTGTACACAGTTGTATGGTTTCAAGTATTCCGATCTAATACTAATCCTATTTACCAACCCCTCCGGTCGGGCAAGATATGACACAGGGTCAATTTTTAAGTGAGGTTTAACAGGTTTCAATTCAGAGTTTTCCTTCTCCTAGACTAGTTGCCTCACCAAGGCTGAAGAACCCAGTCTGTCCTACTATTTACCCATAGCTGGAGGGAGAATAATTGGATTCATACCTTTCCCAAGGGTATCAGTGCTATGTGAAATGCAATCAGTCTCGTCCAGTATTTGAACTCGTGTCGCCGTGTCCATTTCCTACGACGATAACCATTACACCACGGGCACCTCCGATCTAATACTTATAACTGTACAGATTAAACTAATTATTTCTGTTTTATAATAGTCATTTGTATGCACAGTTATATCGTTTCAAGTAAGTAATTCTAATCACTAATAAACAATAATAACTTTAAGTAACTATTCTTAACACAAATAATATACAGTTATATGGCATCAAGTCTTCCGATCAAATACGAATTATTTTTAAAGAGATCAACTTGATCCATTGTGTATTATGCACCCCACCGACAGAACAACATCAGGAGAATGATATAATCATGGTATTTTAGAATCAACAATGACGTAAGGTACTCACCGTTCTAATTTTATTAACATTGTATGTTTTTACTCAATCCCGCCAAGACGAGCAGGATGTAACAAAAGGTCATTTTCTAAACGGAATTAAGCTGGTTTGAATTCAGGATTTTCCTTTTCCTAAATTATTTGCCTTATCTAATTTAAGGGACCCAGTCTTCCCTCCTATTTACCCACTGATAGAGTAGAACTGATAAAGGTATGTCTTTCCCAATGGGATTAGTGGGAAGTGAAATGCAAACAGCCTCATCCAGGATTCGAAATCGGATCGCTGATTTTATTTCCTTCGATGATAACCTTTTCGCTTAACGTGTAAGGTTATGTATAAAAAATACTACCGCATGTATTATTGCCACAGATAATAGTTTAAATTAGTTCTCGCTGCTGTACAAATTAGTAATGTTTATCAGTAAACCACTTTTACACGAGACGTATTTGTATTTCCGTTTACAGTGGCAAGTGAATCACCATTTGCCATTTGTTTAATCAAAGTATGCCATTATCTCGAACCTTTCGAATGTCAGTAGCAGGTTAATACTCCTAAATTAATTTTAGAGTAAATTTGCCCATTATTTACCAGAAAATATAATGCGGCATTCATGATACCATGGTCATCGTCGTCGGAAATTGATTTGACGACCTGAGTTCAAATCTTCGTCGAGGTTGTTAGCATTTATCACAGCGCTCATTCCTTTGGGGAACTGTTCTCTTTTCCGATATGAACAAATAGAAGGACATATTGGACACTTTACCTTGGTATTTCAATCGGTTTAGGAGAAGGAAAAGTCTGGATTCGAACCTATTAAACGATGCTTAAAAACTGATCCTTTAAGTGGCAAAGGAGTGGGTAAATATACATATCAGAAATGGAAGGAAATATTTGAAAGGAATCCGAGAGTATGAAGAAAATTTGAGAAATAAAGAAATCAAAAGTGAAGGATTTATTGTGACAGAAATTCGACGTTAAATGTTTCGATTTTAATGAACTTTCATCAGCACTTTAGAATGTTGACACCAAGTGATGATAGAACAACGATGTGCAGTAAGATACAAAAAACATACAAAAATATACTCTCCTTCCCTTATTTTCGTATTTTATTACACATTCGTCGTTGGATCAACACTTGACATCACCATTCTAAAGTCATAATGAAGGTTCATTAAAACCGAATCGTTTAACGTCGACTTTTCTTCACAATAAATTCTTCTTGCCATTCGGCAAATACACCGACTGCTTCTCTGCTGTAGGAGTAAGACCTTTCCAACGAGTGTCCTAGCTACGACACTAAACAATCTGATTGTAAGATTCCAGTTATGATGGAACTTTGGGGAATGCAGAGTACCCCTTCATTGCTATCGCTCCCAGGTCCACTCTAGCCTGGAGTGGTAGTACCTGATAAGGTCCTATCTATGGGTCAAATAGGACTAAATTGTGTACGTATGCTAAACTGAATTACTTGAAATGGAACTGTTTTTGACATTGAAAATGTACTTATGCTACACTGAATTGTTTGAAATAGAACTGTTCTGATATTTAACTGTGTATAAACAAAAACTGTACTTAAACTGAAATGAATTGTTTAAATTAGAACTGTTTGACTAAACTGAATAGCTTAAAATAGAAATGATTTTGACAATTAAATTGTGTACTTATGCTAAATTGTATTGCTTGAAATAAAACTGTATATTTTTTTAAAATGGATTCGGCATTAAATAATCTACAAAAGTTAATATTCCATAACCTGTACACCCACCGCCCGCAAAACAAACAAACAAACAAATTCTTTACTGTTTAATTACTCTGTTTTTCAACTTTTCTACATATCAGAAAATGTTGTCTTTAAATTTACAATGACAAGATCCTCCTGAAACAAATTCCTTCTATTTTCTTCGATAAAAAATATTGCCAATTACGAAAATACATTCAATAAACTCTATATATTTACACAAACCCTCACCACAGGGGGAATACAACACAAGATCAATTTTTAATAGGAGTAGATTTATTTTAAAGTCAGAGTTTTCTTTTTCCTAGACTTGCTAGAACCCAAACTGCTCTACTATTTATCCAAAGTTGGGGAGAAGAGATGGATTCAGGTCTTTCTGAAGAGCATTAGTGCGAAAATAACTTACCTGATTGTCTGAAAAATCTTAGCCTATATATATATATATATATATATACTGCCCCGCGGGGTTTGAGCACTTTGGTGAAGGAATTAACAGTTGCAACTGCCGTAATGCAAAGTTCTTCAAACGAACTGAGCATTTCGGTGGCCATTTGCATAAAATGTAAACTAACGAAATTTGATACATATGTGCTAAATTCCTTAGTTGACATTGAGGCGCATACTGGCTTAATGTATGTCATCAGCCTAACGTAAAGTTAAGCGGTTTTCGATCTCTCGTGTCTAGCCACAGTGAAGAGATGTGATACAACGAAACAGTCTACCTGTGAATTACAATATATATATATATATATATATATATATATATATATATTCTTTAAGAAAAAACAACGAAACCGGTCACATAGGATTATATCAAAAAGATCTGAAGAAGTCCTGTTAATTTTTTTCGTGTTTTTGGAAATTTCAAAAATGCGTAACAGGATTGAAATAAATTTATAATCTTATGTGACCGGTTTCGTTGTTTTTTCTTAAAGAATTTATTGCTCTGTATTATTTGTACATTGAGCTCTTTACCAGGAAAATTTTAAATATTCATTCATGAATAATTTCTTGTCCTGATGGAATTACTCCCAACTCCGGTTTAACTGGACCAAGAATACTATACATATATATATATAGATATATGTGTGTGTGTGTGTGTGCAACATAGTTGACGCTAGGTCATCAATATTAATTGGAATCTAAATATTCACAGTTTAGAATACAAGAAGAATTTTCTTTTTAAATAACAATTGTTTTTCGACCCAAAATTAATAAAATATCTGTATATGTTCTGTTTTTTGTTTTTTTTTTGTTTGTTTTTTTTACATATGATAGTGGACTGCAGACCATGCGATAAAAAAACAAAACGATATATTCTCTTTATATGTTCTATTTTTCAAAATAAATGTATTGATCCGGAATGAGCACCTCTCTCAGTCGCTACGAC
>OY757911.1:97163685-97173685 GCA_963585895.1 Sepioteuthis lessoniana
TATGGCGTCAATTTCTGAAGCACATAATAAATAAGGAAGTCAATCATTTTGTAGTAAAATACGCCTTTCGAGATTTAAGTTTTATTTCGATTCGAATATAGATTTCGAATTGTGGAAATAATAATCTATGTCCCCATCAATATATATATATATATATATATATATATATATATATATATATATATATATATATATATATATATATATATCTGTAAAAGAAAACAAATTTTAAGCCTATTATATGTTTTAAAAGTTCCTCCTGTGTCTCAGCGTAGGACTGAGATAATGTCATTACTGTCCAATGATCATAATGTTTAAAAATATGGAAATTTTGAGTACTTTTATATATCTATTACAAGTTTGTTTTTTGTTTTTTTTTTTATCTCGAATAGTAAGAACGTAAAAACACACATGTTATATACAAGCTTTTCCGGTAGGTTAACTTTTAACCTATTTGGTCAAAGTGCAATCTTATAATAATTACATGAAATTAAGCATCATCAGAATCAATATCATCATCATCAATTCGTTCTGATGACACAGATTCCCTTGACTATCTCTCTCTCTCTCTCTCTCTCTCTCTATTCGTATCGAACAACCATTGCTTTAGGCAGGTACTCCAGAAGGCATCTCTAGTCCGCACAGATCCAAAGGATATAGGTTTTTTGCTGGTTGATCCTCACTGGCGAGTCGATGACTTGGAGCCTGCAGAAGGATTTCGCTTATGATATTTATCGCTGCCTCCCACCAGACAGGACTTGACACAAGGTCAATGACCCGAAGGCCGATTATGGAGGGAATTTTGGGGAGGGGAAGGTCGGGAATGAGCCAAGGCTCGAACCCTGCTGGTCTGTGCTGCTCATCGACCCACTTAGTGCAAGGTAAGCCAAATAAACCAAGCTGTTTCTTGGACTCAAATCTGGGTCCAGGCGCGGATGCCAGGTTATAGCTTAAACTAGACAGCAAGGTCTAGTGCTATACATAAGGGACAAAGGTGACAATGTTGCAGCTCGACCACCTGAAATTGGCCCAACTGAAGCTGGAGGCCTTTCGGCCTCGAATCTACCATTGATTTTGATACCCCACCCGACATGAATGCCAGACGGCCCAGCCAATGCCATGTAAGTATTTTGCTTTTGAATTCATCTCGGCTTCTCCAGAATCTCTTGTTCTTATTTGGATGGTTTGTTAGATATGAGACAATTTGCCGTAACAATTTTTTTTCGATGGATGCTTCCTCCAGGATTTGTACAAAATGGCACATAGCATCCTTGGGTAGCTTTCCTCTAGGCTCTTCCCCAAGGGCTTAGATAAAGTTCAGGTGGTGGAGCCATACACAAGTACAGACACTGTTTGGAAAATTTCCAGTTTAATTTTATAAGAAATTATATTTCCAGATGTTAGATAAATAGCAACGTGTTGTCCATACCTTTTTCATGTGTAGGCTGACATTGCTCCAGTAGATGAGATATTGCGATCGATGTATATGAAATAATTTATCAATTTTTGAGTTTTGTCATTTAATGTACATACAGTTACATCTTATCTAAGTGTATGTTTTTTTCTGGGTTCTCAGAGCGACCAATGTCTATTGCTACCAATTCCAGATAATCGTACAGACATTCGGTTTGGGCAATATTATGTGTGTAGTCTACATCCGTGCTAGTCTCTGCAGGATATCGCCCGCTTCTTGTCTTTTTTTAGATTTCAGCCATGATTTTCATTAGTTCTATTGACGTTCGTAATGCATAATCTAGGCAGATTATCCTCCACTAATATACACCAGATGCGTGCAGAAAATATACAGTTCTCTGTAAAAACAAGGTTGAAAATTCTCTGTTGAACAAGTGGGTTAAGGACTTTATATTCTGGAAGTAATATTTGAGCTAAAACAGCCAACTATAAAAAAAAAGAACATTCGATCTAAAGCAAATATTTTCAAATATAACAGTTAAATCATGAATGACATCACCAAAATGAAACAAAATATAGGATGAAACAAAATATTTTTGTAAAATTCCATGATACTATTTACCAACCCCTCCGCTCAGGCAGGATATGACACAAGGTCAATTTTTAAGCGGAGTTTAACAGGTTTGAATTCAGAGTTTTCCTTCTCCTAGACTAGTTGCCTAACCAAGGCTGAAGAACCTAGTCTGTCCTACTATTTACCCATAGCTGGAGGGAGAATAATTGGATTCATACCTTTCCCAAGGGTATTAGTGCTATGTGAAATGCAATCAGTCTCGTCCAGTATTTGAACTCGTGTCGCCGTGTCCATTTCCTACGACGATAACGACTACACCACGGGCACCTCCATAAAATTCTATGATCAGTAATATCAAATATTGGATTTTTCTTTACCCATCTCTTGATAATGCCCAATGACGGTCAAAGAATAGGAAAATTTACACATAAATCATTATCCTCATCATGTCGTGCGGCCAGCACGGATATCCTTGACCCCCTCTCTCTCCACGTCTCCCTATCATTCATTGCCTCTGGCAGGTCTTCAGGGTTACATCCCGTATCCTCACATAGCTGGTCGTCCTGCTTTTGATTGGCCATATGAGGGGGTCCACAGGAGTACATCACTTACGAGCTCGTCCTTGCTTCTCCAGCAGTGTCCGGCATGTCTGGTTCGTCTAGCTTGGATAGTTTTCGTGATAGGTGGTAGGTGACCGTATAGTTGGTGCTTTGTGGGGTGTTGCTGCCAGGACTTGTTCAATATTGCTCTCAACATTTACAAATAAACCAAACAATCTCTGTGGAAATTATGTATTTCTTAAAAGTTAGATTTTTTTCCTTATTTTGATGCATTGATATATTTAGGAATAGTGTTAGCGAATGAATTTTGCAACTACAACTGAATATGCTTTTTTTTTTATTTTCGGATGATTTTATTTCATCGTGGTAGTAAACTTTATCATCCAAAATAAGTAACCAAAACCGTTGTTTATTTCTATCCGTCTACCAAAGTACATATCTCTCACGTATCTTTCTCTCCTTATCCTTCCTTTCTTTCTTTTTTTTCTTAAACTATTTCTAACTTGCTTCCATGTCTTACAACCAGACGATAAGCATATGGTATATAAAGTGTTATAGCTTCTTTCGCTTTCATTCCTTTTCTTTCTTTCTTTCTTTCGCTTTCATTCCTTTTCTTTCTTTTTTTCTTTCGCTTTCATTCCTTTTCTTTCTTTCTTTCTTTCTTATTAAATTTCCTATCTTTTTCCTTTCTGACATGTAACTTGCTTTTTATTAATCTCTTTTTTCGGCATCATCAAAACTGAATGGAATGATCGATTATTTATCTGAATCAATTACAGGGCGTTTCACAAGAACACGTGCATTCAGTGGTTTATTCTAATAGTATTATAGATTACAAGCTTTCGATCCTTTTTATCCAACAATAGGAAGCCAAATACAAAAACAAGAGAGATTTTCTTGTGAAGGAATAATATATTCAAATCATTCCTTATATTCATGAAAAGTCAATTTAAAGGAATATTGTTGTTTAAGTTCAGAGCCTCGATCTGCTAGTCTGTCTGTCTGCCTCTGTTTGCTTCTCTGTCTCTGTCTCTCTGTCTCTGTCTCTCTCTCTCTCTCTTCACCCGTCTGTCTCTGTCTGTCTATCTCTCTCTCTCTCTCTCTCTCTCTCTAAGACATCGACACGCGGCTTACGAAGGCATGGACAGCTATCGATACGCTATCGGTCATATGGAAATCAGATCTGACCGATAAAATGAATCGCAGTTTCTTCCAAGCAGCGGTCGTGTCGATACTGCTGTATGGATGCACCACCTGGATGCTAACAAAACCGCTCGAAAAGAAGCCAGACGGCAACTACACAAGGATGTTGCGAGCAATATTAAACAAGTTCTGGCGGTAACACCCCACAAAGCACCAACTATACGCCCACCTGCCTCCCATCACGAAAATTATCAAAGTTAGACGAACCAGGCACGCAGGACACTGCTGGAGGAGCAGAGACGAGCTCATAAGTGATGTACTCTTATGGACCCCCACATCAGGCCGAGCAAAAGCAGGACGACCAGCTTGAACATACATACAGCAGTTATGTGAAGATATGGGATGTAGTCCTGAAGACCTGCCGGAGACGATGAACGATAGGGAAAAGTGGCGAGAGAGGTTCAGGGATATCCTTGCGGGCGGCACGACATAATGATGATGATATATGAGGGTATGAGCAAGTCCTTCTTAGCGCACGTGCATGCGCGCGTGTGTATCTGTGTCTGTATTTTTAAATGAAGTAATCTCTTTGAGAATGTTTTCCTTGAACCTTGAGAGTGTTCCAATACTGGTTAGTAGAGCTGCATAAAACTGAAAATAAATTGTTATCTAACCTTCTCATGTCGGCTTCAGTACGAAGAGAAACATGTACTGAAATAAATACAATCGTCAGATCAAAGACCCGAGTAATTTAAGCAATATATATATATATATATATATATATATATAAATATTTGATCTGGTGATTGTATTTTTCAGTACATGTAATTCTATGTATTATAATACACGAGAATAGCACTGACCAACTTACATCTTCCAATGTAAGGAAGATTCTCAAAATAATACAATAATAATAATAATAATAAACGATAACAAATCCTAGTATCAATATGCATAAAAATAAAAAAACAAACATAAATGAAATAGCATGTTACACAGACACCAAAATAGTAGATATTCAAAACGACCCTACACCTGATGATGACAAAAAGTATAGTCGAGAAGGCTTAGGCAGAAGATGTGGGACAATTTCTTTACCACGTGGATCCCAACACAAGAAAAATCACAGGAATACTTGAAAAATCATAATCAAACATAATAAACAATCAGTGTTCCATCATCTCTAATAAAACTTGCTTTAATAAAACCTGCTGCCTAAATATATACTCTTCAGTATATATATATATATATATATATATATATATAATTTTTTAGATTATTAAACCAATTTCTATGACTCTGGTTGAGCGAAAAACAAAAATAAGGTGATGCAATTTGTAAATGACAAAATATTACAGAAACTGATATTTTGAGAAAAAAATTCAAAAAAAAAAAAAAAAAGAAAAAATCTAAAACATTCGATCTATGTGAAAATAAGCAACTGCAACGCAAAGTCTAGCCAAGAGAAAAAACACGACGAAGTTACCCATGCTCATACGTAAAACTACTCAACACACTAAGCAGAGCAAAACTAGAAAACCTAAAGAGCCAGAAACTATCTACCTAGGTTCTAACGACCAGATTATCAGGATAATTCTGTCTCTTAATCAGAATTATCCTGACGATCTACTCGGTGAAACCTAGTTAGATTGTTCCTGGCTCTAGGCATTATCTATCTATCGATCTATCTATCTCTTTCTCTCTCCCCCCTCTCTCTCTCTCTATATATATATATATATTAATGTATATATTCATTTGTTTCATGAAAATGCTAAATGACCAAATGTACTTTAATTTTCATAAATGAGTAGAGTGTTTGCAAATAGTCCGGGAGACCGGGGTTCTATCCCAGGTCGAGTCATACCAAAGACTTAAAAAATGGTACTTGATGCTGCCTTGCTTAGCACCCAGAACTATAAGTTAAGGATCAAGGGTTAAGTCGAGCAATCTAGGGAATGGAGTAGTGTCCTCACCTACACATTGGTCTAATAGCTATTGAAAATGGAAACTTCGGGTCGTTCTCAACTAAGGTCACCAACTTTACTTATATAATCTAATTTCCCTTCTAGATATAATTTAAACACCAATTTTGTATAAAGCAAAATATCAAAAAAGAATAAACAAAATATATTGTGTTATGTATGCATTGCTATACATTTGTCAGTGTGGATGCGCGTGGGTGCGTGCGTATTTATCAATATACACCTTCAACTCCAACTATCCTCGTCGCAGATTCAGGTCGGATAAGCTGCCGTGTCAAATTATCAGATGTCATATGTCACTCAGATTCCTCGTGACATATGACATCTGAATAGTGACAACTGAATAAAAAAAAAATTTTCTTTTAAGTGTCACAAACTGAGAGAAACACAGCTAAATATTATCTATTTACCAGCATATAAGACACAGATTGAAATAAACAAAACAAATTACGCAAATATTGCAATAATCCAATGTTCTCCGATTCTTAATAGGGTGCCATCTACCAAATTTCAAAATGAAGAGTTATGGGGTTTAAATGAATTACCGTGGCTGTTCGTTTTCAAAATGTCATTACATCTACTTGCTTGTTTGAGTGATTTTATCGGCACGTCAACTTATCCCAGGTTATTTTACGCCAATAGGTTAAGGGATTGCGTTCTTGTATATTCATATTAAGATTTTCATGCAGCTAGACTTTGCGTTGCAGTTGCTTAAAAGTTATTTTTGAATTTTAGCATGGTTTTTAATAGATCTATTTAACCCATAGATTAGACGCAAAAAGGTAGCATGCTGCACCAGGGTAGACCTGGGAGTAATGGCAATTATGGGATAATTCATCTTCTATATGTGTTATATACGATGGCTGATAAAATGCTTAGAATCCGGTGGTTAAATCTTACGGTTTATTTGATTAAAAGAAAATTCATCGGGTTAGTCTTATTGTATCTTTATTACGTTATGCTATTTTCGTAATCACACACACACACACACACACATAAACATACATACATACGCAAACACGCGTATGCACAAGCATACACACAGAGATACACACACACACACACACACACACACACAGATATATACACACGCTCACGAACACGCACGCACACACATTATATATAAATACGAATATAAACACACGCACATATACACAAACACACAAATGCACACAAACATACACACATATATACGTTCACACTTACACATACATATACACACGTGCACGCACGCATACGAACACACATTATAAATAAATATGAATATAAACTATTTTATCTAAACAATTCTAAATGCGTGCTTTAAATTGTGATATTTTAATTGCAATCAATAAAGAGGCGCCTGGCGTAACGGTTATCCTGATAGGAAATAGAAACGATGATTTGAGCTTGGAACCTGGAAGAGGCTATGAGTATTTATCTTGCGCTAATATCCTTGAGAATGTTATGAATCAATCTCTTTTTCCTCAGTTTTGGTATATTGTTGGGTATACTGGGCTCTTTAGATTTGGTTCGTCTATCGGTTTAGGAGAAAAAAACTTCTGAATTTGAATAGAACAAGACTCTGCCTAAAATTTGACCTTGTGTTGTATCCTGTCCGTTGTGGAATGGCTGGCTGAATTCATACTTGCAATCAATAATCAACTTCTTATAACTTATCTTGTCAAACAGATTCGACAGAAGTTGGTATACTGCTTACCTAGATTTACTCATTCCACTTTAGCTTTTGTGAAATTCTAAAATTGATACACAATGGAAATTTTAACTGCTTCTCCATATGGCTTGGATGAAAGAATAGACAAGGCAAGCGGATTTTCAAGCAAGTTTGTAAATGAGTTTGGTTGGTTGGTCGGTTGGGTGGTTGGGGTTTATGGCATATCAATCTTTGTAGGTTATTTATTTCAAATCCATTTTATACAAGTAATCAGTTCTATTTCAAACAATCCAATTTAGCATGAGTACACAGTTTAATTGTCAAAAACATTTCTATTTCAAACTATTCAGTTTATTCAAACAGTTCTAATTCAACCAATTCAGTTTAGTATAAATATAGATTTTGTTTACACACAGTTAAATGTCAAAACAGATCTATATTAAACAATTCAGTTCAGCGTAAGCACAGTTTCAATGTCAAAACATTTCTATTTCAAGCTATTCAGTTTAGTCCACGAGTTCTAATTCAAAAATTTCAGTTTAGCATAAGTATGCAGTTTAGTCCTATCTAACCTATATATAGGACCTGATCAGGCCATTCTGGGCAAGAGTGGACCTGGGAGCAATGGCAATAAAGAGGTACTCCGCATTCCCCCAAGCTCCACCATCACTGGAACTTCACCATCAGATTTTTTAGTGTCATATTCAGGACACTCATTGTGGGGTCTTACGCCTCTGCAGAGGTGCAGTCGGTGTATTCTATAGCCCCAGCCAACTGGGCAATATGAATGTGGTGCGAAAGGGTTCTAAGATATAATAGTTTAGTGGTCAATATTCAATGTTAAAATTACAAATGAACACTTATCTGTATGTTGGTCTGAATGTCTTACTTGTCTTTCTTTTATAAGTTTCTGGTTCTGTTTAAAGTCGTTAGACTAAAAAGTAGCTGTCAGTTATTTTCAGTTGGGCTCAAATGTTCGTCGAAGTGATGATTGATTTTCCGGCCTTGGGCTTCCTCTTTCTTGCCTGGATTTGCCAACCGTACGTTTGCCCTCAGCTAGGTTTAACTGACCTCGGTCTTTGCCCTCTGAGTAACGTCTGCTTCCGCAGTGCTGGTAACCTTCTTTTGGACTTTTCCCCCACTTGGTAATTCCTGCCTAATTTGGGCTTTTCTCATTCTACACAAAAGTGGCATCATCCATTCGTAAGGTGGGGGGGGGGAAATAAGCCATATTTTTATTACTCTTCATGTGGCATTATATTTTAATGTGTGTGCTTGAAAAGCAGACACGAGTATTTTACTGTGTCGTGGTTGTCTCTGTAATTTATCAATTCTCTGAATGCTGAATAACTAAAAGAAACATTTTTAACACGGCTGTTTGAAGGCTTGAAAATTTTATTCGTTACCTTTTTATGACCACAGGAAAATTCTTAAATCCTTTGTTTACTACAGGAATTTTAATATGCAGGATTAATGAGACATACTTTAATGATATATTCACATATATTTACATAACAAACCAAGAATTTGTATGAGCCCAGTCGGATGGAACTGTAGATTACCCCGACTTCAGAAGGCTAAGTCCCCTCAAACACACCAAGTGTTCGGGATATGATATTAAATAACCTTATAGTAAGGCTCCAGTTATGTCGGAGCTTTGGGGAATATGAAATATCCATTCATTGCCATCGTTTCCAAGTCTACTCTGGCTCGGAGTTGAAGCACCTGAAAGAGTCCTATCTATGGGTCAAATATAGTTATTTGACATTTAAACTCTTTGCAAATAAATTACTTATGCAAAACTGAATTGTTTGAAATAAAACTGTTTGATTATTTAACTGTGTTCAGTCAAATATGTTTAATTAAATAGTAAGTGATACATAGCAATAATTGGAAGTACTTAAATTTATCGACTAATGCTAAATTGATTTTTTTTAAAAACTAGAACTATTTGATCAATTTACTATGTGTAAATAAACGATTGATATTTGAATGAATTGTTAGTGATACATAGCAATACTTGGAAGCATTTAACTGTGTGCAAAAGCATTAAAAACGTTATCAGCGTGTTTACAAATCATATATATTTAACATAAATGTATAAAGAGGATTCAGTATTATATAACTTAAATTGGCTGGTATGCCATAAAACCAAAAAAAACACAAAAAACAAAAAAACAACCAACGAAAACAAACTAGAATTTGTATGAATTTTAAAATGGTTATTGAGAGTGATTTATTATAACTCTGCAAACATTAATTAAAGAGGAAATCAAGATCCTGTTCTTAGACCGTAAACACGACAAACTTATACCAAAAAGGAACGTATCTAAATCAACTATTATATTCATTAAAACTCTACTTAGACAAATACTACGGTGAGTTAACTGCCTCTGTTCACCCGCCAGTCTGTCTGAATAAGAAATTAAACTATTATATTCAAGTATCACAAACTGTAAAAAACACAACCAAATTTTATTTATTTTCCAGTATAGCAGACACATATATAATAGACAAATTAGATTACGAAAAATATCACAATAAATCCAGTGATCTCATATTCCTGACAGGGTAGCATCTACCTAATTATAAAATAAACGGTTACGAGATTTAAATGAATTATAGTGGACAATCTTTCTTCAAATGCTTTCTTTTACGTATGTCTTACGAGCTG
>OY757911.1:97178685-97306185 GCA_963585895.1 Sepioteuthis lessoniana
ACAATGGTTGACAGATGAGTTTCAACTCGGAATATTTTTATATAACTCTGAATTTCTGTGGATAGGGCACACAAAATTGTACATGATGACTTTGGGTTTACTTATTATGACAATGCAAGGATTCTTATTGCTGCTAGAACAGCGAATACCACCAATCAGTTTATTTGAGAATATCCTATTTATGCTCCAGATCAGGCCTCCTTCATTTACAACTTGCTTCGCCCCTCAAGGAAATTTTTTGCGTAGAACAATGTTTTCAGGCAATCATCAATTGAGCAAATAGCTAAAAAAATCCATCTAAACATTCTAAGCAGAAGGAATACAAAAGCTTTTTTTTTCGATTGGAAGATGTGTTTTGAATAATGAAGAATATATTGAAAAATAAAGCATTTTTAACCTGGTGAAATGAGAGTAATTATATTGCTAAATTTCCCTTGTTTGTTGAATTACCCTCGTATATACTTAGAAAGTGAGATACAATATTGTTAAGCAGTATAAGGATGGATATGAGCAGACGAAAATGAGAGAGAGAAAGGGTGGAGAAAGAGAGAGAGAGAGAGAGAGAGCAGTGGGGAAAGAGAGCTGAATAAATGAGGGGAAGCCATTACGTATGAGTAACTGAAGCATCGATATTTAAAGAAACAACCCAATAGATATCAAATAGGATCGAATATGAAATAATGGTTAACAAGAAAAGAATAAAAATGTGGAATGTCCCCAATTAAAAATATTTCGAGAATTAAAGAGAATAATTTTCCTCTACTTAGGAACCCCAAGGAACAGTTTATTTTCTATGTATTGCTGGTATAACTGTTTAAGAGTACGGTTCGATTTTGATGAGGCAGAAATCATTTTGCAATACGAGTTCATTAGAAATCTTGGAAAATATACAAAATATCTCTTTGTTCTCGTTCTCCCTGATTTACTATACAATGGAATACAGTCTAATCATTACGACAAACATGTTTTAATCCCGAATATTACACTGTTGACACGGCTTACAATATACTGACCGTATCCGATGCAGAAAAGTAAGACCCCGCAACCCACGTCACCCACTCTCAAAAAGAGTGGAGCCCTGGATATGTCACTAAACAGCATTTGATGGTGAGGCTCCCCCATCAAGAGATATAGGGAATTTGGAGTCCACCTTCATTGGCATTATTTCCAGTTTCTCTCTGTCCGCTCGTAGTTGTCCTTGTTAGGGTCTAATCTATGGTTAAATAGATCTGTTCGTATGCGTATGATCTTTAGCAAAACATTCCATATTCCCTGAAAAAACAACCACGTATAAAACAGTAATATGAACGTACTGGGAGTTTAAAAATAGAAACAACTCATTAATATGATAATAATTTATTACTTAGACAAGCGTAATGGCGGTCATTTGAAACATATTCTGTAAAAAATGCATTCATTGAACGAGAGACGTAAAATCAATGTTTTTTTATTGTTATTATTGTTATTGTTATTATATCAGCTTTCAGAACATGCAATCTTTTTTGAGTTTCTTGTCTCAGTAATAAATGATTATCATATTAATGGGTTGTATCA
Source organism: Sepioteuthis lessoniana (assembly GCA_963585895.1). NCBI lineage: Eukaryota > Metazoa > Mollusca > Cephalopoda > Myopsida > Loliginidae > Sepioteuthis > Sepioteuthis lessoniana. Next base: position 97,180,240 of record OY757911.1, read on the forward strand.
ATTTTGAGACAGTTTTGAATGATTTTTTTCTCTGTACCGTAGACAGATACGGATACGTGAAACGTACATAGAATGTTCATAACATATATACATAGAACATAGGAATCCCAAAACACGAAAAACACTTACGACTTCTTAGTTCAGATACGAAACTTTTTATTACCTTTGAGTTTAAAGGTTCTCCGACATAAGGAGAGAGATACCATCTTTCTATACTGGCTTTTCCATCTGCACCCCCAACATGTGTGGCACCCGCCGCAAGGTTTCTGCGAGCTCGCGAAAGTCAACCGTCTTCTTCCGAGGCAAAATCTCAACTCAACAAACTGACTTTTTCAAAATCCCCCAAATCCTCCGCTCGCTTCAGGTGCGTGACGTCACCCGCACTCTCTAGCCCCGTTTCCCATCTGGACTTCAGCGACATCTCTGAGTGACACGTCCGCTCCGCCCGAGCGTGTGAACACCTGCGTTAATGTTGCACCTAAGTAACCCATGCTCAGAGCCGAAAGGTTCTCAGCCTAACTAAACCCATAGGCATAAAACGAAATCCCTCGGCCATTATATTTCAGTCTCCAAATAAGTACTGACGCAAAATATTTTTCCTCTCTGGTCCGAAACATCGCTACTGAGGATTAATAGTTGTTATAATATACTATTTTCAAATCTGAGACAAAAAAAAAAGAACACAACATTATTATTAGTAGAGTTACTAGCAGTTACATTGGTCCCATTGTTGGGAACTAAGCATAGTGGTCTCCTTTTTGGGGTGCTGTAGTCGGAGATTATGAGAATCATGTGTCATTTGATCATGTTACAGTTGGAGAAGTGAATTCGATCCCTTTTTGGTACCAGATATCAGCCGGAAAGGTCCTAACTTTTGTCTCCGCTTTTGCGAGTAGCACAAACGTGCAAATTTATCCCTCGAGAACCATTTCTCTACACCAGAAAAATGTAAGTTTTTAACCGCCACTATCGGCCTGTCGGTTCTGTAAACATATTATGTATCTTTTTATACTTTGGGCCATGTCTCTTAATTATGTGTACTATGTATGTCATGTTCCTTGATTATGTATGCTATGTATGTATAAAAGATGTATGTCGTTGTTGTCCAAACGGACTTCGTTTTTCCTTACCGAAATATGCTGTGTTATTTTATTCCTTTGATAGACTAATGTTTTATTGGAATAGGATGGTGGTAGTCTCAATGAATATCACACACGTCAATAAATTCTTATACTATGTATATTGAGACACCCTATAAAATGAACTCGATTATCTAACCTCTAGGCAAGAAATAAACCTTAAAAGGTTGACATGTCATCAAAATCAGTTAATCTCGAATATCAGGGATTAGTAGTTGTTCACACAAAACTTTGTGCATCTTCCATGAAAGCCAATTCACTCACATATTGTATATCTTCCTTTTATGTGGATCTTGACGATCGAACTATATCTTGTCATGGATTACGATCTCTATTCAAAAGACTTTCATAGGCATGATAGTCCTAAATGTTCAGGAAAAAAATTGAGTAAGAAATTATGGTTTCACTTTCATAGTTACATCATTTTAGAAAACACAATTGTCTTTATTTACGAAATATATATTCATATTTACCCAACCCCTACGCTCGGGCAGGATATAACACAATGTCAATTTTGTAGCGGAATTTGACAGGTTTGAATTCAGAGTTTTCCTTCTCCTTGACTAGTTACCTCACCAGGGCTGAAGACCCTAGTCTGCTCTACTATTAACCTATTGCTGGAGGGAGAATAATTGGATTCATACCTTTCCCAGGGGTATTAGTGCAATGTGAAATGCAATAAGTCTCGTCTAGTATTTGAACCCGTGTCACCGTGTCCATTTCCTACGACGATAACCATTACACCACGGGGACCTCCATGAACTGAAATATATATTGCTCTGCGCAGCTGTTCCATAAATGAACACTTAATATACATATACAATAATATATGTTAATTATTTTTGCGAATTCTCACGTGGTAACTGTTGTTTTACATTGTATCAAGACAGGAAACTGTTTTTAACTGTCATTCTCACTAGGAATAATTGCACAAATGTTGAACAGAATACTTCTGTGTTTTGAATTAATCTAAAGTATATTTTATCATTAAACATTATCAAAATTTTCATTGCATTTATTTTCCTTATTCTTTGTAACTTTTGTTTTTCTGTGTATTTATTTCTTTGTACCTGGTACTAAATAATCACGCAATTAAGGATTGTACACACACACACTCATATATATATATATATATATATATATATATATATATATATATATATATATATATATATATATATATATATATATATATATATATATATATATATATATATACGTGCGTGTGTGTGAGTGTACGAAAGGGAAATTGTGATTGTGGTTTACTTGCTGGCTGAGTGGTATGATACTAAGACTACCGTAAATTTGGGCATGTTTCGATCCCAGCTCTAAGCGTCCTACGTGTTTAACCACACTGATGAGTTGTGATACAACGGAACAGTCTGTCTATGCTAAACTGAAATGTTTGATGGTTTGGTTTATTTTGTTTAAAGGTTGTTGTAAGGTTATTTAATGCCAAAGCCATTTTCCTAGAAGAACAGAAGTGGCACTATTTAACCCATAGCTGGCAGGATAAGGGGGTTCATACCTTTCCCAAGGGTATTTGCCCGAAAGTGAACATAATAACACAACTGGAGTTCGAACTCGCTTACTATGATTCTGCAGTCCATCGCTTTAACAATTACACCACAAGGACACCCCCTGAAATGTTTGAATTAAAACTGTTTGACTTAATTGAATAGCTTGAAACAGAAATGTTTTTGACAATTAAATTGTGCTTTAATTTAAACTGCGTGCTTCTGTTAAACTAAATTGTTTGAAATGGAACTGTTTTTGACATTGAAACTGTACTTACACTAAACTGAATTGTTTAATATATAACTGTTTTAACATTTAACTTTTTGCAAATAAAATCTGTACTTATACTAAACTGAATTAGCTGAATTAGAACTGTTTGAATAAACTAAATAGCTTGAAATAGAAATGTTTTTGACAATTAAACTGTGTACTCATGCTAAACTGAACTGTTTGAAATAAAAGTGACTATTTGCATTAAAAAAAAGTTGACATGCGATAAAGCCCAACCATCCATCAAACCAACCAACTAAATTGTAATCATTTTAACTTAATTATTTCGTGGAAGTACTTTGTTTATTCAAATTTTATCTATCGTACTGCAAACTAAAATTACTCGGGCGCCGTCAGCGAAAAAAGCAGCTGAATGGCACAATTCACTTCTCCAGGAACTTGAAAACGGTAAGCTGTACTGGTAGCATTCACGATGGTATCTCTACTGCGATGATTTCAGAGCGTTTTGGTGTCAATCTGAGAACTGATTCATATTCAAATTGATGAAAACCAAACTCCCTGTTAACATCATGGTGCTTTGGGTGGTAAGTTGGGATAATGACGTTATGTTTTCAGTTATTTTCCAACGATGCATCTGAATCAATACGGAAATTTAAATCAAGTGCCTGGAAAAGGTAATACTGCTCAGGATTGAGATGGTAGCTGCTGGAAGATCCTTCATCTTACTACCGAATTCTGCTCCATGCCAAACTGGTAAAAGAATCCTGTTTCAGCAATGAGACAATTTCTGCGTCTACATCACCCCTAACATCTGGCTCTTCAAACTCCGTAGATTTCAATTTCCTTGATATTTATGTTTGAGGCGCTGTTAAAGGAGAAACCAACAAAACTGCGGGGAATATCAAAGATGAACTCAAGGCAATAATAACGGCAGCATTTACCAATTTTATCAAGGAACCGTTGGAAAGGATTGCCGGTTGTAGATAAAGCCAATTATGATTTCTTTGAATAAATTTCATCAATAGAATTTCAAAATATTTTCATTTAATTTTCGTAAATATATATGATACGTAAGACGTCTGTGTTATTTTCATCTTTGCACAATATAGACGATGCTTGGCATATAGCAAAAAACAATTGATCAATCAATCAATCAATCAATCTATATATATATATATATATAATTCAACAATTGCAACTCTACCAGTACATCTTTCATCGTTACTCATATATATAAACCCTCTCACTCTCTGTCTCCCTCTTCTCTCTCTCTCTCTCTCTCTCTCTCTTTCAAATATGCATATATACATACATACATACATACATTAACATCCCACAAAAACGCTGCTGTACGGCTACCTACCTCTGATCTCTAAAACCATACCAATTAGACGAACAGTAAAATGGATATAATAGGATTTGCAAGTGAATTTGAAGTTAATTACATCTTTAAATACGTTATAATTATTTGTTTGCACATTAGTATTGCTATTATTTCTTCATATTTAAATGGTTTCAGTTATTACTATCTCTAACTCTAATAATTCTATACAATATTAATCGTTTGTTTGCAGACAGTGAAGTGGTACGAGTATTGCTATTTAGCACTAATAATTTTCTTCAACACAATTCATTTATTTGCCCCTCAATCAAATGGTTCCAAGTTTTGCTACGTAATCACCATTATTCGATTTAGGCTTGCCGTTAAAGAGTTTCAAGTATAGCTATCTAACACTAGTAATTTAATTCAACATTACTCATTGCCAAGTAGGCTCGGGCTGTAAAATACACTGACGTCTTTCCTGAAGAGGGGTAACCCCACCATGGAGTGTCCTTGATATGACGCTAAACAATCTGATGGTGAGGTTCCAGTAATGCTGGAACTTTGGGGAATTCGAAATAGTTTAATGCCATCGCTCCCAGTTCAACTCTGGCTGTTCAGCTACCTATCTCTTGTCTCTAAAACCATCTCAATTAGACGAACAAAACATGCGGGACACTGGTGGAGACATAAGGACGAACACATATGCGACGTTCTCTCATGGATGATTTCACAATGAAGAGCAAGTGTTGGAAGACTAGCTAGAACATATCTACAACAGCTTGGTATAGTCACAGGATGTAATCTAGAAGACCTGCCAGAAGCGATGAACGATTGACGAATGCCAAGTGAGAGAGAAACCCTTGCAAGAAGCACGACATGATGATATGTATATATATATATATATATATATATATATATATATATATATATATATATCCAAACCCTCCGCACAAGAAGTGTGCGATGCAAGGAAATTTTTAGCAGAGTTTAACTTATTTGAATTCAGGGTTTTCTTTCTTTTAATCCGGCTGCCATACCAAGGTGAGTGTCTAGTCTGCACCGGTAGTTTCCCATGGCTGGAGGAGAATATTTGGATTCACTCCTTTCCTATGTGAAATGTAAACTTCCTCGTCCAGGATTTGAACTCGAGTCTCCGTGCCCTATTATCTATGACAGTAATAATTGCAAACCGGTTGTACGTGCACACACACACACGCACCCCCACACACACATCTCTCTCTCGCTCTCTCTAAATATATATATATATATATATATATACGTGTGTGAGTGTGTGTGTGTGGAGAAGAAGGTGCGTGCATTGAAATAGGATGACTGAAATCGGTTAGCTCTACGTCTAATGATTTCTATTAACATAAATGTAATCATGAGATTAAACAGCCAAATTATATATTAAATCTAGATACCAGGTGTAATAGTGTGAATATTATACTAAAAGTTTACGTTTGACTTCCTGTTTCAAGTTTTCAATTTTTTTTTTTTTTGCTTTTTTCTCTTTATCTGATTTTTTTTTTTATTCCCTTCCCGAAGTATCTGCAACTCATTATTATCTTCTAATACCCAAAAGTGCGCAACTCATCTACTGATCCTTTAAATAGCAAGTAGGCCTAATCACTCGCTCGTAAATACAGAGATGAGGCCAAACCCGTCTCAATGCAGACAGCTGTTAAGCGGTTAAGAGATCTCACTTGTATTTGATGAACACGCTTCTATTAGATGAATTGCTGACCGACTTACTTCGAAACTAGATCAGTTTCTTCAGGAATTGGTCTTTCCAACACAGCTTATCCTTACAAGATACATTATCTCTCAGTACGCATGCACGTTATTGAAAATAACCGACAATAAATAGAGCGCTCGTTGCAGAGCCATTATTTGTTGGCCCATATTTGTTGCTTGAGGCAGATTAAGTTAAAACTCGTAAATCTTTCCACACATTGACACACTGACATATCATATTTTTCACACATTGTAAACGCGCACTATGAAAGCTCTGATAGCACTATTGACAATACATAATCAGTGGTGGCGACACCTGGGCGGCATGGAGGGTCTTTTCGGTCTCAACCCGAAGAGCTATTCTTTTAAGTCTGTTCGGAATTCTCTCAGAAGTTATTTGTCCTTGACTTTGTCTTGATTTAATATCCTCACTCAAAATATCTTCAATAATTATTCTAACTCATTAAATTCTTTAAATTGTCTTATTTTTATGCCTTAAAAAGCTGATCTAGATGAATTTTGCTGACAACGTTCATGATAATATTAGATGAAGAAAAATCAAAATGTGACTAGTTCCGTCATCCCCATGAAAACCAACCCTTAATTTTTCTTTTAAAACCCAACCTATCAAACGCCACAGATAAATAGATTTCTGCCTGGAATAATACAAATGATCTTTTAAAATATCAACTGTAGTTTACTCCTAATTTTTCAAATAATATATTTCTGTTTAAACTTAATGGCGAAATTTTGCTCGTGAATATGTTTCTGTTTTTTAGAATATCATATTATGTAGGAAATTTATAAATACGAGATCAAGCCGAAAATATCCGATTCCTTTGTTCTCTCTCTTTCTCTCTCTCTCTCTCTCTCTCGGTTTTTGTGATTTGTTCCTCTGACCAAGACATTGAGCGATTAACATAGAAGATTCTAGTGGTGATTAAGACAGGCATTTAATCTGTATCAAAGAAACTGAATTTGACAACTGCACGTGGAGAGAAAATATCGTTTTTTTAATGGTCAATTGTCAAGTATCAGCTTTCCAAATCTACACTGACACAGAGATTTGATGAATTGTATCTAGAAAAGAAGTTGGTTAATGCTATAATTCTCCTTTTAAACTGAATTATGCATATGATGAATTATGTTTAGAATATGAACCCGAGAATTGCTACCGATATATATATATATATATATATATATATGTGTGTGTGTGTGTGTGTGTGTGAAATTTGTAAGTGATTCATTTGTAGTGAACTTCAGTTTTAAACATATTAGAGTTTATTTGTACTCTGTTAAGTTCTCTCAAGTATTGCTAAGATCAATATTTTTATCTAACATTAATCATTTACTCACACGAAGTAAAAAAAAAACTAATAATAATAATTCTATCTTATAATAATCATTTGTGGAGGTGCCCGTGGTGCAATGGTTATCGTCATTGGAACTGGACACGGTGACATGGGTTCAAATCCTAGACGAGACTGATTGCAGTTCACATAGCACTAATACCCTGGGGAAAGAGGAAAGGTATGAATCCAATAATTCTCCCTCCAGCTATGGGTAAATAGTAGGGCAGATTAGGTTCTTCAGCCTTAGTGAGGTAACTAGTCTAGGAGAAGGAAAACTCTGAATTCAAACTTGTTAAACTCCGCTTAAAAATTGACCTTGTGTCATATCCTGCCCAAGCGGAGGGGTTGGTAAATATATTAATAATTATCATTAGTTTGCACACAGTTAAATGGTTTGAAGTATTCCCAACTAACACTATTGATTATATCAATTAATGCTAATTTTTTGTTCGCAGTTAGATGGTTTCAATTTTGCTCTATGAGATTAGTAATTCTATTTATTAAGGTTTCCTTTGGTGTAATTTTATGATATATGAAACTTTACGGGTTATTTAATGCCATATATATATATGTGTGTGTGTGTATGTGTGTGTGTATAATTTATAAGCAAATATTTAGTAAGTAAGATTATTTTAAAATTAATAGAAGGATTTGTTTACTACTAGATAACTTCTTGCAATCAATGATTCAATAGGAATACTTGGAAACATGTAAGCTTCGTTTCGTTTTTTAATGTCATATAAACCTTCAGGGTTATTTAATGCCAAAGCTAACCTTGTAGTAATCATCTATATAAGAAGAACAGTAGTGATAATATTTAACCCTCTGATGGGGAGATAAGGGTGTTCATATTTTTTTCCTGGGTATTAGTCCGAAAGTGACGTAATAGTGAAATTGGAGTTCGTATTCGTCGACTTTGAGGCCCCAGTCCAGTACTTAAGTCATTATGCTCTATTGTAGCTATCATTATTTATAATGGATTATTTTTTTAAAAAATGTCATAATCTCAATTCCTGAATAAAATTCTACCTTTAAATAATCTATATGAACTATCATAATTTTTATATACTAACAATATTTATACTTTTTAAATAATATCATCATCATCATATCGCGCTGGTAGCACGGATATCCCTGACCCTCTCTCGCCACTCCTCCCTATCGTTCATCGCCCTAGGTAAATCTTCAGGACAACATCCCGTATCCTCACATAGCTGCTGAATGTATGTTCGTGCTGGTCGTCCTGCTTTTGCACGGCCATGTGTGGGGGTCCATAAGAGTACATCTCTTATGAGTTCATCCCTGCTTCTCCAGCAGTGTCCTGCATGTCTGGCTCGTCTAACTTGAATAGTTTTCGTGATAGGGGGTAGGTGGCCGTACAGTTGGTGTCTTGTGGGGTGTTGCCGCCAGGACTTGTTTAAGATTGCACGTAGCATTCTCGTGTAATTGCCGTCTAGCTTCATCTCCAGCCGTTTTGTTAGCGTCCATGTAGTGCAGCCATATAGCAGTATCGACGTGACCGCTGCGTGGAAGAAACTGCGTTTCATTTTATCGGTTAGGTCTGATTTCCAAATAATCGATAACCTATTGATAGCTGTCTATGCTTTCGCTAACCTCGTTTCGATGTCCTTTTCGGTTGATTCGACGCTGCTTCCTAGTTAAGTGAATTTGTCTACTATTTTAAGAGGGGTTCCTTCTAGAGTGGAGATGTCCCCCGTTTGATTATAGCACATATATTCCGTTTTGTGTGCATTAATATAGAGGCCTATGTTTGCTGCTGCTCGTTCCAAACTATGCAGTAGTGTTTCGGCTTGGTTCAGGTGTATTTGCCAGTATCGCTATGTCATCGGCGTTGTCGGCGTCGGTAATTGTTGTTGCGGGGTATCTTCTGCTTCTTTTCTTCGTCAGTTCGAAGCCATTCTCTTTGATTTTGTCAATCGATGTTCTAAGTACGTAGTGTCATCCTAAAGTGAACAACACTACTGCTTTATTTAAAAACCTTTATTGAAAAAATCAATTCAGGTAACTTTATTATGTATTAGAGCTGGTATCTATTCAATGTAGCCACCTTCAGCCTCAATCATCGCCTCGATACGGATCCGGAACAGGGAGCATGCCTTTACTACATGCGCCGGTGGGAGCTCGGTGAATACTCGGCGGATGGCGGCGATCCAGCTGGCTTTGGTTTTGTGGGAGGTCATGTTGGTGATGTTCTCGACGTATGACAAAACGATGTAGTCCAGCAGGTTCAGGTCGGAGGAGGAGGGGGCAGTGAGAGAAAGGTGAAAAGTCGTAGCACTCCTTCTGAAGCCAAGCCTGGGTCTTTTTGGACTTGTGGGCCGGCGCCGAGTCCTGCTGCCACACCCAGGGTCTACCAGCGTCCACATGATTGCACCAGGGGATAACCACACTCTTCAGCACATCCAGGTGCACTTTGGTGTTGACTTTCAAGCCAACTTCGAAAATGTGAGGTGGCATGATGTGGCCCTCACTTGAAACCACACCAAAGACCATAACCGTAGCCGGAAACATTTTTTTCATCACCCTGGGCACGTTGAACCGTTCGGATTTGCATTTTGAGGGTGATGGCAATGGTCCTGTTGTGATAACTTGGATCGGTAGAGAGCATGGGTGGTACAGCAGCGCACCTCCGATCTCGCTCGTTGAACATTGTGTCACTTTCAGACATGATCGAAGGATCCTATCGCTCTTGGGATTTGTACACAACTGGCCAACTAGTAGATGGTCTGCAACAAAAACAGCAAAAAAAAAAAAAAAAAAAAAAAGAAAACCGGTTTTCATTAAACGAAAATGGAATCATGTTATCTTTTCTAGGGTGACAATTTTATCGTTCCACCCTGTAAATATAGCGGTTGAGTCAATATTACTGTATGGATGAACTATATGGACGCTGACCAAGAATGTTGCAAGATCAATTGAACAAGTCCTGGCGGTAGCATCCAACAAATCAGTAGTTGTACTAACATCTACCAACCATCTCGAAAACCATCCAACGAGCAAGATATGCAGGACACTATTGGAGAAGTAATGCCGAGTTCATAAGTGATGTTCTCCTGTAGACATCTCTACACTCATACGGAATGAAGCATAGAGGACCTACCAAAAGCGATGGGGACGAGTAGCAGGCGAGGGTCAGGGAAATCAGTGCTAGCGGCAAGCCATGATATATATATATATATATATATATATGTGTGTGTGTGCTCAGGATTGTCAGTTCGATCGGGGAACTACTGCTGCTCATCTATAAGAGTGGCTTCTATAGATGAGAATAAAAACAGCCATCGAAAGATAACCATGACTCGTACAAAAACCACATACATAAACCGCATCGCTCTTCGCGCGGGTAAAAAAGGGGCGCGTCCTGCTGAGGTTGGAGCTCTGGCCTCAGTGTTCGAAAAATCAGCTACAGAGCTCAAACAAAAACCACTAAAATGCAGACAAACAATACAGATAGCGACATTTAACGTTAGAATCCTAAATAGAATAGGTCAACTATCAGAGCTAACTGCATCAGCCGTAGAACATAAGATAGACGTAATTTGCATACAAGAACACCAAAGATTTGCATACACGCACACTGAAGATATCAAATATTATGAAACTGGCAATGGATGGATGCTGGTGACTGTATCGGCATGGAAAAACTCTGTCAATGCATCGTTAGGAGGGATGGGAATGCTTATAGAACCAAGAGCGTTAAAAACAATAAACAGCATTGAGAGAATACAACCTAGAATGATGGCCGCAACGTTTAATGACAACCCAAAACCAACAATTATCTCCTGCTACAGCCCTTCCAATGTTAGCGAAGAAACCGAACTAGTCACCTTCTACGAAGAGCTATCCTCCCTAGTACGTAGCATTCCGAAACACAACCTGCTAGTGATTGGCGGAGATATGAATGCACAAATCGGGAAAAACAGAAATAACAAATACAGCCTACACAACACGTCAAACAGGAATGGACAACATCTAATTGATTTCATGATAGAAAATAGATTAACATGCCTCAATACAAACTTTCAAAAAGGGAGGGAAATTATGGACCTACACATACGCGAATAATAGTAAAGCACAGTTAGACTACGTCTTTATAAATAGGAAATGGAAAAATAGTGCGATGAATTGCGAGGCATACTCCTCTTTCGAGGGTGTGTACTCCGATCATCGAATAGTTACGGCCAAAGTACGATTAAGCCTACGAAAAAACGCCACACGAAAAGCGACAACCAAGCACTATGACTGGGCCCTACTTAACAACAGTGATATTAGAGATAAATATGCATTAGAATTAAGAAACAGATTCGAAGCACTACAAGAGAAGACAGAAAAAGGTACCCCAAATGACGAATATGAAAATTTTGTAGAAGCACACCTTGAGGCGACATAAAAGTGTATTCCAACAAAACCTAGAACTAAATATAGAGTCCCTTGGGAAACGCTAGCGGGTAGAGAAAAACGTGCACTCGTGAAAACTGCCTCCAAAAGGTATCGGAAGAACCCAACAAACACAAATACCCGAAAACTAGAAAAGGCAAAATATCAATTCGCAGGAATATATCTAAAAGAACAGGCAGAATACATACAAATTCAGATAGATAAGATTAGAGACTCGGTGGAAGATAGACAATCCAGGATAGCCTTGCAAACAATAAACGAAGTAAGTAGAAGGAAGAGCACATTCAAAGCAAAATTGAAAGCTGCAAGCCAACAAGAAAGAGTAAAACTGTGGGAACAGCATTTCAAAAATATACTAGGAAACCCACCGAAAATAACGGATGAACCGATCACCAGAATTATCAGTAAGCAATTAGACATTAAACTATGTCCTTTCACCAATGAAGAACTCGACTCAGTTCTTAGAAGAATTAAAAATAGGAAAGCTGCAGGGCTAGACGAGATCCCCCCAGAAGTGTGGAAGACTGGACAATTCGACGATATACTGCTCCGGCAATGCAATGCAGTCTATAGTCAAAATAGGATAGAAAGATGGATGAAGGGATACATCCTTCCTTTCCCTAAAAACGGCGACCTCGGACTAGCCAAGAACTACCGAGGGATAACACTTACATCCATAGAAGCCAAAATCTACAATGCCCTACTACGAAACCGCATAGAACCCAAATTAGACAACATCCTTAGGAAAAACCAAAATGGCTTCCGGAGAAAAACCTCACAAATACTGACCATCCGGAGAATCCTAGAAGGCGTTCGGGTAAAAAACCTTCAGGCGACATTACTATTTGTTGACTTTACTAAGGCCTTATATTCCATACACAGAGGGAAGATAGAGCAAATCCTACTAGCATACGGCCTACCAAAAGAAACAGTAGCAGCGATAATGATTCTCTACAGAAACACCAAAGTGAAAGTACATTCACCAAATGAAGACACGGAATATTTCGACATTAGTGTAGAAGTACTACAAGGAGACACGCTAGATCCGTACCTCTTTATCATTTGTCTAGACTACGTGCTTAGAACTTCGATCGACAAAATCAGGGAAAATGGCTTCGAGCTGACTAAGAAGCAAAAGATACCCCGCAAAAACAATCACAGACGCCTACTACGCTGATGACTTGGCCTTACTGGCGAATACGCCTAATCAAGCAGAGACACTACTGCATAGTCTGGAACGAGCCGCAGCTGGCATTGGCCTTCATGTCAATGCACACAAAACTGAATATATGTGTTACAACCAAACGGGCAATATTGCCACACTAGATGGAGCCTCTCTGAAACTAGTAGACAAATTCACCTACCTCGGAAGTAACGTCTCGTCAACTGAAAAAGACATCGACACACGACTGACGAAGGCATGGACTGCTATCGATAGGCTCTCGATCATATGGAAATCAGACCTAACCGATAAAATGAAACGCAGTTTCTTCCAGGCAGCGTTCGTTTCGATACTGCTATATGGATGCACTACATGGACGCTAACTAAACGGCTGGAGAAGAAACTAGACGGCAATTACACAAGAATCTTGAGAGCAGTATTGAACAAGTCCTGGCGACAACACCCCACGAGACACCAACTATACGGACACTTGCCCTCCATCACGAAAACTATACAAGTTAGACGAACCAGACACGCGGGACACTGCTGGAGAAGCAAGGACGAGCTCATAAGTGATGTACTCCTATGGACCCCCACATATGGCCGTGCAAAAGCAGGACGACCAGCTCGAACTTACATACAGCAACTATGTGAGGACACAGGATGTAACCCTGAAGACCTACCGGAGGCGATGAATGATAGTGAGAAGTGGCGAGAGAGGGTCAGGAATATCCGTGCTGGCGGCACGACATGATGGTGATGATATATATATATATATATATATATATATATATATATATAGTGCAAATAGAAAGAAAATTATATCTGGTTAAATTGTCATAGATTTATTTCTCCGGAGAATATTATTATACTCAGATGACTTTACGTGTTAGACTTGAGGTTGCAAAACAGCAAATGTGGATTACAGTCTATATGTGTATAAAAAAAAGGTAAGACCTATATAAATTTTAAATTCTCAGGCGAGGGTAAAGGGGGTCAAAACAATAGGGTGTTAGAAGCATTAACAAACAAGAACAAGGTGTTCCTATTAATCGACCAATCCCAATTTGAGAACACGCCAGGTCTTCCATAGCAGGTGCAATCTTCTGAACCTTCTAATTTCACTATATATGCTCTGTATGCGAGTTTTGTTATAGAAACATGGAAGGAAAAGCGATGTAAAAATAAACATACGTCAAGTATTTACCTTTTATTACTCTCATTATTTTATTTACTCGTGCACTACACGTGGTTTGGACTTCATGTCGTCTCATGGTGATTTCAATTATTAAGTAATGTTCGGGCTGTTCTTTTTGTGATAAAGATTTTTTGATAGGTTGTTTTGATTTTGTTTAATTCCACATTTTGTGTCTGTGAATGTCCTATTGGAGTTTATTCTTCGTGAAGATATCTAACCTACGTCATTTTTGTCCAAATATAAGTATGCATTATCAGTTTTTATGCACAAATGTACAGATGTATGCAAACTCAAGTATACGTATACTCGTACACGCATATATTTTAAAGAGTATTGGGCGAATTTTTTTTTCTCTTTTCCTTCCTTTTACTTCCAACAGTGTAAATATTTTTCTTCGTATCTGTGTGAATACGTTGTTTTATGTATATGCTTTTATGTAAACATTCGCAAATATATTTTCAAAAGTATTAGGCAGATTTAATATGTGTGAGAATGCATTTGACTCTATGCATAAATGTGTTTTTTAATCTAGTAAGACTGTGTAAATTCACGTGTGTGAGCTCAGTTCTGGTTCAGGTTAGTTTAAATCTATCTATGAAGTTTGTTACTTTTATGTATATATATATATATATATATATATATATATTAATAATATTGCTATACAAACGGATCATCTAATCTCGATCGAAGACCAGACCTTATAATAATCAACAAAAAAAAAAAAAGAAGAAAATCTGCAAAATTGTTGATTTTGATGTCCCTGCAGACCACAGAACAAAACTGAAAGAATGTGAAAAGAGAGATAAGTACCTTGACCTTGCTAGAGAATTGAAAAACTATGGAACATGAAGGTGACAATTATACTAATTGTGATTGGTGCTTTTTGCACGGTAACTAAAGGTTTATTAAAGGGCCTGGAGGATTTGGAAGTTGGCAGCTGAGTGGAGACCATCCAAACAACAGCATTATTGAAAACGGCCTGAATACTGAGAAGAGTCCTAGAGACTTGAGGAGACTTGCTGTCACTCAATCTCCAGTGAAAGACCATCAGCTTACGCTGATGGGAAAAACTGTAATGAGTAAACAATAATAAATAATTATAAATAAATATATATTAGATATCTATGTTTGATTCATGGAATTTAGACTGCGACCCCTGGGTTGTAAGGAGTTTTTTGTAAAATAACAATCATCAGGTTATTTAGAAAATGAAATGAATCGAAAATCGAAAAAATATAAAGAACCGTTGGGATTTTGTAGGAATCTTTACGTGTGTTTGTGAGTGTGTGAGTGTGTGTGGGTGTGTACGTATGCTTGTGTCGGTTATAGTTGCGTATTAATGTGTGTATGTATGAGTTTAAGAGAAAGTAAAAACGCAGCGCGTTGTTTTAACCAGATATAAATTCGTCGGTGTATCTTAATATTTTGCTACATTATTTTATTTCTGAATGTGTTGGTGACTATAGCTAAAGAACTAAACATCATCATTGCATTTTGAGGATAATGAATAAAGATTTGATTTGTAAGAGTATTTAAACGGTTATATTATGGTAGACCAGAATCACAATGAGTATAAGTAGGGATATCTTGTATTACAATATAATATTATAGAATGTTGTTATTATATTTAGGGAAGAGAATTAGACTAGGATATAATAAATTGATGAAATTTTGTGTAAATATTGTACATACTATAGTTATCTTTGATAGTACGTGCATAATGAAAATAATGAAGGGGTTACAATAATAGTTCGACACAAACCCACAAAGTGATTCAGCGACAACCAGCACTGCTATGATATATTATTTTTTCATTTTTTAATTCCTTTATTTTATCTTCTGAATACAAACTGTAACTCCACATTCGCTTCTCTGTGACGAGAGAGAAGCATGTAAAGAGTCATCTGACGAGACGGAGAGTATGGCAATAATATTTTCCGCCGAAATAAATTTATTATGACGACTTAACCGACTTTGAGTCTCCATTAAATTGTACTATACATATATATATATAAAGGGAGAGATAGACCGCGAGTGAGACAGAGAGAGAGAGGCAAGAGAGAAGGCGAACTGATTTACTCAATGCCTCAGCCACAGGCAGCGTTTGACATAGGTCAATTATTTGGTGGGGTAAAGCTGGTTTGAATTCATACCTTTTTTTCTACTATGTTGGTTGCTAAAACAATGCTAAAAGGTTAGTCTGCCCAACTACTTTCCCACAACTGGTCAGAAAACAGATACATTCATGCCTTTTCCATTTCTTTTAACGTAAAGAGAAAAGTAATCTAACTATTTCTGGATTTGAACTCGAATCACTGATTCCCGTTCTTTCGATGATAACCGTTACGATTAACGCGCCTCCTTATATGTAAATTGTAACTGAATGAGCTCAGTTTCTTTTTTCAATTTCCCATCACATTATCTTTGAAAGGAGAGATGTTTTGGTTTAGTTATATGACATATCAACCATTATACGTCATTTCAATCCAAACCTATTTTATTCTTATATATCAAATATATGGAAGTAAATAATGGAGTATAATCTGATAATAAGTCAAATGATGTAATTCAAAAACAAACCGTAATTTACTGATTAAACAGCCAACTTTTTCTGGATATACAGATTTTCCCTAGCTTTTTGTATTTTTATATATTTAAATAACAACCTTTGATTTAATATCATCCCTCAGAGACCCGAAGTTGGTTCTTTAGAACCGAAACGCTATAGTGTCGACTTTGCTTCTAAATAAATCCCTCCTTCTACTTGGATTAACTTGTTATCAATTTTTCTCTATATCAAATATACATGATTTGTCAAGAAATTCTGTTGATAACTTTTTTAAACAAGCCAAAGCTCATTCTTGGTGCACAGTTAAATGGTTTCAAGTATTTCCATCTAACAAGTATAATTCTATTTACTATTAATAATTAGTATGCATACAGTTAAATGGATATACATATGATTTGTAAGTGAATAATTTGAAGGTAATTTTATTTTAAAATCCGTTAAAACTATTTATTTGCACATTAGTATTGCTATTGTTTCTTCACATTTAAATGGTTTCAGTTATTACTATCTCTAACTCTAATAATTCTATTCAATATTAATCGTTTGTTTGCAGACAGTGAAGTGGTACGAGTATTACTATTTAGCACTAATAATTTTCTTCAACTCTCTTCATTCATTTGCCCCTCAGTCAAATGGTTCCAAGTATTGCTACGTAATCACAATTGTTCAATTTAGGCTTGCCGTTAAAGAGTTTCAAGTATTGCTATTTAACACTAGTAATTTTATTCAACATTACTCATTACCTTGTGGACTAGGGCTGTAGAATACACTGTTTTCTTTTCTGCAGAGGGGTAAGACTACCGCCAATGATTGTTCTGGATATGACACTAAACAAGCTGATGGTGAGGTTCCTCCGTGAGTAAGCGAAAGTCAACCGTCTTCTCCCGAGGTAGAACTCAACTAAACTAACTGACTTTTTCAAATCTCCCAAAATCCACCGCGCGCTTCCGATGCGTGACGTCATTCGCACTCCTTATCCCCGTTTCCCATCTGGGCTATTGTGACATCTTTGAGTGACACGTCCGTTCCGCGCACGAGCGTGAACACCTGCGGTAATGTTGCACCCAAGTACCCCATGCACTGAGCCGAAAGGTTCTCAGCCTAACTAAACCCAAAGGCATAAAACGAAATCCCTCGGCCATTATATAACAAGTATAGCATCTACGATTCATGACTTTTTGGTAATTACCTACTGGTTTAGTTTGGTTTGGTTTTATGGCAATTCAACCATTGTAGGTTATTTTATGTCAAATCCCTTTTATACATATTACATATATGATTTCTTTACATATTTTGTAGATAACACACTTGAATGAGCTAGAGTTTATTCTCTTTCCACGGTTAAATAATTTTACTTGTTTCTATCAAATAAAAATAATTTTATTTACTAGTAATCATTTGTTTATACATAGTTTAATGTTTTCAAGTCTAGCTATTGAACACTAACAATTCAATTCAACATCAGACATTTGTTTATACGAAGTTAAATAATCAAACAGTTCATTTTCAAACAATTAAGTTTAGCATAAGTACACAGTTTAAATGCCAAACGGTTATATTTGACCCATAGATAGAACCCTATTAGGTGCTACCACTCCGGGCCATTTTGGACCTGGGGTGATGGCAATAAAGAGGCACTCCGTATTCCCCAAAGCTCTAGCATTACTCAAGCCTCACAAAAAGATTATTTAGAGTCATATCCAGGGCACTTGATGGGGAATCTTAATCTCTGCAGATATGCAGTCTGTGTATACTACCGCCCCGGCCGTTCTCGATTGAGCCAACAACTTTTTATCGACGTTTAGTAAAAGCAAATTAATTGATTTTTCTAAATTGCATTTTTTGTTTGCTAGAATAGAACTTTCTTATTTTATTTTATTTCTTAAAATAGAAGCTGGTCTTCAGCTTAAATTTCTCGGATTTTAAGTTTATCTACAGTGACATTAAATCTTTTTCAGTTTTAGAAAATGAAACGGAGAGGGAAATTCAACACTCTAAGTCTGAGAAAAAAGTTTTAATACTGACCTAAATTTGTTTCTATTCTCCTATTCGGACCTTGAACCTACATATTTCTGACCGCTCCCAAGTGCCCCTTGAGTACTTGTTGTAACTGACATTACTAAATGAATCTATAAACCGAAAAGATATTTCTTCTGATATTATAATTGGTAGAGTTAATATGTCTACGCTAACATGGGGCGTCGAGTTGCAATTCCCAGTAGCATTGTCAAGAGTTTAGAACGAAAACAGTAAATGACAAGAAAACATGGTTAAAAAATTAACAAGATCAAAGTTTATTTCTGCTTGTCACTTGCCACAAAAGGGCATATCAGTAGAGTGTGTGGGAAGAGTCAGGGTTCAATCCGCGGTTGAATTTCGTCAAAGAAACATCAAAATAGTGAAAAATCAGGCTTCAGTGAAAGTAAGGGCACACACAAACAAAAACCAAAGAACAAAAAACAACCACTTTCGCAGTTTGACGAAAGCAAAATATACATTTCTTTTGAGGGCTTTTAGAGAGCCAAAAAATAATTTTATTTGGTGATTTTCATTATGTTTTGGAATATATGAAACAGGAAAAGGACTTCATGAAACTCACTTTGCGGTCTTTAAAATCTGTGTATTTTTATGACCTTTACAGATGTTTTGTATCAATAATTTTCCTTCTTATTCTATCATCTGTATTTCTTAAAGTCCCATGTAGACTTCCGTCATGTCTCGCTGGTAATAAGCTTCAATATTCATTGCAATGAGCATCAAAAACGTTTCTTTTATGCTTGTTACTTTGAAGATGATGCAGTGATAGACGAAATGGAGTAACCATCTCCAAAATCTATACGTTTCAGGTTTATTTTGGATAGATGCATAAATATAAATATTAATATATTGCATGCTTATGTTCAAAGGAAAATTTATAATAGTCAATAGTAGATTCATGTTCAAGAAAAATTTACATGATGATGCAAAATAACTGAATAAATATAAAATACATTATTTCTAATATGTTAAAAATATTCGAGATACTTGTTTTTGCAAAAGTCTTTTACGTAATCCTATTATGGTAGGAACTGACAGCAGGTACTCATTTAGGGGGTACACCGGCCTTGAAATCTCGTTTTCATCAGTTGGGAACTGCTACTCATAATTAGTATTAACAAGAATCTGTGAGGAAAAAAAAGATGAAAATACAAGAAGGGTGCTTTTAGAGACATTTAGGATCCCATTCTTTGATACACTGTTATCAGATCGACGTAGTCCTCAGCTGTATTATTCCTTAGAAAGTTCAATACAACTGAAAGAAATCGTGTGCCACTATTTTGGATTGATTATGCTAATATGTTAATTGGCTATCTAGAATTGATTCTCTGATCTCGGATTTATTTAAAATGTTTGCTTTCCGTTTTGAATCACTAAGCACCAAACTTAACTGTAATTTTAACTGTAATCCACTATTATCATGTCATTTTATGGAGTTTTTCATGGGGTCGAGTTTGATGTGGATACATGTATTGTGGTTTCGTTTCTAAGTGGTTTATCACTGATATACACGGTACATTATAAGAAATCTGATGTGTTAGAATAATTCTGATCTCAAATTCGTTATCAATATGCTTGGTTTAGTCTCAAAAGACACTTTAAACACACTAGGAAAATTTCTATTTCCCAGATTAATTTATGGAAACATGTCATTGACTCACGACAAAATTTATGTTTTTCCTAATTATTGTCTTTTCTCCTTAATGTAGAGTATCGTTTCATGAACACCCAACAAGTAAAAAATATATACAATTAATGCGTTGATTTGATTTAGTTTTCGGCGAACTTGCAATCCAGCATCGATATTCTTAATTCAGGTCCATTAAAATGCCTACTTTCAGTTTTGAATCACTTTTCCAGTACAATCTGTTACTTGTAACAATGCGAGTAGATTGGAAACGCTACATAATATGCATTGCACTTTAGGATATAATGAACGGAAGCAGCTCAGAATGGCACCCAAGTGACTTAACAGATCATGAAAAATGACTAAAATTATCTAATAAACGACAGGGGAAAAAAAAAAGAATCAATAGAAAAGTTATATAAAATCCGGGGTAAAGAAATTCATGGTGCCAGAAATTAATACTGAAATGAGCTGGTTGCGCATAGGGCATCTAAAAAGAAAGTAAACAAAAAAAGTAGCAAGCCAAAATAAAACCATAACAATCTGCTTATTGTGAATTCTAATAGAACAATAGTAAATTGCTAAATATAAAAAAATGTTGACAAAGAGATAAGACCATATTTCCCATTAAACTCTTCTTGGGATTTTGTAAAATGTTCATATTATCCTAATGTTGGTTTTGTTTTGTTTTTGCTGGTTTTTTTTTTGTTTTTGTTTTTTTTCGTGTGGTGCACTATCTAGTTTCATAAAATTAATTATACGATTCTAAAAACACTAAAAGAGCAATCTTGTCTTTAAAGTTTAAACCAGGTAAGAAAGAAAGCCCCATAAAGGTTTTTTGTATGTTTTGCCAACACATTCGCTTCGGGCAGGATTTTTCACACAAGGTCAATTTTAAAGCAAATTAAAGCCGATTGGAATTAAGAGTTTTCTTCTTCTACAATAGTTGGCTTGGCAAAGTTAAAAATAGTATGTTCTACTATTCACCTTTAGCTAGAAGAGAATAGATGATTCTAAGCATAGTAGCGCGAAGTGAGACGCAAAACTGGGAAGAATTTATCATGAGTAACCATTTATATTTCTTACGAAAGGTATTTTGTAGTCTGTACTTCTATTATAGGATTTAAAATGATGCAACAATACCGCGCACGCACGCGCAAGGGAGATTGAGAAAAAGATAGAGAGAGAGAGAGAGAGAGAGATAGAAAGAGAGATAGCACTGGAAATATATTTAGTCGTCTTTAGCCTACGTCTTGAGACTGGATCGGATGACTGTGTAAGCTACTGAACCGGGCTATTATCAACATATCTGTCATAGATTAATAGATATTGTGGCAATAACAGTCTTACTATCAATGTACCCAACGAGGAGTGTCTGCTATTGCGCGCGTGCGTGCGTGCGTGTATGTCAAATTTTATTGATTTTAAGATTTATATTGAGACTGTCATACGTTCCCTGGGCGACAAACCACGCCAGCTGATCGGAAGTAGTTTTTCCATATGATGACAAAAAGGATTTCCCTTCCGCGTCAGTCAGTGCACATAACTCAAATCCGGGCCCTGACAAGCTGCCAGCCAACCAGCCAACCTCACCTGATCAGGAAAACAATTAAATGAACGAAGATTTGATGAGGCAAGGGAAACACACAATGCTTTGGGCTATCATAAAAAAACGAACATATTGACTATGATGGCCTCACATCCGTCGAACCTACATACGATGGCACACAACTCTGCCACTATCGCCAGTTATTTAATTATGGGCAAAAACAAAGATGAGGAAGAAGTGAACTGCTAATACAGTTATCACCGCGTCATTCACACCAACTTTTAGTTTTCATATATTTTTAAACACGCATAGTACCCGTAAAAGTGAAGTTGTTTTTAAAGGACGGATCACCCATTCCGTGGAGAATTTGTACGTTCGATCTTTTTTTTTCTTGTTTTTTTTTTCAATCTTATTTTTCAAATTAATTGCTTTCTATTATTTTAATAACAGTTTTTAAAACTTTATATTTGAAGTATTATGAATATCAAACTTGGGCAAATATATCACCCAGTCAAAGGCTTAGAGGAGTAAGACCCTCCAAAAAAGAGGTGCTCTAGGTGTGAGAATAACCAAAATCTGATGGTGAAGCTCTTGTTCAGGAGATTTGGGAAGTGTGAAGAATCCATTTATTGTCATTTCTCCCAAGTCGGTTCTATCAGGGATATCTGAACCTGTTAGGGTCCCATATATGAGTCAAGTAGATCTGTTTAAAAAATATTTATTTTCGATAGAACCGTGAGCAAAAAAAAAAAACACTTCAAAATCAACTAGAGAAAAATGTAAACACTAACATATAATGAATGCATTTCCAAACCTACTGGTACAAAATCATCCTAGACGGGTTGACATGCCTTTAAAATTAATCCATCTATCTTAAATACGATCAAAAATCGAAGATTATAATTTTAAAAGTTTTGGTTTATGTTTCAGTACATACATAGAAATAAAAATAGTAAGTACATCCATTTTACAGGTTGAAGCAGAAATTTCTCAATCATTTTCAACTTAGGCAAGTAGTAATAGTAGAATCCATTCTTTTACAGTTAAGATCAGGTATTATTATTACCATACAGGGAGCTTTTCATGGGAAACTCGGCTGGGGTAATGGTTAGCAAGGTAGACTAGCAAACCTTCATGAGTAAGTTCGATTCTTATTGAGAGCACCTTTCATACGGTCTTGTACCACCCCTGAGAAAAACGGATAGTAAATTATCACAGAAAGCTTTTCTTTCTCATTTCATATTTCCTTTGAATGATGATGTTCCGAATAGTATTTTCAACCTATAGTAGTACCGATTTTTATCCGGAACAGCATCACTCCGGTATAATATGAAATGAACACGAAAAGCTGTCTGTGTAGCTATTACTGATTCGCCAGTCTTGAAAAGAAAACAAATTTCAACAGCAAATGCACAATGTGTATCGGTCAAAGCCGTAAATAATCGTCTCTGAAAGAAACTGGAAAGATTTTAGAACATGGAGCTACCATGACAACTTGGCGAAGTTCACTTGCGCTACATTGGTGACAGTTTAAAATATGAGAAGTATTTCAGTTGTCCCCTGTATTTTCAATATACTTGTGCAATCAATATTAACTTTACTAACTAACGTAACATGCTTTATAGCGAAAAAAAAAATTCACTGAGAGACTTTTTTTTTCTTTTTTGAAGTATTTAATTTCATAAACTTGAGAATTTGAGTAAAAATAAAAACCGCTAAAATTGCAATCTTCGCAAACTTTTCAACCAATTAAGAAGAAAATCCTCTATGGGGATTTTGTAGACTTTATACCAATTGGACGATTAAAAAAATAACCCTGCGTTACCATAAGAGAGTGCATTATAAGTACATTTAGCTGTCTTTTGCCAAAGTCTTGAAAGAAGTTTCTGTGAAGGGGATTTCTGAATTGTCGAATTTAGTTGAGGGCGACCCGAAAACTCCCTTTTAAATAGCTACTACACCAAGGTGTAAGGGAGAGTGCTATTCCATTCCCTGGATTGCTCCACTTCACCCAAGATTCGTACCTTATTATGCGAGTGTTAAGCAAGGCGGCATCAAGTACCATTTTTAGTCTTTGGCATGACTCGACCTGGGATTGAACCCTGGTCTGCCGGACCATTGGTGAACACTCTACTCATCAGGCTAATACTGCCAAAATGTGACTCAGTTATGTTTTGGTGTGTGATGTAACTCGCAAAAATCGAGACTCACGCAGGGCGGGTACAAATATTGCTCACATTTCCCTTCAAAGGCGCCCAACCTTTTTTAAATGAGGGGGCAGCTGGAGGTAGTCGGGAAGGTCTCCGGAAACAAAGTTGATAATTCAACTCACCTCCGTCGCAAACGAGAAATGAATGAATATGCCTGATAAACAATGGAAATAATTTCATATGGGAAAAAGGAAAATGCACATATCTTTTTTTAAACTTACATATTTTTTCTGTTTTAAATTTAAAGTGAACCCATAAATATTTTGCTTTATATATTTATGTATTTATATCTATAAACTGCATTTACATGAAAGTCGACATTAAGTGGAAGCGTTGTAATTTTTACGTTGTAAATTAAAATAAAGAAATTTATTATAAACTATTAAAAAGTCTTTCGTGCTACAAATCGGCCATCTGCATAGTACATACCAGTTGTCTCAAACTCAAGGACTATTATATCTTGATGGAAAAGCATAGTGGTCCTAAAGTAAGATGAAGTAGGGTTCGTTATTTCCTTCAGTTAAATGCTAATCTTTAATAAAACTGATAGGACGCTATTCACATTATTTATCAAAATGAATTAGCTAATGATGGTAAATAGGATATGGGAATTCGTACAAAATGTAGAATCACCCATTTTTCGTTTCTAATTTTTCATAATTTGGTTTTTTCTTTTGATAAAATGATTTATTTTCCTTTTTCGTAAGAATTCTGTTTTTGTTATTCTATTGGACTTAATAGGTAATTTGCAATAAAGTATACTCTAAATATTATTGAAATAGAAACGAAAAGCAAAATTCAAAGTTGTATCACATTAAAAGAAATAGCAGCTACTCGAGGGTGACCCGAGGGTTCCCTTTTTAATAGCTACCGTGCCAATCTGTTGGGGAGGGTGCTACATTCATCTGGATTGCTTTACCTTACTCTTTGTTCTTACCTTATAATGCTGAGTGTTAAGCAAGGCGGTATCAAGAACCATTTTTGAGCCTGGTATGACTCGACTCTGGGATTGAACCCAGGTTTGCCGGACCATTGGAGAACCCTGTACTCATTGGGCCAATAATTTCTGTTTAAAAATCCAATTTCAAACATTTTTATGAATTTTGATTTTGATATATTGTGTGTCATCTCAGGTACACTTTCCTCATGCCTATATGAATAGACAAATCCATATATTCTTTCGTAATGAAACAAAACAAATTTTATGGTGTCTTATGCTTGGTCGTTATCTATCATCTCATTTACACCTGCCATATCATTATAATTCGTCAAATCTACCTTTCCTCAAGTTATGAAACTCAGGAAGTATTTACTCAACCCCCTCTTGCGTTGGCAGGTTGTGGCATAAGGTAAATTTTAAGCGGATTACATCAGGTTTGAATTCAGATTTTTCTTCTACAGTCGTTATCTTACCGAGATCATTTAAATCAATATATCTGAATATTCACCCATAGATATGAGAAAAAACGATTCATATCTTTGGCAAGAGCATTAGCGCCAATTTAAACACAAACTGTCTACTTCAACAAGTAAACTTAAAATCCAAGAAATATAAGTCAAAGAACAGCATTTATTTTGGCAAATACAATAGATAGACACATAGCTCTTTCCTTTCTCTTTAAAGGGATATGAATCTTTGGGTGTTATTTAATACAAAGTTTTCCTTGAAGCAAAACTGTAGTGGTGTTAGTTAACATATAGCTGGGAGGATAAGGGGTTTCATACCTTTTCCAACGGTATTCGTCAACGTAATAGCGTAATTGGAGTTCGAACCGACTTACTATGATATCGCAGTCCAGCATGTTAGATACTACGCCACGGAGAATTCCCTTGAAGATCTATAATTGCAACAAAAAAAAGTATCAGTTAACTTGACTGTACAAGAAAGTTCTGAAGAGTTCTCATCCCAACCAAGAAGGACATTACCTAGAATTGTGAACAGTAAATATTATCCTCTTTACCAAACCCCTCCGCTCGGGCAGGATATGACACAAGGTCAGTTTTTAAGCGAAGTTTAACAGGTTTGAATTCAGAGTTTTCCTTCTCCTAGAATAGTTGCCTAACCAAGGCTGAAGAACCTAGTCTGTCCTACTATTTACCCATAGCTGGAGGGAGAATAATTGGATTCATACCTTTCCCAAGGGTATTAGTGCTATGTGAAATGCAATCGTCCAGGATTTGAACTCGTGTCGCCGTGTCCATGTCCTACGACGATAACCATTACACCACGGGCACCTAAATGAACAGTAAATATTATGTCACATATTTATCCTGAAATTTCATACATGTGACACTAAATCTCTTCTCAGTTGGGCTGAAGACTTTTCGACACCGTTTCGTATCAATTGTCTGCCAAATAATTAGTCAGAAATGGGAAATATTTCAAATACTATATTTTAAAAAAATGGCCCCTGTTCATTGATATATGATTACTTTAGATGTAATTCATCATCATCATCACGTCCTGCCATCAGAACGGATATCCCTGACCTTCTCTCGCCACCCCTCTCTATCGTTCATTGCTTCCAGCAGGTCCTGAGAGCTACACATCGTATCGGCACAGAGCTGCTGTATTTAAATTCTAGTAGGTCATCCTGCCTTTGCTCGGCCATGTGAAGGAGTCCACTATACATCACTTATGAGCTCGTCCCTACTTCTCCAGCAGTGTCCCGCATGTCTAGTTCGTCTGACTTTGAGAGTTTTCATGATGGGTGGTTGGTGGCCGTACACCTACTGTTTTGTGGGGTTCTGCCTCCATGACTTGTTCAATATTGCTCGCAGCAATCTTGTGTAGTTGCCGTCAAGCTTTTTCTCCGTATGTTTAGTTAGCATCCATGTAGTGCATCCATATAGCAGTATCGACACGACCGCTACTTGGAAGAAACTGCATTTTATCTTATCGGTCAGGTAATATTATTTTGATTGTGTTCATTGGACTTAGTATTCTTATGCCAGATACATTTTCTTTCGCGATTTCTCAGAGGATATGGATTTTTATTTACAAAAGCTACAACTTTATTTATTTTTACTTATATCTGTGATCGTAGTCATTTACTAATCTTTCCGAAGTTGGGTACAAGGTCAGAAGTATGTCACTCATAGGAATCGAACTCACTAGCTCCCTAACTCCAACTCCACTGGAACTGCAATTTTAAATTAGGAGTAAAGGAGATTTTGCATAAACCACAACAATGGAATTTACATATTGAGAATCGAACTGACAATTCAGTGGTAATTGATTCGTAAAACTTGCAAGTCAACTTTTACGAGGTGACTCAGATGAATCTACTGTAGAAGCATTTATAGGTCTCATTTCTTTTTGGTATCCAATCGCCTTATAAGTATGGCGTAACATTTTAATAAAGAAAAGAACTGTTTGATTAATCGGGTAGCGATAACCTACCATGTATGTACAATTACATTGTGGAAAATTTGGTCAAAAGTTACTTTAAGCAAAATTCTAACACACAGCTCGTTCCCATGTCATGTTCATATTCGCGTAAAACTGCATAACATTAAGTTACGAAAGCCATGCAATAGTCGTACAAAAGATAAAACTATCATTAGCTTTTTGTCTTTATTTACCATATTTTTGCTTCATTATGTGATTGAATTGAATATTGTCTTCTTTTTATATGAATTTTATGAAGTTGAAACTTTAATCGATGTCTTCCTTGCAATTGAAATATATTTCAACCATTTTTTGGACAATTTAATCTCTTCTTGATGGCTATTATATATAATAACAAGGCTTCAGCTATTTTGTTCTATGATCTTCTTCGGGGGAACTCACTGTAAGAGGCGCCCGTGACGTAACATGTGCAACAAAATATCAAATGTTAAACGAACTGTTGATTTGTATTAAGAGTTTGTTCTTTCCTAAACTGTTCACCTCAAAAGAAACAATTATACAACAATATAAATGTGAGCGTATAATGAATGCTATTCCTTAACATATATGCGTGAAATAACCCCGCACGGGTTGTCATACCGTTTGAATCAAAAATATTATTAAATCTTTAATTTTTTTTTCATAATCTAATTGTTGCGTATCACCTACCTTTTCAGCATAATGAGCTGTTTCATCTGCCATATATGGCAGTAGCGGAGATCAGTCTGGGAACAAGCCTACGAGTCAGACGAGAAGAGCCGTTCCTATTGTTGAAGTATATCATTACTCTATCACTAATCCTATGTTCTTATTACTAACAGTCTCTCTCTTGTAAATACTCTTTCCTGTAAATATAACTATTTTCCTCATATATCGTGGTTTGTCTTATTATTACTACTACTTGTGTTCACTAACCAGAACACAACACTAATATTCATATGAAAACGGATTAGGCCATCTTATTTAATAAAGTGATGATGAAATGATATCTAGATCGCTGATGCAATTTCTAGACTTCGTGTAGACGATATAGTTTTAATTCATCCCACTTTTTATCAGCAGCATTGATACTGTTTTTATCATTATTTTTTGTGAAATTCACCACTATACAAGGGAATAAGCCTTTCTAACCATCTTATCGAGCTCCGAATGACTTTTTGTTGTTTCTTAAACGGACTATTTATCTCAGCGGTATTATTTGAGAATATTTAGAGCATAAAAAAAATTTAAGATTTCACTCTATTAGAAGCGGATTTTCCTTGGGACATCGACCAATAAGAACCACGTTGTAATAAGCGAGTTTAATCTCACTCTTTGTTCTGTTGTGGTCTACACTAACAGGGCTTTTTTTTTTAATAGCAATTATTTTTACTCTGATCTTTAAGTTTTTGGTGGCACAATTTCCTGAGCGCCAATTTTGAAAACAGTATAAATGCTCATAATCGACAAATTCTTTATTACTCACATAAATTCTTTGTCATTTTTTTTCTTTTCTTTTAATGTGTCTCTCATATTTTTCAGTTTAACTTTAATTTTTACGTCCCTTGATGCAGCCACGTTTATCTAGCATCTGGCCTTGTTCACATTTATATCTCGTTTAAAGACCACATTCTTTTAATGTATGAGTAGTAAGGCAGTTTAAGCAATGTATGCTTTTACCCAAGTCACCCGTCAAGGGCAGGATGTGACACAATATCATAATGTAGGCGGAGTACATATACTTTGAATGGAGATTTTTCTTTTGCCTAAACTGGCTCACTTACCAGGGCTAAAGAACCCAGTTCGCTTTACTATATATTCATTACCAGTGAAGAAATAATGGATTCCTGTCCTTCTAAAAGACATTAGCGCAAAGTGAAACGCAGATTTGTCGAAGATTTAAAGTCGGGTTATCGATTCCATTTCCTTTGATAATAATCGATGGGCTTGAAGTGATTATGTTTGAAAGAGGGGAAGACTCAACAGAATACTGAGAAACTTGAACACCAGTTTTCTTTAAAATGCTCTCTAAATTCTCTCAAACTGAATTTATACTCCGTTTGCCAGTTTCATATTGCGAAACCAGATTTCACCTCATATTTTCTATCGTATGTTAAAAATAAAAGCCAATAAACTCAACCGTACCTGTTTTTATCTAAACAAGAGATATGCACAGTAAGCAAAAATAAACGAAAAAATATTATGAGAAATGCTGAGACACGCGTTCATATATACATTAATGCAGACATACTTAAAAGAATTAAACGCTTATATAATTTGTCTTAAATTATGTAATAGAAGCCTGCCAAACTCCTGCGTACCTGGTGACCGACAACAAAGTGTCAACTATGAAACTTGAGAGGGTCACATGAGGGTTTGGCATTCTTAAAATCAGACAATCAGTCAGTTAGTTACTGACTGAAGACAAATAAGGAGCTTAAATTTCGAAGATAGTGAAGCCTCTGCATATGATTTAGGCTACAAGTTATGAAAAAATAAATTTTTCCTTCAGTGACAAACATATTACTACATGTCTTCTTGTTTTTGAGCCAGTTCCTGAAGGAAGTCGACGTACACGAATAAAGTATTTTTTTGGACCATCGGTCAGCTATTTTCCTTTTCAGTGAATTCTTTATTATCTATTTACATCGTCTTTGCCTCTCGCAACTTCTATGAAAACCCAGCAAAGCGATAGTTACAGACTTCTTCACTGACCATATATTTTAAACGTACTGCATAAACAAGAACTCTATTTGCTGTGCTATTTTTACAGTGTGACAGTAACACGAATACAAATATTAGATTATTTCAATATAGATTACCGGATAAGGTTTTCTTGTTTATATTTAACATTCTTATTTTTTTACAAGAGTATTTCATTTTTCAAACAAATTAAATTCTTATTAAGTGGTGTAAACCAAATCCTTAGCATAATTTCCAGAGTATGTCCGCCACTGATATTATTATTATTATTATTATTATTATTATTATTATTATTATTATTATTTACTTCTTGAGAGGTTTTCACATCAGCGTTAGCTGGTGGTCTTTCACTGAAGTTTGAATGACAGAAAATCTCCTCAAATCTCCAGGACTCTTTACTGTATTCTGGCCGATCTCAATAATGTAGTAGTTTAGATGGTCTCCACTTGTCTTATTTCTAAGTCTTCCTGTCCTTATATGAATCCTTTAGTAACTGTACCAAGAGCACTAATTACAATAGGTATAAACGTCATTTTCATGTTCCACAATTTTTTTTAATTCCTTAGCAAGGTCAAGATATTTATGCTTCCTTTCATTTTCTTTCGATTTTACTCAAGGGTCAGCCGGGACAGCAAAGTCCACCATTTTGCAAGTTCTCTTTTCTTTTGTTGATTATAATAAGGTCTGATTGTCTGGCCAAGATTATTATTATTATTATTATTATTATTAAAGGACATTGCAGCTGCAGTAGTAGGTGTTGTAAGTGATACTATGAAAATATTTAATAAATAGTCAAGATAATTTGCAACAACCTCCAACAAGTACCCACCTACGAAGTTCCCTCGTTTGTCCTTTCACTGAACGTATTTAATATCAAGAGCAATTTTCAAATAATACGCAATTTCATGGATTCCTCGCGGGAAAGTTTTCTTACAATTATGGGTGCAAAAAATGTCATATGTCATTTTCTCCTTACAATTTATTGCTTTGTTAATTTAAGGAAGATGTCTTCTTTAGTTTTTTTTAATAAACTGTCAATCCAACATAATCGAGATTTATTTCTTAATATCAGTATTTTTTTCTAAAAACTGGACAACACCCGAGCACTTCATATGATTGATTGATTGATTGATTTTAACGGCATGTCTACCCAATTAGGGTTATTTTATAGAATTACTTTTATAGTATGTACGTATTTCCATTTGTTTACTCTTGAGAGTTTTCTTTTTTGCACACCCTTCTATAGAGCTCGAATAATTTTAAACAGATCTATTTGAACCATAGATGAGACCCTAAAAGGCACAACCACTACGGGGGTGAATTTCTTAGCAAGTAAAAGCAACGAAGAAGTACTTCACAGTCCCCAGATCTTCAGAACAGGAGCCTCACAATCAGATCTAGTTTAGCGTTGTATTATGGTCCCGCCCCCCGCTTTTTCTGGGGTCAACTACTCTCTATACAGCGCAACATTTATTGAAAGAATCCAGAATCTAATTGTCTACGATTTAGTATTCTCTTCAAAAAAGATTATTTTAATTAATCTTATCTGAAAAGAATATTCCTAAATTAATGTTAGAAATCTTTGGTAAATTTATTTGAAAATACATCTGTACCTTTAATGATAAACTTGGCACGATGATTTATTCGGTTTCTGAATAACTGTTTCGACTTTTTGTCTCCAGGAGGTTCTATAAGACAGAAAATAAAAGCTACAATTGTTTCCTGCATACCGGACTAGAGACACATAGGATATGAGACGACGCTGTTGATTGATCTCAGGATGTAGGAGATTATCAGGATTCTATATTGGTTTTACTCCTAATCACATCTCTAATGGAAGGGGAAATTACTTGAAGGTTTCTCATTTTCTCATTATATAATAAGAAATATACCAGGCTGGGTTACATGGTATTAGTGTCAGAAAAGAAAACGTTGGCTTTATTCTTTTTGGTCAGCCATGTTTGAAACTCGACCTTATGAGTTATTTAATGATATATATATATATATATATATATATATATATATATATGTGTGTGTGTGTGTGTGTGTGTGTGTGTGTGTGTGTGTGTGCGTGTGTGTGTGTGTGTGTGTGTGAATAGGTTGCAGGTAACATTATTTTTAAAGGAAACAAATTTCATTAGTTTGCACTCAAATAGGTCCAAATATTGTCATGTAACACTAACAATTCTAATTAATATCAATCATTCATTTACACAGTTAAAAGGTTGCAAGAATTGCTATTCAATATTAATCATTTGTTTGCCATCAGTTAAATGGTTTCAAATGATTTGGTTGAGTTTAATGGTTATTCAACACTTGAGGTTTTTTTAATATCATATCCTGTTATATATATATATATATATATATATATAGAACATCATTTCGTATTTACAACTGAAAAAACGTTAACAACCCAGCGTCCAGATATTGTCATTTGGTCCGTTAAATTAAAAAAAAAATTCCATATTGAGTTAACGGTCTCTTTTGAAGAAAATGTTTACTGGGCACATCAGTATGAGTTGGAAAAATATAAAGATCTGCGAGAAAAATATGTCAGAAATGGCTGGATAACCAATGTCTTTCTTTTCGAGGTCAGATGCCTAGGTTTCCTTACCAATTCAACCCTTGCATTCTTGACTAGTCTTGGACTTTCTCCATCAGAGAAGAGGAAAAACCTAAAAAAGATCCAAGATAAGACTGACTGCATCAGCGTCGATATGGTAATCCCATAGAGAGACGACTGTCCAACAAAGTTTGGTGGTATCGTGTGTTATTGATGGAGTTCTCTGGGTAAGTGGTAATGATGGTTCAGCCCCAAAACCATGACTGAACCCAAAGTCATAATCTGATCAAAGCTATGTTGGAAGCAATGCTGCTGTATAAACATCAGTCATTGTATGATATGGGGGTTGAGCACTCTGGCGAAGGAATTGTCGGCCGCCCCTAGCGTAATGCAAAGCTCTTCGTAAGAATTGAGCACTCTGGTAGCTGATAAGGTATAAAAAATGTAAACAAAGGCTGCTGCTGCTGTTGCTAAATAAATACCTTAAAATTCTCTAAGCCAACGTAGTCCGCTTGGTTGGCCGACAGGTTTGAAGCTTAGTCTAACGTAAATTTGGACGGGTTTCGATCCCGGCTTCGAGCGTTCTGCGTGTCTAGCCACACTGAAGAGTTCTGATAGAACGAAACAGTCTCTCTGTGGATGACAATATATATATATATATATATATATATTGACAAGATATAACATTCACTCAACAATTATAGATATATATATCAGTGTGTCTCTCTGCATGAGTGTTTGTGTATGTAATTTATGAGTGAATAGTTTGTAGGTGACATTATTTTAAACGAGCCAGACCATATTTGTTCGTATACAGTTAAATGGTTTCAAGTATGGCTATCTGCTACTGATAAATCTATTAAATATTAATCATTTCTATTCGATTAAACATGATTCATTCGCTTGAATATTGTTGATTCGTTTCAACTATAGTAATTGAAATGTAATAATTTTTTTTATATTAATTCTTTGCATGCTTCTAAATGACCTCAAGTATAGTTAATCAGAGATTAGTTCAATTTATCCTTAGGTGCCATCCTTACAGTGATTAACACTTTCCATAAGAGTGAACCTAAGAATAACGACAATGAAGGAAAACCCCAATTTCACCAAAGCTCAAGGACTA
The DNA here is from genome assembly GCA_963585895.1 of Sepioteuthis lessoniana. Classification (NCBI taxonomy): domain Eukaryota; kingdom Metazoa; phylum Mollusca; class Cephalopoda; order Myopsida; family Loliginidae; genus Sepioteuthis; species Sepioteuthis lessoniana. The sequence continues at coordinate 97,214,074 of OY757911.1, forward strand.
GAGATTTCCTATCAGATGGTTTAGAATTAAACCCAGTATACCCTTTGAGGGTGGGGTCTTACGCCTCTTCAAAAGTGCAGTCGCTGTATTTTACAACCCCAGCTAACAAGGCGAGGTGATAGGTGAGTTAAGTGGCTAATTCAGTTGCATGGTGATTTAATACGAATTAGCTACTCAATTCACCGATTACTTTCTTCTCGCTAATAATGTTTCTCTAATTCATACAATCCAGTAAAGATAGCAAAATTCAACTTTTAAACACACGCTCGTGTATTAATTTATCTGTTTAATTATCTATAATAAAATATTTGTGAATAAATAGGCAACAGATTTCTGGACAATGAAGCGTCTGTCTTTATCTAACAACCGGGAAGAAATCAAAACAAGGAAGAACCTACGTCAAGGATAGATAACCAAAAAGGATACATTGTGCTACTTGATATTATTGTGGTTGTTGTTGTTGCTCCTTAACACCATATGAGTAATTAACCTTCATATTTCTTAGGAAAATTGGCATAATTCAATGATGCTCATTCTCTCTCAAAGTAACATACATCTTATTGTAAGTTACATGGTACCAGTAAAAACGAATGATATCTAACCTGACATCATATCTAAAGCCCAAGATGGATTGTGTTTACAGGGTTTGAAGAATCTAACAGCTCAGCAGCTTAGTCCTTGCTAGAATAAATTTCTGCTTTTCCGAAGGGTATTAGTAAAATGTGCTCAAGAACTATACCTGCAAAGAACATTGAAATGATTAAATATAATAAAAATTCAGAGGTTGGTGGTACGGTTAAAAACAAATGAAACTGGCATCTGTTATTTGAACATTTAGAAAGACTGTATCATAATTGATGATAAAGTATTAAGCTTATGGTTCCTTTAAATTGAACTCCGCAACCACTAAAGCTACTCGCAGAATTCAAGAGGTAGAAGGAAGGAAATGATATCAGAATTTACAGTCCAGAAATCATTGAGACTTTTTCAAAATAAAGCCAAATGATAGCTAGAGTTGCGAGGTCGAAAAAAAAAGCCGAGATCCACTCTAAAAAACATAGCTATAAATAAAAAACAAACTTTAACTGATGGATTTTTAGCTTAACGGTTATCCTTATGGGGGTATAAAATCGTTAACTTGATTTGTAATCCTGTTTACGTTTGTTTTCGTTTCACTTTTCGTTAATGCCCTTTGGAAAAGCATCAATCCATCCTCCACTATCAATGGATAAATAGGACAGACTAATATCTTTAGTCTAGGTAAAGGAAAGTAAGCTCTGGATGAACAACAACTTTACTTCCCGCTGCCGGCAAGGGCTATAGATTACAGCGACGGTGATCAGCAGAGTGGTAAGACTGTGAACTTATCCTGAACTGAATTGTTTGAAATAAAACTGTTTATATGTATGAAATAGATTTTCCATAAAGGTTTGGTTTGGTTTGGTTGGTTTTATGGCATATCAACCTTTGTAGGTTATTTAACGCCAAATCTATTTTTATGTAAATAATCTGTTCGATTGAAAACAGTTAAGTTTAGCATAAGTACACAATTTAATTGTCAAAAACATCTCCATTTCAAACTATTCTGGCAGTTATATGTAATAATTCAGTTAAGTGTAAATACAGTTTCTATTTGAAATAATTCAGTTAACTTTAAGTGTAAGTACGGTTTAATTGTCAAAAACGTTTCTATTTCAAGCTATTCAGTTTACTCAATTTCTTTTAGCATAAGTATGCAGTTAGTTCTATTTAACCCATAGGTAGGGCCCTATCAGGTGCCACCACTCCGGGCCAGAGTGGATCTGGGAGCGATGGCAATGAAGGGGTACTCCGCATTCCCCAAAGCTCCAGCATTGCTGGAACCTCACCATCAGATTGTTTAGTGTCATATCAAGGACACTCGTTAGGGGGGGGTCTTACCCCTCTGCAGAGGTGCAGTCAGTGTATTCTACAGCCCCAGCTGAGTGGGCAATACACAGATTTAAATGTCAGACATTTTTTATTTCAGATAATTCAGTTAAGCATAAGTACACAGTTTAGATGACAAAAACAGTTCTATTTTGAGCAATTCAGTTCAGAACTAGTACGCAGTTCCAATGTCAAAACAGTTCTATTTTAAACAATTCAGTTTAGCATAAATATGCTGTTTAAATGTAAAAATCAGTATAGTGAAAGAAGCACGGTTTTGTTCTATTTAACCCATAGATAGGACCCTTATCAGGCGCTACCACTCCGGGCCAGAGTGGACCTGGGAGCGATGGCAATGAAGGGGTACTCCGCATTCCCCAAAGCTCCAGTATTGCTGGAAGCTCACCATCAGATTGTTTAATGTAATATCCAGGACACTCGTTGGGGGGGTCTTACCCCTCTGCAGAGAAGCAGTCGGTGTATTCTACAGCCCCAGCCGACTGGGCAATTTTTCCATAAAGTAACCAGCAATGGTTGATATGCTATAAAACCAAAGCAAAAAAAACGAACTTTACTCTGCTTAAAAATTGACCTTGTGTCACATTCCATCTGCACTAGAGGGGTTGGGGAAATACAAACTCACGCTGAGATCCCATCAGGACGCTACGAAGTGCTTCACTTTATCTAATATCAACAAGTAAGAGCCCAGTTGGTTATGGCTTTAAAATACACCGACTGCATCTCTGCAGAAAGGTACCACCCCCTCCCCAACGAGTGCCTTTGATATGACATTTAGCAGCCTGATGGTGAGGCTCCAATAATTCTAGAGGTTTAGGGAATGTGGAGAACTCCTCCAATGCTATTGCTCCCTGGTCTGCTCTGAATCAGAATTAGAGCACCTAATAGGGTCCCATCTATTGGTCAAATAGAACGGATCAACATTTCAACTGAGAGCAAATAAATGACTTATGCTTAATTGAATTATTTGAAATAGAACTATTTAATCATGTAACTTTGTGTAAACTAATGACTGATCTTTAATTGAATTGTTAGTTATTCGTAGCAATACTTGGAACTATCTGAATTTGACATTTGCTAAATTGAATTGTTAGAAATAAAATACACATCATATATATTAGTAAAGTTGGCGAACGTAGTCGTGTGTAACCCGGAGGTTCAATTTTCAATAGGTACCACAGCGAGGTTTTAGGGAAAGGCGCTACTCGTTTCACTGGATTGCTTCACTTTACCATTAATCCATACGTTGTAATGCTGAGTGGAGGCTTCCAGTACCATTTTTTGGTTTGACTTGACATGAAATTGAACCTCAGCCCTGCTGGACAATTTGTGAACACTCTAACCACTAGACCAATGGAATGGTTATATATATAATCCTGTTTGTGGGTAGAGTGTTTGCCAATTGTCCGGGAGACCTGGGTTCAATCCCAAGTTGCGTCACACTATAGACGTTAAAAATAGTACTTGATACCTCCTTGCTTAACACTCAGCAATATAAGGTACGTATCAAGGGTAAAGGGGAGCAATCCAAGGAAAACAGTAGCGCCTTCCCCAACACTTCGGTGTAGTAGCTATTGAAAAGAGAGCATTCTGGTTGCCCCCTACCACAGTCGCCGATTTACTATATATATATATATACAAACAGGTTTATATATATGTACACACACACACACACACACACACACACACACACACACACACATATATATATATATATATACATTTCCGTATATATATATATATATATATATATATATATATATATATATATACAAACAGGTTTATATATATATGTATACACACACACACACACACACACACACACACACATATATATATATATATATATATATATATATATATATAAGTGGTTTGAGTGTGGGTCATGGTTATCTTTCGATGGCTGTTTTGTTCTCTTCTATAGAAGCCACTCTTATAGAGGAGCAGCAGTAGTTCCCCGATCGAACTGTCGATCCTGAGCGAAAAGTCGTCAAACTCACGTCCAGGACCCATTTGGGTATTGACTTTGGTCGTCCATTGGTTTATTCAAATACCTTAACGTACATCATGCTGCTTCCCATGTGTACATAAAAAAAAAAAAAAAGGGGGGGGGATTTGTTTTAAGTTTTAACTTAGTTAAAGTCCAACATTAAGGTACTTTCTTATGACTTTCACTAATACTGACTTACACTTTTTTGCTGTATTGGGACTTTTCCAAGGGCTTTTCATTTTTTTTTTTTTTTTTGTTTTTTTTCTTTTTCCTTTTCTGAGGGGGGGGGCTGTAGTAGCATTCTAGGCTTTTTCTTCTAAACTACTGTTAGGGCTTTCTTTACGAATTTTTAAATTATTCGATAGAAGATATTTAAAAACATTCTGCCTTGTTCGCTGACATGTGGATAGGCTTAATATCAAATTGGCTTTACAGTAGAGTAAGCGTGCCTTTACATTTAAAACGCATAGTTTAAGCATTATTTTACAAACAAAATACAGCATCAACACCCCACAAGACACCAACTGTACGGACACCTGCCCCCTATCACGAAATCTATTCAAGTTAGGCGAACCAGACATGCAGGACATTGCTGGAGAAGCAGAGATGAACTCATAAGATGTACTCTAATGGATCCCCACACACGGCCGCGCAAAAGCAGGACGACCAGCACGAACGTACATTCAGCAGCTATGTGAGGATACAGGTTGTTGTCCTGAAGACCTACCTAGGGCGATGAACGATAGGGAGGAGTGGCGAGAGAGGGTCAGGGATATCCGTGCTGCCAGCACGATATGATGATGATGATGATGATATATAAAGGATTATGTATCAAATCACCAACATTTGTTGATATGTGATAAAACCTAACCAACCAACAAACAAGTAAATATATAGTGAATGGGAGTCCCAGTGGTCTAATGTCTAAAGTGCATACATTTTGCGACTTTATCCTCACGAAAATTATGAACCTCCTCATATCCGCAATTATGGTTAAAATGCATCACTGCTATTCTTCAGTAAGGATGACTTTGCCATTAAATAACTCATCTTGATATGCCATTAAACAAAGAAACGAAATATGCCTAATTGTTATATATTTATGTGAAAAACATAACAGAAAATAAAAAAATACAATTCAATTGGTTTGGTTTCTTCTTTTAATGGCATAACAACTCTTTTAGGTTATTTAATGCAAAAGCCATCCTTGAAGAACAGTATTAGTGCTATTTAACACATAGTAATAGCGTGACTGGAGTTTGAATTCACTTACTACGATTCTGCTGTTCATTGCTTTATCCATTACATCATGAGGACACTCCCTCAAATTCAATTATACGATTTCCACGTAATAATGAAACAGAAATGTTTCCCCGTCTCATAAAATATTTCCGCTCACTATAAGCAAAACATTTAATCAGCAAAACTTTTTTTTTAAATGTCATTATATTTAGCCTTTAACGCTAGAACGACTGACTATTTGAAAACTTCTTATTTTTTATAAAATAGTTTTTGAGTAATTCAGATAAATACCTAAATCATAGCCTTAACACATCTTTCATAGAGGAAACCTGTAATTTAAATTTTTTAGAAATGATAATATTGATGCTTCTTTTTGAGAGTTGTCAAAGGATTTTAATTAGCATTTTATAGTTATCTCTGTTTTATCGAGAATCGGGATGCTTTTCAGGATGATTTTGATAATTCTGTTAGAAAATACAATGAAAGATTTTAATTAGTATTTTATAGTTATCTCCGTTAAATTGAGAATTTGGATGATTAAAGACGACGTTCAGTGTGAATGAAAGCACCACAAAATTATCATTTAGCAACAAATTTTATCAAAAAATTGCCTCAATTATTAAAAGTGTTTTATTCTTGAACTTGAGTATTTTGAGTGTATTTCTATTATAAAGATATCGCTATCATATGCTGATTTCCGGGTAATGGTTTCAAAAATGAGATCTTTAGTAATATACATATAAAAGGCAGTGTGTATATTATGTGATATGAATATTTCAAAGCGTTTATATTGAAGGGAATTATGTATTTTTAGATCACCGTTATTATACCATAAACTCTTCATGGTCTAAAATGTAGCTTTCTGTAAGGCCCTTTTTTTTTTTCATTGAAAAGATCTTCCTTCCAAAAGATAAAAAGAAGCAAAACAAATTTGTCCTATTCCTTATGCTTACGTACATGTTTTTCTAGTGTGAAAATGTTGAAGGTGCCCGTGGTGTAATGGTTATCGCCGTAGGAAATGAACACGGCGACACGAGTTCAAAACCTGGACGAGACTGATTGCATTTCATATAGCACTAATACCCTTGGGAAAGGTATGAATCCAATTATTATCCCTCCTTCTATGGGTAAATAGTAGAGCAGACTAGGTTCTTCAGCCTTGGTGAGGCAACTAGTCTAGGAAAGGAAAACTTTGAATTCAAACCTGTTAAACTTCGCTTAAAAAAAGTGACCTTGTGCCATATCCTGCCCGAGCGGAGTGGGTAAATATATATTGTGAAAATGTTTCTTATATCTTCAAAATAAATTATTTGAACATTATTTTTTACAAATAATGCTCTCTCGAGGATGGGTCATATTTTATGTAACCTGTTTCTTGTAAAAGGTTGCCCAAGCCTGACATGAACTTTAAAATATTACTAATTGAAAAATTTAACAATTAAAGAAGTATTCAAACAATTAAACAAGTATTTAAAGATAAAGTCCCATTTTCATCGAAAGAAATTTACAAAGATTAATGCTGTCAGACACAAGTACACATATATTTTTTAAAAACTCAAGTGCGCAAATTTAAATATACCAAAGGCAAGATGATGCAAAAATAAGATGATGATGCGACGAAATAACATTTATAAACTACTTAAGGAAAGATATAAAGTGAAACAGAGACTAATTTCAACTTGAGTTTATTTAATGATAAGGAAAGCCGTAAAATGAAAGATTCCCGATAAATGCTTTTTCAATTACTTAAGTATAAATGACTGTAATAGCAGTATTCTTGTGTGCAAACGCTACCATATTTCAAATCATACTTGCATCTTGAAGTGACTATGTTGTTGAGGACACCAACGTTGTTTTTATCAGAAATACAGTCCAAAACCTAAATAAATATCTTGAGCGATAATTTTTTTTGGCTTATTTCTTTTTTTAAATTGTTTGTTGATTTATTTCAAGGACTTTAATTTCCTCGTTATGTGAGCATTGAATTGTATCTTAAAGATATATTTTTCATTTTTTTTTTTAGATTTCCTTCAAAGTTTATCGAATATTCTGATGAAAATTTCAACAGTTACGTACATTTGTTGGGTGTTAAAAGTTCTTTATTATTATTATTATTATTATTATTATTATTATTATTATTATTATTATTATTATTATTATTATTGTTGTTGTTGTTATTCAACCAACACCTCTTTTCAAATTGATTTAAAATTTCGAAAACGTTTAATAAAATTGCAAGTAGTCGATTGGTTAGTACGAAAATATTTCAAAACCTCTGTTCTATATTAACTGACTATATATATATATATATATATATATATATATATATATATATATATATATATATATATATATATATATTATTTAGTAATATATATATATATATATATATATAGTCAGGCACAGATATATATATATATATATATATATATATATATATATATATATATATATACTATTTAAGGTTCCAGAATCAAAAGAGGGATACTGATAATCTTTAGACCAATGGTATTAGTTTAACTGGCATGATAGTTTTGGTCATTTTTAAACTTTGGAACTTAATATTTACTTCTTCATATATATATATATATATATATATATATATATATATATATATATATGTATATATATGTGTGTGTGTGTGTGTGTGTGTGTGTGTGTGTGTGTGTGTGTATATGTGTGTATGCACGCGCGCACTAATTTCCTTCACACCACTATATTCAGTTTAATAGGGGTGGGTTAACATAGTAATGAGAAAAATATGGTAACACGAGACATGCTCGGCGTCTCTCAAATCGATGAAGTACCATTTAACAATAACAACAAAAAATCAATTTGTTATTTAAGAATTACTGAAATAAAATATATGGCGCCTTATGTAGGATAATGGAAAGTGAACTAAGCAAGCATACAATTACAAGCGAATTTGATTCTCAAATAAGGCCCTGTGCTTCGAGCCCTGTATCATATTAGGTCTTGGTTTTACTAAATACATGTAAACATGTTTTAGTTACATCTAACGATAGAAAAATGTCCATTTTTTACACCAATGCTATGAATATTTTGTCATTGTCATTTTAATATTCTTTTAGGGGTTTCGTATATAAACGAACCTTTACATGAAAAACAATATATTAGACTATAAAAGACTGACACGTTTTTATCGAACCTTTTAAACAAATCAACATTTTTACCTTTTGGCCATTTTTTGATTGTCTGATTGATTTTAACGGCATGTCAAGCTGTCTGGGGATATTTTATGTCTAGATGATTGGGAATAACGTTCATTGTACGTTAATATTCATATTTCTTTATGTAGTTCATTCTTAAGAATTTTTATATAGGTTTCCATCGAATTTGCATAGTTTTTAAACAGGTCTATTTGATCCATAGATAGGAGCCAGGTAAGTACAACGCCTCCGGATCAGGGTAGACCTAGAAGTTATGACAATGAAAAGGTACAACACAATTCCCAGATCTCCAGACCTAGAACTTCAGTATCAGATGAAGTTTCGTGTTAAACCAAAAACGCCCATTTTTTGCACGTTGTTGGAGGGTCTTACTGTACTATAGCCACAATTAACGCCATGTGCGAAGTAGACATATAATGTTCATAACGATAGAACATATAAAGAACATAGGAACCTCGAAATTCGAAAACACGTAACGACTTGTTTGTTCAGGTACGAAACCTTTTTATTAACTTTGAGTTAAACGTTTCGATACAAGGAGAAGAGACACAGTCTTTTATGCTGTCTTATTCATTTACCCCCCATCTCGAGCGGCCCCCATAGGGCGCAAGTTCGCCTCGCGTCTGCGAGTTCCAAAAGTCGATCCTCCTCGTTTGGCGTCTAGTACTCAACTCTTCTAACGTTCTTTAAATTCTCCCACAAACCTCCACGCGCTTCCGGTGTGTGACGTCACTCGCACTCCGTCACCCGTTTCGTCTCGGACTATTGTGACATCTGAGTGACACCTTCGTCCACCTGCACGCGCCCGCGTTGACACCTGCATCAATATTGGCACCTAACTAACCCATGTGCTGAGCCGAAAGTTTCTCGGCCTAACTAAATCCTAAGGCATTAACCGAAATCCCTTGGCCATTACGTTACATTACATCTGTGCAGAGGCTATAGTCATCGTATTCTATACCTCGCTAACAGGGCCAGACCACTTATTGAATAGAGTAGTATCATGAATAAGGTTAACATTAAAGTTAACAATATTTAATGAAAGAAACGCTAATTTGCATAAAGAGTACAGTTTAAGTTTAAAATTAAAGATATTCGTTTGCTCATCAGAAGACCAAAATATGCAAATGATTTTATTGTATGCCGAGCATTTGAATGCTTTTGTTTGGCCATATTTATTTCTAGAGCATCTAATGCTTTCGCCCTTCTCCTTAAAAACACTAAAACACCTATTGTCTCATTGTCCACTCGTTGTTTTGAAACCGGCTGACCAATTAGCTTTTGAATTTATATGAAAAATTCACTTCAAATTAATCAAAGGAATTAAATAACACATAAGCACAAATTTCCGTAATCGGGGTGAACCGAAGGTCCCCTTTTCGATAGCTACTACACCAAGATGTAGGGGAGGGTGCTACTCCATTCCCTGGATTTCTCCACTCTACCCTTGAGTCTTTAGTATGACTCAACCTGGGATTGAACCCAGATCTCCCGGGCCATTGGACGCATACTCTAACCATCATGCCAATGTATGAATATAAGAAACATTACATTTTCTTTTATACTTATATATTTGATTCTCTGGTCATCTGTCTGCATATCCTACAAGGATGAGAGAGCAGAATGTAGGAACATTGTATCACTTCCCACTATCTCTAAAAAATTTTAGATTATAGTATGCATTGAAATGTAATTAAATAAATTACATTCTTTATAAAATTAAAAAAAACCCTACAAATTCTTACGTCTGATGTTGTTGTTGAATAATAATAATAATAATAATAATAATAATAATAATAATAATTATAATAATAAAGTGAAAACCCATCAGCTATTGTTGACTTTGCTGTCCCGGCGGACCACAGAATAAATCTGAACGAAAGTGAAAAGAAGGATAAGTACCACGACCTTGCTAGAGAATTAAAAAAATTGTGGAACATGAAAGGGACGAATGTGCCAATTGTGATTAGTGCGTTAGCACAGTAACTAAAGGACTATTAAAGGGCCTGGAGGACTTGGAAGTTGGCGGACTGGTAGAGACTATCCAAACGACAGCATTGCTGAGGACGGCCAGAATATTGAGACGAGTCCTGGAGACTTGAGGAGACTTGCTGTCACTCAAACTCCTGTGAAAAAAACTATCAACTAATACTGATGAGAAAAACTCTAGAGGGGTAAATAATAATAATAATAATAATAATAATAATAATAATGAATGTTATGTGGTGATAGAGATGAAACGATAAATCACACAATAAGCGAATGCAGCAAATTAGCACAGAAAGAATATAGGACTCGGCATGACTGGGTGGGCCAGAAAATCCACTCTGGAATTGTGTTAGAAATTTAAATTTGACCATACGAACAAATGGTATGCGCACAACCCAGAATGTGTTCTGAAGAATGAGACGCACAAACTCCTCTGGGGTTTTTGATATACAAACGGATCTTGGCCAAACGACCGGACTTTATAATAATCAACGAAAAAAAGAAAACTTGCAAGATTGTGGACTTTGCTGTCCCTGCTGACCACAGAGTAAAATTGAAAGAAAGTAAAAAGAAGGATACGTACCACGACCTTTGTTAGGGAATTGAAAAAACTGTGGAACATGAAAGTGACGTTTATACCAATTGTAATCGGTGGTCTTGTAACCGTCTCTAAAGGACTAGTACAAGGACTGGAAGACAGGAGGACAAGGAAATAAGAGGACGAGTGGAGACCATCCAAACTACAACATTATTGAGATCGGTTAGTATACAGAGAAGAGTCCTGGAGACCTTTTTGTCGCTCAGACTCCAGTGGAGGATCATCATCAGTAACTGATGTGAGAAACTCACAAGGAGTAACATATCAATAATACTACTACTAATAATAATAATGATAACATTGGGTGGGGGTTAATTTAGAATCGAATGTTCGTTAATGTCACGTGACCCTTTCTTATATAAAAATGGAGGGACCGCAGAGATTCGAACGCCCGCCGAATAAGTATACGGAAGAAACCTTCGCTTCTAACTATCTGCGAATTGAACGAAAAAAAATCGCATAGTACAACTTGTTTTAATCTAAAATGCATAGTAGATTTTGCTCTTACTCTCAAACCTGAAATCTTTGGTGAATATTTGTTATTTAAATAAAGACAACTTCCAGGCATTTTCAGCTTTACTATTTCAAAAAGCAGGGATTAGATTTAAACGTTTAATTTTTTATCTGGGAAATTTTATATATTGATTACCTTTGACTTCTTAAGGTAGTTGAAAAATAATGTATTTACGAGATAGTTTGAAAGCATAAATTATGGTAGAACAATTACCGTCAGCAACGAGACCGGCAAAATATATAAGAAGCATAATCTCTATTCTAAAAGGGCCAGATTCAGTTGAAACGATATTTCTATGAATTACAACAATAAATACAAAAGCCAAAATGAAAATACAGGAATACCTGCAAAGAGCTCAGAGACTAATTGTCTGTGGACTTTAACAAAGTTAAAACTTTGCCATTTTAGAAACTTTTTATTTTAATTTTTTAAATTTTTTTTACTTATTTATTCATTTTTGTGACCCTCTGTAAAAGATCTCTTACCACAAGTGTTCTCGGTTACATCTGTGTCAGGTGTGCAGATAATAAACATCCCCAAAGTCCGGTATAGTCACAATATAAAAAAGTGGGTGACCATAGTTGAGGATGACCCGAAGGTTCCCGGAGTAATAGCTATTACACTGAGGTGTATGGAGAAAGGCACTACTCCTTTCACTGGATTTCTCAATTTTACCCTTGATCCTTACCTTATAATCCTGTATATTAAGCTAGGTGGCATCAAGTACCGTTTTTTTTTAGTCTTTGGTATGACTCGACCTGGGATTGAACCCCGGTCTGCCGGACCATTGGCAAACATTCTACACATTAGGCCAATGGCTACAATATACTGCCCATGAAAAATGACAAATCGAAACTTAATTCAACATGGGGTCCAGAAAGCAGGTTTTGATTTCATGCTCGGCAAGGGCGTCCTTGATAGCCAACACAAAACTCGGAGTTTCCATGAAGACCATACACAGAATGTCAAAATCCGGATGGTAACTCGGATTAGAATCCTAGTTAAGAAAACTAACGTTCCTACTGATGATGTGGACAATACTAATGGCACAAATTAACAAGATGATCTTCTACTCATCGATAAGTCGTGGCCTCTTCCTCGAGAAACAGAAATGATGCCGGTAGCAGACCAGAGGCACAGGAGAACTACTATATATAGTTCAACACACATCAATGAGAGTAAAACGAGATAGAAAAATCTAGCTATGGTCTAGATTGACTACTAAAAACGTACTATATGGTCCCCCCAAAGCTGGATATTACTCTGTCTCAAAATGCATAAAATACCAGAAGAATTCAAACATTTTATTGAGAAGACTATGGACCTGGAGAGTGAAATTGATAGCTGGAGGAAAAACTTTACCTGAGATAAAGCTCCAGTGTGGCATATTCCAGGGAGATGCACAATCACCGTTACTCTTTTATATAGCGATGATGCCACTCAATCACATTTTCAGGAAATGCACAGCCTGATGCACACTTAGAAAAGATCAATCACTTAATGTACATGGACGACATCAAACTGTTTGTAAAAAAATGAAAAAGAATTGGAAACCCAAATACAGACAGTGAGAGTATACAGTAAGATATTGGACTGGAATTTGGCAGAGAAAAATGCGCCATGCTAGCATTAGAAAGCGGGAAATGACAATGACAGTAGGAATCGAACTACCAAATCAAGAAAAAATCAGAACGCTCTTAGGAAAATAAACCTACAAATACTTGGAAATATTCGAAGCCGACACCATCAAACAAGATGAAAGAACAAAAAAAAAAAGAGAATACCTCAGGAGAACTAGAAAGCTACTCGAAACAAAACTATACAGCAGAAACCTTATAAAAGGATAAATACCTGGGCTGTTTCCCTCGTAAGATACGCATGATCATTCTTGAACTGGACCAGAGAAGACCTTAAACAATTGGACCAGAGAACAAGGAAAATAATGACCATGCATTAGGCCTTGTATCCCAGAGATGACGTTGACAGACTGTATGCTTAAAGAAAAAAAAGGAGGGAGAGAACCTGCTGGCATTGAAGCATCGATACAATGACTCGAAGACTACATAGAAAATCGCGGAGAAATACAAATTACAGCCACCAAAACAATAATGATGATAAGAGGATGAGCAGGACGGAAGTAACTAGAAAAGAAAGTATACTATATAATGGAATACCAAAAAAAGTGACATAAGATAATGTACATCATGAAATACATAACAGAAAATGCTTAATATATGGAATAGTGAATACCTAATAGAAGACAAAACATAATATGAAATGCATGAAAAAGTGACATAACATATGTAAAAAGTTACATTATACAGATTACAGGATATATATATAATATACATAATCGACGACATAACAACATACCAAATTCGTGGGATGGCTGAAAAGTTCATAAGCTGACCAAGATATTCTCATGGAAATGTGACCAAATTTTGAGTTATTTTAAAACATAGCCTTGCAGTGTGCATATCAGTGTTACAATGCTTGATCCAAGCACTGTAACATCAATGAAGTGATTATATGAACCGTTAAAGTATATAAGTTTTCAGCCCACCCTCTTACATAACATAAAACGGGTGTATTAACGAAATTCTTGCATCATTACTAAATATTCAAATCATATAATAGTTTTTTATTTATTTTCCATTATTTGCTTCAAAAGAGAAAAGTAAGCAAAGTAAGTAAAATTGACGACTGTAGTCGAGGGTGACCCGAAGGCTTCCTTTTCAATAGCTACAACATTGAGGTTTAGGCGAGGGTGCTACTCCTTTCCATGGATTGCTCCACTTTACACTTGATCGGCATCTTATAATGCTGAGTGTTAAGTAAGGAAACGTCAAGTACCATTTTTTAAGTCTTTGATTTAACTCGATCAGGGATTGAACACTTGGCTCCCAGGCAATTTTTTTTTGCATGATAAAAGTAAATCATACTCTAAATATGCATCAGGATCGAACAAAAAGTTCAAAGCCTAACCAAAATTTTAGATTTGACGCACACATCTAACTTATATAAAGCCCTCACTAGGACAGAAAAAGACAGAAACCTGATTTATATTTCTAGTTTTATAAATGTTTGTAGTGTGTTGCGACAACGGAAATGTTTGGCTAAAACTTTTCTTTCTATGTGAGGCTAAAAAATTTTTGAACTACTGTTAAGTAAAGACTCAATCAGTAATTTAGTAGACTTATTTATCTTAAAGGAAAAAAGGATCATATTTTCTGACCTTTTTAGGAAATCTGATAATCTCTCAATAGCCATGTCTGTACAGCTGTATAATTGCATCACCTAGATTCTTACTAAAAAGCTTCATAAGAATTGCCCAAAGATGCTGCGCACAGATTTAAACATGTCTTGAAAGCAGTATCCAACAGAATCGCAGTTTTATGGCCACTTACTGCCTATCTCACAAGCCATTCAACTAAGACATACGAAAAATCCAGGGCACTGATGGAAAAATAAGGACGAACTAAAAAGTGACTTACATCGGTGGGCTCTTCTTTATCTGTCAATTTCTGTCTCTGTCTCTGTCTCTCTCACTTTGGTTTTGGAGGTAGGTGGGTCATGTTTTTGAGTTCTTTAAACTTGGATCGTTGTCAATGTTATTTGAGATAGATTTTTTGAATAGGCAAATGACACCATAATATCGAATAAAATATTATAAAATAATATTAACATTTTTTTCTTTTAGAGATATCAAATGTTCTTGTTATACATAACGAATAAACTTGGAAACATGTGCAAATTCACAATAATAAAAACGAATTTGATAAGTATTTGTTTGACTTACATTTCATTTTCATTTTTCATATAATTAACATTGTATGATTAACAGAGTATACTTAAGTTAATATAATTAACATTGTTTAATTAACAATATTAATTTAAAACAAACAACTAAACATAATCAATTTAAAACATTCCGATCATTTTTGGCAAACCACTTATTAATTTTGCGTTTAAGTTGTATTCAGTGTTATTAGTTTCTGAATTTTACAAAGATTAATTATAATACTGTCACATAATCTTCATCGAGCATCGTGACGGCGAGGCAAATGATATGCTGATTGTATCCCCAGTAGAGGGTTAATCCTTCCCCTTCCAAAAGAAGATGAGTTCTACTATAGCACCTAACTGCATCTTATAGTGAGATTCGTGTTCTGGAAATCTAGAGTGTGAAGTATACCTTTCAATCTAACTTGGAATTGTAGTAATTTACTAAGCGTTTTGATTAGATGTGGCACAAGGCCAAATGAATGGGGCACCTAATGCGTCTGCCTTGGAGTTGTAATACGTTTTAGATTTCCTTATATAAGTCAAATATATATTTTTACAAATCATAAGTATTTGATAGGACCATGTGTAAAAAACAAACTCTTAAAAAAACTACACAAAAAATATAAATACGAACGTACAATTAACATGATACCTTACCCTCAAGGCCTAAAATAACACTGGACGGGTTGGCATGCCGTCGTAATTAATAAATTAATCAATAAAGAAATAAGCCAATTATTTTGACACCGTATCTGTATCATTTTCATTCGGTGTATGAATTTTGAACATTTCGTAAACAGTTTGTTTGAAAAATTGTAATGGATTGACAACATAAAAAATGAACTTAAAAAAAAGCTTCGTATGTCATCTCTAGTGTGAATATTTTTTATTAATCATGATTGCGTCAGCATCCGTTGTGCAAAGAGAAGATTTTTTAGCAACATTAAAACACTTCCTGATTTAAAAAAAAACAAAAAGAAAACAAAACAGTGCATTTGGTTTAATATTTCAGGGTTTGAAATCGAGAAGCTTGATTTCAAGCCCAACGTTAATTAACAAATGCATCTCTTGAATTAAGACATTATTCATCATATGCCCATTGTTTGCAGTTAATTAATCACTCTAATAAGAAAAGCCAAGGGTGGAAGGTGAGCTTAACGTGATGATTTGTTGTGGCTGTTAAAGAGTCGTTTTTATTATAGAAAAGATCAAAAGGTTTTCACATCAAACTCCATCAACTTTAATGAAAAGCTAAGTGATCAGTTGACTATGCTATCAAACACTGCGGTATAGAAATATTAACAAAGCTTACCTTAGTTTGGCACAAGGATAGACAGGAAATAAAGACGATGTTTTACCAGAAATTCAAACAAATAGGACCAGGATGTCTTCAAAATCAGCATTCGAAAAGAAGACTTTTATGTGGGCTCGAACGTTAATAAATAATATCATTGAAAGAATATTCACCCAGCTTATTCACCAACTAGGCTTCAGAGCTCTCATCTCAAACACTCATCCAAAGGGTCATCAAAACAGTTTCCAAGAAATAATTTTGTATCTTACCGTCTCCCTAAGTATGAACAAATGTTAAATGATTGATTTAAACGGCATGTTAACACAGAGAAGGTTATTTTATGCCTAGAGGTAAGAGAACTGCATTTATTATCCGTTCATATTTACATTTTTTGTGAAGCTGTTTCATTCATGTTCTTCAGTCAAATACGTAGAATTTTTAAATCGGTCAATTTGAGCCATAGTTGGGACCCTAAAAGATATTACCTCTCCACTTCGGAGTGGATGTGGGAATAAATACAATGAAAGTGTACTCCACATACCACAGATCTCCAAAAATGAAGTCTTGCCTTTGAATGCAGTTTAGTATGATACATAGGGCACCACTTTTGTGTTAAAGAGTGTCTTGCCCGACTAACTCTCGGTGACCGGGTAGACAGATGCGGAGAATCTCATTATTATAAACTATTGAGCCATATATTATGCTATCTAATTATAATTCTTTTTTCTTTTTTTTTTTTTTTTTGCTTTTCAAATAAAAGTTTGGAGAGCTTGACTGTCAGTTGACGTGGGTCGTCCAAAAGGAAACAAATATTAAGGTTCTCAGTGAGAAACTGTGCGCTTTATGTAACTCTGTGCATTTTAACATCGGGAGAAGAGAGGAAAGTATGAGGCTAAAATTATCGACTTAATACAGTGAGGAATTTATTAGCTAAGCAAATCGCTCTTGTTTGTTTTCTTGTTTGAGTTTTATTGCATAATAACATTTGTAGGTTATTTAATGCCAAATCTCTTTTTATACAAAGAAACAGTTCTATTTCAAACAATTCAGTTTAGTATAAGTACACAGCTTAGTTATCAAAAACAATTTTTTTCAAACTATTCAGTTTAGCCAAACAGTTCTAATTCAGCCATTCATTTTAATAAAATATAGTTTTTGTTTACGCAGTCAAATGTCAAAACAGTTCTTTTTCAAAGAATTCAGTTCAGTGTAAGTACGGTTTCAATATCAAGAACACATCCTCTTCAAACAATTTAGTTTGGCATAAGTACACAGTTTAAATGTGAAAACAGTTTTACTTCAAGCTATTCAATTTAGCATAAGTACGTAGTTTAAATGTGAAATCAGTCCTAATTCAAGCAATTCAGTTTAGCAGAAGTACGCACTTTAGTTCTATTTGACCCTAGATAGGGCCCTATCTGGTGCTACCACTCCAGGCCAGAGTGGACCTGGGAGCGATGGCAATAAAGGGGTACTCCACATCTCCAAACCTCCAGCATTACTAGAGGCTCACAATCAGATTGTTTATTGTCATATCTAGGACACTCATTGCAGGAGTCTTACCCCTCTGCAGAGAAGCAGAAAGTGTGTTCTATAACCCAAGCCCACTGGGCAGCAAACCTCTCAAGTAAATAGCTATGAATGAATATGATATAACAGAGGTGATGATTAATTTTTATGGTATTTCAAACCGTCTGTGGTAATCTGTCTAAAAGCAAGGGAAATGCGTACACTATGTTTCTACTGTGGTAATAGAACACATGAACGGGAAGGGTGAGGAGAAAACTTGCTACCGAGCGGAGACCTGGCGGGCTGATGAAGAAAAAGATTGAGCAAAAAGAACAAGACTTAACCATCGACAAGCTGTCGTAAAAGAGAAAAAAACGCGCCTGTCTGGTATCAATTTTGAAACAGGAATGTCTCGTTGTTTCTCGTGAAGAACGTGAGTTGGCAGGGATAAAAAGGGTGTAACCCAGTGAGTGAAGCGGGGAGGAGATTCAGACCCAACTTACCCAGATGTGCGTGAACAAGTCGTGTTGAAGTTGTCACGATATTCGAAAAGAGGAGTCAAGTAAAGCATTTCTTTCATTTTTCCTTTAAATCTACCCTGTTCGGTTTGAACCTAAATAGTTGTACTTGTTAAGGTCCTGTCTAAAAGTCGAATAGGTCATTTTGGAAATCATTCGTATTCCATGGAACCACATGCACAAAAGGAACTGTTTAGAAAAGGTTAAATAAAAAATTATGAATGTACAATGTATTCGGTTCCCTTATCTAGACATAAAACAACCTAAGACGGGTTGAAATGCCGTTAAAATCAATCACTCAATCATATGCTTTATCTGATCAAACGAAAACTTTAAAATTACCAGAGCAGAGCAAGCGCCAGGAATTTATTATTTGAAAATAGTTGAAAATATTGGAGCTCTTTTTATACCACTTTTTCTTTTATCGAAGCTTGATTTTTACATTCACTCTTTAAACTTTCATAGTAGCAGAAAACATAATCCACAAGTCATTTGATCAGTACTGAAACTCCCACTATATAAAAAAATGATATAAAATTATAAAAAAAATTTAAAAGGCATTTCAACCTAATCATTCTTTGACTCAACTGAACATTAAGATTCTTTTTTAAAGTCTTTTGTACAATATTTGAAAAACCAACTTATCAATAATTTTTCATTAGTTTTTAAAGCTAAACTTTGCAAAAATTCACACGCTCATAATCTCTATCATAGGATACTTTTTTTCCTGAACCTTGAAGTTAAGCTAATATTTTTAAAAAAATAGTAAGATGCTGAAAAAAAACAACAAATTATTAAACATTTTAATGCATATAAATTCATGCATGTATTTTGATGACTTCACGAAGAAGAAATTATGTTGAAAATTTATGGAAAATCGTGTGGAAATTTTTTATGAGGAATCATAAAAGATGAAAGAAAATTTGAAGATCAATTGCTAAATTAACTCTCAATAACCTTAAATCAATAAGCACAAGTCTGGAATAATTCTTCATTTGCTCGCATGTGTGCCTCTGTAAGCCAATTTAACTCTGAACCAAAAAAAATTACCAATTTTTGGTCTTCTTAATATTCAAAAATATCTTTTAAAAGGATAACCGACCAACTTAAATCCGTCGTAAATCGTTTTTATCCTCCCACGATGTTATGAAGAAATGCAATAAAAAAGGCACATTTCGCAATTAATTGACTTTTGATTTTTGTAATGTTTGTATTTTATGCACCAAAAAATAAAACGGAATCATTTCTGTCTATTACATATTTGAATAAACGTGGTCACTATATACACATAATTGTAAATGCAGAACTATGCAAATATATACGATACTAAAGGATAACGTATCAAAAGACTTATAGGAGAATATATGAAAAGTTGCTAACATACGAGATTTTGTTGAATCATGCATACAACTGGATCTATTGCAAGTGTTAGTTGATTATTATGACGTTAAGCTGGACAACTGAAAAATCTTTGTGATATATTAATACTAAAGATTTTTCAAGAAATACTAATTTTCCTTCATATCTCCAACCAGTATTTTGCAAATAAATTAATCATAAAACAGAAAGCTATCATTTTATTCCAAAACTAATGTTCAAATTGAGATTAATTGATTGATTATATGTCAACTGGCTTAGGATTATTATATGCTCAGAATTTAGGAAATCGCGTTCATCGTACATTCGGATTTACATTTTTTGTGTAGTTGTTTCTAAAGAGATTTTAAAATCTTTTGTTTTGATTTTGTTCTTAGTCATATATACCGGAATAATCTTTAAACTGATCTATTTAACCCATAGAAGAGAACTTTAAGACTTACTAAGACGCCGGGTCAAAGTAGTTCTAAGAGTAATAACAATGAAAGGGTTATATTTTCTAAAATTCCCGAACTTACCATCAGATACAGTTTAGTGTCATAGAAATGATTCACTTTTTGGTAGGAACCAAGACCCTTGAAGTGGATTCTGTCAATGGATTCTCGGTTTGATTCATATCTAGAGCAGGAATAACGTTAAAAAACAAATTTAATCTGGATAAATTCATTAACGTTGACTATTTCCGATGATTCAGGGGAGTATACAGAAGACTGATTT
This sequence comes from Sepioteuthis lessoniana, assembly GCA_963585895.1. Lineage (NCBI taxonomy): Eukaryota > Metazoa > Mollusca > Cephalopoda > Myopsida > Loliginidae > Sepioteuthis > Sepioteuthis lessoniana. The sequence goes on from OY757911.1 coordinate 97,234,725, forward strand.
TTTAAGGGTAGGTTGATTTTTTTTTCATGCATATATGGAAGAATTGTTCATTTTTTTACTGCTACATCACTTTCCTGACAAATTTTCGGAACTTACGGGTCTGTTAATAAATTATATCAAATACTTTCTATTTTCCTGGTATAGAATTCTAAACAACTGAATGCGAATCACCTTTTCATTGTCATTATTTCCAGGTTTACTTTTCCCTGGAGTATTAGGACCAATAGTTCAAATCTAATAATTATCTTTAATAATTATTCGTATTCGATAAGAAAATGTGCAAAAAATAAAGCTCTTCAAAAACAAATAAACAAAATTGTAAACAAACATACAATTAAGGAAATTCTTTGAAATAAAACTGCTTTTGACATTTAAACTACGTACTTGTGCTAAACTGAATTGTTTGAAATAGAACTGTTTATATGTATAAAAATGGATTTGGCGTTAAATGACCCACAAAGGTTGATGTGCCATAAAACCAAACTAAACAAAACAAAGCCTCTTGTAAGCCACAGTCTTATTCACTTTATGTTCTTATAAAATTTTCATTTTCTGTCGCCATTTACAAATTTCTCAGAATATTTCGAGATGAGTTGACGAGTGGACATATTTCCAACTGTTACTTTATGATTGATCTCACTAAAATTATGGGTAATCCCTTGACTAAGATGAGTCCGCGCCACGGGCGTCGAGGCCGACCGCATTAATTTGCTTTTGGCTTTGACGCTAGCGAGCACTGCCCAACAAAGGCAGACTTGAGGCTCTCTGGCCACCAGTTCAGCTGGGCCACCTTCAGGTGGGCAAGCTGCATCATTGACACCTTTGTCACCCTTGTGATAATCAGGCATATGTGCCGGTACCCAAATTTGGTTCCATATCCAGCTAGGTTCAGCAGGCCCTCATTGCACTAAGTGGATCAATGACCAGCATAGTCAAACAGGGCTTGAGCCTCGGCTCGTGCATGTCCTTCCCTCTCCTAATCTCCACTATAATAGACCTTCAAATCATTGACCTTGTGTCAACTCTTGTCTGGTGGGAGGCAGAGACAAATAAAGCCCTTCACTAAGTTTAGATACCTTTCCATTAGATCGAGTTTTCAGTGGGTGCTCAACACTTCCTCTGTGACATGACTATAGAAAAAAACTGATTGGGCATAAAATGAGATTAAAACTAATTCTAAAACAAATGCGTTGGCGGCATAATGGTTGCGGTCACTGTAAATGGACGTTGACACGAGTTCAAAACCTGGATGAGGCGGTTTGCATTTTGAAGAGGGTAAATATCTTTGGAAAAGATATGAATCCAACTATTCCCTTTCCAACTATGGATGGATGAATTGTAGACCAATTTGACCTCTAACATTGGTATAGCAACCGGTATTGGGGAAGGAAAACTTTGAATTCAAACCCGTTAAACTGCGCTCAAGAATTAACCTTATGTCACATCCTGATTGTGCAGAGGGGTTGGGTAAATAGATAAAATTTAAATCAATCAGATTGATTAGGATATGTTTGTAAGTACCCAGGATTTTATTTTTAAAAAAGATATACGTAGACATTCAAAGACCAAAAAACTCGCTTTTTGGGATGTCTCACTGTAAGTACAGAGTTGGGAACTTGTTTTACAGAACAAGTGTAGAGTCATGATGATGATGATCATCATCATCAAAACCTGTAGAGAGAGCGAACCCCCTTGACTATCTCTCATCATCCGTTCCTATTAACCATCTCTCTTAATGGGTTCTCTACATTGCATCTAGTGTTCGCAAAAAGTTTAATTAGGTAAGTTTTTTGCTAATCAGCCATCTGTGTATGTCTATATGCAGGAGTCTACTGGAGAACATCACTTATGAGTTTGTCCCAGCTTTTTAGTTGTGTCCAGCATATCTTTTTCGTCTTACTTAAATAATTTCTGAGATGAGCGGGAAGTGGCCGTACAGCCTACTTTTTTAGGACGCTGCTCCCAGGATTTCTTCGAAAGAGTTTCCGTCTAGTTTCTTCTCAAAGTCTTTTGTAGGAGTCCTGATTGTTCAACCATTCAATAGTACTGACGCAACTGCAACTTAGAGGAATCCCCGTTTTATTTTCCCGGAGAGATTAAATTTCTTTACGATCAATAATCTATGCACATGTTGGCATCGCTTTTAATAACTAGTTCGGTTCTCATCAAGAAATCCGACTTGTCGATGAGGTTTAGAATAATCTGACGGTATTCTTTGCAGCTATAAAAGAAAGAGCTGAGTATGACACTAAACAGCATATGATGGTGAGGCTTCAGTTCTAAAAATCTAGGGAGTATTATATACTCTTTTATTAGCATCTCTCAAAGATCCACTCTGACCGGAGAGGTAGTACCTGCTAGGGTCCCTATCGATGGGTCAAAGAGAGTAGTTTAAAAACTATTCGTTTAAGAATACTCGATAAAATAACAAATAACAGTAAATTATTTATATTAGGAAAGATTTCTTGAAGCTGTGATTGTTTACAAAGTCTCTTATTGGTTACTAGAAAATAAGATAAATGTGCGCAAAAAAGTGACAATTATTAAATAAAAATATTCTCTTGAAACTATATATTTTTGTATGAGATAGTGTTGTGGCGTTTTTAAGGACCAGTAATAAAGACACAAGAAAGGAATTGAGTTAAACAAATACATTAACAAAAATAGTAATACAACATATACAAATGAGAGGGTTACCAGTGTGACTTTTTTCCGTCAGATTGCCAAAGTTGTGTGCTGGAATGTTGCCTTCTGCCTAAGAGCAGTACCAAGGGAAGGAGTAGCGCTCTCCTTAACATCTCAGTGTAGGAGCTATTTAAATAGGAGCCTTCGGGTCGCCCTCGACTTCGGTTAGCCAACTTACTTAGATAGGAGTATTTTCTATCATATAACTGTGCACAAAAATCTTTAGAAACAACTGCACAAAAGATGTAAAGTGAACAATAAATGCAATTCCCTAACAGCATGGTATAGAATAATCCAAGGCGAGTTGAAATTCCTTAAAAATCAATCAATCATATAATCATTATTGTTGTCATTAAATAATCCATTCTCGTGACGTTCTAATGAACTTTACTTCATTGATCGTATTCGATTATATTTAAGTTTTCTTATATTTTATGATTTGTTTTTTCATTGAATTGAATTGTAATTTTTTTCACGCTTTAGTCTAACTTAGGATTAAGAGGGGTGTCCTCCTGGTGTAATGGTTAAAGGGATTGTATGTGGAGTCGTAGTGAGTCGCGCTATTAAGTTCACTTTCGGACAAATACCCTTGGGAAAGCTATAAACCTCCTTATCCTCCCAACTATGGGTTAAATAGTACTACTACTGTTCTTCTAGAAGGATGCCTTTGGCTTTAAATAACACTCGAAGACTGATATGCAATTAAACAATGAAATCAAACCTAACTTTAAATAAGAATGTACCTGTTCGACTGTTTTAACTTATTGTATGAAAACTTGGGAAGTTTGGTTTACTTTTTTTGTTCATATTGATGCGTCAAGTACATTTCAATGTAACGTTCATAGGATGTATAAATTCATTGGAAACTCTCTTTCTGTCTGCCTGTCTTTTCCGCTAATACACCCACACACACGCACACACACACACATATATATATATATTCTAGCTTAGAAAAACTGATAGTAAATCATGTGAGCAGTGGAAATTTACTAAGCTTTTTGCTTAGATGTGGCACAAGGCCATATGAAAGGGGCACTCAATGAGACTCGAACTCACTCGTGTAGGTTTGCTATTCGAGCTTACTAACCATTACACCACCAGAGGCGCCTAAATCATGTGAGCAGTGATGAGCCTGCAAAAGTGTTTAAAAAACCTGATGATATTCGCCTGTCAGAGTACACGTTAAGCTGAGTGATATGGAAGAATTACAAGTTTATTTCAGAGTACACGTTAAGCTGAGTAATATGGAAGAATTACAAGTTTATTTTGTCACGTTTGTCAGGAAATTGCGATATAAGATTCAGCTCTGTTTCAATGTCAACTAATGACATAGAAACAAGATAACACAAGTTTATCTAGACGAGGTTCTAAAAACAGAGTAATGTATTTAGATTATATAAAAGGGACTTATCTTGGCGTTGTAGCTAACCTTCTGGGGTGCGAGAAAGTAATACGTTTGATGGCATGAATCACTTTTGAATATTTGAGAGACTTTGAACCCTTAACCTGGTTCTGGGCAACCATTCACATCACTAATTGTTGAAAATGCAACAAAAATGAGGGTTGTCATCAAATTTGATTAACGTTGGATGATGAGAATTATTGGTACTGAATTAATGTTGATCAGCTTTTCAAACCTGCCAATGAATCAGTTCAATGATATTCTAATCCCACTTCTTGATAAAATTACCTGTTCTCTAAAACCATATCCTGTTTTCTTGGGCGTCTGACAAAATAATTCAAGATTGAATCAGATGAATCTGTCCAAGAATTTAAATCACGTCTTCCACAAGGTGTGGATCTCTAAAGGAAACAATTTAAAGGCGATAAAACATATTTGAAATTAATTTCCTAATATTTTTTCAAAATTATGCTCGTCTGTTGGGTCAACTGTATCCATTGTTGTATTTTAAGATCCTATTCCACTATACCGATAAAATGAAACGCAGTTACTTCCAGGCAGCGGTCGTGTCGATACTGCTGTATGGATGCACTACTTGGACGCTAATAAAACGGCTAGACGACAATTACACAAGAATGTTGCGAGCAATATTGAACAAGTCCTGGCGGCAACAACCCACAAAGAACCAACTATACGGCCTCCTGCCTTCCATCACGAAAACTATCCAAGTTAGACGAACTAGACATGCAGGACGCTGCTGGAGAAGCAGGGACGAGCTCATAAAGGATGTACTCCTATGGACCCCCAGTTATGGCCGAGAAAAAGCAGGACGACCAGCTCGAACATACATATGTGAGGATACGGGATGTAGCCCTGAAGACCTGCCGGAGGCGATGAAAAATAGGGAGAAGTGGCGAGAGAGGGTCAAGGATATTCGTGATAGCGGCACGACATGATGATGATGATGATGATGATTCCACTATAATAAAGGTGCGTTCTAAATATGATACTAAATTGCATTTGAGTTTGAAGCTCTACTTCTGTGCCTCGGGGAAGCGTGACGCACCCTTAGGTTACCTTTACTGCCTGTCTAGTCTCACCAAGAGTGATAGTAACTGCATTGGGCGCAACAGTGAGTCAGATAGATACATTTAAAAATGAATAGCATCAGAAGCAATAAGTGTAACCGTACAACCGGGTGGAAGATATTTGTATGTGATAGGAATGCTTGAAAACATACAAGTGTGTACAGACAGATGATTATAATAGGAAACCATATAACTAAATAAAATATTAATAACAAGAATGTTTACTTGAAGATGTAATTGCTTATAAAATTTATTATCGTAAGTTACGAGAAGGTATATAATTACTAGCAAACAGAACACTGACTCCAGCTTTAGATCACCAAACAAAAATTTACATGCCAAAAAACTAACCTACTAACACACCAACCAATCAAAGAAAACAAGATTTATCTCTGCACCGAAAAACAATGCACCCTCATATTTAAATATATTGTTTGAATAAGAGTCATGCTAAATTTTCGTTGGCTGTTTTTCATCTCATCAATAGACTCTGCCCTTATAGATAAGTAGCAGTAGTTTCCTTAGTGAACTGTTTGATCCTGTCCTTTGATCAGTCATGTTCTTCCACCCAGTATCTAGTGAAGCGCGTCAGTGTCCAAACATTTTGTTCATCTGCCCTAATTCACATCCACTATGCTGCTTCCCATGGCTCCTAGTGAAATATGTTTTGAGTACATTTTTTTCTTAAATTTGTTAAGGTTTAATTTAGTTAAAGTTCAACAATTCATTTTTATCTATTTTTTCACAAATTCTATTGTGATACTTACTCGGTGGGATCCTGCTTTCAACTGGTAGGATACCATAACTTTATTTCAAAAATCGATCACGTGACTACTAAGATGACAATATATACGCTCCCCTCCCGGGGGTTGAGCACTCTGCCAAAGGAATTAACGACTGCTACCTGCGTAATGCAAAGCTCTTCTAAAGAACAGACTACTCTGGTATCCGATAACACAATGTAAATTAGCGAAAGCCACTTCATATGCATTATAATTCCTGAGGTGACGTATATCGCCGGTTGGCTGAGTGGTAAGATACTAAGTCTAACATAAAGTTGGGCAGGTTTCGATCCTAGCTTGAAGCGTTCTGCGTGTCTAGCCTTACGAAAGAGTCGTGATCCAACAAAACATTATTTCTGTGGATGACAGTGTATATATATATATATATATATACTCTCACTTGAATAAAACCGTCATATCTATCAATAACGAAAAGAATATTTTTTCTCGGATGGTAATTTCTATAATTCTAAAATATTTTTTAAAAATTGATATTACTTCTTTACTTTTTATTTAAAATGAATTAGTTTAACCGTGAGTCCAGCTTCGAGTTGATGTTTGAGGTAACATTTTGAATTGAAACCTGGAAGAATTGATATAAAATCTTATTTAATTTTTTTGCCCTAAGCAATCTATCCTCACAGATCGTTGCTACACAAGCAAACTCTTGGGTGTTCTGCACTTCCAACCTTGTTCCAATTCAGCTTAGCTAGTATCCTTATGTTTGCTTATTCAATATCCTTTTGAGACATATCCAAGCATATAATCACCTTTAAAATGAGGCCTAGAATATGCCGACTGCATTTCCTGTGAAGTATTAAGATCCCTCTGCCCTCAAAAGCAAAACCGAGTCAGATTTGATTCGGTGATGAGATTCGGTCCTGAAAGTATGGAGAGTGTGAAGTCACTCCTTAATTATCATTATTCATAGGTCCACTATGATCTGTAATGTTAATACCTATTAGGGTCGTATTCTTCAAATGGATCTATTTGAGATAAATTTTAAAATTAATGTGAACTTTATTATTTCTCAGGCTTATTAAATATTGCTATTGCAATTAAGTATAAAGTGTTCACCTGTTTAAGATTATTGTGCACTTTATTAATACATTGACTCGTAAAAAAGTTAAATTATTGCTAATTATGAAGTGTAAATGATATAATTGCTTGCAAGTTATTTGTATAAGATAGGAATACTTGAAACCATATAATTGTGAGAGAATCAGTAAGAATAGTCGTATGAAGCCATAATTGTTTGGAAATAACTGTTATTACTAAATAAGAATAGTTACTTGAAGTCGTATACCTTATTTGTCAGGATATTAAAGACACATTTAAATGAAAAACAAAATCCAACCAAATATTCTATCTTATCCAATAAGCTATTATTAAGTATATGGATATGTATACATATGTTCGAAATATTAAATATAGTTTTAGATAAAGTTGCAGTGAACACCTAATTTTACATGCCGATTAATGAGGTAATTATTTATAAGAATACTGACTTAGGCATTAGATTACCCAACAAGGTTTGACATGCAATAAACCTAATTATATATATATATATATATATATATATATATATATATATATATATATATATATATATATATAGTTAGGTATTACTGCATATGTATCAGTTTATCCAACTTTCCTTGCTAGAAATAATGAACACATATCTTCTCCTCAGAGTTATGGGGGAAAAACTGTGTTAGATGTCATAAATTTATCCTTTATATAAAAAAAAGAAACAGTCAGGAGTGTAGTCTCTGTGGCGTAATGCCTACCGTGTTTTGATATCATTTCGCAGTACAGGGTGCAATTATTTCATTTTTTTAATCGATAAATCTAAATTTTCCTGATTAGCAATCTTATTCAAGCACTTTTTCTTTAAAATTCAGTCCAATATGCATGACCAAGAAAAGAAAGAACAAAAATCTATCATTTGTTTAACGCCTAAACCAAACCAATTATTGGAGTTTTTTTATGGCCTCCATCAGGCCTAGACCTTAACCCCCCTTGATTACGTTATGTGGGGCTTTTTAGAAAACAAAACAAATGCAACTTTCCATCCAAATATTGGTTCGCTAAAGACCATGATTGAAAAAGAATGGAATAAAATGTCTGAAGAATTTATTTTGAAGGCATGCAAATCGTTTCAAATGCGTGTTGATGCAATAATTGAAAAAAAATGGCGGTCATATTGAGTAAATTTACTGTTTTGTGTCTATCTTCTTTGTTGTTCATTTTCAAAAATTAAGATTAATCGTGTTTTATTATAGAATATTCCTTATTTTTCTTCTGCACCCCATAAGCAAGTTCGAATTCCATTCACGTTCAATTTCAAACCAATACCTTTGGGAAAGGTATCAACCTTCTCAACTCCAAACTCAACGTACATTAGTACCACTACAGTCCTAAATGGATGGCTTTGGCATTAAACAACTCACAAAGATTCACAATAAAGAACCAAAACTGCAACCAGTCTAGGTGAAAAACACTCTATATTCTTACTGGCTGTACCCCACTTGAAAAATAACCCTGTATCATATACTACCTTTTACGAAGAGGTTGAGCAAATATATTTGGTATTACAATCCTTATCGGAAAAAAACAACACTATTGATATCAACGTGTGATTTCAAAAATATAGTTGTACTATGTCAAAAAGTGATGATACAACTGATGTGCACAGATTTTTGTCTTTAGCAACACCACTTAGTTGGTGCGTATTTTCAGGATTTTATAACACGAATAAAAGCCTTTTGCATCTACTTGACACTGCTCATTCCACAATTTAAAAGTGTTTTAATATTCTAACAGAACGTTTAACCTGTTATATACGCCATATTGTGGCGCCAAGGCTTTTGTTCAAAACCTAATGCTGTAAACATTAATAGCCATCATATTTTCCTGTCCAGTCTGTGTCTGCATTTAAGATGTGTATTTAAATTATATGTGAACTACTTTTTGTAAGATATTTAGGAAAAGGCGGATAACTTATTCCGAATCCGTTCTGAGCATTAAAGTTTAAATGGGGATTTAAATCGATTCAATCGATAGTGAAAAAGGAAATAAATCTGAAGTGATTTGTTCTATTATCTCTTAGACTTTGCCATTTTTTTATTACGTAAACCATTCGTAAATCACAAATTTTTGTGAGAGTTTACTATTAGAGTCCACTCTTGTGTACTGCATTCAGAGTCCAACGCCCTCGATTCAATAGCTGTTTCAATTTTTTTAAAAGGACTACTCCCATCTTGCCAATTATTTGAAACGAATTAATGCATCTTTTTCTTCTTTTTTTTCCCTACTTAATTTCTTCTTCATTCTATTATGAATTGCCTCGTTTTCCTCTTTCTTCCCACATTTTCATTCGTTTACCTTTATTTCTCACCCACGTACTTTTTAGTCTTTTCTTTTTTTCCACTTCACCAGAGATATGGTTACTCAGCATCTGCGCAATTTTTCATAATGAGAATTACTTCCAGCTATTTCAATATCTAAGTTGCATTATATATTATTTATGTATATGCAAAGCTTTTCATTCAACAGGTGTTCTTATGTGCTTCTTAACATTATCCTTTTTATATTATCTTTTACAACTTAGGTCAATCTGTCTGAGAGTGCAACTCCTGATACACTACCTATCTTTCTAACTAGCTAGCAAAATCTATATGTAAATGTTTTGTTTTTTTTATTTATGAAATATGTACATAAAATGTATTTTATTTTATTTTATTTTACATCATTTTCTTCCTGGAATCTAATAATATTTTCCTTTGTTTTCATTTGTCTTTTTTTTCTTCATTTCTCTTCTGTTTGAATTTTTAAAGATGTTTAGAGGCGATTGATATTGTCCTGCAAGCCATTGGTCTTAATTTCAGTTCGAATCAATGATTAATGTTTCAAATCAGTATTAAACTAGTATATTATTTATCTGTCTCTCAGATTCCCACTATCTAGTAATCCTTTTATTATACCAGCCATAAATATAAGTTAACCATTATCAATTTATTAATAAATTTAAATGTTCTTTCAAAAGAAGCAGAGCAGATTTTTTATAATTGTTGATGTAATATCATGCTACAAAAAATTGTATTATATGATATTATCAATGACTAAATTCTCCAGGAAAAGCTTACCTATCTATTTATGTATTTATTAAATCGATTCAAGAAATCAGGATTATATATATACATATATATGAAAACTATTTTGGGATAAAGAGAGATATTACACTTTTCTGGTTGTTTACAGAGTTTCAATGCAGGGAATTATGGTAATAAATAATATATATTAATATCCGTTTTATTTGTATCATTTTCCATTAAATATGATCAAATCATGGCGGCAAAATGTTTTACGTCCGGGAGTGTGACATCGTAGAAAGCGAGTTTTTGCTATAATGTTCAGTTTGGAATTAATACCATTGGGGAAAATATGAACCCCTAGTTTCTTCAGTTATAGTTTTAAATTGTTGAGGGACAAGTTTAGTACTATTTAAACTTTAAATAGTACTCAACTCGTCTTTCAACACTTGTGGCTTTCATTTTCAATAACAAATGAAGTTTGATATGCCATTAAAAAAAGAAGAAGAAATCCTGGTATATTTGTTTTTAAAGAATATTATTTTTCATTAAATGCTGTTAGAGTCCATTATGTATATAATGGACTCTCAGGTCGATTTCGACGCATTAGGGCCAAACAGCTCCCGTCAGTTCTTAAGCCTGTGCCTAATATGACATTTCAACTAGCCAGAGACTTGCATGCAAGTTCGCAGAGTATGAATGCAGGAGATTTATCTGAGGAAATAGCTGGCATCACCGATCTAGCTTTCACCTTCTTCCTAAATAATTTGATCTGCTGGTGATTGTTTTAAAGTTCTTGAGGGCTGTGTAGCATTTAGTTCTCTCTCTCTCTCTCTCTATATATATATATATATATAATTATATATATATATATTAGAGTGTTGTTTGTCACTAAACCACTTTGAGGGTATGTGTCGAACCATGAGCAATATAACATGGAGAGTGCTCAATATATAGGATAGAGCTATTATATAATAATAATAAATAAATATATATTAGATGTATATATATATATGTAATTCATGGGATATAGACTGGGACCCTGGGTTTCATGGAGTTTTTTGCAAAACAACAATCATCAGGCAGTTAAGAAGATGGAATGAATTGAAAATCGAAAGATACGAAAAAATACAAAAACCGTTGGGATTTCGTTTATGTGTGGTTGTAACTGTATGAGTCTATGTGGGTGTGTGCGTTTATATATATATATATATATATATATATATATATATATATATATATATATATATATATATATGGGGACCATGCTGTTTTTAAACCTTATGGTCTGATTAATTTGATCAGTGATTGATTTGCAAATGAATTTGAAATGATTATTTTCTAATTTCATAAGACTCCATATGTAGTAAATAGGAATTTTTCAAAGCCAAAGTAATCGCCATCTGAGCAAGTTTAGATATTGTGAAAGGGAGCTTTTACCCTAAAAAAGCAGCTGAATATACTGTTGAAGCTCTAGCGAGAAGGTAAAACTCAACGACGATAATTTTATTTCGGCAAAACCTATATCCCATGATATAAACATTAAAACATTTTATAACAAACAGCTTCGCTGTCTTGCTAAATTAAAATAAGTCGTTTATTTATATTCTAAGTCATAAAGAACCATCAAGCTTTCTTCTTTAGCTGTATTTTATATTAGGTACATTGAAGTCGGTTGTATACATAGCTCAATGGTTATTTTCTTAAAAAATTAAATTAATTAACCAAGGTCAAAATCTTAAAGAGACCTCTTGCATTTTACTTGGCTTTATGATTTAAATAAAAAATAAGCACAGCTGAGCAACTTATACATTAGAGTGATCAGAGGTCTCCGCGGATATTCTCGAAACCTACGTATGGCACTAGACCTTGCTGTCTAGTTCAAGCCATAACCCGGTATATGTGCCCGGACCCACATTTGGTTTCGTGAAACTAGTTGCCTCACCAGGCTCACATTGCACCAAGTGAGCCTATGAGCAGCATAAACCAGCAGGGTTCGAGTCTCGGCTTGTTCCCTACCTTCCCATCCCCTTCATCCCCACTTTAATCGGCCTTCGGGCTTTTGACCTTGTGTCAAGTCCTGTCTGGTGGGAGGCAGCGACAAATAAACAGAGTGATGATGTAGTGACGTGGGGAAATTCTTGGGGTTTAGTGGCTAAAGCACTGGACTCTGACATCGTAGTGAGCAAGTTCGAATTCCATTAGTGTAAGTATTTTATACATAGCTTGGGATATCTTTCCCCAAGGCATTATTCCAAAAATGAACGTTATTAGATAATAACTTTCATTTTTGTACTAATACCTAAAGGAAAGTTATTTCCCCAGCTATGGGTAAGATATTAACACTACTGTTCTTCTAAAAGATTGCTTTAGCATTAAATAACCCATGAACGTTGAAATGTCATTAGAGATTTAAACCTACACATGTCAGGGTGGCTTGAACTCTATACGACTGTCAATGATATAATTTGATCAGCCGTTTCAAAGATTTTTGAATTGCAGTTTTTGGATTGTGTCAGTCAGTGCAGCATTCTTCATTCTCACCTGAATTGGCACCGTGCTGATTTTTCTTATATTTCAGTAAATTCATGACAACGCAAAGAAAACAAAGTTTTATCAATTTTTTTTTCCTGTCTTGGTAAATACAGCTTCATGAGAGATACATTTTGAACGTACTTCGTATATCCATACATTATATATATATATATATATATATGTATATATATATATATATATATATATATATATATATATATATATATATATATATATATATATTTATATATAGCTCAAGTTTCTCTATATTGCTAGCTACCTAGCTATGTCTCTTCATATTAAACATTACTCTTTTCTGGTCAGTTATTCCCGATTGAAATTACATATTTTCCTAATGTTTGTTTTTCCATTGTATTCGATTTCCGCATTTCTCTCTCTCTCTCTCTCTCTCTCTCTCTCTCTCTCTCTCTCTCTCTCTCTCTCATTATATATATATATATATATATATATATATATATATATATATTGGAAGACGTGGGCATGCGTTTGCTTTTCTCATTATCGCTCAATCAGTTTTTATCAATATTTATTTCCCTATAAAAAAATCTCTACATTTTCTCTATTGACTTCCCCCTCCTTCAGTCTTCCTATTGGATCTATTCTTAACATATATATTCCCTCTCTCTCTCATTCTCTCTCTCAATCCCAATCTCTATCGATCAATCTGAGGACGTGTTTTTGTGCATCAATTCAATCTGAAACTCTCGCTCGTCAAACATTACACATTGATTTTAACTGAATCCAAATGTTCTTTTCTACTAGTATTTTTTTAATGAAATATGTTTCCTTTTATTTGTGTTCATTTTTTTTTCTCTTGATTCCCCCTCCTCGTCTTATTTTTGAATATCTGAGATTATGTGAGATGCAAAGGATGGTAACGTCAAAGACGCTGCGATGTGTATACGATCATTAAAAATGGTTATTAGGTTTTAATAGCCTAATGACAAGTATCTATAGGGATTGGCTGTAAAATAGACAGAGAACTGGCGCTATGGAATGGCGCTGTGGCTGGGACTTTATGGGGAATAAGTAGCTGAATTACTCTCATATAAATCGGATTGGCTGCTAATTGTAGATATTAATACATACACTGATGAGCCAAAACATTAAGACCAACAGTATGTTGCAAGAATGGTAGTTACTGTTTTGTAATAACTACGCATAATAAGTCCAGAATCGTATAAGCATATAAGCAACCCTTGAGTATTTTATGCTTGGTTGATTATTCTAGTTATGGTCAAGTGGAAAAGTGTATGTGCTTCTGATAAAGCCAAAGCTGTCATTACAAATGAATTAGGTCTGTATATTTCCGAAATGGCAAAGGGTTGTTGGGTGGCTCAAAATCAATTGTGATACTTACCTATTCATTGTATGAACCCTCCTCCTATCTCCTAATTTATGGATTAAATAGAACCGATATTGTTCTTCGACAACAATGACTTTGCATTTAAATTATGAAGGTTGATATACCATCAAAGAAAGAAACCAAACTATACATATTGTAATTAAGTTAGCACATCAACACATTCACCATGACTAGACCAATTAATGTTTGTAAAGTAAAAAAATGTTTTGAAATATAAGAAGCACGGTGTAAAAATGTAAAAATCGATTATCATTATGAATATCAGCCAGAATACTAATGAGAGTCCTGGAGACTTGAAGAGACTTTCTGTACCTCAGACTCCAGTGAAATATATCAGCTAATGCTTGTGTGAAAAAACTCACAAGGAATAATAATAATAATAATGATAATAATAATAATGATAATAATAATAATAATAATAATAATATGGACAACATGTATCCGCTAAAAATGAAAAAGGTGCAGAAACCTTGGAACAGGCAGTGATAATATACAATTAGTATATAGGGGTGGAAATTGGCATTGAAGAATATGCCATACTAATAATGAGAGGCGAAAAATGACAAATGGCGGAAGGAATATAACTTCCAAATGAGCAAAATAACTTTTTTCTCGGAGAAAAGGAAACTTACAAGTACTTGGAATAATTGCAAGTAGACACCATCAAACAAGCGGAGAAGAATTTTTTTTTTCAAAAAACAGCATCTTAGGAGAACGAGAAATCGACTGAAAATCAAACTATATGTCAGAAATAAGAAAATGGATAATCACCTGGGCTGTTCCCCTCGTCTGATACTTGGTACCATTATTGCAAGGAGATATCAGCACCCTATCTGTTTATAATCTGTCAAAACTATGTTCTTCGAACCACGATAGATCTAATAAAAGAAAATGGTTTTCCACTAAAAAGGGCAAGAAGCAGACGATGTCACGCAGAAACTATATCGGAAGCAAATTATGCAGATGACATAGCACGTCTAGCAGACACACCTCCCATGCCGAATCCTAGCGTTGAACAGGCAGCAAGAGACATTGATCTCTACGTAAACGCAAATAAGATGGGTTACATGTGCTTTAATCGAGAAGGAGCCATCTCTACGATGTGGTTTTGAAATAATAACATGGTAGAATTTTGGTGTCTGCTTTATTCAATCGATAGATACCAGCCTTTTGGAGGAGGAGTAAGAGAAGTTCCCTAACTTAACTGTTTTACCCTGGTCGTTGGCCAATGAGGGTAATCTGCTCATCATATTTTGAAGCGCGTTTTTGACTTGATTTTCGATCCATCTACCTTGCTTCATATCCATCATGTTGTATCTCATGGTTTCCACTGCCATATTCTTGTGTGGCTCGTATAATATTCTCCTTTTTCAGAGTATCTTATCTAGTGATAAACCGGGTCAAGACAACATTGATTACGGACGCCGTAAATTTCATTATTGTGGATATTGATCTCTCCGCTCTTATCAGAGTTTTATTGTCACAGAGTTATATATCCCTGGTGCTACACTTTTTGGGTTTTAGATCGAGGAATTTTTCTTAAAAAAATTGATCGAGCCTAACAATTTGCTGTTTTCAACGTTTATTTTTCATTTAAAATTTAGTGTATGAAATTATTTTATTTTCTCTTTTTTTCATTTCGATCTTTTTTTCTTCTTATTTGAATAAAGCTCTTTGTAAACATTGTTTCTCTATGAGATAAATATTTACCTCCCTTTTGTTATACATTTTCTTCCTAAATTGTGAACGTCCTTTCGCTAACATTAGGAAGATGTGGGTGATATAGGAATTTTAGTTTTACCTGACTACGTTGCACTAAAATCCAATAATTTTTTACTGGTGTTTTTGAACTGATCTCAGAACCCAAATACTTTCACTTATAAATTATTTACTTTTAACTTGTCTGTCCAATAATCTCTTGATTTAAATCAAAGTTTGTGGATACATCTTATTTCTTACTTTCATTATTAACCTTCAATTAGGTTATAAGCTTTTTCATTGTATTTCTGACAATATTCTTTTAGTTGGCCCTTCTTCCTTAGTTTTTCGAGCATTTAAATATTTGAAAACTATAGGAAATACTGTTTTCTATAGTAGAAGTATGGATTTGTGAAATTAAAATGCATTTAAATATTAAGATAAAAAATAATTCTGTTTGCTTACAACTTAGAATAATATACCTCTGTACATGTCTTACCCTCATGTTAATTTTTGTTATATATATATTTTTGTTATATATATATTTTGTTGTATATCTTTGAGACTTAACATTTATTTTTATTCATTTTCTAACGTTAAACACCTGTTCGCGAAACAGTTTCTTTTAATGGTGTGTTTTGGGCAGTGACTGACGGCTTGAAATTGTGGGTGGCGAGAATGACTTTTTCTCCTTCATTTTATTTTACCACAATGTAAATAATTCTTTATGTTGCTATTTCTAGTATAGTTTTTGAGCATTCAAATTTTTGCAAAATAAAGAAACACAGTTTTCTACTTATTTTTAGTAGAAGTGTGGTTTAGAGAAGTTAAAATGAATTCAAATATTTAGAAAAATTTTTTAAAGTTTGCTTACCACTTATATATAAGAGAAATGAATACATCTTTAAAAAAGACTTGTTCTTAAATTAGAAAAGTGCTTCAATAAATGTCAGTAGAGTGGAACAAAGCTCGTTGGCTGCCACCAAGAAGTGAAATGGACTCCTTCGACCGTTAATTAAAAGACTTTTGACACGAGCTGGGGAGGCGATACACGGCAAATTATTTGCCTTTTTAACCTGTTAATAATGTGATCGACAGAATTAGCTTCCTTGTCGGTGTAAATGTTATTGGCAACTCAACAGCTCCACAAGTGGCGATGAGGATCGCTGAACGACAAGTTTGGTTGGATTTTGTGAAACATCAACAATTTTTGTTATTTAATGCCAAATCCTGTTTGTGCATATATTAAATAATTTGTTAACTCATTTTGTAGATTCATTTGAGTACATTATTTAGTACAGAGTTAAATGGTTTCAAGTTTTTCAATCAAGAATCATTTGTTGCACTCAGTTAATAGTTCCAAGTATTGCTATACTGGGTGGAACGATAAAATTGTCCTAAAGAAAACAACACTAGAGCTTTATTTTAAAACTTTTATTGAAAAAAAGTCAATTCAGGTAACTTGATTATGTAGTAGAGCTGACTTCTATTCAATGTAGCCGCCTTCAGCCTCAATCACAGCCTCGATACTGATCCGGAACTAGGAGCATGCCTTTTCCACAAGCGTGGGCGGGAGCTCGGCGAATACTCGGCGGATGGCGGTGATCAGGCTGGCTTTGGTGTTGTGGGAGGTCATGTTGGTGATGTTCTCGACGTATGACCAAACGAAGTAGTCCAGTGGGTTCAAGTCGGGGGAGGAGGGGGGCCAGTGAGAGAAGAGTGCAAAGTCGTAGCTCTCCTTCTGAAGCCAAGCCTGGGTCTCTTTGGACTTGTGGGCTAGCGCCGAGTCCTCCTGCCACACCCAAGGTCTGCCACCGACCACCTGATTGCACCAGGGGATCACTACACTCTTCAGCATATCCAGGTACACTTTGGTGTTGACTTTCAAGCCGACTTAGAAGATGTGAGGGGTATAATGTGGCCCTCACTTGTAACCACATCGAAGACCATAACCGTTGCCGGAAACTTTGTTTTCATCATCCTGGGCACGTCCCTGTTATTCGCGGCAATCCAGATTTGCACTTTGAGGGTGATGGCAATGGTCCTATTGTCATAACTTGGATTGGTAGAGAGCATGAGTTGTACAGCGGTGCATCTCCGATCTCGCTCGTTGAACACTGTGTCACTTTCAGACATGATAGAAGGCTCCTATCGTTCTTGGGATTTGTACACAACTGGCCAACTAGTAGATGATCTGCAACAAAAAAAGAAAACCGGTTTTCTTTAAATGGAAATGGAATTATGTCGTCTTTTCTAGAGCGACAATTTTATCGTTCCACCCTGTAAAACGCAAATAATTCAATTAACCGGTTATTTGTTTACATACAGTTAAATGATTAAACAGCTCTATTTTTAACAATTCAATTTAGCATAAGTCATTTGTTTGCGCTCAGTTTAAACGTCAAACAATTGCATCTGACCCATAAATAGGACCCTGTCAGGTGGTACCACTGCGGGCCAGAGTGGACCTGGTAGCAATATTCTCCAAAGCTCAACTGACTGGAACCTCACCATCAGTAAGTTTAATAATATATCCCCGACACTGTTTGCGTGGAGTCTTGCTTTTCTGCTGAGATTCAGTTGGTGTATTCAATAGACTAGAAAGAATTCAGCAAAATGGACCTAAATCTTAAACAATTACAAAAATAGAACAGGTTGATTTTTTCACTTTTTAGAAAACAAACATTCAAGTCTGTACAAACATTGCCGGTTTGATGTCTTAATTGACACCAAAAAGTTCAACCCTAGATTTTACCGATTTTGAGAGCATAGTTTTAACAATCACCAGCAAAAATAAACAGAAATGCCTATTTTTTGCTGGATTTTGCTTTAAAATTTTACTATTTAAGTTATAAATGCAGGTAAATTAATATTTTCTATTAGATAAACTGAATAGAAAATGTATTAAAGCCAGAATTCTAAGTATGATCCAATACATAGAAAAATGCAATTGTTTTTAGTTTATTCAATAAAGATAAGTCTAAACATTGCAAAATATAACTCATTTAATATGTTGTTCTGGTTTTAGTGACATAACTGATTTAATGAAATTCGCGTGTTATGCCATAATACTTCGGGGCGCAACTTGGAAGACCTTATAAGATCTGCATTCCTCATCGCACTAAAACCTACTGCACTGTATGATGTCATATCATAAATAACTTGTTCACTGAAATTTTTCTCTCGTAAATGAAGGTCTTATTTGATGACACAGTGGTTTGATAATACTGTAATTCTGTATTGCCTTTAGTCTATCTCAGTTTGTAAAATTTCTGTCGATTGTACAGCTTATTACACCCCATGTAAATGCGCGGGTAGTTTAGAAAATTAAGATCATCCATATATAAGTAACTAGTAGTTGATTATTCTTAAACTTCAGGAAGCATCGGCCAACAAGACCCACTTCACGGGAGGTTAATAAGATTCGACCGGAGAGTAGCTTCAAGATTTATGGATGTTATTTGTTTTAAATCTATTTTTTTGGTGACTCACTAAATCTGAAAAAAAAAAGACTTTATGGGAAAATTTACCCGTATTTTATATTTTTAGAATGCGATTTGTATTAAACTAAAACTCTTGAATTGACATAATTAAATATAAATGCTAACTTACCTAATGGACTATTTTATAATTTCTTCCATCTTCTCCAATTCTGAATTCAACAATGAGAAAAGAATAGTTTCTGAAAATAAACAAAAGCATATTGCTGTAAATTCTTTATAGTAGCAATCTGTATTTCGGTCTTTTATTCTTGGGATCATACTGAATACATATCGCTGTTGGAGGTTCCTGTGGTGTAATGGTTATCGTCATAGGAACTGGACACGGCGACACGAGTTCAAATCCTGGACGCGACTGACTACATTTCACATAGAACTAATACCCTTGGGAAAGGTATGAATCCAAATATTCTCCCTCCATCTATGGGTAAATACTAGCGCATACTGGGTTCTTCAGCCTTGGTGAGACAACTAGTCTAGGAGAAGGAAAAATCTTAATTCAAACCCGTTAAACTCTGTTTAAAAATTGACCCTGTGTCATATACTACCCGAGCAGATGGGTTGGTAAATATGTATAGCTGTTGGTTGCACAATTAATTATCTTTTAACTTCAAATTTTTTAAAGGTTTGGTTTGTTGGGTTTTATGGCATATTGACCTTTGTACGTTATTTAACGCAAAATCCATTTTTATGTATATAATTTGTTCTATTGCAAACAATTCAGTTTAGCATAAGTACACAGTTTAATTGTCAAAAACATTTCCATTTCAAACAATTCAAGCAGTTATATGTAACTATTCAGTTAAGTGTAAATACATTTTTAATGTCGAAAAACAGTTCTATTTCAAATAATTCAGTTAACCATAAGCACGCAGTTTAAATGTAAGTACGGTTTAATTGTCAAAAACATTTCTATTTCAAGCTATTCGGTTTACTCAAACAATTCATTTTAGCATAAGTATGCTGTTAGTTCTATTTAACTCATAGATAGGCCCCAACACAGTACACAGTTTAGATGTCAAAAACAGTTCAATTTCGAGCAATTCAGTTCAGCGCTAGTACGCAGTTCCAATGTCCAAACAGTTCTATTTTAAACAATTCAGTTTAGCATGAATACGCAGTTTAAATGCAAAAATCAGTATTGTGTAAGAAGCACGGTTTAGTTCTATTTACCCCATAGATAGGACCCTTATCAGGTGCTACGACTCCGGGCCAGAGTGGACCTGGGAGCGATGGCAATGAAGAGGTTCTCCGCATTCCCCAAAGCTCTAGCATTGCTGAAACCATCAGATTGTTTAGTGTCATATCCAGGACACTCGTTGGGGGGGGTCTTACCCCACTGCAGAGAAGCAGTCGGTGTATTCTACAGCCCTAGCCGACTGGGCAATCAAAATCTTTAAATACTTCACTTACAAGATTGAGCAAACTTAATAGTTCTGCTGGAGAGGCACCGCTGATTAACCAAAAATATAACCTAAGAGCTAATGTTAGCCATCTTGTTTTCCCCATGCAGCCAATCTAGGATTCACTTCCCCTCGAGAAATTCCTACCGCTTATTCTAAACGTAGTCACTGGTCACCATTTAAATCACCCATTCCCTCTGCAGAAAGACATAGATTTGCCTGTATATCACTGCTAATAGATAATTCTAGTTGAGACAAATCCTGATAGAAACTTCATGAAAGTTTCTCTAGAGAACCAGTAAAAGTAGTTGAACTACTTGTAGCACTAAGTGGATGTTTATAGTCATGAAGAGAGCAATCACTTGTGTGCAACTTCCTAATTTTTTAAACAAGCCTTACCTCATAGTCTGTGTTTATCCTGATATTGTCTACAAAACAGTAGTTGTTCTTTTGAACTCTTGTAAAACAGGAGCCACATCGTCTTCAAAAATTACATCAGGTGCACCAATGTTAGGAATAACCCAGTAAGTGAGATATCCACTTTCGATGTTCATCTCTTTGATGAAAGTTAAGTGAAAATCTGGTCTCTTGTTTTTTCATACATTTTTCTCTACCATTACACTTGGTAACATTGTATTGCAAAGTGTAAACTCTGCAATCAACACCAAAGAGGTAAAATTTCCATTGTTCTGATAGCTGGTTACTTTCCCTCTTGTTTTTTCCAGTCGATTTTTGCTTCATCAATTATAATGTCTCTAAGATTATCGTTTCGATGACGAAGGCCCATATATCATAGATATAATAGAAAGGCGTTAGGAAGATGTGCCATAAGGCAGAATGATAAATTCCCGCCAATAATTTCAATAGAATATCTGGAAATTATTAAAAGACTTTTCAGTCTTTACGACTGTCTACCTGACTCGAAACTGTAGCGGGCTGAGTTTTTTTTTTTCAATTCAGGACGCCAGGAGGAAAAATATCGTATTTAGAGGCAACACAGTAAGAATATGTTGATGTATAAATCTGTCTAATCTGTTTCTGAAGCATACTTTCGTATATTTAGACAGCACCATGGTCAAGAGGCTTTCTTCCTTTAAATAGTCCTTCTCTTCAATGGAACTCTATATTTTCGATGTATTTATACGTTTAATAACAGGTCTAACATACCTGACGAATACTTTGCCCAGTCGGCTGGGGCTGGAGAATACACGTACTGCACCTCTGAAGTGCAACAACCACCCCTCAACAAGATTCCTGGATATGATACCAAACAATTTGATGGTGAGATTCCAGTAATGGATACCTTGGAGAATGCGGAGTACCCCTTCATTGCCATCACTCCCAGGTCCACGCTGGTCCAGAGTGGTAGCACCTGATAGGGCTCCATCTATGTATCAAATAGAACTAAAATGACCACATATGCTAAACTTAATTGCTTGAAATAGGACTATTTTGACATTTAACAGTGTGTAAACAAAATCTATATTTATACTAAACTGAACTGGTTGAATTCGAACTGTTTGACTGAAGATAATTATATGAAATAGAAATGTTTTTGACAAACTGTGTACTCGTGCTTAACTGAATTGTTTGAAATAGAACTGATTATTTGTATGAAATGGATTTGGCATTAAATAACCTACAAGTGTTGATATGCCACAAAACCCAACCAACTAACAAATACTATGGAAAATAGCATTATTACTAGAAAAAGGAAGATTATCCAAGATGAATTGGTATTTTGGAATTAATTTGAACTTAGAATATTAGAAAATGTACTCGTTCAAATTGAACAAATAAAAACCATTCATATAATAAACAGTACATTTCGATAGACAATTGCAGACTGTTTCTTGTATAGCAATATTCTGTATTACACTTTACAACAGTAATATCTTGAAACAGGCAGTTTACATCAGCATGAAAAAATACCAAATTTGTCCAGATGTTCCATAATGCATTTCACGTTGTTTTCAGCAAGAGATTTTCTGTTAAATTTGTCTTGTCTTGAAACAATTTATTCACTTCAGCCGTGTGTAATATTCTCTAAAAGGCACTTGTGGGTTCTTTGCTAACCAAATACTGATTATTTCCTTCACAAACAATTTTTAAATATTTTTCAAAAAGGAAATAACTATCTTTTTGTAAATTTGTGGAGGTTGTTTAATTTAAATCACGCAGTGGACGAGAAAATTGTTATGAACTGTGACTGTTGATTAAAACCGAATATCTTTTTGCATCCATATTCATTAGGAAAAAAAAATTAAATTTAAGCCTAAAATTTATTCAAAAGTGTTTTTTTCTTTTTCATAAACTTGAGAGGCGTTTTGAAGCAAAAATTTACGTGGTTAGGGTTAATATTAGGTTAGGGTTAATATTGGTTAAAGGATAACGAGTATAAAAGAATATCGGCTATATTCTAAATCCGAAACTGGTACTATTTTAATACAAGTATCAAAAGAAGAATTTTAACTTAAAGCAAAGAAGAAACTATTACTTACCTAAATATTTATTTTTCCTCAAAAAAAAAAAAAACAGAATAACTCCCCGCTTCAAAAAGACAACTTAGATTAAACAAGCTTTGATTTTTTTAAATAAAAAAAGACTGCTGCATAAAAATACAAAGGAACTAATTAATTTTACAATAACAAACAAACAGTGGTCAAGATTTCAACGTCAAATAAAAATGAATTTATTATTATGTAAACTTAAATATCCATAAAAAAATAAGTTCCGTAGACACGATTAAAAAAAAAATATAGATAAAAATGAAGTACTTGTGTTTTTTGTTTTAATTAGAATTAGTCTAGGTTTTCCCTACGTAAGATGAAACCTGAATTCCCTCTGAGAGACAAAGAGTGATATGTCATCGCTGTTAATGATCTTAAAACATATCATCTAATCTCTATTTTTGCCTTTATACGAGTCTATATTTTTTATATCATTCATGATATTGATGTATTTTTATTTGATTTGAGATTGAGGCAAATACTGCAATTAGTAGAGATGTATTTACATGTTTTCCATACGGATAAGGAAATTTTTGACAACGTTAAATCTTTCATAGATCACTGGAATCAATATTCGAAAAATTTCCTATAAATGAATTTTAAAAAGTAGTCAATTAAACTCCTAACATTCAAACTGAGCGCAATACCACTGCTCAGAATTAACCTGCTGTCCCACAACAATGATTAATGGTAGTACGGCTTCAAAGGATGTCTTGAACCGCAAAAATCATTTCGTTCATCCCACCTAACATTGCAAAGTCGATAGGAGATTAATTACGACACAGATAACAGTATCACAATGAAAGGATATTACCGAAGCTTCGAAGATATTTTTGGAAATGAATGCAACAACAATCCAAACGAGAAAAAGAAAAGTAATGTTGTAGAAACGGTGACAAACTGAGCAAGAAAGATATTACAACTATATTTTGCCAAGCAACCCAAGTGCTATGAATTTTGGTTAAAACTTAACGATTTATGTAAACGTCTATTTTTTATACGAAAGATCAGGTTTTGAACTTAAAGAAAAACGATTTTTCAACATAGGCTAAAATAGAAAAAGCGAAAGATCTAAGTTGAAAGAGTTAACAGAAAATCAATTTAAATATTGAGATTTTGTATCGTGTCTGAAATCTCCCAAAGACAAAGAAAAAAAAAGAGCACAAATATTGAAAAGACTTTTAACAAAACCCTCAAAAACAATCCACAATGGGTACCTGAGAAATGTCAGATTAAACTTAATACACGGCTCAGAGGGAAGGAAATGCAAGAAATAAAAAAAAAAAACAACTGCCAAGCAATCTACACTAAATCATTGCTACGGATGTGGAGGTAAACATTTTAAGATGACCCTTTAGAAATAATTTTCTTTTTGGAAAATTCGAACACGAACAAGAATTTTTTACGTGTTCTTATGAACCAAAAACCTGTTAAGCTTCAACTAGACACAGGTTCTGATATTACAATCATTTCAGAAGCAAATTGGAGAAAAATACATGATGTTTAGGGAGCTATTGAAAATAAAAAGATTTAATTAATTGTGGAGTCAAGTTCCGAGAGAAAAACTTTAAAGTTAAAGCTTTTATTTAAAATAGATATTTTATTATGGGAGAATCACTTCTATTTGTAAGGCTGGTCAAACATGCCGATAAAAACATCGAATTTTAAAACAAAATGAAGCAGTGTTGACAAAAATTTGTCAGGAAAACTTGGTAGATGCACTTAAACAAAGGCTTTATAAAATATGAAAGAGAAGCCTGATTTTTAGACAAAAAATATACCAGTATTTATTCGCTATTGAAACAATGAATAAAGAACTGGTCGCACTACAAAAGCTATTTCTTCATTGAAAGTCTCAAGTGTGGCAGGGCTCATCGAAAATGTAATGAAAAATTTTAGAAAATTACGAAAATTTCAGAAAATTCAGTTTTGCATAACTACGCAATTTAGTTATATCTGACCCACACATAGCACTCTATCCGGTGCAACCATCCGGGCAAGAGTGGAGCTGGGAGGGATGGCAATGAAGGGATACTCCACATTCCCCAAAGTATTACTGGAACCTCACCCTCAGATTGTTTAGTGTCATATCTAGGACACTCATTGGGAGAGTCTTACCCATCTGCAGAGAAGCAGTCGGTGTATTCTACAGCCTCAGCTGACTGGGCAGCTATGAGTAAGGATCAATAGAAGGTCACCTATGATTTTTCCATGCTTCTTCAGTGGTGTACTGGATGTATTATTCGTCTTACTTAAACAGGTTTTAGAGATAAGAGGTAAGAGGCCGAACAGCCTATTTTTCTTTGGGAGTTACTTCCAAAATTTGTTTAATGTAGTTCGTAGCATACTTGTACAATTTCTCTCCGGCTTTTTCTCTAAGCGTTATGTCAGCGTACATGTGGTGAATCCATTGAGTAGTATTGACACAAATGCTTCTTGGAAGAAATCACATTTTGTTTTATAAAACAGATCAGACTTCTATATGATCGGGAGCTGTCCATGACTTCGCTAGTTGCATATTGATGTCACTTTCTGTTGATAAAACACTGCTACTGAGGTACGTGCACTTGTCTACTGATTTCAGGGGACTGTCATTTTGAGTGGAGATGGCTCCTTCACGTTTAAACATAGTTACTCAGTAAAGCCACAAATCAGTAGTAAATATAGAAGATATGATATAACTTACGTGAAACTCTGAACATTAAACATAAATTAATCGCCTAATAGTTCTAGGTCAGAACAATTCGAAAATATAAGTTTCAAATTCAAAATAAAATAAAACAAGAAATATTGTATTAGTGAATAGTTGGACTTCAAAAATTCACGATAAATATTCTCAAATCATCATTGGAAGCAACAGGATGGAAGAAAATTAAGGCGGGTGAATCCAAAGTTAGGTCAACGGTGAGCCTCATCAGATGCTAGGTTAAAGAACCTTACTGTTAAACGACCAGGATCAAATTGATCAGTCAGGAAATTACTGCTGCTCATAAGGCTTGCATCAATTGATAAGATTAAAAAAAACTTCCAACGAAAGAATACCATGACCATTACCCTTGGTTGTAAGTCAAAAATAAAGTTGGCAAACTTAATGGAGAGTGACCCGAAGACTCCTTTTTCAATATCTACCACACCCAGTTGTAAAGGAGAGCGCTACTTTTCTCCTGGATAGCTCCACTTTACCCTTGATCCTTACATTATAATACTGGGTGTTAAGGAAGGCGGCATCAAGTATCATTTTTTGAGTTTTTTGGTATGACTCGACCTAGGATTGAACCTCGGTCTCCCGGACCAATGATGAATACTTAGAGTGTTAATAAAGCGATCGAGCGTATTAATTCCATTTTTGGTGTAATTATTATGGGCAAATTACCAACTAAACAAAACCTAAAATAAGTTCTATGTATCTATATATATATTGTATTAAAACAATAAAACATGTGGGGAAAGAATGGATGAAGAAATAATGATCCATACTCAATATTCTATGCATAAACCAAAAAATACTTGCCTATGAGAGTAAGGAAGGTAGTGAGAGAGAAAAACAACTTCCACTATTACTAATTTTATCTTTAAAAATTAGCAATTAATCGGTCTCAGAATGTTCACGAAGACCTAACTAAATTGTTGGTCTGGAACAAAGAAATGACACAATTGAAAATTATCTAAAATTTGATTTCCGCAATGATGTAACTGTTACCATAATATAGAACGGAAAGGATACTGTAAGAAATCTTTGAGAGACAGGTTTTAAAGGAAGAAGAAAAAAAATCCCGATATTACAAAGTGTAATATCCAAAACTGATAACTTTGTCCCTACATATAGAGAAGCACCTACTAAATGAACTGAACCAGTTTTAGTCAGCAAGAAATAAAACTGCGTCGTGAATTTTTAATGAAATTCTGTATGGAGACATATCCACCTAAAATAATAAAGGAAAATAGTGCAAAAGAGATTTATTGTCATTTTGTTTTGTATGGTACAAAAACTGTTTTAAAATAAATAATGGAATCAATGATTAAAAAACCTTACAAACTAAGTGGATGAATAATTACAGGCTGAATTGTTTATCAGGTTCTAATTTTACAAGTAAAAATGGACTCATGTCATTTACATATATTTAGTTAGGAAAATCAGTTTTCCATCAAATCACACACACACACACACACACACACACACACACACACACACACACACACACACACACACACACACACACACACCAGAATACACCGACTGCACCTCTGCAGAGAGTAAGACCCCCCACCAACGAGTGTCCAGGATATGACACTAAACAATCTGATGGTGAGGTTCCAGTTATGCTGGAGCTCTGGGGAATGCGGAGTACCCCTTTATTGCCATCGCTACCAGGTCCACTCTGGCCCGCCGTAGTAGCACTTGATAGGGCCCTATCTATGAGTTAAATAGAACTAACAGCATACTTATGCTAAACTAAATTGTTTGACTAAACTGAATAGCTTGAAATAAAAATCTTTTTGACAATTAAACTGCACCTATATTTAAACTGCGTGCCTATGCTAAACTGAATTATTTGAAATCGAATTGTTTTTAGATATTGAAACTCTCCAGTGGGTGACAACTGGAGAACTTTACTTATGAGCTCGTCTTTGCTTCTCCAACTCAGCCCCATTAATTAATAAAATGACTGGATCTCTTCAAAGGAGTAAGTATCCAGTATGTGACACTAAACTGCGTCTGATAGTGAGACTCAAGTCCTGAATCTTTGGGAGAACTCCTTTGTAGAGTACCCCTAAATTGCTATACTTCTCAGGTACAATCTCACCCGGAGTGTAAGAACCTGTTAGGATACGAGCACTCTGTGCATCAAATAGAACTATCAAGTGAGGAAAAACTCTTAACTAAAACCCAGACATGAGAAAACCTGTTAGAGCGAATATATATGCCTTCATGTACTTCCAGCCGGTTACTGTGACTACTGAGATGTGGATCTCGTCTTAGATCATCTTTGTCAGCTCAGCCCATTCTTATAGGAAGAGTGGAGCGTACAAGAAGCTGAAAGAACCTTTGTGTATACTTTTAATAAATTGGCAGCTTCCCCATCGAAACATGCATTCCAATAAAGAAAAATGCCTTTACTAGCAGGGCATCGCCGAGGATTAAAGAGTTCCAACAAAAGTACATCCACAACTTCGTAATTCTAATATAAAAGAATGCTCAACGAACAAAACTCAAAAAGACGTGGATTGTCTTGTTGGCTGGGGCTGCAGAATACACCGACTGCATCTCTGCAGAGGGGTAAGACTCCCCCAATGAGTGTTCTGGATATGATACAAAATGATGTGATGGTGAGGCCCCAGTAATGCTGGAGCTTTGGGGAATGTGGAGCACTCCTTCATCACCATTGCCCTCAGGTCCACTCAGGCCGGGAGTGGTATCACCTGATAGGGCCCTATCTATGGGTTAAATACGACTAATCTGTGTACTTATGCTAAACTGAATTGTTTGATATAGAACTGTTTTTGTCATTGAAACTGTACTTACGCTAAACTGAATTGTTCAAATTAGTACTTTTCGACTAAACTGAATAGTTTGAAATAGAAATGTTTTGGACAAATTGAGTACTCATGCTAAACTTAATTGTTTGAAATAGAAATGATTATTTGTATTAAAATGATTTTGACATTAAATAATCTTCAAAGGTTTATATGCCATAAAACCCAACCAACCAACCAAAATAGCATGATGTAGACGCGCGTATTTTCCATTTACTTTTTTCTCCAAACGCTTCGTTAAATTTCAGATGGTGTATCCTTATATTATGCTACAGCTTGGAAGTAGTCCCATTTTGTTTCATCAGGGAGATCAGTTTTTGAATGTATATATATATATATATATATATATATATATGATTTGTCATGAAGCCATCACAACAACATTGCTGGTGTTAGTTTACAGCTGTGTAAATGTTGAAATCAAATTAAATCAACATAACTTGCTCTTGAAATATTAATTCTACAAATAATCCGTTCGAAAACACGAGACGCGTATAATTTTCTGACTTTGAGATAGAAGCGGATCAATTAATCCCGATTGGAAAGATGAGACCAAGTCTGAGTTAACAAGAAAATAATATATCATTTGGATTTTTTCGTCCCCGTAAACCACCGCGAAAATGGAAGAAGACAAAAAGATTTTAAAATACTAAGGTGTTGTTATAGACTCGAAAAAGCTGGAGAACGTGAAGGTTACGGAGATACCAATTGTAGTTGGAGCCCTCGTAATCATCCCCAAAGATCTAGAAAAAGAATTGGAGGAATTGGACACCAAAAGAAGAATCGAAACCATCCAAATGACAGCACGTTTAATATCTGCTAGAATACTTTGAAGAAACCTGGATATCTAAGTAAACTTGCTGTCACTTAGGCTTCAGTGAAAAAATCACCAGTTATAATTGGTGCGAAAAAAACATTACATTTTTTTCTTCTTGTAGTAAAAGTGGTAGTGGTAGGAAATATATTACTAATATAGAGAAAAGGTGTTTGTAGTTCTGAAGGAGTAATAGAATCTAGTATATATCTAAAAAAGAAATGACTGCTAAATAGAAAGGGATTGTGTTCGAGGCGAAATGAAGGAAAATGAATTAAAAGATATAATGTCGAACCTAAGAGAAGATTAATGGAAGACTGAATAATAAAGTGATTAAATGTCTTATAAAGATTTCAGAAGAAAAAATATTCAGAAGATTTATTTATCGTTCTCTTCACAAGACAAATTGATTAGATTTTAAAAAATACACATTTTTGGGCAACGTGGGTATCACAAGTTATATGATGCGGAGCCCGTTTACAGCCGAAGAGAATGTTAATAATACGAAATTGTTTAGTACCGAGACCATTCGAGCATATACATACAACCACACACATGTATACATGTCACATAACCTCACTCACGAGCGCACACACTCACAAACATATGTGTGTGTATGTAATGTATATATATATATATATATATATATATATATATATATATATGTATTTGTGTATGTGTGTGTGTGTGTGTGTCTAGTTGGGCAACAGTCATTCATTTAAGCATGTTTGATTAAATAATATAAATACATTTTGTCTATATAATTTTATTAAGATCACTTAAAGTTTCCAGATAAGTGTCTCGGTTTTAGGATAGAATTGGTAAATGAATTTACCAAAATTGTTCCAAGCGCTTTTGGACCTTACATAGACCATCATCAGGGGTCGTTTGTATGTGTAAAGAGTGTTTTAAGAGATGTTTTTAGATTTAGTGTATGTGTAAAGAGTGTTTTAAGAGATGTTTTTCGGTATATATATATATATATATATATATATATATATATATATAAAGAATAGCGTAGACACGATCAGTTCTGTTGGGTGACTGTCACTTTGTGGATTCGACGGTCATCACACCAGTTATGGTCTAATGATTACTTAGGCAAGATACTTAATTAAAAAAATATACAAAAAAACGGAAGTAATTCCCAAACTACAAGGCATAAAATAGCCCGAGACGTGTTATCATGCCGTTAAAATATATAAATAAGATGTTGATAAAGCACAGGATTTTGAGTGCTATCATAATTTGAAGCTTCATGGACTACTTATCTCACATCTCGTCGGCCCTGTGCCATAATACTCTCGGCTCTATGAAAACCAGTAGATACAACAAATTGTTGGTTATATGATCACTTTTACTTTTTAAGAACTAGTGAGCATATTACATTTCTTCACCAAGTTATAAGTAGTTGTGCAGAAAATCTTTGATCGCTTGAGTGGAAAAATAAAGAAACAACAAAAAAGCAGAGTAATTAATTACTATTGCCATTCTACTAGATCCTATTTCAGCACTCTTTCTAATGAATCTAATATGTACTTGAGTAAGGAAACAATGTGCAACTGTGATAATCTCACATAATAATCTCGGACATAAAAAAAAACACTAGCACAAGCGTAGTGGTTACCAAGACAATTGAGTAGACGATTTACGAGAGCAGTTTAAAATATTCAGAATGGCTGTTAGACAAAACCAACTTATTTGATAAAAAATGGAGCAAGTTAGGTGCAAATTCTTACCAGGTCAGTCCGTTGGTTGGTTGGTTGGTTGGTTGGCTTTACGAAATGTCAAAATTTGCTACTTTACCTAATGAGGGATTACTTTGTTTTAGAGGTTAAAAAAATTATAGCTTCAAGTGTCAATTCTTATGTTCTTATTACAAATAATTTGTACAAGATTATATAGTTGTAAAGGAGTACACCCCACTCCCCATATATCCAGAATATTACCCCCTGTCGGCTGGGGCTGTTGAATACACTGACTGCAGAGGGGTAAGACCCCTTTACGGGGCTTCCAGTCGGCCGTAGGTGGCAACCTGTAAGGCACTAGGACGGGATCTAGGTTGTCGAGCTGTCACTGATCTGGCGATGTCAATATCTTGCAACACACCACTTTGACCCTTACTTGGTCTGACGGGCAGTCAGATAAGCCTGATCTGATCAATGGGCTGGTCATGCCAAGCCCTAGCACCTACATGTTCTATCCCGACCATACTTTTAAATCTGCATTTGTAGCAAGTTCCTAACCATTATCTGCTAGGTGCTAGAGGGTGGTGGCTGAGGATCAATTGCACTGAGAGAATAGGAATTTGACCATGCTGAGAACCTGAAATTGGCAACGGCTCGGATACCTACCCTCAACTCATGTATACTGGTGACGTATCCCCGTCTCAACCAAGGCGAATGGGTTTCCTATTGGTTCATTCCCAACACAAGGTGGACTCCGTGGTGGGTGGTAGAGCATAGTACCAGCGAAAAATATACAGTATATATGGCGTCTTCAAATAAAAAACTAAACGACACCTGTCAGAATTAGATTCGGAGAATGAGGCAGCAGACTTCTCAGATTCATTGTTATTGAATTTTGGAGTAGGTCTGCTTAGCCACTTCTCGCCTTTCCTCATAGAAAAATTAATCTTCACAAGGGTTAGTCCGAAAACTTTCAAGAAAACAAGGAATGGCAAATTGTTTGTCGAGGTAGACAGACGGCTTCAGGCAGAAAACATTAAAAATAAACTCTATTAATACGATAAAATACAGAGCCTACCCGCATGAGAAACTGAATATTTCCAAGAGAGTTATAAGGAGTAAGGAGTTGGCATTGGCTACAGAAGAGGATATTACATCACTCCGTGGAAAATAGGGAGTTACGAATATAAGAATCACAATCAGAAGAGGCGAACAACGAATCCAGACAAACATTTACATCCTGCCATTTAATAAGCCGGGTACTCCTAAGGAGGTAAAGATCGGCTGTTGTCTTGAGGGAGTTTAGCAGGACGTCCCAGCTCCCCTCAGGTGCTTCAAATGCTAAAAATATGGACACCACAGGGAAGCCTGTAGAGAACGATAGACATGCTAAATGCGGTTAAAAAGACCCGGACCACGTGGAGGAAGATTGGTTGAAAGAAATTACATATGTAAACTGCCGACAAGATTATCCTGCTTACGCGTGATCTTGCAATGTTTACGAAAAAGAAAAGGAAATATTTGACGTGAAACACAAGATGAAAATGTAGGGAGGTACATGGGTGAAAACAGCTACGCATCTGTTGCACGGAGGATGGATAGAACCAATAAAGACAAATATATAAACCTCGTGGAGAATTGATGGTGAGGTTCCAGTGATGCTGGGGCTTTGGGTAATGCAGAGTACCCCTTAATTGCCATTGCTCCCCGTTCCACACTGGTCCGGAATGGTGGCACCTGATATGGCCCTATCTATGGGTTAAATAGACCTAACAGCATATTTATGCTAAACTGAATTGTTTTACTAAACTGAATAGTTTGAAATAGAAAGGTTTTTGAGAATTAAACCGTACTTACATTTAAATTGCATACTTCTCCTTAACTGAATTATTTCGAATGGAACTGTTTTTTGACATTGAAACTGTACTCACCCTAAATTGAATTGTTTTATAGGGAACTGTTTTGACATTTAACAGTGTGTAAACAAAATATGAACTTATACTAAACTGAATTAGCTGAATTAGAACTGCTTAACTAAACTGAATAGCTTGAAATAGAAATGTTTTTCACAATGAAATTGTACTTACATTTAAACTGCGTACTTATTAGTTGAAATAGAACTATTTTCATAGAAATGGATTTAGCGTTTAATAACCTACGATGGTTGATATGCCATAAAACCCAAACAAACAAACAATCTACCAGAGCTATAAATTTGACCCTAACTGATTTTTAATCATTTCCATAATAATTACGACGATAACGAAAAATGGTTTATGGACAAACTAGCGTTAGTCCTGGAAAATAAAACTCATGAAAATCTATGGGATTTCGAGAAAAAAAACGAGTCACCGAATCCTGACCAGAAGATTAGAACTTGATGTAATCAACAAAATAAGCATGTAAACACATAGACCCAGCCGTTGAAGAGGACCACAAACTTAATATAAAGTAAAGCGAAAGACTAGATGAATTTCTAGAACTTATCAAGGGGTAAATCCTCACAGAATATTGGTTAACGTGCTGAAAACGAAATTGTTAGAAGAAAGTTCAAATTTCAGTCGCACTATTATGTTCATTTTTGGCCAAATGCCCTTGAAAAGGATATGAATCTGCTTATACCCCAACTGTGGATTAAGTAGTACCACTACTGTCGTTAAAAAAAGTCGGCTTTGAAATTAAATAACCCACACAAGTTAATATGCGATTAAATAAAGAAACTGAATCAAACCTTGTCATATACCTCAAAACGTTGTTCCGCATGGATGTGAAGAGGAAGCATGGTTTTTAATGACTCAAGCGACCTCATGGTAAGCAAGTTCGAACTTGAGTCGCGCTATTACGTTCACTTTTAGATTAATACTCTTGGGTAAAGGATGAACCCATTTCACCTATCTTTTGAATAGTAACACTTCTGTTCTTCCATAACGATAGCTTTGGCATTAAATAAACCCATCTATGAGTAAATATTGAAGAAGACTGGTTCTTTTACGCTTAGTAATACAGCCAGCCTAGGAGAAGGAAAACTCTGGATTTAAACCTGCTGTATTCCACATAGGAATTGACTTTGTTTTACATGCTACCCATGATGCAGTGGTTGGGGTGAACACAAGCTCATTAACAGTTGCCTCCTATCCTGGCTCTTTAATCATCACTATTATTCTTTAACCTTTACCATTACGCTTTAACTATTACACCAATAAAATGCACTTGAAATTCCCCCCTCCCATTGTAACATAGCCAGATATATGGATGTGTGAAATAGACATAGGGAATCTGAAATACACGACATTCAC
Source organism: Sepioteuthis lessoniana (assembly GCA_963585895.1). NCBI lineage: Eukaryota > Metazoa > Mollusca > Cephalopoda > Myopsida > Loliginidae > Sepioteuthis > Sepioteuthis lessoniana. The sequence continues at coordinate 97,269,142 of OY757911.1, forward strand.
GAAAGTGGTTCAGATACGAAACTTTTATTCACCTTTTTGAGTTCAAAGGTTTTTCGACATGAAGAGAGAGAGACACAATCTTTCTATGCTGATTGCTTTTACATCGTCAGCTCTCAACCCAACCAACGCGCGACGCCCGTAGCGCACACAGTCGTCTCGCCTCGACGAGCTCTGAATGTCGACTCTCTCGTTCGGAGACAGGAACTCAACTCACTGCCTTTTCCCAAATCCAAAATTCCTCACCCCACGCTTCTGGTGCGTGACGTCACTCACATCCCCCCTGTGTACAATTACTATCTGGGATTTTTATTTTGACATCTCTGAATGACACATCCTCTCCGCGCGCGCGTGAACACCTGCGTTAATGTTTGCACCTAACTAACCCATGCACTGAGCCGAAAGGTTCTCATCCTAACTAAACCGAAAGGCAAGATATACAAAACGAAATACCTCCGTAATATTATTACACCATCCCATCACATAATTATTGAATTAGATCATCATCATCATGTCACGCTGCCAGCACCGATCTCCATGACCTTCCCTCACCACCCATCTCTATCGTCCATTGCTCCCGGGAGGTCTTCAAGGCTATATTTTGTAGCGACACAGAGCTGTTGTATATAGGTTCAAGCTGGTCGTCCTGCCTTTGCTCGTCCATGTGATGGGCTCCACTGGAGTATGTCGCTTATGAGCATGCCCTTTTTTCTGCAGCAGTCTCCTGCATGTCTGGTTCGTCTAACTTGAATAGTTTTCGTCATGGGTGTTTTAGGTGGCTGTATAGCTGCTGTTTTGTGTGGTGTTGCCTCCAGGACTTGTTCAATATTGCTTGCAGTATTCTTGTGTAAATGCCGTTAACTTTTTTCTCCATACGTTTAATTAGCGCTAACTAAACGTAATCTGAATATCTTATATAATGATATTCACTCATCTCCCAAGACCGCACATAGCATAACGGTTTTCGTCAAAGGAAATGGTATTATTGACCTGAGTTCAGATCAAAGACGAGGCAGTTTACAAATCTCTTCGTAATGATGCCCTTGAAAAAGCCATGAATCCATGCTTTCTCCTCCTAGCTATGTAGAAATATTAGAGCAGACTGGGTCTTTTAGTATTAGTAAGTCAACCAGTATAGGGAAAATTCTGATTTCAAACCAGCTGTACTCCGTTTAAAAATTCACCTTTGATAGCATCCTGCTCGTGGTGGAGAAGTCCAAAACGAGAACACAAAAATAAGTCCCGAAATTTGATATGTCAATAAACAAAGAAAAAAACCCAAACCATGGAAGGGATGATGATACCTGGAAATGAGTCAAGAGAAAGTAGAAATCTGAAGAAGAAAACAGCATGGCTGAGATCTACCAGAATACTGAGAAGAGAAAATGCAGTTGGTGATTCCTCAGATGGTGATATCTTACTCGACATAACTTGCAAACCTGCTACCTGGCTTAATTACATAGAGATGATATTTCATTATCAATGAACACATTGAAAATATTCAGTTAGACTCTAAAATAAGCAAAAGAGATAACTTGATTATTTTGCAGGTTACTGGTCTGTCTTTAGGTTTAGTTACAACGAGTTACAACGCTATAATTCACGGGAAAATATCAATCTGCATCAATGCACGGTAGAGTTCACAGACCTTCGCCCAAATAAGAACATTGGTTTGATTCTGCTATATCAGCACGCTTTTTATTGTATTATATTTGGTTTCTTTACCATTTTACATTTTATTTGATATCAGAACACCTGCAACAGGAAAAAAAACGTTTCTGGTAATTCTTATATAGTATCTTGCAACATATACGAAACACTCATATTCGAAAACCTATGGAAATTAATTATTCTATTTCTTTGTTTTGTTTATTTATTTGTTTACTCATTATCTTTCTTCTTTTAAATTTAAACTTGCCCAGTCGGACTATTGTCTTCATCTTTATTTCCAGAACATTTCGGCCGATATGCCCTCCGGCCCTCTTCAGGTATTTGTCGAACTCAGGAACCTTCACGGAACTTTGAACTCTGTCCTTTATTGAATTCACGAGGGCACCTGTTCTGATTCCATTAGCCATAACCGGGTACAAGTGTTACGTATTCCTGTATTGTTACTCGCTGTCAGGATTGAACCAGCAACCTCCAAATGATTGTCTCTTTAGAAGCTTAGGGAACCAACGCCTCTAACAGTCATGCCATGTGTCCTGCTGGACAATTCAGAGTGTATTTTTGGGACTTATAAACTTAATGTTCTTACATGACAAGAATTACTGCTATTATGTATGACTTTTTTTTACCTTTGCTCATATTTGGATTTTTATGATGATCTGTTTGTAAAAAAATACTGTAGTTATGCTAAACTGAAATCTTTGAGATTTGACAAAACAATTTAACTGTGTGCCAAAAATACAGCTCGGGCTTGCTTAAAAATGTTATTTTCAAAATGTTTAGAAATCATGTATTTACTATATGCCCGTGCCCGTGGTTTAATGGTTATCGTCTTGTGAAATGGACACAGTAACACGAGTTCAAATCCTAGACGAGACTGATTGCATTTCCCATAGCACTAATACCCTTGGGAAAGGTATGAATCCAATTATTCTACCTTCAACAATGGGTAAATAGTAGGGCAGACTGTTTCTACCGCCTTGGTGAAGCAACTAGTCTAGGAGAAGGAAAACTTTTAATTCATACCTATTAAACTCTGCTAAAAAATTAATTTTGTGTCATATCCTACCCGAGCAGAGGGGTAGGTAAATAAATATTTACTATATGTTTAAAAAGGATTTTGCATTAAATGACTTAGAATATTCGATAAGCCATGAAATCAAACCAAACCAAACTAATCAATCCATTACTATGTGAAAAAAGTTTCATTCTAAATTATTTCAAAACATGTAACGGCTACATTTGGAAGAACGCTCAGCTTAATGGTTATCCCCTAAGGAAACAGAATCTAAGTTAAAAATTCAGTTCCATGCTTAATGTATTTTCGCACTAATGCCTTTGAGGTAAGCATAAAATCATGCGCTCTCTCAAACTATGGGTAATAAGTAGGGCAGGCTAAGTTCTTTAGCCTTGGTTAGGTGACCAGTCTACGAGATAGAAACCTTCGTATATGAGAGAGAAACTTATGAATTCAAATTGACCTTGTGTCGCATCCTGACCGTGTCTGTGAGATTTGCTCAATATATAACCCAAGGTCTACTCTAAATCAGAGTCTTATCCAACTGTCAAATAGCTCTCTTTAAAAATAGTTTTAGATAGGAATACTTGAAACTATATAACTGTATGCAAATTATCTGTTTTAAGGATAATTACTTAATTCATAAATGTTTATCATTGTTTACTTATAATTAGTTATTTGAAATCATGTAATTGATGTGCCAAGCTTATAATGAAAAGAGGAAAATGACAATTGACGGAAGGAATAAAGCTATCTAATAGGATAAAATCAGAATGCTCGGAGAAGAGGAATCTTAAAAATACTCGGGAATATTGGAAGCGGACACCAAACATGCGGAGATGAAAAATAAAAAAAAAGAATATCTCAGGAGAACTAGAAAACAACTCGAAACCAAACTACATTGTGGAAATCTCATCAAAGGTATAAATACCTGGGCAGTCACCCTCATAAGATACGCAGGACTATTTTTAAAGTGAATTGAGGTGAATTTCTTAAACCAGAATCCATGTGTTCCATCATGGCCTGGCGTTCTCCAATTTGATATTTTTTGTGTTGTTTTGAGTAAATTGACGTGTAGTTCCACTTTCGAGTCTTCTTTGAGCTCTTCTAATTCTTTTTTCATATTGCTTATCCATTCGGCTTTTTTGTTTGGTTGTCTTGGTTGCCAGATTTTTGTCAAAAATCGCTCGGTTTCTCGGGCATCAGGTTTTTGGTATGGTTTCGTGTCATCTCCTCGCATTTGTTGGTTGAATTTCCTTTCTTTTTTTTTTTTTTGGTTTTGGAATATTCCGTTTGGTCTGTATTGTTTTACCCATGGTCGATATCTTAATAATTTTCCTTATTTTGCCAGTACTTTCTGGTTTATTTCAAGTTGTATTGTTATTTTTCATCATGTTGTATTTTTCTTTTTGTCTCTACATATTCCAGGGTCTTTCCTTTGTTTTACCATTTTGGCCTGTTTTCGTAGATTTCTTATCTGCGTTTCCAGACGAATTTGCCATCCTGGTTTTAATTTATTTCTCGTGTTTTTCGAGAGGATCTAATTTCGCTCCTGCATAGATTAATTCATTCAATTCGGTTATATTATTTTCTTTATATATAAGTTAATAATTGATTTATTTTTACCGTTTCCGTCTTGACTGTCCCCTGCTTCATGTTTGCTAGTTATGGTAATGTAGTCTTTTCCCCGTTTATTATTCTCTTTATTTTTTCTAGATGTATTTTTTTTTTCTTATGCTAGTATTTGCTCTGCTTTGTTTGTTTGTTTCGTGTTTTAATTTTCCCGAAGTTGACGGTTCATTTCGGTTAGATAGTTTTTCTTTGTTAATACTTGGTGTGTCTGATATTGTATTACTATCTTGTTCATTATCTATTTTCTGGTGTATTTCTGGTATTTCAAGGTCGGAAAAGTAACCTTTCTTTATTTGTTGTCCTAACTAAATTTTCCGATATCCTCTTTGTGTAGGGTTGCTCCTAAAATAGCAGTGTAGTGCAAGTTGGTTGTCTTCCCTAGTCCATGTTTTGTGTTTGCGTCTCTGATTTGTTTGGTTCTATAAATCGTCATTCGTGTACCCAAAAAAAGAACAGCCAACATTTGCAGGATGACGAACGGGTCAGCCAATTCGGCTATCAGGAGAGCACTCACCGATCATGACACCTATTGCCCTGTCGGCTGGCTCTGAAGAATACACTGACAGCACCTCTGCTGAGGGGTACCCCCCAAACGAGTGTCCTGAATATGACTCAAAACAATCTAATGGTGATGTTCCAGTGATGCTGGAGCTTTGGGGAATGTTGAATACCTTTTATTGCCATTGCTCCAAGGTCCACGCAGGGCCGGAGTCGTAGCACTTGATAAGGGCCCTATCTATGAGTTAAATAGTACTAAACCGTGGTTTGAATTTTTGGAATTAAAACTGCGTTTTTTTTATTGAATTCTTAAAAATAGAACTGTTTTTGGCATCTAAACTGTGTACTTATGGTAAACTGAATTATCTAAGAAAAAAAAACTGTTTTAAGATTAACTGTGTATTGCTTAGTCTGCTGGGGCTGTAGAATACACCGATTGCACCTCTGCAGAAAGGTAATGTCCTGTTAAGGAGAGACCTGGATACGACACTAAACAATCTAATAGTGATGTTCCAGTGATGCTGGGGCTTTGGGGAATGCACATCACTCCTTCATTACCATTGCTCCCAGGTCAACTCTGGCCCGGAATGGTAGCACCTGGTAGGGACCTAACAATGGGTTAAATAGATCTAAATTGCATACTTATGCTAAACTGAATTGTCTGAATTAGAACTATTTGATAAACTGAATAGCTTGAAATAGAAATGCTTTTGATGATTAAACTGTTTTCTTACATTTAAACTGCGTACTTATGCTAAACTGAATTGTTTTTGACATTGAAACTGTGCATATGCTAAACTGAATTGTTTAATATAGATATTTTGACATATAACTGTGTAAACAAAATGTGTGCTCATCATCATCATCATATCGTGCTGGCAGCACGGATATCCCTGACCCTCTCTCGCCACTCCTCCCTATCGTTCATCGCCCTAGGCAGGTCTTCAGGACAACAACCTGTATCCTCACATAGCTGAGAAATGTACGTTCGTGCTGGTCGTCCTGCTTTTGCGCGGCCGTGTGTGGGGATCCATAAGAGTACATCTCTTATGAGTTCATCTCTGCTTCTCCAGCAATGTCCTGCATGTCTGGTTCGCCAAACTTGAATAGTTTTCGTGATAGGGGGCAGGTGGCCCTACAGTTGGTGTCTTGTGGGGTGTTGCTGCCAGGACTTGTTCAGGATTGCACGCAGCCTTCTTGTGTAATTGCCATCTAGTTTCTTCTCCAGCCGTTTTGTTAGCGTCCATGCAGTGCATCCATATAGCAGTATCGATGTGACCGCTGCCTGGAAGAAACTGCGTTTCATTTTATCGGTTAGCTCTGATTTCCATATAGTCGATAGCCTATTGATAGCTGTCCATGCTTTCGTTAACCTCGTTTCGATGTCCTTTTCGGTTGATTCGACGCTGCTTCGTAGGTACGGGAATTTGTCTACTAGTTTAAGTGGGGTTCCTTTTAGAGTGGAGATGTCCCCCGTTTGGTTATAGCACATATATTCCGTTTTGTGTGCATTAACATGGAGGCCTATGCTTGCTGCTGCTCGTTCCAAACTATGCAGAAGTGTTTCGGCTTGGTCAGGTGTATTTGCCAGTATCGCTATGTCATCGGCGTAGTCGGCGTCAGTAATTGTTGTTGCGGGGTATCTTCTGCTTCTTTTCTTCGTCAGTTCGAAGCCATTCTCTTTGATTTTGTCAATCGATGTTCTAAGTACGTAGTCTAGACAAATGATAAAGAGATACGGAGCCAGCGTGTCCCCTTGTAGTACTCCTGCTACAATGTCGAAGTATTCTGTGTCTCCATCTGGTGATCGTACTTTTACTTTAGTGTTTCTATAGAGAATCGTTATTGCCGCTACGGTTTCTTTAGGTATGCCGTACGCTAGTAGGATTTGTTCCATCTTTCCTCTGTGAATGGAGTCGAAAGCCTTGGTAAAGTCGACAAATATTAATGTCGCTTGTAGGTTCTTTGCCCGTACACCTTCAAGGATTCTGCGGATGGTTAATATTTGTGAGGTCGTAGATCTATTTCTTCGGAAGCCATTTTGGTTTTTTCTAAGTATGTTGTCGAATTTGGGTTCTATTCGGTTTCGTAGTAGGGCATTGTAGATTTTGGCAGTATGGATGTAAGTGTTATGCCTCGGTAGTTTTTGGCTAATCCGAGGTCCCCCTTTTTAGGGAAGGGGAGTATGCATCCCTTCATCCATCTATCTATCGGATTTTGATTGTATACTGCGTTGCAGTGTCGGAGCAGTATGTCGTCGAATTGTCTGGCCTTCCATACTTCCGGGGGAATTTCGTCCAGCCCTGCAGCTTTCCTATTTTTAATTTTTCTGATAACCGAGTCGAGTTCTTCTTGTGTGAACGGTCCAAGTTTAATGTCTGATTGTTTGCTAATTATTCTGGTGATTGGTTCATGCGTTATTTTTGGTGGGTTTCCAAGTAAGTTTTCGAAGTGCTGTTTCCACAGTTTTATTCTTTCTTGTTGCTTTGCTGCTTTAAGTTTTGCTTTGGCTGTGTTCTTTCTTCTGCTCACTTCGTTTATTGTTTGCCAGGCAATTCTAGATTGTCTATCTTCCACCGAGTCTCTAATCTTATCTATCTGATTTTGAATGTATTCTATCTGTTCCTTTATATATATATACCTGCTAATTGATATTGTGCCGTTTTTAGTTTTAAGGCATTTGTGTTTGTTAGGTTTTTTCGATAGTTTTTGGAGGCTGTTTTCACTAGTGCACGTTTTTCTCTCACTGCTAAAGTTTCCCATGGGACTCTATATTTAGTTTTAATTTTTGTTGGAATGTATTTTGCTGCTGCCTCGAGGTGTGCATTGACGAAATTTTCGTATTCGTCGTTTGGTGTACTTTTTCCGTCTTTTCTTGTAGTGTTTCGAATCTGTTTCTTAATTCTAATACGTATTTATCTCTTACATCTTTGTTGTTTAATAGGGCCCAGTTATAGTGTTTGGTGGTCGCTGTTCGTTTGTCGTTTTTTCGTAGGCTTAACCGTATTTTCGCTGTGACTATTCGGTGATCGGTGGACACACCCTCAAAAGAGGAGTATGCCTCGCAATTCAATGCACTATTCTTCCATTTCTTGTTTATAAGGACGTATTCTATCTGAGCTTTAGTATTGTTTGCGTACGTGTATGTACATAGTTTGCCCTCTCTTTTTTGGTAGTTTGTATTGAGGCATGCTAATCTATTTTCTATCATGAAATCTGTTAGATGTTGCCCATTTCTATTTGACGTGTTGTGGAGGCTGTATTTGTTGTTTCCGTTTTTCCCGATTTGTGCATTCATGTCTCTGCCAATGACTAACATGTTGTGTTTCGGGATGCTACGCACTAATGAGGATAACTCATCGTAGAAGGTGACTATTTCATTTTCTTCACTAACATTGGTGGGGCTGTAGCATGAGACGATTTTTGCTCTGGGGTTTCCGTTAAATGTAGCTGCCATCATTCTAGGTTGTATTTTCTCAACGCTATTAAGCGTTTTTAGTGCTCTAGGTCCTATAAGCAATCCTACCCCTCCTACTGCGGCGTTGACAGAGTTTTTCCATGCGGATACAGTGGCGAGCGACCATCCATTGCCAGTTTCGTGATATTTGATATCTTCTGTGTGCGTGTATCTGTGTTCTTGTATGCATATTATGTCTATTTTATGTTCTTCGGCCGATGCGATTAGCTCTGGGAGTTGTCCTATTCTACTTAAGGTTCTTACGTTAAATGTGGCTATTTGTAGTGTTTGCTTGCATTTTAGTAGTTTTGATTGTTTGAGCTCTGTAGCTGATTTTTCGAACACCGAGGCCAGGGCTCCAACCTCAGCAGGACGCACCCCTTTTTTACCCGCGCGAAGAGCGATGCGGTTTGTGTAAGTGGTTTGAGTGTGGGTCATGGTTATCTTTCGTTGGCTGTTTTATTCTCTTCTATAGAAGCCACTCTTATAGAGGAGCAGCAGTAGTTCCCCGATCGAACTGTCGATCCTGAGCGAAAAGTTGTCAAACTCACGTCCAGGACCCATTTGGGTATTGAGTTTGGTCGTCCATGGGTTTATTCAAATACCTTTACGTACATCATGCTGCTTCCCATGTGTACATAATAAAAAAATAAAAATAAAATAAAAAAAAAGGGGGGGTTAAATTTGTTTCAAGTTTTAACTTAGTTAAAGTCCAACATTAAGGTACTTTCTTATGACTTTCACTAGTACTGACTTATACTTTTTTGCTGTATTGGGACTTTTCCTGGGTTTTTCATTTTTTTTTTTTTTTTTTTCCTACAGTTGGGGACCTAGCAGGCTTCAGGAATTATAGAGCTTTTTTTTTTTTTTTTTTTTTCTCTTGGTGGGGGTGCTGTGGTAGCATTAGGCGTTCTAGGCTTTTTCTTCTAAACTACTGTTAGGGCTTTCTTTACGAATTTTTAAATTATTCGATAGAAGATATTCAAAAACATTCTGCCTTGTTCGCTGACATGTGGATAGGCTTAATATCAAATTGGCTTTATAGTAGAGTAAGCGTGCCTTTACATTTAAAACGCATAGTTTAAGCATTATTTCACAAACAAAATACAGCATAACATTTTGTAAAATTCAGCATTTTAAATTGGACTTAAAGACATACTGACCAATATTGACATATTTCTTCCACTTGGCTCCTGAGTTCAAATGCTTCTTCTTCGTTTGGACTTTTATTTACTACTGATATTTTAGGTAGCTTTGGGGGCGGTCTACTGGGGTGGAGGGGAGAATTCGTTTTTGTTTTGGGGTTTTTTTTTGTTTTTTTTTCCCCTTTTTCCCTTTCGGGGTTGGGGCTGTGGTAGCATTCTAGGCTTTTTCTTCTAAACTACTGTTAGGGCTTTCTTTACGAATTTTTAAATTATTCGATAGAAGATATTCAAAAACATTCTGCCTTGTTCGCTGACATGTGGATAGGCTTAATATCAAATTGGCTTTATAGTAGAGTAAGCGTGCCTTTACATTTAAAACGCATAGTTTAAGCATTATTTCACAAACAAAATACAGCATAACATTTTGTAAAATTCAGCATTTTAAATTGGACTTAAAGACATACTGACCAATATTGACATATTTCTTCCACTTGGCTCCTGAGTTCAAGCTGAATTAAAATTGTTTAAATAGTCAGAATACCTTGAAATTTTTACAATTGAACTGTGGACTTATACTAAATTGAATTGTTTCAAATAGAATAGATTATATGCATAAAATGGGTTTAAATCGAACAAAACTGCGTACTTATGCAAAACTGATTTGTTTGAATTAGAACCGTTTGACTAAACTGGATAGCTTGAAATAGAAATATATTTGACAATTAAACATTGTACTTATGCTAGACTGAACTGATTGAAATAGAACAGTTTAACATCGAAACTGCGTTCTTAAGCTGAAATGAATTGTTTAAAATAGAACTTAATATTTTCATAAAAATGGATTTGGCGTTAAAAAACATGCAACGGTTGATATGCCGTAAAATCCAACCAACAAACCAACCAACATATCAAACATCATGACACCCAACCCATTTGCCTGGGTCCTACGTTGTGTCACATTTTGATTATGAAATTTTTATCATGGATGGTATATTGTGGCTATATCAGACCCAGGGGTTATTTAAAGTCTGCGTGTCTGATGCAGACGTGACCTGGTTTTCTCAAAGAAAACTCTTAAATGGGTCACAAAAAAGTTTTTCCCCATTGCTTTCTTTTTCTCTTCTTAGAGAATATACGGGAGGGAATGACAAGATTTAAGTTTTAAATAAGATTTAAGTTTTACCTTAAGTTCACGTATATGCTACTTTTTTTTAACTCAGGGGTATTTTAGATCCCGAGCAATTAACTTGTAAGTAAAGTAAAGTTGGCGATTGTAGTCGAGGGCTACACGAAAGCTCCCTTTTAAATAGCTACTACATCTAGGTCTCAAGGAGGGTGCTATTCATTTCCCTGGATTGCTCCACTTTACCCTTGAAACGTTCCTTAAAATGCTGAGTGTTAAACAAGGAGGTATCAAGAAGCATTTTTTTTATTTTCGGTATGACTTGACCTGAGATTGAACCCCAGTCTCTCGGGTCATTGGCGAACACTCGATTATTTCAATCTGGTTATTCTTAGACCGACAAATAACAATAGTAATTACATTAAAACCAGCGAAAGATAGTAACATGTTAGCGTAAACTTCGTTACCTTCTCTGGTTATCACTTTTGGATTACAACATCATAGTAAGTAGTTTTCCATTTCTCTAACTTTTCTCTAGGTTTCTAAGAAAGTTGTGTCAGTATCTATATCTCTTCCACCGTGTTTTTTTTTTTTCCTTTTTTTCTTCTCACGCCACCTCTTTACTCTTAATTACTTTACAAGAACCGAAAGATTTTAATTTAGCAGGCACTACCCTTACATAGTCAATAATAATAATAATAATAATGACTGTAAAAGAAATTATTTGTAACAAGGACAGAAAACACGTTTATTTATACCAAAATTTGGACGATAATTTAGTTACTTTCTCGGGTTAACAGTTTTGGGATTACAGCATAATAGTACGTAGCTTTTCATTTCTTTGGCTTCAAAAAATTATTATTATTATTAATTACTCCTTTAGAGTTTTTCACATCAGTGTTAGCTGATGGTTTTTTACTGGAGTTTGAGTGATAGCAAGTCTCCTCAAGTCTCCAGGACTCGTCTCAGGATTCTGGCCGTTCTTAGCAATGCTGTCGTTTGGATAGTCTCTACCCGTCCGCCAACTTCCAAGCCTTTTAATAATCCTTTAGTTATTGTGCCTAACGTACCAATCACAATTGGCATAATCGTTACTTTAATGTTCCACAGCTTTTTCAATTCTCTTGCAAGGTCAAGGTACATATTTTTTTTTTTCACTTTCCTTCAGATTTATTCTGTGGTCCGCCGGGACAGCAAAGTCAACAATTTTACAAATTCTCTTTTTTTTGTTGATTATTATGAGGTCTGGTCTTCTGGCCGGGATTAGGTGATCCGTTTGTATGTTAAAGTCCAATAGGAGTTTATGCAAGTCATTTTCTTGGACAGGTGCTGGGTTGTGATTTTCATTTGTTTGTATGGTCGATTTGAAATTTCCTACACATTTCCCAGTGGACCACCCTGCCGACCCAGTCATGTCTCGCCTTATACTCCTTCTATGCTAATTTGCTGCATTGATTGATCGTTTTGTCTCTGTCACCGCATTGCCGACATTTACTGTTTTGTTGCGTCTTATCTATCCTCACCTTGATATGATTGGTTCTTATGGCGTTGTCCTGTGCTACTATTTGGAGGGACTCTGTTTCTCTCTTAAGGTTTCTTTTTCTTAGCCAGGTCCAGGTTTTCTGGTGTGAGATGTTTATTAGACGTTTAAAACGGCCATGAAGTTGTTTTCCTTCCCATTTTTGTTTCCTAGTTGTTGTCACTCTTTTGTCTATCATGTTTTCGGTATCATTTCTGATGGTTGTAATTAGTCCTCGTTCGTGTTTTTCTATGTAGTCTTCGAGCCGTTGTATGGATGCGTCAACGGTGTCTTCGATGCTGGCAAGTCCTCTTCCTCCTTCTTTTCTAGATACATATAGTCTGTCAACGTCGTCTCTGGGGTGTAATGCCTTATGCATGGTCATTAGTTTTCTTGTTCTTTGGTCCATTTGTTTAAGTTCCTATCTAGTCCACTTGAGAAAGGGTCCCGAATATCTGACTAGTGGCACAGCCCAAGTATTTATTCCTTTGATGTAGTTTCTGCCGGAGAGTTTTGTCTCAAGTTGTTTTCTCGTTCTCCTGAGATATTCTTTTCGTATCGTGTCTTTCATTTGCTCTTGTTTGGTTGTGTCAGCCTCCAAGATGTCCAAGTATTTGTAGGTTTCCTTTTCTTCGAGCGTTCTAATTCTGTCGTGATTTGGTAGTTCCGTTCCGTCAGTTATATGTCGTTTGCCACTTTTCATGACAAGCAGGGCACATTTTTCTATGCCAAATTCTATTCCTATGTCCTGACTGTATATTCTAACTGCGTGTATGAGAGTTTCCAGTTCTTTTTCATTTTTTACAAATAATTTAATGTCATCCATGTACATTAGGTGGTTGATCTTCTCTTGCGATCTGCTGCGTTTGTATCTGAGAATGTGATTCAGTGGCATCATGGGTATTATAAATAGTAAGGGTGATAATGCATCTCCTTGGAAAATGCCTCTTTGGATCTTTGTTTCAGCTATGCTTCTTCCTCCTGCTCTCAGGTCCACTCTCCAGGTTTTCATGGTCTGTTCGATGAAGTTTATGACTTCATGTGATATTTTGTACATTTTGAGACAGAGTAGTATCCAGCTTTGTGGGACCATAATAGTTACTCGAACCCAGAGATATTTCAAATCATGAAATTGTGAACAAATCTGAATTTGAATTATCACTTGTCAATTGTTTACACAGTTAAATGGTTTCAAGTATTGCTATCAAAAACTAATAGTCTATTTGCTCAGTAACGTTTTCAAATATTTCAATATAACACTAGTGACTCTATTTAGCATTACATATTTCTTTGCACACAGTTAAATAGTTTCAAGTAATGTATATGATCAAATACTTCTATTTGGTCAAAGACAACTACATAATAGAACAGGTATTCTGCAGAGGGGTACGACCCCACCAACGAGTGTCCTAGATATGACACTAAACTATCAGATGGTGAGGTTCCAGTAATGATGGAGTTTTGAGGAATGCGGATTACTCATTAATTGCCGTCGATCACAGGTCTATTCTGGGCCGGGGTTGTAGAACCTAATTAGGGTCCTATCTGTGGGTTAAATAGAACGATACCACGGTTTGAGTTTCCTATTTTTGGCATTTAAACTGCGTATCTCTGCTAAATTGGATTGTTTAAAATAGAACTGTTTTGACATTTAAACTGCGTACTCATGCAGAACTGAATTCTTTAATATAGAAATGTTTTGACGTCTAAAGTGTACTCATGCTAAACTGATTTATCTGAAATAAAACTGTTTGAAATTCACTCTGTGTATTGCCTAGTCGGCTGGGGATGTAGAATGCACCAGCTGTAGCTCTAAAGATCCCACCACGAGTTTCCTGGATATGACATTAAAGGATCTGATGGTGAGGTTTCAGTGATGCTGGGGCTTTGGAATGGAGAGTACCCATTTATTGACATCGCTCTCAGGTACACTCTGGCTCAGAGTGGTATCATCTGATAGGGCCCTATTTATTGGTTAGATAGAACTAAACTGCACACATATGCTAAACTGAACTGTTTGACTAAACTGAATAGCTTGAAATTAGAATGTTTTTGACAATTTAACCGTATTTATATTTAAACTGCGAGCTTATGCTAAACTGAATTATTTGAAATGGAACTGTTTCTTGACATTGAAACTGTACTTACACTAAACTGATTTGTTTAATATAGAACTGTTTTGACATTTGACTGTGTAAACAAAATCTGTATTTATACTAAACTGAATTAGCTGAATTAGAACTGCTTGACTAAACTGAATAGCTTGAAATAAAAGAGTTTTTACAATTAAACTTTACTTACATTTAAACTGCTTGCTTATGCTAAACGGAATTGTTTGAAATAATATTGATAATTTTCATAAAAATGGATTTGGCGTTAAATAACCAACAATGGTTGATATGCCATAAAACCCAACCAACCAACCTGGTGGTTGAGCAGTCATTGAACTGGTGACAGTGGGGTCAATTACTTGCAATTCACCACTTTAGGCCTTACTTGGTCTGACAGGTGGTTGGATAAGCCCGATCTGATCAATCGGCTGGTCCAGTCATGCCCTAACACACGCATGTTTATATTCTCGCGAAAGTGTCATCTAATCTGCTCTTGTAAAACTATTCCCAATCCTTTATCTTATACATGCAAGAGGGCAGTGGATGAGGGTCAATTGTGCTGAGAGAAAGGGTCATTTGATCATTGTTAAATTGTAAAGGAATAAAAACAGAATCTGGCTGAGGCTCAGAATCTTGCTCTTAACATGAGTATACTGGTATTGTATCCCCGTCTCAACCAAGACGAGTAGGTTTTCCGCTGGTTTTATTCCCAACACAATTTGAACTCCGAAGTTGGTGGTGAAGACTAGGACCAATGAAAAATAAGATATCACTTATAACGTCCTCCTATGAAAAGAGAAAACGAAACTTTAGTGATACAAGTTCAGAAAGCGAATATGAAGACATAAGTAGGTTTCGGAGATTTATCGTCTTGGAATTTCCGGATGACCCCTCACTGGCAAATTTGTCTCTATTTGATATAGAAAAATAATACCTGCAAATCTAAATCCTATCGTGGTTAAAAAAAAAACTTAAACTGAAAACCTCCTAGTAGAGGTAGAATGAAAAAAAAACATGCAGGTTTTCTACTGAAAATGAAGATTTTTCACGCCAAAAAATAATTGTCTACCCTCACTAAAACCTGAATACATCTAAGTGGGTGGTGAGAAGTCAAGAGCTCTCCTTGTGTCCTCAAGAGGAGATAAAGAAAAAACTGAAATCACAAGGAGTGACAGAGGTGAAAGGAGCCAAGGCGAGCGCCCCGGGGCCTGTTCTGGACTTCGGTCCGGAGCGTGGCCCTGGAAAAGGAACAATGGCAAACTTGGGGCCTTTAATTAGGCACCTAGGTTCGACTAGGCTACCTTCGGATGGGCGAGCTGCATTTTTGTCTCCTTTGTCCCCCATGCACGACACTAGACCAAGCGTCTAGTTTAAGCCGTTAACTGGCATACGTGCCCGGACCCACATTTGGGTTCGTGAAACTGCTTGCCTCATCAGGCTCACATTGCATTAAGTGAGCCGATGAGCAGCACAGACAAGCAGGGTTCGAGTCTCGATTCGTTCCCGACCTCCCCTCCCCTTTATCCCCACTTTAATTGGCCTTCGGGCTTTTGACCTTGTGTCAAGTCGTGTCTGGTGGGAGGCAGCGACAAATACGAGGTGAAAGGAGCCACAATAAAGCGGGATGATAAAATTATCCAAACAAGCACCAACATTATGACTTTTGATTTGCCAACAATCCCACTAAAAATAAAAATTGCTTACACAACGGAAATGGTAGAACAATTTATTCGCAATCCCCTCTTGTGCTATAAATGCCACAAGTACGGACAAAGACAAATGTAATGGAAACAGCGTTTGTGGAAAATGTGAAGAACGTTACCCCGACCACTCAAGATAGGAAGGCAAGAAAACTCTCAGATGAGCAAAATGTGGTGGACACCATCTGGTGTATGAAAAACTTGCGAAAAATGGAAAAGAGAAAAAGAGATCTTGTCTGTAAAATATACGAGAAACGTATATTTCCAACAGACACGAAGATAGTTGACACTACAAACAGAGATAAAACTTACTCTCAAGCAGTACCCTCGAAAACCAACACAACACCAACAAGCAAATACCAAAATCTTGTCCGGAAACTCCTAGAGCTTGGACCAGGGGACTATCCAAACTTTATCAAAAACTTAAGAGCAGAACTCAAGAAAAGGTGAAGATAACTCCGCTCAAGATACACCACAAGGTAAAAACAAAGAACGAAATAACGGAAAGCTACCTATCACCTGCACTGAACAAAAGAAAGATCCAGGTTGAAAATATTCAGTTAAACAAATTGAACAACAAAAAAACAAAAATATAATTAAAGTTAACTAAAAACAGATTCGAGGGCTTAGAAGTAATGGACAGAGAAGACCAAAAATCAGAAGCCAACAAACCAAACAAAAACCAATCAAAGACAAAACATAAATCCAAACTAATTAACTATGAGTCAAAAAATAATCCAGTGGAATTGTCGTGAATTGAAAGCAAATATCTTCTTTTGATAATGCAAGAATGTCTAGCAGTTATCTGCCTCCAGGAAACATTCCTCAAACCAGGTGATAATATCAATATTAAGAATTATCAGCTGTTTAATTAGATTCATGACACCGGCTGCAGGGCTTCTGGAGAAGTATCGGTTCTGATATTTAAAAAAAACGACATACCACACAGCAATGTAAACATCAAAACAAATATCTAAGCAGTTCCACCAAGTAATGACATAGATTAAAATGAAGTAAAGAAGCTAGTTGATCAATTTCACAAACATTTCATCTTGTTAGGGGACTTTAACAGTCACAATACCCTATGGATATGCAAAGACATAAACACAAAGGGCAAAATTCCAGAAAAGATCATCTATGAGAATTATATGTGCCTACTTAACAATGGTGCACTTAACGTATGTCACCTCATCAAGAGGAAATCACTCAGCCATTCATTTAACTATATGCAACCCCACAGTCTATATGGACTTTACATGGAAGGTACATGATGACACTGGAGGGGATGATCACTTTCTCATCCAAATCAAAAGCTCACAACCCAGCAGCAAAAAAGTACCCAGCTGGAAGTTAGACAAGGTCAACTGGGAAATATTCAAGGGAAAAAGTAAAAATAAGCCGACCCATATTGAGACAAACCACGACATAGTAGAACATTTCACAGAAACGCAGATAGAAATCGCAAAAGACTGCGTTCCTAGAAAATCAACACCAAACGCAACAGACCCTGGTTTGACAATGAATGCCAAAAGGCTATCAGATTGCGAAGAGCGGCTCTCAAGAAGCTTCAAAAAGAGCCAACCACCCCCAATCTGATTGAGGTATAAGCTAAATAGAGGTAAGGCACACAGGGTGATAATAACCGAAAAAAGAATGCTGATAAAGATATGTCACCAAATTGGCTTTATCTTCTAAACCATATGCTGTATGGGTGATGATCTGGAAAATTACGGGTAAATATCAGGCAAAGCCAATAAAACACCTCTCCATAAACAACTGCACAATAACTGACAAAAAGAATATGGCAGATTTACGAGCCGAAATATTTTCTCAAAATACATCTAGTCAAAACGGCTCACCAAAATTTATAACGGTCAAACAAAACGCGGAAAAGTTAAATTTTCAATAAAAAAAACCTTGAAAATTACAATAGCCTATTTTCACTAGGAGAATTAAAAGACGCAATAAAAAAATCTAATAATACTGCTGTAGGACCGAATGACGTCCACAATGAATTCTTGAGACAACTACCTAAATAATGCATAAACTGTTCTTAAAAATATATAGCAAACTATAGACATAGGGTAAGTTTCCTGATATATGGAGACAAACTACAGTAATACCAATTCCAAAACGAGGTAACGATCACTCAGACCATCGAAATTATAGACCAATTTTACTGACGAGCTGTTTGTGTAAAATAAAGGAACGGATGGTAAATGACAGATTGGTTTAGTATCTCGAATCCAATGGCCTTATTTCCAATTTACAATGTGGATTCCGGAATAAAAGAAGAACATTTGATCCGTCTGGAAACGACAAACAGAGAGGTCTTTATTAGAAAGAAACACCTGACGACTATAGAGAAGGCCTACGATACAACTTGGAAATATGGAATAATGAGAGACCTACGAGATCTCAGTCTAAAAGGTAGACTCCCACGGTTTATCAACGGGTTCCTACTAGAAAGGAAATTTAAAATTCTCATTGGATCCACTCTCTCTGATATTAAAAATCATGAAGAGAGAGGCTCTCAGGGCAGTGTATTATCCGTGATCCTGTTTAGCATTAAAATAAACTACAAACCCAAATGCTTATATCCCGAAGTGAACGGATCTTTATACGTTGTCGACCTATTGATATGTCACAGATCGAAAAAATACTCACCATAGAGCGCTAACTCCAACAGACAAAATCAAATGGGCTTCAGAAAATGGATTTAGATTTTCTAAAACTAAAATTAAACTAAATGTGTTCACTACTGTCATAAGAGAAAACTATTCAACGATCCTAACCTGAAACTTAAAAAGAAAGAAATACCAATTGTACATTCGTATAAATTTCTTGGGCTGATATTTGATTAAAAAAAACTCACCTTTATTCCCCACTTGCAATATTCTAAGGCTAGATTCAGTAGAACATTACAACTGTTACGTGTGATAGCCCATACGAAGTGGGGAGCAGATCGAAAAATCTGAAATCTACTGAAATTGTGAAGGTCACTGATTTGATCGAAGCTGATTCATGGTAATTTTACATACCAATCTGCAAGAAAGACTTATCTAAAAATACTTAATCTGATCTACCATGGAGGCATGAAATAATTACTTGGAGTTTTCAAAACATCTCCAGTTGAAAGTCTGTCTGCAGAGGCTAACGAAGCACCAGCAAATATTAGAAGCAATAAATTGGCTCTCCAGTATTATGTTAAATAAAAATCATGTCCATCTAATCTGGTATATGATGGTGCATTCCACCTAGAATATAGCGAACAATTCGAAAGGAGCGAAAAGGCTATAAAATATTTTGACCTTCGGATGGAAACAATAAAAGAAGAATCAAGAATAAATTTAACAAAAATACATAAAAAGATCATACCAAAAATCCCACCTTGGACCATTAAGACTCCCAAAGTAATTCTAACATTTTGCAAATTCCAAAAGTCTAAAACTCATGCTTTAATTTTCCAAGAAGAACTAGAGAAAATTAAAGATAAATATCCTAGACATTCACACATCTTTAAAAAAAAAAAGGTTCTAAGCAGAAGAAAACAACCGGATGCGATGCAGTATACAATGGAAAAACGATTAAAACATCTTCCAAACGATAAAGCCTGCGTTGTTCGATTAAGCTTACTGAAAACCATTAACTCCCATATCTCCGTGCGTATGCTTCAACTCAATGGGTAAGCAGAGGAACCGGGTTACACAACTAGTTCTTACACACATCTATAAAACGATTAAAACATCTTCCAAATGATACCTCCATATTCAATGCGGAAGCTTGCGCAGTAGATATGGCACTCGATCTGTTTAACAAATCAAACCGCCCAGTTGGCTTAAGCAAAAGAATATGCCGACTGCACCTCAGCAGAGGGGTAAGCCCCCACTGAATGAGGCCACCTGTTGAACTTGGTTGGCAACACGTAAGGTGCTAGGACGGGATCCTGGTTCTTGAGCAGTCATTGATACGGAGAAAAACCGGTCAAAGTCTTGTAACACACCACTTTAGCCCTTACTTGGTCTGACGGGCGGTCACATAGGCCCGATCCAATCAATCGGTTGGTCATGTCAAGCCCTAGCACATATATGTTTTATCCCTACCGTACTTTTAAATCGGCACTTACAGCAAGTTCCCAACCCTTATCTGTTCGGTGTTAGAAGGCAGTGGCTTAGGGTCAACTGCGTTCAGAGAATAGGAATTGACCAGTGCTGAGAACCTGAAATTGGCAATGGCTCGGAAGCCTACTCTCAACTCGAGTATACTGGTCACGTACCCCTGTCTGAACCAACGTGAATGGGTTACCCGCTTGGTTCATTCCCAACACAACTCTGTGGTTGGTGGTAGAGCGCAGGGCCAGCGAAAAATATACAGCATATATGGGGTGTTTAAATAAAAAATCTAAACGATTCCTCTCAATCAAATTCTCCATCAGAAAAGGCGTACAACGAATCCAGACCAACACTTACGTCCCAACAGTTAATAAGACCCGAACTCCCAATGAGATGAAGATCGGCTATTGTTTTCAGAGAGTTGAGCAGTGCGCTCCAGCCCCCCTGAAGTGCTTTAAATGCCAAAAATATGGACACCAGAGGGAAGCCTGTAGAGGACGACAGATATGTTCCAAATGCGGTGTAAAGGACCCGGACCACGTGAAGGAATATTGCTTGAAAGAAATTACATGTGAAAACTGCCGACAAGATCACCCTGCTTACGCAAGATCTTGCGTTGTTTAGAAAAAGAAAAAAAAGATATAATTGAGGTTAAACGCAAGAAGAACGTGTCCTTCCTGGAAGCAAGGAGAATTGTAGGGAGCTAAATGGGAAAAAGTAGCTATGCCTCTGTTGCACAGAAGTTGGATATAACCAATGACGACAACAAATATAGAACACTCGTGGAGAAATTGATCCAGTTGAAAGCCAATGATTGCTACACTCGGTCGAATTTTACCAAACACCTACGCAGCAACAAGTTGGGAATGGGGAGAGATCCAATCTTATAGTCCAAACAAAAATACGTAGGGTCAATCATTACAACACGAACTACTCCTAAAAGTGAAAAATCTCCCTCAAAAGAGTCGTTACATAAATCACCAATCCGTCTACCAAAAAGCAATAAAGATAGACTTAAAAAAACTTGTCTCCTATTGGACCTGAACAACTTAAACAAACATCACAAGGTCCCATTTGCCAAGCTGCAAAAATACAGATGAACACCCAAGTGAATAAGGAAAGACCAGGAAGTACATTCAAAATACGCTCAACAACAAAGACGCCGATAAGAACCAAATAATCCAATGCTCAGCAATCAACAAACCCCTACAAATGACGAATAATATAGAAAGTATAGCAAGCGACACAGACTGTGTAGAATTGAATTAGAACTGTTTGACTAAATCGAATAGCTTGAAATAGAAATGGTTTTGACAATTAAACTGTATTTATCTTTAAACTGCATGCTAATGCTAAACTGAATTGTTTGAAATTGAACAGTTTTGACATTAAAACTCGACTTACACAAAACTGAATTGTTCAATATAGACGTTTTTGACATTTTACTGTGTGTAAACAAAGACTATACTTATAATTTGGCCAGTTGGCTGGGGCTGTAGAATACACCGACTGCACGTCTGCAGAGGGGTAAGACACCCTCCACCAATGAGTCTTCTCAGTATGATAGTAAACAATCTGATGGTGAGGTTCCAGTGATGCTGGAGCTTTGGGGAAAGCGTAACACCCCTTCATTGGCATTGCTCCAAGGTCCACTCAGGCCTTGAATGGTAGCACCTGATAATGCCCGATAAATGGCTTAAATAGTACTAACTGCATACTTATGCTAAACTGATTTGTTTGAGTTAGAACGGTTTGACCTAATTGAATATCTTCAAATTGAAATGTTTTTGACATTGAATCTGTACTTACATGTAAACTGCGTGCCTATGCTAAAATGAATTGTTTGAAATGGAATTGTTTTTGACATTGAAACTCTACTTACACTAAACTGAATTGTTTAAAATAGAACTGTTTTTGACATTTAAATATGTACTTATACTAAACTGAATTAGCTAAATTTGTATAGTTTGAATAAATTAAATAATTTGAAATGAAACGTTTTGCACATATAAACTGTGTACTCATACTAAACTAATTTTATTGAAATAAAACTATTTGCATAAAAATGGATTTGGCTTTAAATAACCTAAAAAGATTGATATGCAATAAAATCCAACCAACCAACCAACCAACCAATCAACCAACTATACCTATACTAAACTGATTTAGCTGAATTAGAACTGTTTGAATCAACTTAATAGCTTGAAATAGAAATGTTTTTGACAATGCTAATATTTGCATAAAAATGGATTTGGCGATAAAAGAATAAACCTACAAAGGTTGATATACCATAACAACCAAACAACTAAATAAAAAAAAATCTAAGATTCATTATTTTTTCTGATTCCTTGTCGGTGTTTACATCGTTTCAAATCAAGAAACACAGGAATTAGATGAATTGAACAAGTTGATAAATTGGCTAGATCTGCCTTATGTATGGTTCTTGAAACAACATTTAAAATTCCATGTACGGACTTTAAAATAAACAAATATATTCTACAACATAGGCAACACCACTGGAGTAACAATAACTATACTAAGCTTCTTGATATTAAGCTTATACAAGGAGAATGGAAGCAAAGATTCAGAAAAAGCCGAAAAGATGTCGTATTATCCAGACTGCGCATAGGTCACACAAGAATTACACATTCTTACTTGCTTAAAGAAGAAGAGCAAACAATATGCCACGTATAAAATATGTTCTCATTGAATGCATTGATCTGCCCCCTACAAAAGAAAACTTTTACAGTGGAAACTCCATGAAGGAACTATTTTAAAAAAAAAACTAAAGTGAACTCTATAATGTCCTTTCTGGAAGCAGTGGGCCTATAAAGAAAAATTTAAAGACCTAACCAATATAATATAAACAATACCAAAGAATATAAAAACAAGTGAGAATTTGGAAATTACTGTATACCATGAATAAATATTTGAAGATATGAAGAACTTGAAATTAACTATATTTCATCAAAATGACTTGATTCGGCGCTAAATGACCCGAAAAGGGTTGATATGCCGTAAAGCAAAACAATCAACCTACCAACTACCCACATTCCCCAAAGCTCAATAACTAAATCCTCACCATCAAATGGCTTAGTTATCTTCAGGATACTCGTTATGGGGTCTTTACTCCTCTGCAGAGATGCAGTCAATGTATTTTACAGTCCCAGCTCTGGAATTTTAGAATGTACTATTGCTTGGTGAAAGTGAAACAGTGATACAATTAGGTGTTCAGTGTGCAGAAGCAAAATTAGGAATATTCTAGTAAAACAATAAACGACTCTATTATAAAACAAGATTCATTTTTAAAAATAAACAACAAAATAAGAAGATAGACGCAAGACAATAAATTTACTCAATATGGTCATCATTTTTTCAATTATTGTATCAACATGTCTTCGAAACAATTTGCAAGCTTTCAAAATAAATTCTTTAGACATTGTATTCTATAGTTTCAATAGCAGTCTAAGTGAATCAATATTTGATGGAATGTTGCTTTTGTTTTGTTTTCTAAAACGCCCAATAGCGTAATCAAGGGGGTTAAAATCTGAGCTTAGATCTTGTTTAATTGATATCCTCACAGTTTCCTTTTGGACTTTCACATCAGATTTCTTAAAAATTATTTTAAAAAATCATTCCACATTTTGCTTCCGCAACTTGTTCATTTTGATTTTCATATTTTACTGCCTTCATATCCTATAATTCAGTTTACTTTAGTCAGTTGTTTACAAATGATGATTATCCTTTAATTGCTTGACACCATTAAAAAAAAGACTGACTTCGGTATTTGATAACAAAAAACACAATTAACATATTGCAAAACTAGCCAGCCAACTGGTTTCTCTGATTCGGCCTGCGTCGTGCAAACGAGGGAAGAGATTGTTTGATTAAGTTTACTGAAAACTATTAACTCCCATATCTCCGTGCGTATGCTTCAACTCAACGGGTAAGCAGGTGAACCGGGTTACAAAACTAATTCTTACACACATCAATAAAACTTCGCCGCGGCACCTGTCCCGGCCAGCTCCTCTCCGCCTCGCTATGATTTTGCAGTATACTTCAGCAGGATTGCAATTGAAACTAACAGATGGTTTATTTCAGTAATTAAAAAAAAAACTTTGCTCATCAACCAAGCGTGAATACATTAAATCACACAATTGTATTGACTAATACTGTTTTGATGCTATTAAAGATGGCAGAATGCGTTGACACTTCTTGAATATCAATAATTAATAACAAATTCCCCAGATTTTCTAAACTTTGCAATCCAACGCTGAAAAAAGTCAAGCCACGAAAGAGGAATTACTTTTATTGTTTCCATCGACTTTTAAAAGTCATTCTTTTTAAGATTAAAATTCATTCAGTCTATTTTGTTGTCTCTCAAACTCACACACACATAATTATATATATATATATATATATATATATATATATATATATATATATATATATATATATTATTCAATCTAGTAAATCCAGAAAAGGGAATAATTCCAATCAGCACAAATAGAATATTCAAAAATAGAATATTATATTAAATGAAATAACTCTGGTTTGGTTTTGTTTCTTTGTTTAATTTCATATTAACCTTTTTAGGTTATTTAATGCCAAACCTATCAACCTACGTGAACAGTAGTGGTACTATTTAACCCAGAGCTGGGAGGATAAGGGGATTTATTCCTTTACAAAGGGTATTTGCCCGAAAGTGAACGTAATAGCGCGACAGGAGTACAAACTCTCCTTCTATGATTCTGCAGTTCATCGCTTTAACCATTACACCATTATTCTTCTGCATTTCCCCTCAATTTATACACCGAAAGTATATCATTTTTACTATTACTCCTACTCAGTAGAATCCGCTCATGGTAATTGGTTAGAAAAAGAGTTGATAATTCCTCCTAAACGTACCAAAAATATTAAATTAAAATTTCAATTTTCAGAGATATATATATATTATAATAACAAAACTGTGGGTTTTCGGGAAAAATAATTTCGAAAAAATTATACGAAAGCCGATTTTTTAAACTAGAATTTATTCTGTGTGCTTGCTATATGATTAACCCTCTTTCAAAAACCCACAATGTCTCTGAGAGTTGATGGGGTGGCTCCTACAGATGGAAATTTTCTTTTCTTTTCGAACCGAATTAAATATTCTTAATCAGTTTTGAGTCCATTTTTCCCCCTCTTCAAATGTCTTTAAAATACTCTTTCATATCAAGAGGGTTCACATGCCAAGTTTGATTTAAACTTGCCCAGCAGCCAAAGAGTCTTTTAGAAGGAGTCTTACTGTGTAATTTTAATCCTGAGCCTTCCACTCTCCACTGAGAAGAAGAAACTCATATCAAATTTTGTCAGTTTTCAGGCCGAATTAGGCCTTCCTAAAAACTTTAGCAAAAAGTTTATGGGTACCTCTAGCAACTGGTTAGTTCCCACATGACCCTCCTCCTGCCGCTCCCAATTAACATATACCGTTTAAAAAATTTGTTGAGGAGAGGTGAAAGTTTTATCGAAATTGAACAATTAGGCTCAGAGCACATAGCTAATAAGCAAGCAATCAAATGTAGTGTGTATCAGCATATGTGATCGTGGTTAGTGTGTGTGTATATGTATATTTACTAGACTATGAGCTAGTGCGGATGTGTGTGTGGTAGTTACTGACTTTGTTTATGTGTGTGAGCGTATCTGTGTGAGTGTGCGTGTGTAAGAGTACGTGAGTGAGTGTGTGTGTGTGTGTGTGTGTGAGAGAGAGAGAGAGTACGTGAGTGTACGCGTGTGCGCGCTTATGTGTGTATGTGTGTGTGTGTGTGTGTAGGGTTAGTGTGAATGCGAGAGAGTGTCAGAATATGTGCGATGATTAAGTGTGTGTGTGTGTGTGTGTGTGTGTGTGTGTGTGTGTGTGTGTGTGTGTGTGTGTGTGTGTGTGTGCTTATGTCTGTGTGGGGTTAGTGAGTGTGATTATGTGAGAGTGTGAATATATATGTAGGGTTGCTAAGAATGTTTGTGTGAGTGCTTGTGTGTGTGAGCGTGTATGGATGATAGTACGGTATGTGTGTATGTGTTTGTCTATGTGTGTGTTACTCTTTATAAATTGATAATATCATTTGAATGAAATAAAATCAAAATTTTAGCCTAAAACCTCCAAAATCTGAGAGAAACTTTTTGTAGCCAAAAAACTACATTACGCCCGCCTACATTTGCAGACAAAATTATTTATTCTACACGCTAAGGTGAAATTGAAATGTCGATTAGTTTGTTGACGTAAATGAGCATGTATTGATAGACATTCGCGCATAAGTATATATATATATATATATATATATATATATATATATATATATATATATATATATATATATATATATATATATATATATATATATATATATATATATATATATATATATATATATATATATATATATATATATATATATATATATGTGTGTGTGTGTGAGTGAAGTCACTTATGTTTAACAGCACAGAAAATGAAATCGGTGAACCGAGTTCAATTTCTGGTTGGGGTAGTTTTTATTCACTTTGTACTTATGCCCATGGGAATGGCGTGACTCTGCCTTTCTCAGTAGGTCAGGTCGGTATTATTCCATGTTTTTGGTACGATGTAAATAGGGCAATCTCTTGAGGAGATGGCTACCGCTATATAGCCACATCGACTGGAGAAAAAAATTTAACGGACGCCACTTGGTACTTCTACAATATAGCAGGTCCTGACCACACACACATACACACACATGCAATATGGCCATGAATAAGTATTGAACAAAAAGATTTTAAAAGAAGATAATTTTCTCCGAAAGCAAAGACCGCAGTATTTTATTAGTATTGGAATACCATTCAATCAAAATGGATATTAAGTCTGGAAGCAACATCCCACGAAACAGCTGTTGAACTGCCACCTACCTCCAATCTCTAAAATATCAAAAAAAGACGAACAAGATATGCGAGACACAGCCGGAAAATAAAGGACAAACTCATGCCTAACGTTCTCCTGTAGACTCTTTTATATGTACGTACTAGTATTAAACGACCAACAAGAACTTAGCAATGAAAGCTCTGTACGAACAGAGGAGGTTGTCTGAAAGACTTGTAAGAAGCGATGGAAGATAGGGATGAATGGTAAAAGAGAATAAGGGTAATCCATGCTCGCAGCGTGACATGATGATGATTATAATTAAACTCTACAGCATTGGTTAGATAAAATTAAATGCACCTGTTTATGATTATTTTTTTAGTCACAGTATCTGAATACTGTAACTTTTAGAATTAGATAATACATAATAGTTAGGGGGTTAAGCAAGTACGAGTTCATAAGTGACGTACTCCTATGGACCCCAGCATATGGCCAAGCAAAAGCAGAAGGACCAGCTCGAACATACATACAGCAGCTATGTGAAGATGCGCGATGTAGCCCTGAAGACCTGCCAGAGGCGATGAATGATAGGGAGAAGTGGCGAGAGAGGATCAGGGATATCCGTACTAGCGGCACGACATGATGATGATGATCTGCAGAATTGATATAATCCTTTTATGTAAGATTTTAGAAGAAAATAACCTTTTTCTGGTCCGTATGCGTGCTCTCTCTCTCTCTCTCTCTCTCCCTCTCTCTCTCTCTCTCTCTCTCTCTCTCTTTCTTTCTTTCTCTCTCTCTTTCTCTCTGGGGCGTGTCTAATAACCTGTCACCTATTACGTTGTCAGAACGCCTTGGTCAGTATTTTCCCCGTATAGCATCGCACTGACCAATGGATGGGTTACTTCTCTCATCGTACCACTCAAGTGTTGAACTAAATTGTTTAATACGAAAAGCAAGAAAGAATGACCTTTGAACTAATCAATCTTTTTATAAAGCTAAAGGGTTCGAAATCCTCTGTTACTTTACTATAGCTTAAGGAAGAAATGGGTTCATGCCTTTACAAATGCATAAGAAATGGAGTGAACGCACGCTGTTCCAGCCGGAGTTTGAATTCGATTCTTATCAGCGTTTGAACACAAGTAAAATCTAAGATTATGAATGTTCCCTAAAGTCATACCAAATAGATGTTTGGTGCAACATTGTGTTTTTATTTGGCCGCTGTGGTGTATTAAGTGAAACTCATTAAATATGTATATACCTTTGCGCGTCTATATACATATAAGTATGAAAGCATGTACACATAGTCATTCGTGCATTTTTTTACTTACTTTAAATAAGTATATATGTACATATATCTTTGACCTTATCCTTATACCCTAGACGTACCAATTTACGTGTGCTTGTACATACACACTTGTTGAAAAGCTATCAGATTTTTTTTTCATTTTGGGATAAGCAACCAAGTACAGGAATCAAAGGTTAAGAAATAAAATTAGACAAAGAAAAAGGCTAAAGTAAAACAAACAGAACAAAATTAGCTAAATATACAGCGTTGCCTTTTATAGAGAGCGGATGTGGTTATTTTCAACGAAGATTTTCTCCCTAAATGTGGACATTTCAAGAGTTCACTTAATCGATTTTACATACAAACACACACGCAATTGTCAATCAAAAGCACTTGGTAACATTAAGATACCCTCTCACTTTTACTGAAGCACATACACACATACACAAAAGTATATAATATATATAATCTCCATTATCGACACACATATCTATATGCATGTATAATAAAATTGGCACCACGAAAATGAAAGCTTTTTGGTTGTGCAGAATAAAAGAATGAGTGAATGAAAGAGAGAGGTGCTGCACGCCAATGTTCACAGTAATATATTTTAATCATTGTGGTATGACATTGATGAACTGTTTTGTTGAAGTATCTGAAGAAGTCAATTCATGTTTTTGCAAAGGTTTGGTTATTTTTTCAGTTTACGCCCGATCTAAAAAAAGACACAAGTTCATTTTTTATTGTGGGGTAGGAGACAGGAAGAAAATCCCCCATAGCAGTGGGTTTTAAAAAGGTCCTAGATTCCGGGAAGGTATTCCTCTAAAGGCACCTCAGGCACCGAGCAATAGACTTTAACCGTTCCAGAATAAGGGCAAGTGCTTCCTGAAAAGAAGGTTCCCTCGAATCCAGCAATTAGTTTATGATCGATCTTAGCCAAAAGCCCACTAAACATAAAACTTCCTCCCCCACTCTCTCTCTCTCTCTCTCTCTCTCTCTCTCTCTCTCATTGAGAGTAAGTGATTATTCAACCCCATCTCAAGTAGAATTCAACACCAGATGAAATTTAGAGGATTACTGCTAGTTTGAATGCAGAGTCTGCCTTATTATTTGACCATAGCTGTCGGGCAAGGAATATGTAATTCATATTTTTCATAAAGGCAATAACGCAAAGTGAAACACCAACAGCTTCATCAAGGATTTGAACTTACGATAATCGTTACAATAAGCTTTCTCTCTCTCTCTCTCTCTCTCTCTCTCCATCCCCCTTTCTCCCTCTTTCTCTCTCTCTCTCTCTCTCTCTATATATATATATATGTATATATACGTAATGCATTCAATAAGTTTCCAGACTTTTTGGTACGGGCATTTAAAATTGTCGTAGACTCTTGAAAATTCTATAGCTATAGCTATACATCTTATGAGATGACTGATCAATTTTTATGATTTCAGGTTTAAATGAACAGTTAGAGTAGGAATTGGAATACACCCTACTAAAGCCTGATTGTCACAGCTGGTTAATTTCAAATATGCAATCTGGATTTGAGGACACTTTAGAAGAAAGATATGCAATAAAATTCTGTTTTAAACTTGCAAAAAATGCCACAGAAACGTGGAGAATGCTTCAGACTGCTTTACGACTATCTTGCATTAATCAAGCATCAGTTTTTGAGTGGCATAAGAGATTCAATGAAGGCAGTGAGTCTGTGAAGGATGATGAGAGGCGTGGGAGGAGTAAGGAAGTCAATACACCAGAGACGATTAGCCAAAGAGTTAGGGTTAGGGTTAGTATGTTGAGGTTTTAAGGGAGTTCAGCAAGAGATTCGGTCGGAAGAGGCAATCACTCTTCAAATCGGCTCAGTGGCATTTCCACCAGGACAATGCACCAATCCACAACACCATCCTTGTCACAGACTAATTGACCAAGATGGGCATCAAGACCGTTCCTCACCCTCCCTATAGTCCAGAACTTGCTCCCTGTGACTTTTGGTTATTCCGTAAGCTCAGAAGCTGTCGATATGAGACAATTAAGGAGATGAAAGAGGCTGTGACGAAGGTCATTGACACGCTCACACAAGAGAACTTCCATGAGGCCTTCCAGAAGTTGTTGGAGCGGTACAACAAGGACATTGCAGCCGAGGAGATTACTTTGAAGGGGACTAGATTTTCATGTGTGTATTATCAATAAAAGTGTCCATACGAAAAAAAGTCTGGAAACTTATTTAATGATCCTCATTTATATATATATATATATATATATATATACAGAAATCTATTTTTGACATGCAGTGTAACATTTGAATTTAATCCTGAACCGTCAATCATGAAAAATTCAAGAATCAACAAGTTGGGTGGTCAACCGTTAAACTCGAGGTTAATTTGAGCCCACAGTTCTTATTAGGTTGTTTTGGTCATCTGACCAAAACAGTTCCAGAGTTAGAGAAAGTTAGTCCGTGAGAAACACTGAACCGGACTGGTCGAACAGTCGAACTCCCCACTTATTATTTACTCCTCGTTTAATGATATAAGAAATCGTCAATATATGAAAGGTAAAATGAACATATGAAATGGAGTTTGCCTTGTCATTTTTTACCAACGAACCAAATCAAGGACGGTAACACCAAGAAAACACCAGAGTAACTCAGCCCAATGGGCTGGAGCTGTGAAATACACCGACTGCATCTCTGCAGAAGGGTAAGACAACCCACCCCGGAAAGAGTGGGTTGGATAACACATTAAACAATTTGATGGCGAGACTCCAGTTGTGCTGGAGCTTTGGGGAATGTGGAGTACCTCTTCATTGCCATTGTTCCCAGGTCCACTCTGATCCGGAGTGGTTGCACCTGAAAGGATCCTATCTATCAGTCAAATAGAACAGTTTGACATTTAAACAGAGAGCAATCAAATGATTAATGGTATTCTTAATTATTTGAGATAGAAATGATAGATCATTTGACTGTAAATAAATGACTGATCTTTAATTGAAGCTTTAATTATACGTAGCAATGCCTGGAACCATTTAACTTTGTTGATTGGTTCCTTTGTTTTAATGGCATATAAACCTTTGTGGGTTATTTAATGCCAAAGCTATTCTCCTAGAAGAACAGTAGTGGTGCTATTTAACCCATAGATAGGAGGATAAGGGGGTTCATACCTTTCCCAAGAGTATTTGCCCGAAAGTGAACGTAATAGCGCGACTGGAGTACGAACTCACATGCTACGATTCTGCACTCCATCGCTTTAACCATTACACCACGAGGACACCCCGCTAACTTTGTTGATTTACGTTTACAAATCATATATATCTAATGTATAAACCGGTTTTGTCATTAAATAGACTACAATGGTTGATATGCCATTAAACCAAAATCAAACAAGAGTGACAGAGGCGATAAGTCGAGGCGACCGGAGAAGAGAGGTGAAGAACGGAAGGAGATGGGAGCAAACTGATCGTAGTGTAAGGCACATATACATAGAATAAGTAAATGTAAAGGGCTATGCAAAGTATCTCTCCAACAATCACTCAGTCTCCTCTGTGTGTGTGGAGGGATCCAATAAGCCGCTTTCTTGGTCCATAATCTGCCATGTTCTTCCGTGATTTGTTCGTGGTCGTTATATTGACCTTCTCCTAAAGTAGTTTCCTTGAGAGGCAACAACTCTAGGAGAAGGTCTATTTCAAGATTTCTGATATTTTTTAATAAGGTCTTAAAGAATTAAGAGTTAAAGGTGTGTAACTTACGAGTATATGCTGCCAACTAGAAATGCAGGGGTTACCAGTTTTACGATTAACCGTTATGAAAATGTCTGATAGTTTGTAATGTCATTTACAAATTTTATTACCGTCATTACAGGTGACAAGCTATGAAAAACTCATGGTTAAAAATGATACCTTTTCCTGACTTTTTTCTCACTTGGATGACTTTAACCCTATCACCCTCGCTAAGTACCATTTATGTTCGCTTTTTTTTAGATAAGGTCAATGGAGTGGAAAGGGACAAATTTGTAGCGGACTCCTGCTTAAAGATGTCGGAATAATGCTTTGACAAGATTTATTACCTTATATATTATTTCATTACCTAAGATTAACTGAGGACAGAAGTAAACGTAATGTCAGTGAGTTCATCTCTCTCTCTCTCCTCTTTTCCTTTATCTCTCTCTCTCTCTCTCTCTCTGAGAAATGTTTCCACACTAACCGCATACCACCCTGTTTACACATTGAAATAGTCAGTAAATATAGTATTTCTTGAATTTTTTAGACAGTCATAAATTATTATTATTTTACTCCTTTGAGAGTTTTTCACACCAGCGTAAGCTGATGGTTTTTCACTAGAGTTAGAGTGGCAGCAAATCTTTTTTAAGTCTCCCGGACTCTTCTCAGTTTTCTGGCCGATCTTGATAATGCTGTAGTCTAGATGGTCTCTACATGTCTTCTGATTTCTAAGTCTTCCTGTCCTTTCACCAATTTTTTTGTGGATCATTCCAAGTGCACCAACTACAATCGGTATCACCGTCACCTTCATGTTTCTTCAGCAAGGTTCAGATATTTATCCCTCTTTACCCCTTATGTGGTTTGCCGAGACGACAAAGACCACTATTCGGTAGGTTTCCCTTTCTTTTCTTTTTTTTGCTAACTATCACTAGGTATAATTGTCTGGCCGAGATTAGGTGATCCGTTTGTATCTCAAAATCACAGAGAAATTCGTGCGTCTCATTCTATAGGACGGGTTCGGGTTTGTGTATATACCATTTGGTCGTATGGTAAATTTAAACTTTTTACGCAGTTCTCAGTGGATCATCTTCCCCACTCAGTCGAGTCTTGTCTTATACGCTTTTTGCTCTAATTTGATGTATTCGCTTATCATATCATAAATCGTTTTTTCTCAAAAACCACATTACTTACACTTGCTATTTTGTTGCGTCTTGTCTATTTTTGTTTTAACGTAGTTTGTCCTAATGGTGTTGTTTTGTGTTTCTATCAGAAGAAATTCAGTTTCTCTCCAAGATTTCCCTTTCTTAGCAATGTCCAAGTCTTCTCATGTGAGATCAGCTTGTTTGCTGCTTGAAATATCCCTGCAATTGCTTTTCTTTCTATTTTTGTTTTCTAGTTATTGTTTTTCGGTTAATCCTTGTGTTGCTTGCATTTACTCCTTGAGAGTTTTTCACATCAGCGTTAGCAGATGGTCTTTCACTGATTTTGAGTGACAGCAAGTCTCCTCAAGTCTCCAGGACTCTTCTCAGTATTCTGGGCGTTCTCAATAATGCTGTTGTTAGGATGGTCTCCACTTATCCGCCAACTTCCAAGTCTTCCAGTCCCTTTAATAATCCTTTAGTTACAGTACCAAAAGCACCAATCACAATTGGTATAATTGTCACCTTTATGTTCCATAGTTTTTCAGTACCCTAGCATTTTTTCTGTTTTATTTTGCGGTTAGCCGGGACAGCAAAGTCGACAATTTTGCGAATTCTCTTCTCTTGTTGTTGATTATTATTAAGTCTGGTCTTCTAGCTGAGAGCAGGTGATCTGTCTGAATGTTAAAGTCCCAAAAGAATTTATGTATGTGATTTTTTAGGACAGATGCTGCGTTGTGTATATACCATTTGTTCGTGTGGTCAAATTTGAATTTCTTGCTTATCTCCTAAGGAATTACCTTACCGAACCAGTCATGTCTTGTCTTATACTCCTGTGCTAATTTGCTGTATTCTTTTATTATGTGATTGATGGTTTCATCTCTGTCACCCCATAGCCTACATTTGTTATTATGTTGCGTCTTATCTATTCTCGCCTTGATATGATTGATTCTTACGGCGTTGTTTTATGCTGCTATTAGAAGAGATTCTGTTTCGCTCTTAAAGTTTACTCCTTGAGTGTTTTTCACATCAGTGTCAGCTGATGGAAATTTACTAAGCTTTTTGCTCAGATGTGGCACAAGGCCATATGAAAGGGGCACCCAATGAGACTCGAACTCACTCGTGTAGGTTTGCTAGTCGAGCTTGCTAACCATTACACCACCAGAGGCGCCTCATCAGTGTCAGCTGATGGCCATTAACTGAAGTTTCAGTAACAGCAAGTCTCCTCAAGTATCCAGGATTGTTCTCAGTATTCTGGCTGAGCTCAATAATGAAGTTGTTTCGATGATCTCCACTTGTCCTATTATTTCTAAGTCTTCCAGTCACTTTGATAATCCTTCGATGACTCTACCAAGTGCACCAATTACAATTGGTTACTCTTTTAGGAGTTTTTCACACCACCGTTGAATGATGGTTTTCCACTGGAGTTTGAATGACCGGATATCTATAGGACTCTTCTCAGTATTCTGGCCAATTTTAACTAAGCCAATAGTTTGAATGGTCTCCTCTCGTACTCTCATCTCCAAGTCCTCCAATTCCTGTACCAATCCTTTGGTGATCGTACCAAGATCACCATTTATAATTGGTATCACCGTCACTTTCTTGTTCCACATTTTTTAAGTTCGCTTTATTATCGGTTTTATTATTATTTACATAGAAACCCTAGGTAGTTATATGTGAATGATCACTCCTTACTTCGACTCACTCTTCAAAAAGACATTTTTCCTGTTATTTTCACAGTACTTTTAAAACCTAGATAAATTTCACAAATACAACGATGATGATGACAGCCGAGATATATTTATGATAATCATCATATGAAATTTTTATGCAGATACATTCAAGTGCAAACTAGTAGGAACAACTTTTTCCGATGATTATGAATGACGGCTGAATTTGAATTTTTAAATAGCAGCTTAATCTACGGGTTAGGGTGGTTGATGATTTCTTACCATACCAATTTTTTTACATGCGTGGTTTCGTTTCACTATTTAATGACATTTGAGGGCTATTTAATCCTATTTACCAACCCCTCCGCTCGGGCAGGATATGACACAAGGTCAATTTTTAAGCGGAGTTAAACAGGTTTAAATTCAGAGTTTTCCTTCTAGATTAGTTGCCTCACCAAGGCTGAAGAACCTAGTCTGTCCTACTATTTACCCATAGCTGGAGGGAGAATAATTGGATTCATACCTTTCCCAAGGGTATTAGTGCAATGTGAAAATGCAATCAGTCTCGTCCAGGATTTGAACTCGTGTCGCCGTGTCCATTTCCTACGACGATAACCATCCTCTTTTGAGGGATATTTGATGCCAAATCCATATTTGTTGAAGAAGAGTAGTGGCAATATTTAACCCATGGCTGAGAGAAGAGATGGATCATACATTTCCCATTGATATTAGTCCAAAAGTGAATGAAATAGAGCGACTAGACTTCGATCTTTCTTATTGCGATGTTGCAGTCTAGCAGATTAGTCATCACATCTCGGGGGCGTCAAGGTGGTATAATGGTTAAAGCGATTGACTGCGGAATCACAGTAAGCCAGTTCGAACTCCAGTCACACTATTACGTTCACTTTGGGACAAATACCCTTGGGAAAGGTATAAAACTCTTTATCGACCAAGCTATGGATTAAATAGGACCACTAATGGTCTTCTCGAAAGATGGATTTGGCATTAAATAACCTAGGAAGGTTGATATATATATATATATATATATATATATATGGAAGTACAATTTAATCTGAAAAAAAAAAGCATGACATTAAAATGTTTAGGTTTCAATAAAGCATCAGCAGGACTAAGGAAAACATATTATCGAGTGCCGTTAGATCAAAAAATATGATGTGACTGTGTAAGGCAATGATGCAAAACAAATGGAATCATCAAGATATATGATGGATTAAGAAGTTGAAGCAAAAAGAAAGGAATGGAAGAAGAAGAAGAAGAATGGGAAAGAACGATAAAAGAAGAAAGAGAAACTTAAACATTATAACGGGTATTTTCTTTAAATTCTTCACTTTTGATTATTTTGCATTTCAATTTCCCCCCCACACACACACATATATATATATATTGTCTTTATAATATATATATATATAAATCAAAGATGTGATTTAATAGCTAGATGTATGACATAGGAATACATTTAAACTATAGACAAATATCATAGATAATGTTTAATCAACTATAAAAATAGGATTAAATTGAGATTTAAGGTGAAATGAATAAAATAAAATAAAACAAAATAAAATGGGAAGTCACCATGTGAGGTGGACTTACGTACGTTTCAGTGGAAAGGTAACTGAATAAATGGGCACGAATATAAATTTGAATTTAAAATTGTAGTTTTAATTTTTTAATTCAATTTAAGATAAGTATTACAGTAATGTTTGCGTAAGGTTAATAAGAATTCCCTAAATTCCGAAAAGAAAAACAGAAGTGAGCGATATGGGGTGGAAACTCTTCATCCATCTTCCACACCCCCATCCTTCGCTCCTGTGACCATTCTCGCTGTATTAATTATATCCATTGGATCTGAAAAAGTCCTGTTATTTTTGGTGTCATTGATTCACATGTGTGTGTGCATTCACATTTGTGGTGTAATGATTACTGTAGTAGAAAATAGACACCGAGACCCGAGTTCGAATCCTGGACGAGGGTGTTTGCATTTTATATAATGCTAATACCCTTGATAAAGGAGATTAATCCAACTATACTCCTTCCAGCTTTGAGTAAAAAGTAAGGCTGATTGAACTCTTTAGTCTTGATATTTCGACCGGCCTCGAGAAGGAGGACTCTGAATTCATATCTGTGAAATTCCGCTTAAAATTTACTTTTTGTTGTATCTTGCCCGTGCGGATTGACTTGTGAGCACCCTGGGCCAGGAATTACCGGTTGCCACTCACGTAATGCAACGTTCTCCTAATGAACTGAGCATTCCGGTAGGCGTTAAGTGCCTATGTGAACAAAAGAAAGGTAATTCATATACGTAAAATCTTTCACCTACACTTAGGCTGTCCATAGCTCTGCGGTATGATATGTGATTGATGTAACTCAGCCGG
>OY757911.1:97308685-97331185 GCA_963585895.1 Sepioteuthis lessoniana
ATATATATATATATATATATATATATATATATATATATATATATATGTATATATATATATATATATATATATATATGTAAAACAATGCTAGGCTTTCACTGAGAACTACTTTATCCTCGAGTAAAATATCCGACAGGCTAAATTCATCCGGGTTTCGATCCCACCTTGAAGCATCTCACGTGTTAAGTCACATTGAAGAGTTATGATACAACAAAATATTATGTCTGTGGATGACTATATATATATATATGTGTGTGTGTGTGTGTGAGAGAGAGAGAGAGAGAGAGAGAGAGAGAGAGAGAGTGCGCGCATATCTCTATATTGGCTAAAAAGAATACAGTCTATAAAAAAATTGGTTGGAGTATACTTATTTTGGAGTAATACTGTATGCATATATAGAAATAATTTTATACACACTTTTGATTAAACATACATAGATAATTCAATATTCCCATAGATATATTTAAAATAAACTTCTTCAGTTTGACGATTATCAGCTTATTACGTAAGTTGGATAAGAAATGCTCATGTTAACTTTCAAATTATACTCGAACGAACATAGATGCATATGCATACGTGCTTTTTTATGTGTGGGACAGACTCCCTGCAAATTGACTGATAAACATTTCGTTTATTCTGAGTAGAAAAAGAATTAATAGTCAAAATTTGAAGAATATTTTTTAGTTGGCATAGGAAGACTGCTGGATAAAAGCAATCGGAAATTTGACGAGCTAGAATAGATAGAGAGATATTGGTATGATTATCTATCTATCTATCTATCGCGCTCTTTTGGACTTGTCAATGAAGGTTTGAATGAGACACCACTAAAAAGGGGTGTCCTTGATATACGACTAAAATGAATCCGTGGTGAGGTTTTTATTCGAATATATTGAAAATATGTAATTTCATAAACTCATTTTTTAGATTACATTCTAAAACAAGCCTGAGTTCTTTTTCACACCAAGTTAAATGGTTTCAAGCATTGGTATATAAGTAAAAAAAAGTAAGTAAAGTTGGCGACCGTAGTCGAGGGCGACCAGAAGGCTCCCTTTTCAATAGCTACTACACAGAGGAGTAGGGGAGAGCGCTACTCGGTAATTTGCTCATTAGCCTAATGAGTAGAATGTTCGCCAATGGTCCGGGAGACCTGGGGTCAATCCCAGGTCGAGTCATACCAAAGACTTTTAAAATGGTGCTTGCTACCTCCTAGCTTAACACTCAGCAATATAAGGTATATAACGAGGGTAAAGTGGAGCAATCCAGGGAAAGGAGTAGCGCCCTTCCCTACACCTCGGTGTAGTAGCTATTTAAAAGGGGGCCTTCTGGACGCACTCGACTACGATCGCCAGTTATCAAGAGTAAAAAAAATTGGTATATAACAGTCACAATTTAACATCAATTATTTGTTTGCACACTTAGTTTGTTCTATTTGACTCCTAGATAGAACCTGCTTAATTGCTACCACTCCGGGTGAGAGTTGCTCAGTCGGCTGGTGCTGTAGAATACACCGGCTGCACCTCTGCAGTGGAGTAAACCCCCCCAACGAGTGTCCTTGATAAGACATTAAACAATCTGATGATGAGGTTCCAGTGATGGTGGGGCTTTGAGGAATGTGGATCAGCCCTTCCTTGCCATTGCTCCCAGGTCCACTCTGGCCCGAAATGGTAGCCCCGAATAGGGTCTATCTATGAGTTAAATAGAACTAAACTGCACACGTATGCTAAACTAAATTGTTTGAATTAGAACTGTTGGACTAAACTGAATAGCTTGAAATGGAAATGTTTTGACAATTAAACAGTGTACTTTCATTTAAAGAGTTCCATTTCTAAGAATTCAATTTATCACAAGCACGCTTTTTTTGACACTGAAACTGTACTTCCAATAAACTAATTTGTTATATATAGAACTGTTTTGATATTTAACTGTATGTAAACAAAAATGTACTTATACTAAACTGAATGAGCTGAGTTATAACTGTTTGAACAAACTGAATAGTTTGAAAAAGAAATGTTTTTAACAATTAAATTGTGAACTCATGTTAAACCGAATTGTTTGAAAGAGAACTGATTATTTGCATAAAAAGGGATTTAGCGTTAAATATCCTAAAAAGTTTGATATGCCATAAAACCCAACCAACCAACATCCGGGTCAGAGAGGGCCTGGAATCAATGGTAAGGAAGGGGTACTCCACTTTCCCTGAAATCTCCAAGGCTGGAGCCGCTTCATCAGATGGTTTAATGTCATATCAGGACAATCGTTTGGGAGGAGTCTTACCTCTCTACAGAGATGTAGTTGGTGTATTTTACAGTCTCAGCCAACAGGACTAGATAGAACCTTAAAAACACATATAGGATTATAATCAAACATTTATAAATGAATCAAATTTTGGTGATAAAAATCCCATAAGGCTTAGGTATATTGTTGGACAAACCAAACCAAACCATTTTTTGTTTCTACAGATATATATATGCATAAACATTTATGCATATACATATATACGCGTATGTATACACATATAAATGCAACTCTCTCACTCTCTCTCTCTCTCTCTCTATATATATATATATATATATATATATATATATCATGTTATTTAGATTTTATGTGTATGGAATAGTGAGTTGTCGGTTTGACAGGAACTAGTAAAAAGTGATTGATCGTTATGCAAACTATAGCTACAGAGAGTAGTACATAAATAATAATTCCAAACAGAAAGAACGAAGAAAAAATGAAAGAAAAAAGGTAAGAATTGAAGATACAAAGAACAATGAAAGAAACAATGAAAACATGAAAGAAACAACAAGAAAAAAAAGGAACTAAAAGAAACAAAGAAAAAAAGTGAAAGAAGCAAAAAAAATTGAAGACAAAAAATGAAAGAAACAAAGAAAAAAGAAAGAAGAAAAAAAAAGAAGAAAAAGAAAAAATGAAAAAGATAAAATGAAAAGAAGAGAAAGAAAGAAATCTGATTAAATTTTCATGCATGAAACTATCAACATTTTAAGCTGAACAAATTACTGATGTATCTGGAAGTCTATTATCTTCCGAATACTGACGGGCGTATTAAACCTTCTGAGAAAAACAAAAAGCAAAACAAAACAAAACAAAACAAAAAAAAAAAGACTGAAAAAAAAAAGAAAAAAAACATTCAAACATGTCCCCATATTTGCCCCCCACCAACTTTTTTTTTCTCTGAGTCATCCTGTGTGCACATGTGCGTCCGCGCTAGCCTTAGAGTGTCGGGGCGACCGTCTCAAAAATGGCATGTCATGCTTTGACCTTTTTCCTGCGGACATCTATTAAGTGTAATCAAAGCCTAAAATACCCGCTTTTCTCTTCGGCGGTCATCTTTCCAAAGTTCAACTCTATCATCCTTCGTCTTACATTCCAGTTATTTTCCCTCCTCTCCACTGCAGCTATCTCCGAATCCAGGCGGCCTCGATCCATTAAAGGCATCAACAATCTTCCCTGGTACTACACACAGAATATGAGACACATCAGACGACTTGTCTATCAGCTGTGTGGCGCGGGGTGCAGTGTACTCTCAGGGTGATGCGGACTCGTCCCATAAAGTAATTAATTACACTCGTCAAACCGGGAAGATTTTACAAGTACCCAGGAAAAACCGACTGAAAAAGGAATAGTTTTCATTCGAAAAAAGAAGGATAAAATTTTAAGAAATAACTAGGTTTTTCTTCCATCATTTCACTGTAGTTGGCCTATGCACTTGAAGAGAGAGCCTAAATTATCAATTTGGAAAGGGATTTTGCTGCTGGATATATGACAGCTGGGGTATCTTCAAGTTATGAAACATGGCTTAGTTTGGTACAAGGTTAAAAATATGAGACAACCTTTAAGAATCGAATTCTTCAAGTTTATATCAATAGTTATTATACCACACACATGAGTATTCCAATATGCGAAGTGAGGATATAGGAATATTCCCTTCCTTTTAAAAAGGAGTTTTTGTTTTGCTATTCAATAACTCATTAGATTGAAGAATAATCACTAGCAGACCTAATAAAGACTGTTTTCTCGTTGTCACCTCCGAACAAATGGAAACCAAGGTAAAACTGAAAAACACACACAGAAAAGCGAGCAAATACGGTATTTAAACTGGGAAATAGAGACGTATCACCTCCATCTTGAATTACGCAGGTAACACACACATCTAACTGT
This sequence comes from Sepioteuthis lessoniana, assembly GCA_963585895.1. Classification (NCBI taxonomy): domain Eukaryota; kingdom Metazoa; phylum Mollusca; class Cephalopoda; order Myopsida; family Loliginidae; genus Sepioteuthis; species Sepioteuthis lessoniana. The sequence goes on from OY757911.1 coordinate 97,312,862, forward strand.
ACATCCTAGTATCCATGTCTGTTTTAAAAAGAAGAATTATTTCACACGTTTCCTTTCCCCCACACACACCGCTAAACAATGAATAAACAGTAGAGATTTTTTCTAAAATTCTTGACTGTCTTATTCTACAGTTGGCTTCAAAAACTGGTTGCACTCCTAATTGTATATACACTTTCTGGTGCCCGTGGTGTAATGGTTATCGTCGTAGGAAATGGACACGGCGACACGAGTTCAAATCTTGGACGAGACTGATTGCATTTCACATAGCACTAATACCCTTGGGAAAGGTATGAATCCAATTATTCTCCCTCCAACAATGGGTAAATAGTAGGGCATACTAGGTTCTTCAGCTTTGGTAAGGCAACTAGTCTAGGAGAAGAAAAACTCTGAATTCAAACCTGTTAAACTCCGCTTAAAATTGACCTTGTGTCATACCCTGCCCGAGCGGAGGGGTTGGGTAAATATGATAACCTGTTTTCTCAACCATACCTCTACTCCAAGAGGATGATTTCCGTAATTTTTTTCTTATACTGTATAGCAATATTTTTATAAAAATCGAGTTAACGTACAGAGTTATAATTAACTGAGAGGCTGCAAATGAATTTTTGGCCCAAGACAGTTATGACCTTGAGTTATGACCTTTACAATATTTATTCCAAAATACATCGTTTCTCATTTATTACGTAAAGTTGAGCCGAGAACTCTTAGAAGGGAGCCGGCTGTATATCGAGCACTTTTAATTTCAAAGATAAAAATCAATCATATTTTTTAGGTTCGGATAAAAATTTCCACGGTAAAATTTTAGAGAATGCCAAGGAAATATTTAAAGAGTTCACGAGACTTTGTTTGTGTGAACATCTAATTTTCATACGTTGTTCAAAGCATTACGGAAAATTCAGAATCAAGGAAAATGAGCTTTATCTCGAAGTTAGTTGAAGACTTATGGTCTCCAATTATATTTTCCAAAAGGTTTGGTTTGGTTCGGTTTTATGGCATATCAACCATTGTAGGTTATTTACTGTCAAATCTATGTTTATACATATAAATGGTTCTATTTCAAACAATTGAGTATATTTATAGTATAAGGAGTAGCGCCCTCCCCTACACCTTGGTGTAGTAGCTATCGAAAAGGGAGCCTTCGGGTTACCCTCGACTATGGTCGCCAACTTTACTTTTACTTATAGTATACTCTTTAGTTCTATTTTACCCATAGATAGGACCCTATCAGGTGCTACCACTCCCGGCTAGAGTGGACCTGGGAGCGATGCCAATAAAGTGGTACTTCGCATTCCCCAAAGTTCCAGCATTACTAGAGCCTCACCATTAGAGTCATATATAAGAAACTCGTTGTAGGAGTTTTACACCAACTGCATCTCTGCAGAGGAGTATTCTGCAGTCTCAACTGACTGGGCTATTTGCCAAAAGAATGTATTTTTCTTGTGATTTAAAGAGAGAATTATTTAATTATTTCAAATAGATGTACTTGGCACATGCATGTGGAATCCTATATACAGGGCTTTCAAAATACCTACTTGCAAAAGTTAGGAATTCATTAAAAAATGATGTGCTAGATATGACACAAACCAGAAACCGATGACTATTTCACCAGAAAAGGGGTATGACACTAAAGTGCATGAGATCCCCGTTCGAAAGTTCTGGGCAGTGTGTAGTGCCTTTTTGTTATGATTACTCTCAGGTCCCCTCTGACTTGAAGTGGAAGTTCCGGTTACGTTTCCCTCAATGGCCAAAAATGATGCTATATAACAGCTTCATGGAGGTGCCCATGGTGAAATGGTTATCGTCGCAGGAAATGAACACGGCGACTCGAGTTCAAATCCTGGACGAGAATGATTGCATTTCACATAGCACTAATACCCTTGGGAAAGGTATGAATCCAATAATTCTCCCTCCAGCTATGGGTAAATAGTAGGACAGACTGGATTCTTCAGCCTTGGTGAGGTAACTAGTCTAGGAGAAGGAAAACTCTGAATTCAAAACCTGTTAAACTCCGCTTAAAAATTGACCTTGTGTCATATCCTGCCCGAGCGGAGAAATCGGTAAATAGGATAAGTAATAATTCAATTAAACGTCAAAGATTTGCTTACGCACAATTAGATGGTCACACAGTTCTATTTCAAACAATTCAGTTTGGCATAAGTCAAAGTTAAATAGTTTCTAGTATTACTATATATCTCTAACAATTCATGCAAAGCAACTTATTTTCTATTGATAATTTTAGCAACTTCAGGATATGCATAATTCTTTGACATTTTTTGCATAAGGGAGAACAAACTGCAGAATAGGTTATTATGGTAAACTTCTTATTAAAAGGATAATTATTATAATCGATTCTTATAGCGCAAAGTAAAACATTTTTGTAATCACTTTGGAGTTCGAGAGAATGAATCAACTATATGAATGATTCCTTTTAACAAGGAGACTTCGTTGTTTTATTCTCTGAGGTTTCGTATGTAGAGGTCGTTAGAAAATGTCGGAAATTTATTCATTGGGGAAAACTTGAGTTTACACAAAGCAGTCATATTTTTTTAGTTTAGATTTATTTACAGTGAGACATCATCCCGTATTTTGCCTGCTATTTTCTTCCACAATTCAGGGTCTAACAGATTTTTGGTCACCACCAAATCTAATCAACTGGATTAGAACTGACACTTTGTCGGACTTTATCGGGCTGATATATAAGCCTCTACCTACCTAAACACATGGGTTCGGTTGGTTGGTTTGGTTTTATGTCATTTCAACGATTGTAGGTAAATTCCAATTTCGTTTATTTATACGTATATATTAGAATATTGATTCGATTGGATAAGTAATAATTCAATTAAACGTCAAAGATTTGCTTACGCACAATTAGATGGTCACACAGTTCTATTTCAAACAATTCAGTTTGGCATAAGTCAAAGTTAAATAGTTTCTAGTATTACTATATATCTCTAACAATTCATGTAAACATCAATCATTTATTTACAAACAGGTAATTGATGAAAGAGTACTTCTTTTTTTATTTAAATTTAGCATAAATTATTTGTTTGCTCTCAGTTTTAATTCCAAGCAGTTGTATTTGACCAATAGATAGGACCTTTTAAGGTGCTACCATTCTCGGTGAGAGTGAACCTGGGAACGATGGCATTGAAGGGGTACTCTGCATTCCCCAAAGCTCCAGCATTACTAATGCTTTACAATCAGAGCGTTTAGTGTCGTATCCTGAACACTCGTTATGGGGTCATAATCTTCTGCAGCGAAATAGTTGGCGTATTCTACAGTTCCAATCGACTAGGCTGCACGAGTTTGCTTTTAGGCCATGTTAGCACTGGTAGCTTTGAAATCCCACTAAATATAAAACCAACGTCACCCATCGATAAGAACCCGGAACATCAAGAAACAAAATTAAAATAGAGGAATAAAAGCTCAAAGTATTTTTTTAAAAGACAAGCAAACAGGTTCAACTCATAGAAAAGGAAAAAAAGGTGAAAGGCAATGCAACTTCATCGGAAAAAAAAGTCGGTGTCTCTTTTCTACACTTGGCCTAATAAGTAAAGTGTTCGCCAATGGTCCGGGAGACCGGTTTTGAACACCTGGTCGAGTCCTACCAAAGACTCAAAAAATGGTACTTGATGCCGCCTTACTTAGTACTCAGCACTATAAGGTAAGGATCAAGGGTAAAGTGGAGTAATCCAGGGAATGGAGTAGCGCCCTCCCTTACAGTTCGGTGTTGCAGCTATTGAAAAGGGAGCCTTCGAGTCACCCTCGACTAAGGTCACCAACATCACTTTTATTTTAAAAGTCTGATGTTGCCGGATGTATGGGTATCTAATAAAAATCGAACTCACAAGTAACGGTTTGTTTGTCTCGCTCGCTGATCATTGCTTTACTATATATATATATATATATATATATATATATATATATATATATATTATTTGACAGCGGCATTGAAGCCCATCAAACACAACGGTCGAAATGAGAAAACTTAAGATTATAGACCAAAACTTTGTGTTTAAGAAACTTCAAAATATATAGATAGAACAACGCACGCACGCACACACACACACACACACACACACACACACACACACACAAATATATATATATATGTATTATTTTTTATTTTATTAAAAAGATCACTTCTTTGGTGTCATTATGAATCTATTTCAGGTCGTCATAACCATTATCAGATGTGCGATAGAAAATTTTCCTTTGGGTGTTTTTCTATTGCTTCCCTTTTATATTATTTTTTATAACATTTTATTTTATTCTATTATATAAAAAGGATTTTTTGGCTCTGCACGTTGAGTTTAGATGTATTTTTAATCCCAAATTTATTGTACGTCGATAGCTTTTGACATTGAGCACTCAAATTGGATACTCGTACCCCTTGAATTTTCTCCTCGGATTATATATCTATATATCTCTATATCTCTCTCTCTATATATATATATGTGTGTGTGTGTGTGTGTGTGTGTGTGTGTGTGTGTGTGTGTGTGTGTGTGTGTGTGTGTGTGTGTGAGTGTTACACCTCTACATGGTTGTCACTATCTCACTTAATGGGTTTGTGTCAGACCAAATGCGGAATTGTCGTATAAATACTTCAGGGTCACAGATAAGCAACCATGCTATTAAATATATATAAAAATTGATAGATAGATAGATAGATAGATAGAAAAGTTATTTTTTATGGCTTATCAAGCCTTCAATGGCAAATCCCTTTAATTCATAAATTATTTTTAATGAATAGTTCAGAGGTATTTTTAAAGATACCAAAGCTCATTTAAGTTTTTTTTAAATACTGTTATTTATTGTTTGCACACCGTTAAATTGTTTCAAGCATTGATATTTATTGTTTACACACAATTAATTTCATTTTAGTTTTGCTCTCTAATATAAATAATTCTATTCTCACACAGTTCAATGGTTTCAAGTATTACGATCCAAGCCTAATAATTCAATTTCATATTTATTTTTTTTTTTTGCACACAGTTTAATATTTTCAATTTTAGTAAATGATTAAACAGTTCTATTCGACCTATAGAGGTGATCTTAACAGGCATTACTATCCAAGGTCAGAGTGGATCTAGAAGGAATGCCAATTAAGAGATACTGTATATTTTTAATGGCTTCAGGACTGGAGCCTCACCATCAGATGGTTTAGTGTCAAATCCAGATCTCTCGTTGGCGTGGGGAAGTCTTACCTCTCTGCAGAGATGCAGTCAGGGTATTCTACAACTACAACGACTGGGCTATAATGTGTGTATATATATATATATATATATATATATATATATATATATATATATATATAAGTATGTACGGATGTATGTGTGTAACGTATATATTGATGAGAGTGTTCAGAATGCGTGCGTTTATAATCAATCATCAATAATTAATACGAATGAACAAAGTCCAAACTACCTTGTTAAAAGAGCGGAGCCAATGTAAAGAAACTCATTTTCCGAGAAGGAAGTGGAGCCCTTCCTTTTTTACAGGTTTAACGTGCGTAGGTGATTTTATGCCCACGCATCATTTTTTCCCTTTCCTTAATTGCCCGCCATTTTTATTGTAGTAATGGCGTCCGTCATTAACTTGATTCCTGCTGACACGAAAAAAGCCATTTATGTCGCCGCCTTTGTTGGAAAAGCGTTCCAGTAAGGCTGTGAAACGCCAACATTTTCCTAATAAACGAGCAAACGCCATTTCGCCCCGTGCTTAGAAATCTGCTGATTCTGTCGCACACCTGCAGGATAATTCGAGCTACAAAGCCGGCATCAGACTAAAACTGCAACAGAAAAGAAAAGGATACGCGAAAACGATCACAGCAGCCCACACAATATAGTGCGAAGGACAAAAGTGGAATAATAATTATAATAATAATAATAATAATGATAATAATAATTATTATTATTATTATTATTAATATTATTATTATTATTATTATTATTATTATTATTATTATTATTGAGAACTCCTTAATCTTAAGCAACAAACCGAAAGAAAAATAAGAACTACATTCATATTGATTAACACTTAACTGCTATCATCATGATGTTGGCAGGATTGTGGTAAGGATGAGAATGATGATAAATTTTATTGGGGTGTCCGGCTGCAGAGGCGTATAATTTCTGCCCCCTCCCCCAAAAAAAAGATCTTCTACGTATTACATTAAACTGCATCCTGTACTGAGGATCCTGTTCTGGTGCTCTAAGGAGCGTATAATCACCCTTGATTACCATTGAATGGAATGGATTCAAATTCTGGACGAGTCTATTCACATTTCATTTCACGTTGATGCTTTTGGGAAAGGCGTGAATCCATCTCTCCAACCACCAAGTTTGGTATAAAATACTGAGGCATATTGGGTTATTTAGTTTTGATCTGGCAACCAGTCGATGAGAAGGAAAACTGTTAACTCAAACCTGCTTCGATGTCACTTAGACATTGTCGTTGAGTTATAAGTATAATACCTATAAAATATATAAGAAGAAACCAAAGACTTTTAATTTTTCTTAAACTCATATGTAAACAAAACACTCCATAAAAGCACCAGACTTCGTTTTTGATACTAACATGTTGTAAAATCATTTATATATCTCTTCCATCGGAGAACATGTAACTAATAAAGAAATACAAATAAACTGTCCAGAAGCCGCGGAAAGATTGATATGAAATTTTTAAAACCATATGCACAATAATTACTGCATTAAAAATAGTTCAAAATGCAAGAGTTGAGAAAGTGTTGGCGTTTCAGATGTAAGCCATTTTAAAGAAAATTCAGATATGTTTAGTCGCGTTTGGAACGTAAATGCATAAGAGCGAGAGAATACTAATGATAAAAATTACTGGAATGTAAGATAGATAGATTTTTTTCTGTCTGTCTGTCTCTGTATATGTTTTTATGAACGAGTCTGAGTTTTACGTAAAATTGTGTCAAAACAACTATTTCTTCCCACCCCAAACAATATCCTGAGAAATTTGCTATATAATTCGACAAAGGTAACGATAGATTTAGGTGATTTAATAATTTTCTTTCTAAAACAGCTTACAATTAAAAAAGTAGGTTTCTAAAGAAATAAGATTGAAAAGGAATTAGTATTTCATTATCTATTTCAGTCTTTTTGATGAATTTCTTCATTTTCTTAATAAAAGATTTTTTTAGTATTGTTATAATCATTTTGGTTGTATTATATCAACTTTGATTTTTTTCATAAACCAGCAACATTAGCCTGATGGTGAATCAAACCGTACTTCAAAAAAGTTGATAAGTTTTTCTGAAAAATAAGAAATATATTTGCCTATAAATGCTAGTTTCTTACTTCATAAAACCGAGCCTTCAATTTTTTCATCCAAGTCTTTTTTATTTTTTTACTTATTTATCATAGAAATAAAAACTAACAAGAATTTATCTCGGGGTATTTTTTAATAATTAAAATTTGTGCAATTACTATGCACTTATGCCGCAAAGTTTCCTCTCATAAAGTTAGCAATGACTTTATGATATAATTACAGAAAAAAATACACCTATATGAAAATATTAGCATTGTATAATTACTATAAAAAGCATGGCCCAGTCGGCTGGAGCTGCAGAATACACTGACTGCATCTCTGCAGAGGGGTAAGTCCGCCCAACGAATGTCCTGGATATGAAACTAAACAATCTGATGGTAAGTCTACAGTAATGCGGCTGTTTTGGATAAGGTCATGAATACCCTTTTATTGCCATTGTTCCCAGTTCCACTCTGGCCCGGAGTGGTAGCACCTGAAAGGGTACAATCTGAGGGTCAAATAGAACAGTTTTAAATTCAAACTATCCAATTTGACATTTAAAAGAGTGCAAAAATGACGTATGAAAAATTGAATTGTTTGAGATAGAACTGTTTAATCATTAAACTGTGTGTAAACAAATGACTGATGCTTGATTGAATTGTTAATGATGAATAGCAATAATTGTAATCATTTGATTTTGATGACGTGCTAAACTGAATTATTTGAAATGGGAAATTTTGATCATTTATCTGTATGTTAGCAAATGACTGATGTTTAATTGGGTTGTTAGTGTTAAATAGCAATAGTAGAAAACATTTAACTGTGAACAAGCAAATGATTATTATCAAATATAATTATTCGTATTTGACAGAAATATTTGAAACCACTTAATTGTGTGCAAAGAAAATGAGCTCGTTAAAAATATTACCAAGAAAACGTATTTAGAAATCATATATTTGATATATATGTATAAATAGGATTTAGCATTAAATAACCTACAATGTTGGATATGGTATATAACTAAACCAAACAAAACTAAAGCAAATTAATAAGATTTTTTAATTATTAGAAGAACTAGATGTTATCTGATCAAATCAAAACACAGTAAAAATACAGCTCAAAATAAGCAAGTAGGTTGCATCAGCAACGAGAAAAAAGCAAACAAAGAGAAACAGCCAACTACGCCATTCGAACGACCCTCATCAACTCAATACAACATATTTCTATTCTTCTTGTGTCATCTGATCCCGTGATTTTTCATCCAGTCAAACCTGGAGTCTCCAATAACCTCTTGGTTATCACCCGTCAATCCAAGTGGGTGATACAAGATTAATGGTTAAAATTTATGTGAACTAACGTACACTTCATGTCAGTAATATATTTTGATAATCTATAGTTATGTAACGACTAACTGTAAGAAAATCTAGTACAACTTCCCGCTGATATAAAAATTACAATTTAAGCAACTAGGGAAAAAATAATTGTTCTTTTTTTTCTACCTTTCTCACGATCAACATCACTCACAAAACTGCCAGAACTCATTGTCTTTCTGAACATTTTACATATTACTCCCAATCATTTCATGGAAAAACAATCAACTTCCTCCCTTTTTTCAATTTCTCTGAAAAAACCATTCAACGATTTAAATCCCACTGATTTGGGAACGGTTCCTCATATATACCACTGATCTGTCGGTGTGACATAGAGGACGCTCACTGTGTTCCTTTCAAGATGGTAAATCGAAAAAAGAAAGTAGTGTCTTTGGTATGACACTTAACAGCATCTGATGGTGAGGCTCCAATTGGGGGGTTCTAGAGAGAGTAGAGAGCCTCTTTATTGTCATTATTCCTAGATACACCCTGTCACAGTAGAGTAGTGACTGTTGGTGTCCGATCAATGCGTCAAATAAATCTGTTTAAATTCTTTTTCTATCCAACTAGATCATGTAAAAAAAAAAACAACTTATAAATAACAACAACACAAAGAATATAAAAATAAAATTATAATGAACGAGATTCCTTAAAATCTAGGTTTAAGATGGGTCTACGTATCGTTAAAATCAATCCATCAATCAATCATGTTTAGTAGGTTTATTAAAAAAATAAAAGTATCGAGAGTGATTGTCTTAAAAAATTCTTTAATCCTTTTTATTCATTTTAAATCTAATGGGGAATATGTTCATAGCTGAGCAAATTATATCATAAAGTTGACATATATCTCGACCATTTAGCTTCGTTTAGTTGAGTCAGTGTTAACTTTTTAAAAAGCCATATTTGAAACTTTTTAAACAGCAGTATAGTCAGAAAACTGTCCAATGGCAAAGTGGTTAACATGCCAGACAGCGATATTCTACTTAGCCAGTTTAAACTCCAGTCGCTCTGTTACATTTACTTCCGGGTAAGATACGAACCCTCTTATCCGACCACCTATGAGTTTAATAGTACCACTGCTGTTTTCTGACAAAGATCCCTCTGACTATAAATAACCCACGAAGTTTGATACTCGATTAAACAAAGGAACCAAACTTGAATTGTCCAAAGGTAGCACGCTCCGTATTCACCAGACCTAACAGTGTGATTTTTTTAATTTCCAAAGCACCAGCCAACCACTAAAATGTAGTCCCTCGCCCTGCACACCTAACTTTCGATGAGAGTAGTCAAGCATACGAGCTTTTGTAATGAGTCTTTAGTTATGATCGTGTACAATGTAAAGAGCAGCTGATAACTAAGAAACACCTTTCACGTCTGAATATCTAACCAGTCAGAAAACTGTTTGGAAGCTGTAAAGTATCCATTATCTTGGGTGTCAGGTCTTTGGATGATTGCGTATATGCTTTTGTAGCTACAAGCTTCTGTGCGTATGTTTTCGCACACACACACACACACACACACACACACACACATACACACACATTGCCCAGTCGGCTGGGGCTGTAGAATACACCGACTGTTTCTTTGCAGAGTGGTAAGACCGCCACAACGAGTGTCCTGAATTGACGCTAAACAATTAAATAGTGAGGCTCCGGTAATGTTGGAGTTTTGGGGAATACTGAGTACACGTTCATTGCCATCGATCCTAGGTCCACTCTGGCCCGAAGTGATTGTACCTATTAAGGGTCCTATTTATGGGTCAAATAGAATTAAACCGTCGTTTGAGTTTACTGGTTTTGGCATTTAAACTGCGTATTTATGATAAATTGGATTGTTTAAAATAGAACTGTTTCAACATTTAAATTGCGTACTTTTGCTAAACTGAATCCCTTGAAATAGAACTGTTTTGACGTCTAAACTGTGTACTTAAGCTAAACTGAATTATCTGAAATAAAAATGTTTTGACATTAACTCTGTGTATTGCCCAGTCGGCTGGGGCTGTAGAATACACTTACTGAACATCTGCAGTGGGGTAAGACCCCCCACCAACGAGTGTCCTGCATATGACGCTAAAGAATTTCATGGCGAGGTTCCAGTGATGCCGAGGCTTTGGGGAGTGCGGATCACCCCTTCATTGCCATTGCTCCCTGGTACACACTGGCCCGGAATGGTAGCACCTGATAGGGCCCTATCTATGGGTTAAGTAGAACTAAACTGCATACTTATAAACTGAATTGTTTGAATGAGAACTGTTTGACTAAAAGGAATAGTTTAAATTAGAAATGTTTTAGAAAATTAAACATTGCACTTACATTTAAACTGCGTACTTATATTAAACTGAATTGTTTGAAATAGAACTGTACTTTCGCTAAACTGAATTGTATAATATAGAACTGCTTTGACATTTAACTGTGTGAGGAAAGAATCTACACTTGTACTACACTGAATTGTTTGAATTAGAATTGCTTGACTAAACTGAATAGCTTGAAAAAGAAATGTTTTGACAATTAAATTGTGTACTCATGCTTAACTGAATTGTTTGATATAGAAATGATTATTTGTATAAGAATGGATTTGGCGTTGAATAAGCTACGAAGGTTGATATAGCATAAAACTCACACAACGAAACAACCAACCATAAACACACATACACACACACACACACATACACACACACACACACACATATATATATATACATATATATATATATTTATATATATATATGAAGATCTTGAGGTAGGTACAAAATCTAAATATTCCTTTATAAAGCGTGCGCAATAAGTTAAGACCTTTTTTTAAAGCATACAAACGAATTAAAATCCTAGAAAAAAAAGATCTCTTCGTTTCGGTCATTTCTCTTTAGAGAATTTTTAACAGTCGATTTTGTGTTAGACGAAGAGTGCTGGCCTCTTCCGTCGGAATCTCTTCCTGAAGTCCCTTAAAACATCTACATAGTAATGCTAACCCTTAGGCCAATCACCTCTGGTGTATTGACTTCCTTACTCCTTCCACACCTCTCATCATCCCTCACAGACTCCCTGCCTTCCTTGAATCTCTTATGCCACTCAAAAACTGATGCTCGATTCATGCAAGTTGCTCCAAAAGCAGTCTGAAGTATTACATTCATTGTTTCTTTGGCATTTTTTCCAAGTTTAAAACAGAATTTTATTGCATATCGTTCTTTTAAAGTGTCCTCACATCCAGATTGCATTTTTAAAATTCACCCTCTGTGACAATCAGGCTTTAGTTGGGTGTATTCCAATTGCTGCTGTAGCTGTTCCTTTGAACCTGAAATAATCTCATATGATGTATAGCAATAACATACTGAATTTTCAAGGGACTACGACAATTCTAAATGCCTGTACAAAAAAAGTCTGGAACTTATTAAGTTAACCACGTATATATAAATATATATATAAGATGAAAGAAAAAGTAACTAAAAATTGCATGAAATCTTTGCCGGTCGTAATTATTAAACATAAATCAAAGAAGGAATGCTGCACACATATATATATATATATATATATATATATATATATATATATATATATATATATATATATATAAAATCATGATTAAAATTTAAAACTGAAAGCGCTTCTTATTTGTAAAATGATTCCAGGTGATTAAATCAACAACTCTGGTAATAATTTATTAAGCTTTTTGTTTAGATGAAGCACAAGGCCGATTGAATGGACACCTAATGAGAATTGAACTTACTCTAGCAGGTTTGTTAGTTAAACTTGCTAACCATTACATTACCCGAGGCGCCGCCAAAATGCCTGCCAATATCTCTGTAGTTTTAACAATAAAATGGAATAACAATAAGAACAGAATGAAAATTACCGACTGAGTTTGACGTGGACGATGTTAAAATGAGTTTTAATCGACACATCTTGATACAGGCTTATCTGAGAATCGGTAACTTGAAACTCAGTCCAAAGTTTTTATACCGGTTTAAAGATTATTCCATGTTATAGTTGAAAATACGGTATATATATATATATATATATATATATATATATATATATATATATATGTATATATATATATATATATATATATTGAATCATGAGCGACTTACACGTATAGAGTTGTGCAGCGTGTTGGTCAACCAGTAAGACGTAAATTCATCAGTTCTTTTTGGATACAGGATGCTGTCAAGAGAACCTGCCAAGAACGATCGGTGATTGGGAAGGATGGCGAAAATGGGACACTGAACTTTGTGAGATCAGCATGACTTAAGGTTAATATATATATATATATATATATATATATATATATATAACAGACTTTACCTTTGCCTAGAAACTGCAATCTGGTAATAGAAAAAAGTAGTGAGTAGGAACACTTTTATATAGCCCAAAATGCACAGTTACTACATTCTGATCTCAGTCATATTCAATCGTTTTTGAGGGGAATCTTACTGTCAGATAAATCTTTTGTATTTGAATGCCAAACAGCAGGAAAAAATCATATTTAATGAATCAATAGAATTTCAATCCCATTCTTTTTTTTTCCTATTAATCATTTCTTAAAAACTCGACACCCACATATTTCAATCATACAATGAGGTGTTTAAATTTCAACGAATTTACGAAATGTACAGTTGTAGGGCTCTTAAATTCTCCCTATATTTCTTTTCATAATTACTCTCCGTCTTCCAGTCTTGTCTATTTATGCGATATTTTTCCACCATGTTTCTTATCCTTTCTCTTATGTGTATACTTATATAACTTCACTCATTAAAATATCCCTGGAAGGCAACAGTGAATCATCTGTCAAGCATACATTCATGTAAGAAGAGTTCTTAAAAATCTTTTTTTCCCCTTGTCCGTCACCGGTCTTCTGTTTTGTCGCCTAAAAATTAAACAAAAAAGTTTGCGGTATAAAAGTAATTTACTCGAATGTTGGATATAATGATACATGATCCTGCTTGCCTTTTATGTTTTTTTCTGAGGAAAACTACTCGTCAGTCAATAAAATCAATAAATCAATAAAAAAAGCATGTCAGAGGAATAACATGCTTATTCGTGTACATGGCTTACCTCCCTTGATGATCAAATTTGTCTTATATTTATATACAAAGAATTTCTTGTGAACTCTTGATTACAACTGAATGAATTTGGGAACGCAAATTCTTGTCTGATCAGCAGAACCATGTAGTTTTCTAAATTTTTTTTTTCCGTTGACTTAAAATCTTTAACATTTATAACAGCAATAGAATTCTGGTACAATGTTCAGTGAAGAAGAAAAGAAACAGAAATGAAACGATTAGTGATTTTTTTTCCAGAAAATAAGTATAACTATGAAAGAAAGAGCAGAGGGAGAGAAAGAAAGTGAGGTAAGTGTAAAAAAAAGTGAGAAACAAAAAAAGAAGGGAAATATATCGAGAAAAGACAATAAAAACGACAGCGACAGAGAGAGAGAGACAGACAGACAGACAGACAGAGACAGAGACAGATAGACAGACAGGCAGGCCGATAGAAAGAGACAGAGATAGAGAAAGAGAGAGAAGGATAGATAGAGAGAAGGAGTGAGATTAAACACGATGAATGTGACTTTATATATTTAAATATATGTTCCTATAAACAACCTACTCATTCTGTAAAATAATGTAAGCTTCTATTATGATAATACAAACGTCGGTAATGTTGATAATATTGTCATCTGCTCCTGGGAAAAGGAATAAATAGATAAATAAGCAAAATAATATGTTAAATGAAAGCATAACATTTTCACATATGAAGAAAAGAAGATAATAAGTAGAATAGTGAAGATAATTATGATCTTTGAAATTGTTGAAGATTTGTATTGCCCCACAAGCAGAATATACATACTTAGCTCGCCCCTTATGGGATACAAATTTCTTCTAGTCTTAAAATAAGCAATAAAAACATACTTAAGAACATTCTAGAAATTTAGGATCAAACCCGCATTAGCATTTAAATTACATTTTTATATTTTTCAACCAATCAGCTAAAAACATGGAATAGAACATTCTAGAAAATTAAGATCGGAAGTGAACTAACTGAGAATATTTAGGCTCGAAAATAAAATAGTAAAATACAAATCTGATTGGTCAATAAATGTCTACGCGCCAAGATTTTAGGACGATTCTTTGATCCACCTGTAGGATATAAATAACACAGAGTTAGGAAGCCAGACACACAAGACACAAGCTAACACACAAACGAAGACACAGACGAACACAAGCCACTAAGCCAGTAGCCGATACTATGTCCAACCAATTCCTTTCCTTCCTCAACTAAAGTTCATGACCTCTTTTCAAATGGTCGAGAATTATATTCAAAAGGAAAACCCGACAAACTCTCTTTCATCAACGAGACACGCTGTCGCCAAAATCATAAAACCCGCTATAAACTTAATGTAAGTAAGAACGACTTATTTACGGACTCTGATAACATGAACATACACACATCTTTCAACAAATTTATTTTCCTTTTGTCAAACTTTATTTTCCAAAAGGCCATTTACACATCATGTATTTTGTTTTTCATATTCTGTTATATGCATATTAAATTGTTTGTTGTTTGATGTTCGTTGTGTTCTATTCTATTTCTTTCACTCGATTGTAAAGTTTTGTGTTGTATTTGTGGTGGGAATAATTTAGAGAGCAGTCTACTGAAATAACCAAATTACATACTCCCCCCACACCCTTCACAATTAAAAATTATAAGCAATCTATAATTAGCTCTAGTTACGACTCTTGAGAAATTATGGTGATCAGGATGAGAGCATCTGAAGATTTCACTCAGTTATTAGGACATTAATTTGTTTTTTTAAATTGCATCATTCTTTTCTTTTAAACCCCAATGTGTTAAGGAAAATCTTCTTTTTTTTTTTTGCTATGGTAACATACTTTTTTTTTGCTATGGTAACATACAAAGAAAAATGGGTAAATCTATTACATATATTAAGTTGATGGTATGTATTTTGATATATCATTTAAAATTGTAAAATAACTTTGATTTAAGACAACGAGATATCATTTGGGAAATATTGTTTATATCTTGAAGAATTTCTCGAATATATTGGAGAATTTTGTTTTCTTAATGGGAATATTTATTTAAATATTTAGCTCTAAAATTCAAATGTTGAAAAATAAATGATTTTACAATTAATATGATTAATGTTTTTTTTTTAAGTCACTTTCTGCTCTGAATACGACAAAGTCCTCGTCATTTTATATCAAAGAAGGAGTATTTTTAAATTTACGTTAGATTCAAAGCAGATACAATGTAAATATTCCAAAACAGCGTTTAATTGATCGTTAAAAATAATTGTGTATAGGTATATATATATATATAGTAAAATACAAAAGGAAGTCCTTGCTGAACATCTCTATTTACCCCTTATATAAATATATAGCTCTTCTAACGAATTGACAATCCGGTATCCGATAGCGTAAAATGTAAACAAAAGAAATTTCATATAAATGCGTTATATTCCTGAGTTGACGTAGGTCACCGGAACGGCTGAGCAGAACGCTATCAACTTAATGTAAAGTTATGCGGGTTTCAATTTCAAGCTTCAAAGGGTAGTGATACAACGAAACAGTCTGTCTGTGGATAACTATATATATACATTTATTTTATATATATATATATATATATAAAATTATCGATTTCCAAAAATCAACTCTGATTATGCAAGGCAGATAAATCTGATATTTTAAATAACTGCATACGTTAAAATAGTCAAGTTTTGGATATTTTAGGCTGTGTATATGCATATATATAAACCGGCTCATTGTCCTAGTGGGTAGAGTGTTCACCAATGGTCCGGGAGACGTGGGTTCAATCCCAGGTTATGTCATACCAAATATTTCAAGAATGGTACTTGATACATCCTTTTTTAATACTCAGCATTATACAGTACGTATCAAGGCTAAAGTGGAGCAAACCAGAGAAAGGAGTAGAGACCTCCTCTACACATCTGTGTAGTAGCTATTGAAAAGGGAGCCTTCGGGTCACCCTCGACTAAGGTCGCCAACTTTACTTTTTTTTACAATTTTTCAGAATTATTTTAAATTGAGAGGAAAACTGAAAACCGGTTGCCCTCGACTACAGTCGCCAACACCTTTTACACACACACACACACACACACACACACACATACGCATATATATATATATGCATTGTGACTTCCCGTCTATTTCTTTTATATAGTTACTTTGCAATTCTTTAAGAAACACGTTTATAGAATTCAAACAATTTATGATTCAAAACAATTAGATGCTATAACTTCTACAGAAAAGATATGTTCCATATGCATTTTAAAATAAACATGTATAGTTTTTGAAACTGCAGTCACTTTTTCATTTTATTTTTTAAAGATTAACTCTGGGATGAAAAATCAAATTTTACCGAAACCTCATAATTAAATATTTCGGAGAATAATTAATTTTTATATACACAATTAATTTCTCACTAAGTCGTTTCACAGCCAACGAGAAAAGCAGAAACATTCTTTACTTTTTTATTGTTTTAAATATTCAAAGTGTAAATATTTGATAGAAATTACTTGAAAAGAAATGAATATGATCCACAGAAATAATTCCGTATAATCCTAGGACTAAAACTTGAAACGGCACCGTAGACATCACTATTTTGTCTAACACTTGTCTAAAAATTACTTTGGCTTCATGATGATGTATTTAGTTTCTTAGGAGTTCACTTTCAAAACTAGATCCTAAATTCTATGGAAATCAGCTGATAATACTGAGACAAGTTTGGGGAAACTGACAGTTAATGTTACTGAGAACCACACACTAACTTACACACGTATATATATATATATATATACATACAGAGAGAGAGAGAGAGAGAGAGACAGAGTGATTTCAATCAGTTAAGATGCAGAATCTTTTCGAAAATTCAAAATAAACTTATTTTCCAGAATTTTTTTTCTATAAAAGCATCATTTCGTTGCAAAATATATTCTAATCTCGAAAGAACTTTTGTTTTCTCTTTGTTTCAAATAACTGTAAATCAAAGTGCTCTAGGATTTAACAGAGGTCTGTCATAAAATTTTTAGTGGCTGAGTTATACAAACTATGTGAAATATACAGGAGAATCTCAGAGGTATGTTTTTGTCAATATATATATAAATATATATATAATATTAAGATATATATATACATAATATATATGTGTATAATATATATTATATATATATATATATATATTTATCTTATATATATATATATATATATATATAACAAGAACGAATACATTGTGGAAACAGCATTTCGAGAATTTACTTGGAAACCCTTTGAAAGTTACACATGAACTGGTCATGAAAATTATCAGTAAGCAAAAAGAAATCAAACTGGGGCCGTTTTATGAGAAGTACTGAGTAAAATTTAAAACAAAACAGCAACAGGACGCGATGAAGTACCCCAGAAGTATGGAAAACCGGACAATTCGATAACATACTGCTCCGGCACGGTAATGCCGTATATAATCAAAACCTGATAGAAACATGGACGAAGGGATGCATTCTCGCCTTCCATAAGAAGAGAAATCTTGGATTTGTCAAGAACTATCGACCAAGCGGCCAAGATATACAATGCTCTACGCAACCGCATAAAACATAGAACTGAGAACATACGTAGAAAGAACCAAAATGGCTCCCGAAGATATACATCCAC
>OY757911.1:97336185-97511185 GCA_963585895.1 Sepioteuthis lessoniana
GACGGAATACATGACTTATGAAATGGATCAAGGAAATATATATATATATATATATATATATATATATATATATATATATATATATATCCGTGATATTTTTCAATTTCTACAATTTCTTGATTCCTTTTTTTAACCAAAATATACAATTCCTAAATACCATTTTTTGAACAAAAAATATACAGTTTCTAAATTCTTTTTTTTTTTTAAATATACGATACCTAATTTTTTTTAAACAATATATATATACAAGGATCATTAAATAATTTTACAGACTTGTTTCGTTTGGGCACTTTTATTGATAGTACAAACATGAAACTCTAGTTCCCTTCGAAGTAATCTCCTCCGAGTGTAATGCACATTTTGTATCGTTCCAACAACTTCTAGAAGGCTCCATCGATGTCCTCTTGTGTGAGTGTGTCAATGACCTACCTCACAGCCTCTTTCTTCTCCTCAATTGTCTCATAACGACAGCCTCTGAGCTTAGAGAATAACCAAAAGTCACAGGGGGCAAGGTCTGGACTATAGGGAAGGTGACGAACTGTCTTGATGCCCATCTTGGTCAAATAGTCTGTGACAAGGATATAGTTCTACAGCCTCAGATAACTGGGCAAGTGTGTGTGTTTGGGGGGTTTGTATGTATGAATGTATGTATGTGTGTGTATATAGGTGTGTGTGTGTGTGTGTGTGTGTGTGATTTCTCTTGAAGGTGCATAGTTATAGCAGCTTTTCAAATTCAGTTCGATTTATGTCCAGATATAATAGTGATTTAAAATAAGAAACCTTATTCGAGGGTTACCCGATGACTCCCTTTTTCAATAGCTACTACACCGAGGTGTAGGGTATAGCGCTACTTTATTCCCTGAATCACTCCACTTTACCCTTGATCCTTACTTTATAATGCTGAGTGTAATGCAAGGCGACATCAAGTATCCTTTTTGAGTCTGGTATGACTCGACCTGGGATTGAACCCCATTCCTCCAGACCACTGACGAACACTCTAAACACAATGTGATTAATATGAGACATACGATTTTTTTTAGATTAAAATTTATGGTTAACATGGTAGTTGATTAGCTAAGTTGAGCAAAAATATTCCTTAGGAAATCTTTGGTAGAATTTGTTGCTATTTAGAACATTTATGCTGAAAGATCTGTATTGAATAGCTCATTTCCTACAGCAAGAATCAGCCACACATGTTAATTAAATCTTAGCAATCTTGTTAAAATCATTACATACGTATGAAGGCGTGCTGTTGTAAAGCAGTACGTCAGAAGTATTACTCTAAAATACATCAAATATATAACTTTGCGCATTCGATCTAATTTAGAAAAATTCTTCGTCATAGCTTTAATTAAGTCCATGTTCGATAAAGATATGCGAATTTCACCGTAGTGAATAAAAACTTATATAAGTTTATTTTTCATGGTTTTCTTAAAATAATCTTGACGCAAAATTACAAGTGGTGATTTATGAGAAAGAAAACTTTGCGTTTAAAAGAAAGTTAACATTACACAGAAAATATATTTATCGTTAAAATACCGCTATTAAAGTTTCAGAAATATTTATTATTACTTATTTATACCTTTATTAATAGTTATATATTCAGTTATTCAGTTCGTGGTTCTGTGTAGGCTCTCGAGTTTGTCATGAAACACAGGAAGAAGGCCGAAGGATATAGCGATCGAAACGTTGAGAGTATAGCAATAAAGATAAAGACAACAGTCTGAATATTCTTAGTGATTGCAACTATCAAGCTTCATCTGAGAAATTTAGACAAATATGTCTCATCCAGAATTTGAACTTGGATCGCTGAATCTATTTACTCCGATGCCATCTTTGTTTCCATAATAATTACAGCTTAATGCCTGACGACGTAATGTTCAATAAGTATTCATAATTGTTTGTTGTGTTATTTCTTTTAACGATTTGTCTAATACGGGGTTAATTTCTTGGAAAATTTCCACGTGGTATATTCGAGAAGAGCAACTCACGTCTTAATTGATCTAAATCCTGTTTATATATATATATATATATATATATATATATATATATATATATATATATATATATATGATTTGTAAACATATT
Source organism: Sepioteuthis lessoniana (assembly GCA_963585895.1). Classification (NCBI taxonomy): domain Eukaryota; kingdom Metazoa; phylum Mollusca; class Cephalopoda; order Myopsida; family Loliginidae; genus Sepioteuthis; species Sepioteuthis lessoniana. The sequence continues at coordinate 97,338,274 of OY757911.1, forward strand.
TCGTTGATAACATTCTTCAATGAGCTAGAGCTCTGTTGCAAAAGTTATATGGTTTCATGTATTGCTATATAACAGTCACAATTAACATCAGTCATTTGTTTGCACACATATTTTGTTCTATTTGACCCGTAGATAGGACCCAATTACTTGCTTGCACTCTAGATCAGAGTGGACCTGGGAGGAATGGCAATGAATAGGTACTCTGAGTTCCTTTAATCTCTAAGGCTCGAGCCTGGCCATTGGAAGGTTTACTGTCATATATCAGTTCACTCATTGGCGTGAGATCTTACCTCTCTACAGAGATGCAATCGGTGTATTCTGCAGACACAGCAGGCTGGACTGCCCTTTTCTTTTAAAGCACATTGATTCTGTTTCATTTGCGTTCTCGTAGAGGCCAATGCCTCCCGCTGTTTACTCTAGACGACACAGTAGAGATTCGGCTCGGGCTGGTGCATTTGGGAGAAGCACGTCTGTTTAGTAAGTAAAGTAAAGTTGGCGACCGTAATCGAGGGTGACCAGAAGGCTCCCTTTCAATAGCTACTTCACCGAGGTGTAAGGAAGGGTGCTAGTCCTTTCCCCGGATTGCTCCACTTTACCCTCGATACATAACTTGCATTGATGAGTGTTAAGCAAGGAGGTATCAAGTACCATTTTTAAAGTCTTTGGTATGACGTGATCTGGGATTGAACTTAGGTCTCCCGGTGAGTCTGCGTCTTCTGTAGAATAGCGTCTGCTTCTTCCCCACCTTTATTTTAGATATATAATGTTCTTCTACAAATGACACCAACCTGCTTAGGTTTATAATTGTTTTAAAAAAAATCGGAATGTACTTAATGGCTGTGTGTGTGTGTGTGTGTGTGTGTGTGTGTGTGTGTGTGTGTGTGTGTGTGTGTGTGTGTGTGTTATTTAAAAACGGAGTGGATAATGCAATTGATTTGGTGACCATATAGACACAGCCCTCGCAGCAGTATGTAAAAAACCGGACCCTTCTTTAAGTTTTTTTTAATCAGCTTACAACGACATCGAGAGCTCGGAAAAAATCACAGTTATATTTATTTCTATATTATGAAAGCAAATTATTTATATATATATATATATATATATATATATATATATATATATATATATTGAAAACATATATGGGCATGTGTGAGTGTGAAAATCTGTAGGTATGTTTAACATCGATCAAAATTACTTTTCTGCTCACCTGCGCATTTATATTTAATCTTTTAAACACCTGTTTTCTGGAACTTGCGGAAATTGTTTCCTTACTACTAAATAATGTTACTATTTATGTAGCATTCTGTTCTGGACTGATTCTATAAAGAGAAAAATGACTAAAAAAGAACAACATAAAAAAAGTAACGAGTTTCTTCCTTTGGTCTTATCAGCATTCCTCTAATCTTTTTTGGTAAGTATAAAAGTATTCCGGCATTTAGTTTAGAACCAGAACAAAAATACATTATCTTGAGCATATTTTTCATCGTTGCTTGATGCAGAATCACTCGTGGTTCTATCAAAAAGTATGATCGTATTTGAAAGGGTGTCATTTGCTCTGAGAAAATTGTTCTAAAGATATTTAATTAAAGATATGGTTTAAAAAAGACTCTGATAACATTAAAAACAGTTCCTACACATCTAGGTGTTTTTATTTTCATACTTAATCGTATTAGTAGAATAATATTTTTACAGACTCTTCACAATTCTGTCGTCTTTAAATCAATTGCGATTTTTTTTTCAATTAATCAAATGATCAAGATTATATACTCTTTATCTGTGTGCTTAAAAATGATTAAATATAGACCTAATTCTCCAGGTTTACTTTATAAATTTTGCCGCGTTTTCTTGTTCATAATGTTCATCATCATCATCATATCGCGCTGGTAGCACGGATATCCCTGACCCTCTCTCGCCACTCCTCCCCATCGTACATCGCCCTAGGTAGGTCTTCAGGACAGCATCCTGTATCCTCACATAGCTGCTGAATGTACGTTCGAGCTGGTCGTCCTGCTTTTGCGCGGCCATGTGTGGGGATCCATAAGAATACATCTCTTATGAGTTCATCTCTGCTTCTCCAGCAGTGTCCTGCATGTCTGGTTCGTCTAACTTGAATAGTTTTCGTGATAGGGGGCAGGTGGCCGTACAGTTGGTGTCTTGTGAGGTGTTGCTGCCAGGACTTGTTCAGGATTGTTCGCAGCATTCTTGTGTAATTGCCGTCTAGCTTCTTCTCCAGTCGTTTTGTTAGCGTCCATGTAGTGCATCCATATAGCAGTATCGATGTGACCGCTGCCTGGAAGAAACTGCGTTTCATTTTATCGGTTAGGTCTGATTTCCATATAATCGATAGCCTATTGATAGCTGTCCATGCTTTCGTTAACCTCGTTTCGATGTCCTTTTCGGTTGATGAGACGCTGCTTCCTAGGTACGTGAATTTGTCTACTAGTTTAAGTGGGGTTCTTTCTAGAGTGGAGATGTCCACCGTTTGGTTATAGCACATATATTCCGTTTTGTGTGCATTAACATAGAGGCCTATGCTTGCTGCTGCTCGTTCCAAACTATGCAGAAGTGTTTCGGCTTGGTCAGGTGTATTTGCCAGTATCGCTATGTCATCGGCGTAGTCGGCATCGGTAATTGTTGTTGCGGGGTATCTTCTGCTTCTTTTCTTCGTCAGTTCGAAGCCATTCTCTTTGATTTTGTCAATCGATGTTCTAAGTACGTAGTCTAGACAAATGATAAAGAGGTACGGGGCCAGCGTGTCCCCTTGTAGTACTCCTGCTACAATGTCGAAGTATTGTGTGTCTCCATCCGGTGATCGTACTTTTACTTTAGTGTTTCTATAGAGAATCGTTATTGCCGCTCCGGTTTCTTTAGGTATGCCGTACGCTAGTAGGATTTGTTCCATCTTTCCTCTGTGAATGGAGTCGAAAGCCTTGGTAAAGTCGACAAATATTAATGTCGCTTGTAGGTTCTTTGCCCGTACACCTTCAAGGATTCTACGGATGGTTAATATTTGCGAGGTCGTGGATCTATTTCTTCGGAAGCCATTTTGGTTTTTTTTAAGTATGTTGTCGATTTTGGGTTCTATTCGGTTTCGTAGTAGGGCATTGTAGATTTTGGCAGCTATGGATGTAAGTGTTATGCCTCGGTAGTTTTTGGCTAATCCGAGGTCCCCCTTTTTAGGGAAGGGGAGTATGCATCCCTTCATCCATCTATCTATCGGATTTTGATTGTATACTGCGTTGCAGTGGCGGAGCATTATGTCGTCGAATTGTCTGGTCTTCCATACTTCCGGGGAAATTTCGTCCAGCCCTGCAGCTTTCCAATTTTTAATTTTTCCGAGAACCGAGTCGAGTTCTTCTTGTGTGAACGGTCCTAGTTTAATGTCTAATTGTTTGCTAATTATTCTGGTGATTGGTTCATGCGTTATTTTTGGTGGGTTTCCAAGTAAGTTTTCGAAGTGCTGTTTCCACAGTTTTATTCTTTCTTGTTGGTTTGCTGCTTTCAGTTTTGCTTTGGCTGTGTTCTTTCTTCTGCTCACTTAGTTTATTGTTTGCCAGGCTATTCTAGATTGTCTGTCTTCCACCGAGTCTCTAATCTTATCTATATGATTTTGAATGTATTCTGTCTGTTCCTTTATATATATGCCTGCGAATTGATATTGTGCCGTTTTTAGTTTTAAGGCATTTGTGTTTGTTGGGTTTTTTCGATAGTTTTTGGAGGCTGTTTTCACTAGTGCACGTTTTTCTCTCACCGCTAAAGTTTCCCATGGGACTCTATATTTAGTTTTAATTTTTGTTGGAATGTATTTTGCTGCTGCCTCGAGGTGTGCATTGACGAAATTTTCGTATTCGTCGTTTGGTGTACTTTTTTCCGTCTTTTCTTGTAGTGTTTCGAATCTGTTTCTTAATTCTAATACGTATTTATCTCTTATATCTTTGTTGTTTAATAGGGCCCAGTCATAGTGTTTGGTGGTCACTGTTCGTTTGGCGTTTTTTCGTAGGCTTAACCGTATTTTCGCTGTGACTATTCGGTGATCGGTGGACACACCCTCAAAAGAGGAGTATGCCTCGCAATTCAGTGCACTATTTTTCCATTTCTTGTTTATAAGGACGTAGTCTATCTGAGCTTTAGTATTGTTTGCGTACGTGTATGTCCCTAGTTTGCCCTCTCTTTTTTGGTAATTTGTATTGAGGCATGCTAATCTATTTTCTACCATGAAATCTGTTAGATGTTGCCCATTTCTATTTGATGTGTTGTGGAGGCTGTATTTGTTGTTTCCGTTTTTCCCGATTTGTGCATTCATGTCTCCGCCAATGACTAACATGTTGTGTTTCGGGATGCTACGCACTAATGAGGATAACTCATCGTAGAAGGTGACTAGTTCAGTTTCTTCACTAACATTGGTGGGGCTGTAGCATGAGACGATTGTTGCTCTGGGGTTTCCGTTAAATGTAGCTGCCATCATTCTAGGTTGTATTTTCTCAACGCTATTAAGCGTTTTTAGTGCTCTAGGTCCTATAAGTAATCCTACCCCTCCTACTGCGGCGTTGACAGAGTTTTTCCATGCGGATACAGTGGCGAGCGACCATCCATTGCCAGTTTCGTGATATTTGATATCTTCGGTGTGCGTGTATCTGTGTTCTTGTATGCATATTATGTCTATCTTATGTTCTTCGGCCGATGCGATTAGCTCTGGGAGTTGACCTATTCTATTTAAGGTTAAATGTGGCTATTTTTAGTGTTTGCTTGCATTTTAGTAGTTTTGATTATTTGAGCTCTGTAGCTGATTTTTCGAATACTGAAGCCAGGGCTCCAGCCTCAGCAGGACGCGCCCCTTTTTTACCCGCGCGAAGAGCGATGCGGTTTGTGTATGTGGTTTGAGTGTGGGTCATGTTTATCTTTCGATGGCTGTTTTATTCTCTTCTATAGAAGCCACTCTTATAGAGGAGCAGCAGTAGTTCCCCGATCGAACTAGCGATCCTGAGCGTAACGTCGTCAAACTCACGTCCAGGACCCGTTTAGGTATTGAGTTTGGTCGTCCATGGGTTTATTCAAATACCTTTACGTACATCATGCTGCTTCCCATGTGTACGCAAAAAAAAAAAAAAAAAAAGTGGGGGGTGTAATTTTGGTTTAAGTTTTAAGTTTTAACTTAGTTAAAGTCCAAGATTAAGGTACTTTCGTATGACTTTCACTGGTACTGACTTTTGCTTTTTTTTTGCTGTATTGGGACTTTTCCTAAGCTTTTTATTTATTTATTTTTTTTTTTTTTTACTACAGTTGGGAACCTAGCAGGCTTCAGGAATTATAGAGCTTAAAATTTTTTTTTTTCCTTCCTTTCTCTTGGGGGGGGGCTGTGGTAGCATTAGGTGTTTTAGGCTTTTTCTTTTTCTTCTAAACTAAGCGTCTTCAGATTATCTAATTGCTAGTCTGTGAATTCTGTTTAAGAATTGTCAACAAAAAATATTCACTTTTATTTTGGTTTAGTTAAGTTTGTTTCAGTTTAGTTTTCTTTGGTCAATTCGTTTAATAGCATAACATCTTACGCTTTGTTTTATGCCGATTTCTGATTTATTCGTAGATTTTTTATTGTATGTATTTAGGTACTCCCCTGGAAGAGAGAGAAACGACACAAGGTATATTCATTGTGTGAATCCAACTATTCTCCCTCCAGCTATGGGTAAATTAGTAGGGCAGACTGAGCTTTTTAGACTTGGTATGGCAGCCGGACTAGAAGAAAGAAATCTCTGAATTCAAAGCTAGTAAGATGAATAAAACGTGCGGGGCTGAAGAAGCAGGAACGAACTCTTAAGCGACTTGTTCTATAGACTCCATGTCAGTTTTGGACAACCAGCAAAGACTTACATCAGTTCTACGTGGATATTGAATGCAGTTTGGAAGGACAAGAGAGAGAGAGAGAGAGAGAGAGAGAGAGTGCAACCTGATACTGAGGATGATGAGATAGCAAAACGATATAATATGACTAAGCCAACAAACGATTTAGCACTGTCACTTAGGGCTGTAGAATACACTGACAGCATCTCTGCTGAGGGATAATACCTCCTCACAACTAGTGTCCAGGAAATGATACTAAACAATCTGATGGAGTAATCCTTGAGCTTCGAGGAATGTGGTGTACCCTTTCATTACTATCGCTCCCAGGTCCTATCTATGGGTTAAATAGATCTAAACTGTGTACTTAAGCTAAATTGAATTGTTTGAAATAGAACTGTTTTCACATTTAAACTATGTACTTATACTGAACTGAATGGTTTGGAAATGGGTCAAATAGAACTAAACTGCGTACTTGTGTGAAACTGAATTGTTTGAAATAGAACCGTCTATATTTTTGAATGGATTTATCATTAAATAACCTATAATGATTAATATGCTATAAATCCAAACCAAACCAAACCAAACAAATGATTGTAGATGAATAAGTGCAATGGAAAATTCTTACAATCAAATGATTACAATCAAATGAATCAAATTTCGACATTAAGTTACTCATAAGGAGCTGATGTTCCGTTAATCAAAATAAACAAACCATAAGAAAAAATTTGAAAAAACGATATAATTAATTGTTACAAGCATTTGTAAGAACAATAAGAAAAGAACAACTGATGAATAATATGGACTAGCAAATGGAACTTAGTATGAATTTGGGTTTTTTGAAGAAATAGCTTTGGTGACCCAAGATGAAATCCTAGTCGACACTGTTTGCATTTTACTGAGCGCAAATACCCATCAAGAAATATTTACAACTATTCTCCCTCCAGTAATGGGTAAATAGTTGGGCAGCCTCTGCTCTTTAACCTTGGGATGCCAACCAATATAATTAAGGAATTCTCTGAAATCAAACGTTTAACTTTAGAACTAGAATTTGTGGAATACAGTTCGTGGCGAAGGAGTTAGGTAAAGGCAAATTCTTGGGATTTGACAATTGTCAGGCACGGCTATGAACTTATTGAATATATCCATTAATTGAAATTAGACTGAGTAAATACTGATTTAATATTATGCAAATGGGAAACACTTATGGGTTCTTGTACGTTCGATATTCTGATATAAAGCTCTTTCATTAGCCTAATGAGTAGAGTGTTCACTAATGGCACCAGAGACCAGGGTTCAATCCCAGGTCGAGTCATACCAAAGACTTAAAAAATGGTACTTGATACACCTTGCTTAGAACTCAGCATTATAAGGTACGGATCAAGGGTAAAGTAGAGCAATCCAGGAAAAGGAGTAGCACCCTCCTCTACACCACGGTCACATAGCTATTGAAAAGGGAGCCTTCGGGTCACCTTCGACTAAGGTTGCCTGCTTTACTTTTATTTTTACCATTTTTCAAAATTATTTTAAATTGAGAGGAAAACTGAAAAACAAACCCCCAAAAACAAAAACAGAGATTTAAGTAATTTGGCCTAAAAGCTATCGATTCTATTCCTGATATACACCACAAAAAAGTAACAACTAATATATTTTTAACTTTACAGAAAAATTACCAGTACGCTGGAAACATCAATCGGTTTTTTAAGTATTCCAATAAGTATAAGTTTGTTTTATTATTATTTTGTTTGCAGAGTTTTCTTGGAATCATTTGGAATCATTTAGAAACACTGAAGTTAATTAATTTCTGTAAATCTCTCAATCTGAATAATTGTTAGCATCAAAATATCATTTCAACTATTTTAAGTCTACCTAAAAATGTGACAAACGCATATAGCGTAACCGTTATCGTCGAAGAAAATATATTCAGTAAGCTAATTCATATCATAATTGAAGGTATTTCACGTTGCGTTTATGCTCTTGGGAAAGGCGTGATTCCTTCTCATCGTCCTTGCAACCTATGGGTAAATAGCAGAGAAGACAGTGCTCTTTAGCTTAGGTAAAATAACCGGTTGCGGAAAATACAAGGAAAAAAACATTCAGCAAACCTGTGGCTCAGTTCTGAACATTCTTCTGCTAACAACTCATTTAAGAAATGTAACTAGTTCTACACAAGCCTTTATGAACAAATCACCTGCGTATCGTATTTGCTAAGCTTCAGTTGAGGTAATTGCTGATATAACCTCGATTAACGAACATATCACACACACACACACACACACACACACACACACACACACACACACACACACACACACAGAGGTATATATATATATATATATATATATATATATATATATATATATACATATGAAGATGTATATGAGGGTCGATAACAAAGTTCTGAGCCTCACACAGAAAGAAGAGGCCTAACTGAACATTTGTAACTAAGATCTTCGGAATGAGCAAGCTATCTTCCAGATTAACCCCACGAATGCTGACGCCAAAGCACAAGCTGAAAAGGGTTGACATCTTTTGAACACTTATGATTCTCCGACTCGTTCTGGCTGCGTCTTAGAACTTTTTAAACGACACTCATATATATATATATATATATATATATATATATATATATATATATATATAGCACATACACACAAACGCGCGTGCACACACAAACGTGCTAGCATGCGCGCGTGCACACACACACACACACATACACACACACACACACATATATATATATATATATATATATATATATATATACTCCCCTACCCCCGTAGGGTTGAGTTCTATAGCGAAGAAGTAATCGTGTTGCCATTAGCGCCTTTGCAAGTCTCTTCGTATTTGAATTGAGATCTCGGCGGCCGTTGAACGGATGTATGTAAACAATAGTAATTGTGATTCATAACCGTTTAAAATGTACTTCGTTGCTAATATCTCCTCTTAGCTAAATGGTTAGAGTCTTTGGCTTGGTGTTTCTGTCAACCGGGTTTCGATCCCAGCTACGGGGAATTACTGTCTAGCCACACTGATGAGTTCTGATAGAACGAAACAGATCTGTCTGTGGATGACTATATATATATACATTCGTGTGAGCACGTGCATAATAGTTGCAATTAATATTCAGAAACCAGCTTGAGACCACAAACACCAATTTAAAGACAACGTAGACACTTATTTTTGGAATACATGCGGATGAGGAATCCTTTCAGTCGTGATTAATTACAAGAGTTTTGTACACAACGAACCAGTTATAATCCCACGGTATAAAATATCTGTCAATTTATTTTTGCTCTGCTTTTACGCCTAGCAGATCGTAAATTAGGCTCACGTAACGTAGGAAATGGATTTAACGAGCCGAGTTCAAATCGTGGACGAAGATGCTCGCATTTCACTTCGCACTGATGCCCATGGCAAAGTCATGACAGCATCTTTTCTTCCCAGCCCAGTTATGAGTAAAAAAAAAACCCACCAAAATACAAAAAAAAAAATGAATGACATTGTGGGCTCTTTAACCTTTGCTATGGCAACTGGTCGAGAAAGAAAAAACTGTGAAATCAAAACCTGAGATATGGTGTTCAGAAAAATCGTGGCCAGTTGTACACCTCTTTTGCTCACTCTGTATAGAGCTCCACCACTGTAAACAAATCGTCTGTATAGTTAATTTGCTAAGATTAGGGTTAGTTGATATACGATATCCTATCGAATGGTGCATATTATTTATCATTTATGAAATCCGATAGCTTTTCAGTTGTTGTGTTGTCAGGTATTTGGCTCATTATCTATTCAAATATTCAAAAGAATGATGAAGATATCACTTCAAAAACACACACACACACACACACACACACACACACACACACACACACACACATAGGGTATAAAAATGTAAACAAACGGACGCTACTGCTATTGCTACATAAATACCTCTAAAATTCCCTTAGCCAACGTTGTCCGCTTGTTGGCCGAGTGGTCTGAGACTTATTCTAACATAAAGTTGGATGGGTTTCGATCCCGGCTTCGAGCGTCCTGCGTGTTTAGCCACACTGAAGAGTTCTGATAGAACGAAACAGTCTGTCTGTGAATTACAATATATATATATATATATATATATATATATATATATATATATTACAAGGGAAATTTCACCAAAATAACTGATGGGTATGAGGACAAAGGTAAAGCTCTTTTCAACTATAGTTAAGTTCAATGCCATAAGAGAAAAAAAAGTTAAGAAAACCAAATTGTTATTATAATTAAGAGTCTCCAATGACACGGAGGAAATTCTGTTGGTTTAAATTTTTTTAGATAGTGAAGTAATAAAAAAATTGTTTGCTATGCTTTGTTTGCGTGCGTGTGTGTGTGTGTGTGTGTGTGTGTGTGTGTGTGTTTAATATATCATGGACAGATATCCCACGAGAAAATTTAGTCATTATGAAAAATTAAATTTTGGAAAGAATAAAAACATCTGTCAATTTAAATTTTCTTTAGAGATACACTTGGTTTGTTTAGATTTACATTAAATAATACTTTCTTTAATGTGCACTTATCATCAGTGTGTGTGTACGTTGTGTATATATATATATATATATAGAGAGAGAGAGAGGGAGAGAGACAGCAGACAGAGAGACAGAGAGAGAAAGAGAGAGAGTGGGGGAAATGAGATAGGTAGATAGATAAATAGATAGATGTATGGATGGATGGATGACCTATTTTAGGCATGATGTCCTGACGTATTTCTTACTGACACTTAGAATAAATGGGTAAGCCCACGTAAATCCAAGGATTTTAACTGCTGATTTTATTTTACTTTCTTTTTTCTTTTAATTCTCAGGCCTTCACCAACATATGACCATCACCAGCTTTCGATTACAATTTTTTTTCCCTTTCACACGCACACATGAACAGATACATTAAGTGGGAAATCCCGTGGTGTCTTGGCTAACGTGTTGAACTGAATCATCGATGGAAGTGTGTTCAAACTCCAATTGCGCTATTGCACTCACTTTTCAATAAATAACAAGGGTTAAGTTATTGATCCATTTAATTCGCCAGCTATAGTACCACTAAGGTTTTTCGTCAACGATACCTTTGTATTTAAATAACCCACGAAGGTTGATATGCTGTTAAACAAAGAAAATGTTTTATGTACAAAAACTATGGAAAAGGAAATTATTTTATTTATTACGTCATCCTCAGAGTTCTGGCCCAATCGGCTGTGGCTGCAGAATACACTGACTGCATCTCTGCTGAGGGGTAAGAATCCCCAATGATTGCCCAGGATATAGCCCAAAGTGGTAACAGCTGATAGGGTCAAATAGAACTAAATTGCATACTTGTGCCAAACTGAATTGTTTGAAATGGGATAATTTTTGACAATGAAACTGTACTGAGGCTAAACTGAATTGTTTGAAATAAAACTGATTATTTACATAAAAATGGATTTGGCATTAAATAACCTACAAAGGATGATATGTCATAAAACCCAACCAACCAACAATCACTAGTAACCACCACAAATACCATGATGTTGACTGCGTGCTTGGTGTTTATCAATATATGAATCTGCCCTCACATTGTCACCCAAACGAAATTTTTGCATTGAGGTTTCGGACGTTAATGACATGCAATTCAGCATGCCGTTTCCAAATTTCTGGAAGAATGGATTGTGTTATGGTATTGCTTTCCTCACAGATCGTGCCCAGCTAACTCTAGTTTTCTGCATAGTAGACAAAACTCGAAAAAAATAAAGTGCATGCCCGAAATTGAAAATATTGAACAACAACAATTTAACAAACGCAACACAGAGAGTGAGTGAGTGAGAGAGAGAGAGAGCGAGCGAGAAAGAGAGAGAGAGAGAGAGAGAGAGAGAGAGAGGCATGGACAGCTATCGATAAGTTATCGATCAGACCTGACCGATAAAATGAAACGCAGTTTCTTCCAAGCAGCGGTCGTATCGATACTGCTATATGGATGCACTACTTGGACGCTAACAAAGCGGCTGGAGGCAACACCCCACAATGCACCAACTGTACAGCCACCTACCTCCTATCACGAAAACTATATAAGTTAGACGAACCAGACACGCAGGACACTGCTGGAGAAGCAGGGACGAGCTCATAAGTGATGTACTCCTATAGACCCCCTCATATGGCCGAACAAAATCAGGACGACCAGCTTGGACCTACATACAGTAGCTCTGTGAGGATATGGGATGTAGCCCTGAAGACCTGCCAGAAGCGATGAACGATAGGGAGGAGTGGCGAGAGAGGGTCAGGGATATCCGTGCTGGCGGCACGACATGATGATGATGATGATGATGATATATATATATATATATATATATATATATATATATATATATATATATATATATATATAAAGACTTGCAATCCTCAGTTCATCTCCGTATTGAATTACATTATTCCTTAATAATTACAATATCCTTTATCTAAATTATTATTAGGAATAATTAATAGATTAAAATTCAAACTAATATTTTAAATATGATTTCCAATCAAAATATTTTCAAAACTAGATTTTACATTGCAGACGTCATTTTATTTAATCAAAAATGTGTTAAAACCTTTTTAAGAAAATAAACTACACACATAGGTGGTTTTTTTTAATAGTAATTCTTATAAAAGTTCTTTTTTAACTTTTAAAAAACTATTTCAAATACATTATCTTTCTTGATAAAATTTCTAACTCTAATGACGTTACCATGTTCAGAAATTATACTCTATTAACAATAATAGACCTTTTTTTGATTTGAAATTATTTTTCAAATGAAGCATTTTGATATCGCATTTGAATATCACCCCGGAAATGTTTATTTAAAGAATATTGACATATTAAAAAAATACATCCACTGGATCTTTGCTTTTTTCATATTTTTATAATTACATACCTACCATCAGATTTATGTCCATTTCTCTCTCTCCCCCTTCCTCTGTCTCTCTCACTCTCTCTCATGCACACAAACACAATATATATATATATATATATATATATATATATATATATATATATATATATATATAATGTTGTTTGCTATATCTATATATAAAGTGAGCTCAATATCCGTGAGAGAGCATAGATATATAAATCAGGGTAACTTACACACTGAGTCAACAACACTTGTTGAATATTATTTTCTCGCCTCTGAGATTAATTTGCGAGATATATTTGGGATAACATTTGCATTAAGGCATGCAGTCAGAATTATTCTAGTTAGTTGAAATTACTCTGATATAAAGTCACATAAGTGCAGAACACAGGAAAGATCAAACTATCATCTACTCACGAATTAGTCTCTGGGAATAAATTCCGGAACATCAATCTATAGTGGGCGCCCTATGCCTACAATGGATTTCATAGCCATAGTAGCATCGAGCACATTTTTATGCCCTTATATAAATATATGTACACAGAGAGAGTGAGAGAGAGACAGACAGACAGACAAACAGAAAGAGAGAGAGAGAGAGAGAGAGAGAAAAAGAGAGAGAGAGAGAGGGAGGATATTCTTTGATTTTTGTTTCTTTGTTTAGTAGCATATAAAACTTCTGTGGTTGTCTAATGCCAAAACCATTTTTGTAGTTAGTTAGTAGGTTGTCTAGTTGGTTTGTTTGTTTTACGGCGTATCAACCTTTTTCGGGTTATTTAACGCCGAATTGCGTCTTTTTGGAAAAAAAAAGTAAAACAATTCAGTTCAGTATAAGTATAGTGTTTGTTTACGTTTACGTGAATGTCAAAACAGTTTTATTTCAAACAATTCTGTTGAGTATGAGTACGCAGTTTAAACACACAGTTGAATGTAAAAACAGTTCTATTTCGACCAATTCATTTCACTGTTCAGTTCTGTTTGACCCATAGATAGGACCCTATCATGTGCTACCACTCAGGTTCAAAGTAGACCAGGGAGCAATGGCAATGGAGGGGTAATCTGCAATCCCCAGATCTCTAGCATTACTGAAGCCTCACCCACAGATTGTTTAGTGTCATATCAAGGACACTCGTTGGGGAAGTCTTACCCCTCTGCAGAGAAGCAGTCAGTGTATTGTGCAGAAACAGAACGCGTCCGCAGAGACTATCACGCGGGAGTCTTTTATTGAGATTTCAGAATAAAATATTTATAAATTGATTAAGAAACATATCACATCTCGTTTTCAGACAACTACCCACAATTTAATTCGATGAAATGTCATGTAAAAATAAAGTTAACAGTAGCGTTTGTAAATAAATACACCTCATGAATGTTTATTAAAAATGTATTTTGCTTCTAAACGAAAGACACCAGGATTTTATTATTTCTGAGAGGAAAACTATATTATGAAAAGACATATTTAGTATTAGTAACTACCAAACTCTATGGCTGTAAAATTCTGTAATAATGAAAGAAATCGAGTTCGTTTGAAAATATCAGATTGATCTCATAACCTGTTTTAGTCGTGGGAGTACTACACATGTAGCATATCTTGGGTAGGAATGTCATCCTTCTCCTCATCTACGACTGGTTGGAATTCAGAGTTTTCTTTCTAAACTGGTAAACATACAAAGGCTAAAGAACTCAATCTGTCCAACAATGTACCTAAATGAGGAATAGATGCATTTATATCTTCATCGAGAATATTATCCTTATACAAAATGTAAACAGCCTTGTTTAGGATTTTGAATTCGGGTAGCCGTGTCCAATTTCTGCGACGATAGTTGTAATAGCCTAAAGACTTGGAAATACATACATCAAAATTAATTTCCGTAGAAATGTACTTATGTTTGGATTCGTACATATTGACATTTAATATTACACTTAAAACAACGAAGCAGTTCAATAAGTGAGTTCCCAAAAGTGATAGATTTCCAGAAAATGGAAATTACGTAGAAAAGGAAACCGCGCGAGTAGAATGTGGAATCATTTCATGATGTAAGTTTGACGAATTTGGTTTGGTTGGGTTTGATTTAGCATAAGTACAGTTTTTTGTTTACTCACAATTAAATGTTTAAACAGTTCTATTTCAAGCAATTCAGTTGAGCATAAGTGCACAGTTCAGTTCTGTTCGACCTATAGATAGAACCCAATCAGGTGCTAAAATTCCGGGCCAAAGTGGACATGGGAGTGATGGCAAGAAAAGGGTACTCTGCATTCCCCAAAGCTCCAGCATTACTGGAGCCTCATCGTCAGATTGTTTAATGTCATATATAGAACACTCATTGGGGGAGTCTTATCCCTCTGCAGAGATGCACTAGGTGTATTCTGCAGCCCTAGCCGACTTGTGAAGGTTTGACCAAGTTACAAAAGGCTATAATGGACTTTTTCATCAATGAATTGAGTCACTGTAAAGCTCATTTTAGAGATAGAGATCACTTAAAGCAAGTTTTTAAACGAAGAATGGACATTCTGTTTTTAATAGAAGTTTTTAATCAAGACTGCACAGTTCCTTTTGAAGCAAACTGGTTGGTTTTTATAGTATATCAACCGTTGTTGGGTATTTAATCCCAAACCCTGTTCATACATATGTATTAAATATGAATGATTTTTAAATACTTTGTTGATACTTTTTGAATGAGGCTGAGCTCATTCATAAGCCAATGAAACGGTTTTTAAGTATTCCACACTAAAAGTTCTTTTTTTTTTGCACACAGTTAAATGGTGAAAGAGTTCTATTTCTAAACATTTAATTTAGCATGTCATTTACTTGCGCAGAGCTTAAAATGGTCAAACAGTTCTATTTGATTTATAGAGAGGTGCCATCACTCCAGATTGGAGGGGACCGGGGAGCAATGACAATGAAATGGTTCTCCTTATTCCCCAATCAACCTGGGATAGAGCCTTGCCATAAATCGTTTAATATCATACCTTGAACACTCATTAGTGGGGTCTTACCCATGAGAAGAGATCTAAGTAATAGTGAGTAAAGTTGATGACCTTAGTCAAGGGTAACCCGATAGCTCCCTTTTCAATAGCTACAACACCGAAGTGTAGGGAAGAGCAGTATTCCTTTCCCTGGATTGCTCCTCTTTACCCTTGATCCGTGCCTTATAATGCTGAATTTTAAGCAAGGCAGCATCAAGGACCTTTTTTTTTATATGACGACCTGGGATTGAACCCCAGTCTCTCGGACCATTAGCAAACATTCTACGCATTAAGTACAGCCCCAGACGACTGGTCTGGTTTTGAAGAAGAATCGAGTCCCTAAAGATTATTTTTGTTGCCTGTTTTTTCATCAAAAATGGATAAATAATCGTGTTTATTCAAATTTCTTTCGATATTCTATAAAAAATAAATTAATGAAATAAATTTAAAAATCCCAATATAAAAGGAAATGGAGATGAGGAGCATTTATTTGTTATAGATACCACTATAAACAGGAGTAAACAACGGGAAAACAAATCAAGAACGCACAAATGCAACGCCAAAATAGTTTCTTTTTCAAACTCTTATGCATTAAACGAAAAAGTACATCGAAAAACACTTGTTATAAATACGCACATCTCTACCGATTCTTAAATAGAAATCTATTTCAATAAAACAAACACATTTTTTTTAATTACGAGGTTTTGAGATTTAAACAAAATATTACGCAGGAAGGAACAAATTTTGATGCAAAATTACAAGGTATGTATTGTTATATTTTATGATTTTGATCTGTAAATATCTGTAACATAATTTAGTAGAATAAAAAAATAATAACAATCATCATCATCATCATGTCACGCCATCAGCATGGATATCCCTGACCCTTTCTCTTCCCCTTTCTCTATTGTCCATTGCTTCCGGCAGGTCTTCAAGGCTACATACCGTATCGGCACAGAGCTGCTGTACGTAGGTTCTAGCTGGTCGTCCTGCTTTTGCTCGTCTATGTGAAGGGGTCCACAGGAGTATATCACTCATGAGCTCGTCCCTACTTCTCTAGCAATGTTTGGATCGTCTAATTTTGATAGTTTTTTTGTGACGGGTGGTAGGTGGCCGTACAGCGGCTGCTTTGTGGTGTACTGCCTCTAGGATTTGTTCAATATTGCTTGCAGCATTCTTGTGTAGTTGCAGTAAAGATTTTTCTCCATATGTTAAGTTAACGTCCGAGTAGTGCATCCATAATACAGTATTGATACAACCACTGCTTTGAAGAAACTGCGTTTCATTTTATCGGTCAGGTCTGACTTCCATATGACCGATTGCCTAGCAATAATTATCCATGCCATTGCTAGTCGCGTGATGATTCACAGAGAAAAGATGGAGCAAATTCTACTAATATAAAAATAATCACGCGTATTTTATTACATTCTATAATCTTATTCAGGATCAATCTAGTATATAGATATTTGAAAGTGTTTTTAAACTAGACGGTCAATCTGAATCCCCATTAATAGACCCTACCATTTCATAATGAAAGATGTTGTGATTTTTTAAATGTTTACGAGCATTATAATCTATTGTTTTATGTTCATTACGATAATCTTGTAAGTATATGTAAAGACAAAAAATGTTCAGTCAAAACGACCAGAGATATGAAAACGTCGACCCCTTCATTTCATTTAATTTGTATCGTACGATGACCTTGGGTTGAACTCGCAAGAACAACTTTCTCTAATCAAAAAGCCTATCACAGCTCACGAGAGAGAAAAAAAAATATAAACTGAGCTTGTATTTAACTGTGTACCCACGGGAACATTACGCGACAAATCGTCTGTTTCATGAGAAGACATTGAGAAAATTGCAGTGTCCGAACGAGTAGTGTCACAAATGCGTTAAAAAAAACTTCGCCAACCCCCGTAAGGTATGATGCTGTTAATCTCACCATGTTGGAATTCCCAGAACCAGGGTCACCTGTTTTTTGTTTTCTTTTATTTTGTTTTGTTTTTTCCTGTCTCTTTTAAAAATAAGAACATAGCTTTGGAAAAAACAGTAGATATTACACTGTAAACCAAGTCAAGTTAATTAGGAGTAAAACTCAACACAAAACCTAATCCAAAGCATTAATAATAGAGATTAAAACTTTCATTCTAATCAGACAGCAAAGATATTAACCTCTGACCCCAAAGAGAAATACTGTTACGTACCTGAATAAAAGTCATCATTTCTAATCAAAAGTTTATTATACCTACACTCAGTCGCAGGTACGTACACATGCAAGCGCGCGCACACACAGACACATATATAAACATACATTCATATAAGCATATATATATATATATATATATATATATATACGTACATATATATATATATATATACACGTACATATATATATATATATATATATATATATATATATATAATTATAAGTACATATAAGTAAAGTTGGCAACCTTAACCGAAGGTGACCCGGAGTTTCCCTTTTCGATAGCTACTACACCGAGGTGTAGGGGAGGGCGCCACTCCTTTCCCTGGATTACTTCACTTTACCCTTGATTCGTACCTTATAATGCTAAGTGTTAATTAAGCAAGGCTGCATCAAGTACCATTTTTTGAGTCTTTGGTATGACTCGACCTGGGATCGAACCCTCCGGGGATATTGGCAAATACTCTAAACATTATGCCAATATATATATATATATATATATATATATATATATATATATATATATTAACAGTAACTTGGATTCATGATACACACACAAACAAATGCACACACACATATATATGTGCATGTGTGTGTGTGTGTGTGTGTGTGTGTGTGTGTGTGTGTGTGTGTTTGTAAAGACAGAGAGATTAAGAGAGAGAGAATGAGAGGGTTATTAGGTCGGTCGGTTAGTACATGTATCACTGGATGAAAATAGATATTTACATAAAGATTTTTATCTACATGCTAAATTATATACGCGCTGAAAAGTAGGTGTTTCTAATTAGACGTGCATACACACTTCTAATACATTTATACTGCATAGATATACATGTAACTTTTGGGGCTATTGATATATATATATATATATATATATATATATATAATTATGCGCAATATGCATATAAATACATACACGTGTATGCATACAAGTATGCATCTATGCGTGTGTATAGATTAAAATTATTGCTTAGCTTAATGTGTAGGAACGTAATTTGATGGGTAGTTTTTATAGGCATATGCGTGTATAATTATGTCGCTTAATTCATTAATGCTTAAGCACATATGGATACTATTTACATACTGACAGATGCTTCATGTACATAAATAGATTTATATAATCGTATTTATTATCAAAAGTGCTTTCTCTCACACATACATAGCAATAGAGACGTAAATGTATGACAATAATACCATGAACATATTTCTCTAATAACTACATATTAGACACATATACGTGAACAAACCATCGAAAATGTTAATATCCGTATATATATATATATATATATATATATATATATATATATATATATATATATAGGCAAATGCATGTTTGTGACTTTGTGTTTGAAGACAGATATACATCCCAAAATATGTATTTTCGAAACTTTGTATGATTATATTGTGAGTTTATTGAGAATGATCAAGAAAAAGTATACGTACTGATGACGTTATCATAATAGTCTTGTGCAAACGTCTACACACGCACACCCGCCTACACAACCACGCACATACACTCATATGTGGCTTTATAGCTGTCTATATATGTGCGTAACTATGTACATGCATAAGACCTGTGTGTGTGTATATATGTATATATATGGGCAAATATGTATATATATATATATATATATATATATATATATATATATATATCAAATAAACTTATATATATATATATATATATATATATATATAAGTGTGCTTTACAAAAATTCATATACGTCATATATATATATATATATATATACTCACACACACGCGCATGAAGGTGTTATTGTTATTATATATGTATGCGTGTATGAATGTGTGAGTATTCTGTCGGCAAGTCATAAAGCTAGGGACTGTAAAATGAGGCGGAAATAGCTACGAGTCAAATCTATGACTATCAGCTGTTGAACTCCTGACACAGGGGCCGGGAGTAGTCGTGGGAATAGAGATTGTACTTTTCACTAAGTGAAAAGAAGGTGAAAAAAGTGCCTTGGTCTACTGTCAGCCAACAAGTGTATGGAAATGAGAAGGAAAAAAAAAGCTTTCATGATTTCTAAGTCGATGGAAATGTTCGATTTAGCTAACGGGAAAGTACTTCTAACACTGACGGTTTTAGTAACACATGTACAAACAGATACTCATTAAAAACACTCTTGCCAGCATATGAGTATCCATCAACTTGTGGTTATTTGCTAAATATCAATCTATTAATTTTACCATGTTTGATCCATGTGCTTAATCTTTTTTTCGTTAATGAAGTTTATGTAAAAAAATTATCGTGTACGATAAATACTTTCAACGAATAGGCTACGAACCTATGACTGTGTATACTTATTAATTTACTCAACTCCTTTGCCGATGCAGAATTCGACACAAGGTTTTCGTTTAAGCTGGATTAAATTCAGAGTTATCTTAATCTGAGATCAAATACTGTACCGAAGTTAAAGAGCCAAATCGGTTCTACCATTTGCTCATGGAAGAATTGACGAATTCCAAAGAGCATTTAAAAGGGTATCCGCGTGGCGTAACGGCTAACGTTCTGGACTGCGAAATCGTAATAAGTGAGTTCGAACTCCAGTTGCGGTATAACGTTCACTTGCCGAAACATACACTTGGAAAAGATATTAACCCTCTTATCCCCAAAGTCATGATAAATTCTATCATAAAAGATATTTCACAAGGATGAATTCGGCATTAAATAACACACGAAGTTTGATATACCATTAAAGCAAAGAAGCCATATCAAAAGAAAGGGCAGTAGCACGAAAATGAAATGCAAAGTGTTTCGCGCAGGGCGTGAAATTGGATCGGCATTTCCATTTTCTAACACGATAGCCATCACTCCACGCCCCTCCAAGTCCAGCCGGCTGTGAATGTAGAATACACCGACTGTATCTCTGCAGAGAAATAAGACTGCACCCCCAACGAGTGTCCTAGATATAAGACTAAACTGTCTGATGGTGAGATGTCAGTAATGTTGGAGCTTTAGGAAATGCAGGGTACACCCTCATTGCCATCGCTCCCAGGTCTACTCTAGCCGGGAGTGTTAGTACCAGAAAAGTTCCTATCTATGAGTCAAATAGAAGTGTTTAACATTCAAACTGTGTACAAACAAATGACTTATGCTAAATTGAATTGTTTGATCATTTAACTGAGAGTAAACAAATGCCTTATGTTTAATTGAATTATTGGTGATACAACAGTACTTAGAACCATTTACCTTGGACTCGAGCTAAATTGAATTGTTTGAAATTGAACTGTTTGATCATTGAACTGTGTAAACAAATGACTGATGATAGTGATGCATTGCAATATTTGGAACCATTTAACTTTGACTTATGGTAACTTGAATTGTTGGAAATAGAACAATTGTTTGATGTTTAATTGAGTTGCAAGTGAACTTCGAAATATTTACCTTTGTTGACTTATGTTTACAAATTTTATTTATCTAATATATATGAATAAACCAGATTTGGCTTTAAATAACTAACAAAAGTGGGTAGTCAATAATACCAAACTCAACCAAAATATCCTCGCGCCTCCATTAACATGTCTTTGTATATAGCAACATGTTATTGGAAAGCTACAATGACACAAGTCCACATTTCCAAAGCACCTGTGAGAAGGAAAAAGAAACTTATCAACTATGGTTTGCTGGGTAAAGCCCTAAACTAACGCAATTTTTGAATTGTTCATAGTTATTTAAAAAAAATTTAAAAATTACATTTTACAGGGTACGGAAGGAAGATTAGGAATATTCTAGAACAATAATAAACGACATTATTTTAAAACAAGATCAATATTCATAATCGTCATCATCATCATCTTGTCGTGCTGCCAGCACGGATACCCCTGATCTTCTCTCGACACTCCTCCCTATCGTTCATCGCTTCTGGCTGGTTTACATCCCCTATCCTCACAGTGCTGCTGTATATAGCTTCGAGCTTGTCGCCCTGCTTTTGCTCGGCCATGTGAAGGGGTCCATAGGAGAACTTCACCGATGAGCTCGTCCCTGCTTCTTCAGCAATGTCCTGCATGTCTGGTTCGTCTAACTTTGATAGTTTTCGTGATGGGAGGTACGTGGCCGTATAGTTGGTGCTTTGTGGGGTGCGTCAAGCTTTTTCTCCATCCGTTTAGTTAGCGTCCATGTAGTGCATCCAAATAGCAGTATCGACACAACCGCTGCTTGGAAGAAACTGCGTTTCATTTTTTCGATCAGGTCTGACTTCCATATGACTGATAATCTATCGATAGCTGTCCATGGTTTTACTAGTCGCGTGTTAATGTCCGTGTCGGTTGATGAGACACTGCTTCCTAGGTAGGTGAAATTGTCAACTAGTTTCAGAGAGCTAAGATCAATTTTAAGTTTATATAATAAACAGCAAAACAATAAGATAGACACAAAACCG
This sequence comes from Sepioteuthis lessoniana, assembly GCA_963585895.1. Taxonomy (NCBI): domain Eukaryota; kingdom Metazoa; phylum Mollusca; class Cephalopoda; order Myopsida; family Loliginidae; genus Sepioteuthis; species Sepioteuthis lessoniana. The sequence continues at coordinate 97,360,568 of OY757911.1, forward strand.
TACATTTACCCAATATATTTGTCATTTTTTTTTCAAATTATTGTATCAGCAAGCCTTCGAAACGATGCGTATGCCTTTAAAACAAATTCTTCAGACATTTTTTTCTATTCTTCCACAATAGCAGTCGTAAGCGAACCAATATTTGATGGGAAGTTGCATTTGTTTTGTTTTTTATAGAGTAATCAAAGGGGTTAAGGTCTGAGCTTGATAAAGGCCACAAATTATTCCATTTGTTTCAGAAATTTGTTTGGACTTGGTTTCGGCGTTAAACAAATGATATATTTTTTGTCGTTTATTTTCTTGCTTACTCATATTGGGCTGAATTCTAATGAAAAAGTGCTTGAATAATAGAAATCATGGAAATTTAGATTTATTGCGTATTTTTCAAAGATTGGCATAATCAGACAAAAAAAATATATATTTAAAAAAAACATTCCATATTTTGCTTCCGCATCATGAGGAGTATAAGATACAATTGGTTGGTTTGTTGGGTTTTATGGCATATCAACTTTTATCGGTTATTTATCACCAAATCCATTTTTATGTAAATAATCTGTTCTATTTAAAACAATTCAGTTTAGCATAAGTACACATTTTAATTGTCAAAAACATTTCTATTTCAAACTATTCAAACAGTTATATGTAACAATTCAGTTAAATGTAAATACAGTTTTAATGTCTAAAAATAGTTCTATTTCAAATAATTCAGTTAAGCATAAGCACGCAGTTTAAATGTAAGTACGGTTTAATTGTCAAAATCATTTCTATTTCAAGCTATTCAGTTTACTCAAACAATTCAGTTTAGCATAAGTATGCTGTTAGTTTTATCTAACCCATAGATAGGGCCCTATCAGATGTTACCACTCAGGACCAGAGTGGATCTGGTGGCGATGGCAATGAAGGGGTACTCCATTTTCCCCAAAGCACCAGCATTGCTGGAACCTCACCATCAGGTTGTTTAGTGTCACATCCAGGACACTCGTTAGGGTGGGTCAGTGTATTCTACAGTCCCAGCCGACTGGGCACTACACAGAGTTAAATGTCAAACAGTTTTATTTCAGATAATTCAGTTCAGCATAAGTATACAGTTTAGACGTCAAAACAGTTCTATTTTGAGCAATTCAGTTCAGTACTAGTACGCAGTTCTAATGTCAAACCCGTTCTACTTTAAACAATTCAGTTTAGCATAAATACGCAGTTTAAATGCAGAATTGATATTGATATTGTATATTGAAAGAAGCACAGTTTAGTTTTATTTAACCCATAGATAGGACCCTTATCAGGAGCTACTACTCTGGGACAGAGATGGCAATAAAGGGGTACTCCGCATTCCCCAAAGCTCCAGCATTGCTGGAACCTTACCATCAGATTGTTTAGTGTCATATCAGGACACTCGTTGGGGGTGTGTGAAGTCTTACCCCTCTGCACAGATGCAGTCGGTGCATTCTAAAGTCCCAGCCCACTGGGCAAGATACAATTGGTATAAAAGTTTGTATCGCTCAAATCGCTCAAATCTTTCCATTTGTGAAAGAATTCGTGCCTTGAAAATCAACAGAAAAAATTCTAACTTTAATCATCTGGGCCGGGTTTTACTTTGGGCGACCAACTTTCCCTTATTTACTCCTCCACTGATGAAGTATGCCCTTAGTACTTACCGGTAGAGTACTTGTGGCGTAGTGGCTAACATGCTGGGGTATGTTAACGTAGTAAGCAAGTTTGAACTCCAGTCTCCCTGTTACATTCACTTTCAGACATATCTCCGGGAATAAACACCTTTATTTACTCAAGTATGGGTTGGAAAATACCGCAACTGTTCTTCTATCAGGATCTTTTTATCATTAAATAACCAACGCAGATTTATATTCCATTAAACAAAAAATAAACCTAAGTACTTATCGTTGCCTATGTCCAACAACTTTGTTAATACATACGTCAGATACTTACCTATACTAACACCTATCCTTTATTCTCGAGCTATCTGTCTAGTGTAATAGAGACACGAAAATAGAAGACAAATATATTTTTATTCAAGTAGTAGGTTCAATTACTCAAACAATAATATTTCTGAATGAGAACAACAAACGTCTTTCTCCACACTTCACAGTGGATCGTCTTCTTGAATGTATTTTACTATTATTTCCTTTGTTTTAATTGACTGTTTTATTGTTAGACCCATATTTCCTTTCAATGACCCACGGCGAACAGCTTGTTGCGCATTGAACTCTTTTAACTCTCTTTTAACTGTCGACGGATTTACCTATAGGCTTTAGCTCGTATTTGTTATATGAATAAAAATTACATAATGTTTTCATCATCACTGGGTCATTCCACAATATTTTTCTCTCTATAGCTTAGAAAAAGCATTACCTTAATTTTAATAATTTAATCGAATTGGTTTAACGAGTACTCTATAGAGCCAGTATGTTTGGCTCTTAAAGAAAAATGTTTTGTTTCTTATCTTTTATTATTTCATCTATTTCTTAATAGAAAACAAAGGTAAACATCTATGAGTGTGCAAATTTCATAATTTTTGTCAGGGATAAGTGTAAATAGTGAGAAATAAAACATACATTATTGATACAGCTCAGTTTATTCTAATCTTGATTGTTATAATCGCAATGTTTCGGCAGCTGTACCGTCCGGCCTTCTTCAGGGTCTTTTATAGTGGATCGGTTAAACAGCCATGTATTTACTGTTGTGGGGTGTGTTCAGTGACGCCTGTATTCGATGTTTATTTCTAGGACTAATTAATTTTTTAAAACATTAATTTTCAAAGTAGTCATAAAGCCTTTGTTCTTCGTGGAACTTTGATATATAACAACGTTTGCATCTATTTTCTGTCAATTTACCGATTAAGTTAAAATATGTGTCTACTTACATAGAGACAATATCAGCGGGTCTTGAATGGACATACAGTTATATGTATCCTGGTAATTTATATAAACATTCCATCACATTTATTAAACGCACAAAAGTGATAAATGAACTGAAGAAAACAGCTTGAAAAAGATATGCATATACATAGAATTAGAGAAATATACACAGCGTAGAATCTTCTAAGTGATAAAAAATACATTAATATGTATTTCACGCAAGATAGTAATTTTTCACATAGTAAAAACAAAACATCCGTATATATTGTCTAACATATCAATGATATTTGCTCTCCGCCTGAAAGAATATTGACAATTCCTTTGTTCAAGAGGTTATACAATAACAAATATAGAACGAGGGTGGATTTAGGTTCATTTGATTACACAACAAAAGACATAGAGTATCATGGGGTTAGGTTCAAGTCGTTTCACAACAAAAAACATACCGCAAGTGTGGATTTAGGTTCAATTGGTTGCATAATAAGACACAATATGAATAGATTTAAGTTTAAGGGCTTGCACAGTAACATATATGCTTGACTTTATGTTCAGTATGCGCAGAATAACAGGCATATATTAAGAGTGGGTTTAGTTTTAAGAGGTTACACAGTAACAGACATACTGCATAATAAAATTTATGTTTATTTGGTTGCACAATGACAGATACTCAGCATACGAGGTTTTAATTCAATTATTTGCACAGTAATTGTCATAAAGCATGAGAGGATATAAGTTCAAGTGGTTGCACCATATATAGACATATTGCACGAGTGAATTTATCATCCAATGGTTGCACAGTAATTGGTATACAAAATAATGGGATATACGGCCCCAGTGGATTTAGTTTTAATTAGTTGCACAACAACATTCTTACATCATGAATAGTTTTAGATTTAAGCGATTGAACCAAAACATTCCCACCCTCGGAACATCTCCAGGCTTCGAAATCACAGTGTACATCAGGTCAGCTAGTGATAGATCATTTGATTTCTAGGTAAGATTCAACTTAGGTTCAAGCTCTTCACAACACGTACATATTAAATAGTTCTTGATCCTATAATATGATTCATCTGGCCTTTACCATGTCTTATTGTCATTCACTCCAGAATTTGGTTACCCTACAAATCCGTTAAACGTTGTTGCAAAGTCAGATTAGTTGCTGTCTACTCAACAATGCAATATACACCGTTGTGTTACATGGTGCCACGATCACTGTTTAAATGACCTTACCAAAATCATGTCAAATAAGTGAATTTCTTGATAGAATATTAATAGAATTTCTTCATTTTTGTGGATACATTGAATGAATTAGTGTCTATACATGTGAACTTTGGAGGGGGAATGAATTTATGCGAAAAGTACTGACATTAAGATCATAATATATTTTTGTGAAGGTGTATTGAGAACGTTCTGTCAACGTGTAGTTAATGGTTACCAGTCAGCTTAAATCGTAGGCGTACTCAAAAGCATGAATTTCGTGGTTTAATTCACAGACAGATTTTGAAACAACATTTAGCGTCTGGTCATAACTATTATATGTCAATAAATACTGTATCTGATCCGTCAATACATTACGAGATTTTCATCCTTGGTTGTGTCACGAATCTCTGTGCATATTGTTTGTATAGAAAGCTCAACAATGAAGACAGACGGTTTTCACTGTTAACATGTGGGAAGATCCACGAAGGCATGGTTGCAAAACTAAAAAATAACGCCCCTTCCAATGGAAATTTTGTAACGTAGGCCGATAAATAACGGTGAGTGATATTTTCAATTTTCTCAACCATTGCTCATTCTCAAGTTTCAGTTTTTTGGAAAGGGAAAAAACAATATATTACAAACTTACGAATATCTGCTTTTAATTTCACTGCATATCAACTTGTGAGGGCTATTTTATACCAAATCCTGTTTATATGAATGATTCTTTAGTAGATGTTTATTACGTAACCTTTGTAAGCGATCGAAGGCACATTTGTTAGAACTCAGTTGAATGCGTTCACTGAAACTGGTAGACAAATTTACCTACCTAGGAAGCAGTGTCTTATCAACCGAAAAAGACATTGACACGCGGCTAACGAAGGCATGGACAGCTATCGATAAGCTATCGATCATATAGAAATCAGGCCTGACCGATAAAATGAAACTCAGTTTCTTCCAAGCAGCAGTCGTGTCGATATTGCTGTATGGATCCACCACTTGGACGCTAATAAAACAGCTGGAGAAGGAGCTAGACGGCAATTACACAAGAATGTGGACAGCAATATTGAATAAGCCCCGGCAGCAACAACCCACAAAGAACCAACTGTACGGCCACCTACCTCCTATCTCGAAAACCATCCAAGTTAGACGAACCAGACATGCAGGACACTGCTGGAGAAGCAGAGATGATCTCATAAGTGATGAACTCCTATGGACCCCCATATATGGCCGAGCAAGGGCAGGACGACCAGCTCGAACATGCTTACAGCAGCTATGTGAGGATACGGGATGTAGCCCTGAGGACCTGCCAGAGGCGATGAACGATAGGGAAAAGTGGCGAGAGAGGGTCAAGGATATCCGTGCTAGCGGCACGACAAGATGATGATGATGATTGCTATCTAACTATAGTCATTCAATCTAATATTGATCATTTGTTTGTACACAGGTGAATGGTTAAGCAGTTCTATTTGACCCATTCATTGGACCCTAAAATATTTTACCTCTTCGGGTCAGAGTTGACATGAGAGTAGTTGCTTCACATTCTCCAAAGCTCTAGCACTAGGGCCCCAACATCAGATGAATTTATATCATAATCAGGACACGTGGCAGAGAGGGAGTCCGGTTGGCCGGTTGTTTTGTTTTTCGGCATATCAACCCTTTTCGGGTCATTTAATACCGATTTATGTTATTTTGGTAAAAGATTCAAACGATTCAGTTTCGTATTAGTATAGTTTTTTTTTTTTTGTTTACACATTGGTGAATGTCAAAGCAGTTCTAATTCAAACAATTTTGTTTATCATAATTACACAGTTTAGTTCTATTTGACCTATATATATAGGACCCAATCAGGTACTACCACTTCAGGCTCGACTGAACCTGGGAGCGATGAAAATGAAGGAGTATTCTGCTTTACCCAGAGCTTTAGCATTACTGAAGCCTCACCAACAGATTGTATAGTGTCATATTTAGGACACTCGTTGGAGGAGTCTTACCTATTCTACAGCCCAAGGTAAAACGACTCGACGAATTTCTGCGCAATCATTCTAAAATTAGATTAAATAACCATATAGTAAGAACTCTATTTCTCATGACCTTTTGTCTTTCAGCTACGAAATTTACCGATTGTAACTAAATATGATAATTTATCCAAATATTATAAAGACAGTACATATCGTATATTATATTTGAAACTTTTATATCCAAGGCATAAATACTTATTTCCAATGTAATCTATTTCGACCGCTTCTTTTCAACATAATCTGCTGTAAATATGCTGACTGTATTCTCTACAGAGGGATAAGCCCCTTCCAAAAAGGTGTGCATCGAGTATCACATTAAACTGCATGTGATGGTGAGAATATAGTTCAAGAAATCTGAAGATTATGGAGTACCCCTTACTTGATAATACTGTCACGCGATATCCCACTGGGAGGAGGGAGATAAAATTACTACTCCTCGTATTTGAATTGACAGTATCAAGCCGTCAAAAAAAGAGTGACAGTTAAGGAAGAATGTAGGTCACAGAGGGGATAAACAGATGTTGGTACTTGGTGACCTTACTCAGGTCGCCGGACACCAAGGGGGAGAAGAGAGAAGCCAAATGATTGGCTGGGACCCCAAAACGGAAGTGGGGCTTCCCCCCCCCCGTCAGCGGAAATAGTAAGAAAAATTAGTTTTTGAGCAGTATTCGTAGCGGGCAGACGAATCAAAGCCAGTATTCCGGGTTGAAGACAAAAGAATTACTGAGACACGAAGGACCCCAGGTTCTTCAAGCCAGTGTAAAAAAAAATAGAATAAAGTCTATTAGCCCGTGAAAAAAGAAAGATTCTCCAGTGGAACACTATTGAAAAATAAGATAAGTAACTTTGGGACGTTTCTCCTTTATACCCAAATTTTGTATACCACTCTCTCTCTCTCTCTCTCTCAATTTGAAGAAAGACAAAAAGTCAAGAAAAGACATTTATATTTGTGGACTGTCCAATTATTATATGTTTTGACACTTTGAAAGTGTATATAACTGTAGTAAAGGAATTCATGTATTTTTATGTTACCATGTGGTCGATGTTGTTCTTTGCCGTTCTACTACGAATTTGTTGTTGTCACATTTCCTTTTTAGCTTCTATTCGCCTTATGTTACCTTGCTTAGAATTGTCCTATTAATTCCTAAAATATCACACGGGAAACCGGAGTTGCCGACTGCTACAATATAATATTATTACGACTAAAACCTATAGGCTCATTATCTTCCATTGTCGAGGGGAAGGAAGTTTAGCGGCCTGGTGGGTGTGTGATAGTGTGAAATTTGGAACCCCTTGCCAGCGGCGGTCAGTCTGGCTCTAAAAATTGATCCCTCACGTAATATGCCAGGTCTTATATGCCTGAGAGAAAAACTCTGAACGAGGACTTATTCTATAGGGGATCAAGTGCCAACCTGCCCCGTCTTCACACGTGCGAAAATAAAGTCCCGTTTTGGGATTTTAGTCAATTTGCCGTCACAATACACATAGGTCCACTATGATCTGGGTGGTCGTATCTGTTTGGGTGGTAGTATCTGTGGGTCAAATAGATATGGTTAATTTTTTTCGTATTCGATAGGAATACTTGATGCCATATAACTTTAAGTTATTTGGAATAGGAATAGTTAATCAAAGTTATAGTTATTTACTAAGGAATATTATTTGTTATATCAAACCAATCCATATAGCAGTGAGTAAACAACTGCCTATTATTCAAAAGAAATAATTACTTCAAACTATAAAATTATAAGTATTATATAAGAATACTGAAACCAAGAAATTGCGTGCAAATTGTTTGTTTTTGATAAAAATGCTTTACATCATATGATTGTAAATAAACCATGGCAGAGGAATTAAAATATATATAAAAAATGACCACAACTCCCAAACCTCTCGGCATAAAATAATCCTAGACGGGTTGACATGTCATTAAATTCAATCACTTATTCAATCAACAAAGATGATTGTTTTTATGTGCTTGCTTTCAACATAGTCATTTTCATTAGCTTCTTTCAAACATAAGAGGAGTCCCCGATTAACGTGCTTGACTGCAACATATTTCGAACTTAAATCAAACAATTACCTTCACTATCGGATAAATAACGTTAGGAAATGTAGGAACTCTATTATGTTCTATAGTACCACTCCTGTTCTTCTATAAGGGTAGCTTTGGCATTAAATAATCCATGAAAATTAATATGCCATCAAATCAAGAAACCAAACCAACGTTCTAACATAATCATTTACTTGACAAACAGTTTATTTCATATTAAAATGTTCTTCGATTCCATTTTAACTTTAGAAAAACCAGCAATAAAAAAACATTTACATTTTCAGTGATAATATTTCTTCTTTTATGTACAATATTCTTTGAATAAGGTGAAAAGACGTGTGGACCCACTGGGTTTCGTGCAACAGGAGTTTAGAATGATATCAATTGTTCTATTAAAGTGAAGAATTCTTAGAAGAATTTCATAGTTATATCCGTTGTATCGAGAATTTGGATGATAAAACATACCTGTTGTATAGTGGCCCGTACCACGTGACTTCCGGTATTGCAGAACTATAAAAGAAGCAGAGAGAGAAGCAGGGTCAGAGAGCTTTGAAAGACGTCAGTCAATAGTAAGACCAACTTCGGACGTAACATTGACAGCGAGAGACGTATAATACTTATCGGACGGTACCACTTCAGTTAATAAATATTTAACTCTATTTCACTGTGTATCTCTTTCTTACTTTGATACAACAATACCGTTTATTATGAATGCAAATCCAATAATTCTATCATACAGAGATAAAATGTAGATAAAATAATATGAAAAAAGTTTTAATCTTGAAATGCCTTTAAAATGAGCTGCACCAAGAAAAATCTCGCAGTAATGCCGTGTTTTTTCTTTTCCTTTTTTTTCTGATTAAGTTTACGAACATATTAAGTGCAACGGTTGTCGTTATTGGAAATGAAATTGGCGAATCAATTTCGAATCTTGGACGAGGCTGTTTGCGTTTCTATCGCAGCAATGCTTTTTGGAAAGGTATTAATTTATCTCTCCTCCCCATCCAGCTTTGGATAAATTTTAAGACAGCTTGTATTCTTTATTGTTGGTTAGTCCACCAGCCTAGAAGGAAAACTCTGAATCCAAATTAGATTTTGTGTCATATCCTGTTCTTCGCAGAAAGGGTTGCGTAAATTACGAGATACTCACATACAATGAAAAGTTTACATAAACAATTATTAAAAACGGTTTTCGGTGCTAAAAAAAAAGAAAGAACTCGAAAAATTATTCTACTGCAAACTGGACAAGAAATTGCTTCATACTCAAAATGAATATAATGTCCTATTCTATCACGCCATTTAGTATATTCTATTGGTGCTATGAATAGGCATCTAGAAATTTGTGGTAAATATTCAGCTATTAACAGAAGAAAGAAGTTACTTAAAAAGTAACAGAAACTCACCTAAAAGTGAGCGGATAGAAAATGCTCCTTTTCCACTGAGCAGTTTAATTCCATGCTTGTTTTGGGGGTTATCATTTTATTCCTTGCAAGTTTTTAACATCAGCATTAGCTAGAGATATTTCACGGGAGTTTAAGTGACAGTTTAAGTGACGCCATGAATCTTCTGAGTATTCCAGCCGATCTCAACAATTCTGTTTTCTGGATAGTCTCGATTCTTTCTCTGATTTTCAATTCTTCCAATCTTTCTTCCAAGCCTTTGGGCTCAGTTTCAAGTGCACCAATTACAAATAGTAGTATCGTTACCCTCACATTACGAAGCTTATTTAGTTCTCTGACGAAGTCCCACTATTTCTTTATCTTTACAATTTCTTTTATGTTTACTCTGTGGCTATAGAATACACCGATTACACCTCTTCAGAAGGCTAAGATCCCCCCAAGTGTCCTGGATATGACACTAAACAACCCGATGGTGAGGTTACAGTAATGCTGGAGCTTTGGTGAATGCGGAGTACTCCTTTATTGCCATTGCTCCCAGGTCCACTCGGTCCCGGAATGGTAGCAACTGATAACGGTCTTATCTATGGGTTAAATAGAACGAACAGTATACTTATGCTAAACTGAATTGTTTGAGTAAACTGAATAGCTTGAAATAGAAATGTTTTTGATAACTAAACCGTAATTACATTTAAACTGCGTCATTTTGCTAAACTGAAACCATACTTACATTTAAACAGCATGCTTATGCTAAACTGAATTATTTGCAAAAGAACTGTTTTTGACATTGAAACTATATTTATACTTAACTGAATTGTTTAACATAGAACTGTTTTGACATCTAACTGTGTGTAAACAAAATCTGTACTTATACTTAACTGAATTAACTGAATTAGAATTGCTTGACTAAACGAAATTGTTTGAAATAGAACTGATTATTCTCATAAAAATGGATTTGGCGTTAAATTACCTGCAAAGGTTGAGATGCCATAAAACCAACCTACCAACCAATATCACTCTGAATTCAAAATCCACTAAATGGCAAGATCACTTTTTTGTTGTTTATCAGATAAAGGCTTGGTAGAATAGGACATTACATTCATTTGGAGTATAAAGCCATTTCTTGTCCAGTTTGCTGTAGAACCCTTTTGGGGGTTCTTACTTTTTTTTTTTCTTTTAAAGCGCCGAACGCCGTTTTGTTTTCTGGGTAAGATAAGGTGATGTATTTTTCTCAAAATCTCAGAGAATTTTATGAATCTAATTTTCTAAGACGGATTCTAGTTGGTGCATATACCATTGGTAGTATGGTCAAAATTCAGTCTTTTGCACAATTCCCAGGGGAGTAGCTTATCCACCCAGTCGTGCCGAGTCTTATACCCCTTCTTGTCCATCTTGCAACATTTGCTTACTATGCGATTAATCGTTTTATCCTTCTCCACAGAACCTACTCATGTTATTCTGTGTTGTGTTATCGATTTTTGCTTTAACATAATTGGTCTTCATAGTGTTGTTTTGTACTGTTATTTGAAGAGATTCAGTTTCTCTCTTGATATTTCCGTTCATATCGATATCCATGTCTTCTCGTGTGCTATATCGCTAGTCAGTCGTTTGAAATATCCATACAATTGTTTTTCTTCCCATTTCTGTATATTCGTTTCTGTTGTTATTTCTATCCATGCTTATATTGCTAATACTGTAATTAATCTTTCTTTGCTCATTTTCTTGTAGTCCTCGAGGTCTTGTGCTAAGCCATCAACGTAATCCTTAATGCTATCGAGTCCCCTGCTTCATTTCTTTGGTGCATATCGTCTATGTCATCCCTTAGACGTAAAGCCTTGTACATAGTCACCAATATTCTTGTCCTTTGGACTATTTGTCTGAGTTTTTCCTATGCCCATTTTCGAAATTGGGCCGAGTATCTTACAAGGTAAACTCCTCAGGTGTTAATCGTTTCGATGAGATTTTTACTGCAGAACTTGGTTTCGAGAAGCATTCTCGTCCGTAAGAGGAACTATCTAATTTTAATACCTGCTTCTAATATTCACAAAAATTTGAAATTTTCCTTCTCTTCGATCGTTCTCATCCTTTCTTGATTTGGTAGTTCTGTACCTCCCGCAGTTCAGCTTTTCTCACTTTTCATTATGAGCATAGCACATTTTTCAATCCCATATTCCATCCCCATACCCAGGCTCTAAATTCTTATTGGTTATACCAAAGTCTCCCGTTCTTTTCGGGTTTTTTTTTTTGTTTTTTTTGCAAATAATTTAATGTCACCCTTGTATATAAAGTGATAACTCTTTTCTTGTAATTTAGCATTTATTAAGTGCATAATTGAGTGGCATCATGGCTCTAAAGAACAGCAATGATGAGAGTGAGTCGCCTTGAAAGTTGTCTCTTTGGCTTTATATCTCTGCTAGGATTGTTCCTCCCGGTGTCAATTCCACCTTAAAATTTTCCATGGCATTCATGACGAAGCTGATGATTTTGTCGGATATTTTGTGCATTTTCAGGCACAAGTTTGCGGATCATATCATAGCCTTTCTTCAAGTCAGTTTGGTTTGGTTTTATTGCACAGCAATCATTGTAGGTCATTAATGCCAAATCCCATTTTATGCATATAAACAGTTCTATTTCAAAGAATTCAGTTTAATATAAGTATCTTTTTATTTACATGCAGTTAAATGTCAAAACAGTTCTATTTCAAACAATTCAGCTTAGCGTAAGAACATAGCTTCCATGGCAATTTTCGACCTCTTACGCCTCAGCAGAGAAGCAGTCTGTGTATTCGACAACCCCAGATGACTGGTCAATTTCCTTCTTCTAGAAATAGTCCGTTACATACAAAAGATTAATAGATTTCGTCTCTTATCTTTGCGGTAGGGATTTTCCACATCATCAGTAAACACGTTATTGGTTTCTATATTTTCGGGATGGTCTCTTTCTTAGGTCCTTCTGGATCAGAGTAATTCTCTCTTTTGTCATCTGTTCGAGTATGTTTGCTTCTTGGAAGCATTTACTCAGATTAAGGACCAGTCAGTTGTGGACAGACTTGAATTTTAACCAGAATCCATGTATTCCATCGTGGGCTGGCTTTTTTTCATTTATTATTTTCTAGACTATTGCTCTCAACAAGTCAAAATATATGTTTGTTTCCTGGGATTCTTCATGTGCTTACAATTCTTTTTCAGCGTTAATTATCCTTGCAGTATGTCTATTATGTTCTTTCCTTCTCAATATTTTATTCTTAAATTGTTTCACTTGCCTCTGGTTGCTGATATGTCTTTGTGAACTCTCCTCAAATATGTCGACTGCCTTGTCGGCTGGGGCTGTAGAATACACTGACTGCTTCTCTGCAGAAGGGTAAGACCCCCCCCCAACGAGTGTCCTGGATATGACACTAAACAATCTGATGGTGAGGTTTGAGTAATGCTAGGGATTTGGGGAACGCGGAGTATCCCTTCATTACAAGTGCTCCCAGATCCACTCAGGCCCGGAGTGGTAGCACCTGATAGGGCCATATCTATGGGTTAGATACAACTAACGGCATACTTATGCTAAACTGAATTGACCAAACTGAATAGCTTTAAGTATAAATGTTTTTGACAATTAGTCTGTGCTTGCATTTAAACTGCGTACTTATGCTAAAATTGATTATTTGAAATGGAACTAATTTTTGACATTGAAACTGAACTTACACTAAACTGATTTTTTTTAATATAGAATTGTGTGTAACCAAAATCTGTACTCATACTAAACTGAATTAACTGAATTAGAACTGCTTGATTAAACTCAATAGCTTGAAATAGAAATGCTTTTCGAAATTTAACTGTACTTACATTTAAATTGCGTACTTATCCTAAACTGAATTGTTTGAAATAGAACTATTTTCATAAACTGTATTTGCATTTAAACTGCATACTCATGTTAAACTGAATTGTTTGAAATAGAACTATTTACATAAAAATGGTTTTGGTGTTAAATAACCAACAAAAGTTGATATGCCATAAAACCCAAACAACCAACCAATCAAATAATCAAGAATTTTTTTTCTCGTTATTTTGGAATGTCCTGTTTTGTTTGTATTGCTTGAACCAATTTCTTTATCTTTTGAGCTTCCCTTCTTTCACTTATGTTTTTTTTATTAATTTTTTATTTGTTGCATTGTCAGATTAATCTGCAGTTGTCTTTTTAGGGGTCATTTGATTCCCTTGGGTTCCGGTGCATTTTATCTTCGTTAGCAGTTTCGCTTGTTGCCACATCTTCTTTATTTGTTTTTTCCATTCTCATTTACCATCCAATTTTTGTATTTCTATTCTGATTCCTTCATGTGATGCCGATTTTATCACAAACTGGTTTTGGTCCTGCATAAATTAAATCGTTAAGTTTGGTGATGCTGTCTGTTGGGATACATTTCGATACTTTATTGTTTCGGTCTCTATCTTGCGTTTTCTTTCCTGTTTTGGTTGTTTAGGGATGGTAATGTAGTCTTCTCTTTTCTCAAGATTTTCTTTATAATTCTACATTTCTAAAGTTTTCTGGTGTTAAGGTCGATGTCGTGTTGACTTGATCTGTTATAGTTTGCTTTTCAGTATTTAGTGTCTCCACTCGTTTAATGGACTGTTGATGAGTATGTTCTTCATTATTTACCTCTCCCCAATTGTCTAATATTTCACAGTCAGAAAACCAACGTTTCTTTAAAATCAGCCTCACTTGGTCAATAATTTAATCTAACCCTTCTTGTATTAAACTTTGTGCATTTTGTCCAGATATTCATCATCCTGTTCTTATATCTTCTTTGTGTTGAATTACTTTGAAAATATCACTGGATGACATTTTGATGTCTTCTTTGAGATTCATTGTTGCTTTATTATTATCATTATTGTTATTGATTTTTACTCTTTTGAGAGTTTTTCACACCAGCATTAACTGAGGGTTTCTTAATAGAGTTTGAGCGGCTGCAAGTAACCTCAAGTCTCCAAGACTCTTCTCAGTATACTGGTCGATATTAATAATACTGTAATCTGGATGGTCTATACTTCTCCTCTAATTTCCAAGTCTTCCAGTCCCTTTTACCAATCCTTTAAGGATTGTCCTAAGTATCACCGTCACCTTCACGTTCCAAATTGTTTTCTTCTCTTGCAAGGTACTTATCTCTCTTTTCGCTTTCTTTTATTTTAACTCGGTGGTCGGCTGGGACAGCAAAATCCATTATTCAACAGGTTCTCTTTTTTGTTGACAATCACTAGGTTACTCCTTGAAGAGATTTTTTCTCTTAGTGTATAAAACGGAAACATTCTCCTAATTAAAAGACATTATCATAGCCGATTGCTTACGAGACCAAATGTTTGATGAACTATCTGAAGCATTAGAGGAATACTTCAGCCCAGCACCGTCCGTTATTGAAGAAAGGTTCAATTTTTATGTTATCACCGACAGCTTCTTTTTTTTTTCAAGTAAGCTTCTCAGCGAAATAAAAGGAATTATGCCGGAAATCATACTCACTTTAAATATGCTAATAAGGAAATTCCTTACTTTTTTTAACTGAACATATATTCTTTTTGCTTTTAGATTTTTACGTATGTTTCGGTTTCATAAAAAATTTCATTTGAAGAGCTCTCGGGGAATCAGCAAATTTCCCGACAATCAAAATATTTTGTTTGGTTATTACAAAAGTTTCCTTTGTCTTCATGTCCATATCCTTAGGAAAATTATAGAATTATACATCTTTCTTGCTTGGGCAATTAATTCACTGAAGTTATTTATTGACAAGCTCTTTAAAAAGTCAGTGTTCTGAAAATAGATTGCTTCCTTTTCTTTTTCTTCCAAAGCCTCTTTTCTCTAACAGCTGCTTTACTTATTGGACTACGAAGGCTAAGTTGTTACAGTAAAAGGCACAGATATGTACAATAGGTTCATATTAGGAGAGTAACTTAGCTATGGAAATTTTTGGTTCATTGTTTACCGAAATTAATTCTTAACGGTGTTCCAACTTCTAATTAAAAAATAGGCGATTTGTTGAGCTTATTCTATCAAGCTGCAGTTCAGCCATGTGTGAAGGATTCTAATTAACATTTCATAGTTATATGGGTTATATCGACAGTTTGGATGATTAAAATATTACATTCAGCACAAAATTTTTTCATTTCGTGTTTCTCTTTTTAATTTTGATCTAATGTTAATCAAAATCTTTATACGAGTACATTTATCCTAAATGCCTCTACCTAGTCAGGTAGGGTTTTTTAATACGCCGACTACTTCTCTGAAGTGGTATGAGACTAGCCCTGCTATGAGTGACCAAGAGAGGATATTAAACCATCAAATGATGAGGCTTCAGTCCTGGAGCTGTGCAATACTCATTCAGCATGACAGAATATAAGTTCAAGTGGTGGCACCATATATAGAGTGAATTTATCATCCAATGGTTGCACAGTCATTGGTATAAAAAATTAGAGGATATACGGTCCCAGTGGATTTAATTTTAATTAGTTGCACAGCAACATTCTTACATGAACAAATTTAGATTTAAGAGATTGAACCTAAACAGTCCCGCCCTCTGAACATCTCCAGGCTTCGAAAACACAGTGTACATCAGGACAGCTAGAAATAGATCATTTGATTTCTTGGTAAGATTCAGCTTAGATTCAAGCTCTTCACAGCACTTGCATATTGAATAGTTCTTGATCCTATAATACCATTCATCTGGCCTTTACCATGTCTTATTGTCATTCTCGCCAGAATTTGGTTACCCTACAAATCCGTTAGACGTTGTTGCAAAGTCAGATTAGTTGCTGTCTACTCAACAATGGAATATACACCGTTGTGTTACATGGTACCAAGAACACTGTTTAAACGACCTTACCAAAATCATGTCAAATAAGTGAATTTCTTGATAGAATATTAATAGAATTTCTTCATTTTGTGAATGCATTGAATGATTTAGTGTCTATACCCATGAACTTTGGAGGATGAACGGATTTATGTGAAAAGTACTGACATTAAGATCATAAAATATTAAAACATTTACTGATGAAGCTTCAGTCCTATAGCTGTGCAATACTCATTCATTGTCATGAATTCCAGGTCAACATTGACCGCGAATTATAGTACTTGTTAGAGACCCACCTATTGGTCAAATCTATTGGTCAAACAGAAATGTTTAATTATTTACTATACTGGAAACTGTTTAGATATGGGCAAGCAAATGATTAATATTAAATTGAATAATTTGTATTTGATAGTAATGCTTGAAGACATTTGACTGTGTACACATAGAAATATTAATGTTGGAAATACTTGAAATCATTTAACTGCACAAATAGAACTAATAAATGATCTAACAAGAGTTGAAACCGTTTAGCTGAGTGTACAAAATAAACGGAAATGGTAGAAACCATCTAAAAATCTTGCGTACAACCACTTTGTTTCCAAATTACACATACACACTTGCCCAGTTGAATACACCGACTGCCTCTCTGCATAGGAGTAAAACCCCACCCCAAACGAGTATACTAAATATGACACTAAACAATCTGATGGTGAGGTTCCAGTAATACTGGGCTTTTGGGGAATGCGGAGTATCCCTTTAGTGTCATGGCTCCCAGGTCCACTATGGCCCGGAGTGGTAGTACCTGATAAGGGTCCTATCTATGGGTTAAATAGGGCTAAACCGTGCTTCCTTCACTATATTGATTTTTGCATTTAAACTGCGTATGTATGCTAAATTGAATTGTTTATAATATAACTGTTTCGACATTTAAACTGTGTACTTATGCTAAGCTGAATTATCTGAAATAAAACTGTTTTGACATTGATCTCTGTGAACTGCCCAGTCGGCTGGGGCTGTAAAATACACCGACTGCTCCTCTGCAGAGGGGTAAGATCCCCCCAATGAGTGTCCTAGATATGACACTAAATAATCTGATGGTGAGGTTCCAGTGATGCAGGAGCTTTGGGGAATGCAGAATATCTCTTTATTGCCACTCTAGCCCGGCGTGGTAGGACCGGATAGGGCCCTATTAATGGATTAAATATAATTAGGGGCATACTTATGCTAACTGAATTGTTTGACTAAACTGAATAGCTTGAAATAGAAATGTTTTTGACAACTAATCCGTACTTACATTTGAATAGCGTGCTTATTCTAAACTGAATTATTTGAAATGGAACTGTTTTTTTACATCGAAACAGTACTTACACTAAACTGAATTGTTTAATATAGACCTGTTTTGACATTTAACTATGAGTAAACAAAATCTGTACTTATACTAAATTGAATAAACCTAATTAGAACTGATTGACTAAACTGAATAGCTGGGAATAGAAATGTTTTTCCCAATTAAACTGTACTTACATTTAAACTGCCAACTTATCCTAAACTGAATTGTTTGAAATAGAAGTATTTTCATAAACTGTACTTATTGACAATTAAACTGCGTACTCATGCTAAACTGAATTGTTTGAAATAAAACTGACTATTTGCATAAAAATATGTTGATTTGCTTTGGCTTCTTTGTTTAATGGCATATCAACCTTTGTATGTTATCTAATGCCAATGCCATTTGCCTAGAAGAACTGTAGCTGTACTATTTAAATCATAGCTAGGAGGATAAGGGTGTACATACCTTTCTTATGAGTACTTCCCTGAAGCATAAAAATGGATTTGGCGTTAAATAACCTATAAAAGTTTATTTGCCATAAAACCCAACCAACCAACCAGTACACTAGCCATCGTGATTAGTGTGTTCGCCACTGGTCTAGAAGACCGGGTTTCAATCCCAGGTCGAGTTATATCAAAGATGCACAAAATGCTACTGATATCTCTTTGATTAGCACTCAGTAGTATTAGGTACGGAATAAGGGTAAGTAGAGCAATCCGGGGAAAAGAGTTTGGCACTCCTCTACTCTTCGGCGTTATTGTTATCAAAAGGGAGCCTTCGGGTCACTCTCGACTACGATCAACCAACTCATATATATAACAGGATTTGGCATTAAATAACCTACATGGGTCGATATGCCATAAAACATAACCAACCAACCAACCAACCAACCAACCAACGTAAATGTTTAACTGCATTACTTTTGAAACTTACTTATATTATTCTCAATTTAGATTGACTTGGTTTGTTGTCTATGTTACAGTCTTGTCGCTTCTTCATCATTTCAAATATTTAAATATCATGTCATACTGAGATCATATTCCATAAGGTTATTTGGATGCATGACTTCACGTGCAAGTGTAGCGAATAACATTGTTCAGTTTCCTCGGGCGTATTGTCGCAGACGTCAGGGTATACTCATTAATCTTTCCGGTTTCGCTGCAATTTAAATTCAGAAACTAGAAACATAAATGTTACGGATCCCTGGTCCCAAATGACCAGGAATTTGTCAAATAAATGGCAGGTATACCGATACTAAAGGAACGTAAAAATATCATCTCTCTAAATAACGTTTGTTCGGACATACTAAAATCCAGGTATTAGTTTTAGACAAATTCATGCTGTGAAAGTACAGTCTTGCCAATAAGTATTTGAACAATAAAACATATTTCTTCTTTTATCCTAATTTTGAGAATTGCGAAAAGGTATATGATTGATTTATTGTTGGATTGATTTTAACAGTATGTCTACCCGTTTAGGACATTTTTATGTCCAGAGGATAGGGAATAGCGTTCATTATTCGTTCATTTTTACATTTTTGTGTAGTTGATACCGAAACCAGTTTTGAACATGACTCAATTAAATACGTATGATTTTTAAACAGATCTTTTGGACCCATAGATGGGACTCTAATAGGTACTACTATTATACCCTGTTACATAGTCCGGAACGAGCTGCAGCAGGCATCGGCCTTCATGTCAATGCATACAAAACGGAATATATGTGCTTTGATCAAACAGGCAACATATCCATACTAAACGGTAGCACTCTGAAACTAATTGACAAGTTCATCAACGAAGCAGTGTCGCCTCAACCGAGACAGACATCGACTCGCGACTAGCAAAGGCATGAACAGCTATCCATAGGCTATCGGTCATATGGAAGTCAGGCCTGACCGATAAAATGAAACAAAGTTTCTTCCAAGCAGCGGTGGAGTCGATATTGCTATATGGATGCAGCACATGGACGCTAACTAAAAGGATGGAGAAAAAGCTTGACGGCAATTACACAAGAATGCTGCGAGCAATACTGAATAAGTCCTGGATACAACACCCAACAAAGCAGCTGCTATACGGCCACCTACCACCCATCAAGAAAACTATCAAAATTTGGCGAACCAGACACGCGGGACACTACTGGAGAAGTAGGGACGAGCTCATACGTGATATAGTCCTGTGGACCCCTTCACATGGACGAGCAAGGGCAAGATGTCCAGCTCGAACATACATACAGCAGGTCTGTACCAGAAGCAATCGATGATAGGGAGGTATAGCGAGGGGGGTCAGGGATATCCGTGCTGAGAACGCATCACGATGATGGTTTTTTTTCCATTTATTATTTTCTAGACTGTTGTTCTCAATGAGTCGAAATATATGTTTGCTTCCTGGCCTTCTTCAAGTGCTTGCAATTCTTTTTCAGTGTTATTTATTCATGCAGTATATCTATTATGCTCTTCCCTTCTAAATATTTTATTCCTAAATTGTTTGTTTCTCTTGCCTTTGGCTGCTGATCTGTCTTTGTGAACTCTCCTCAAATATGTCGGCTGCCCAGTCGGCTGGAGCTGTAGAATACACCGACTGCTTCTGTACAAAGTGGTAACCCCACTCCCAACGAGTGTCCTGATTATAACACTAAACAATCTGATGGTGAAGTCTGAGTAATGCTTGGGCTTTGGGGAACGTGGAGTACCCCTTTATTACAAGTGCTCCCAGATCCACTCTGGCCCAGAGTGGTAGTACCTGATACTGTCCTATCCATGGGTCAAATAGAACCAAACTGTGATTATGCTATATTGAATTGTTTGAAATTAACTGTGTTTTTTTTCTTCATTTAACTGTGTGTGTCATCAAATAACTGTGTACTTATATTAAACTTAATTGTTTGAAATAGAACCGCTTTGAAAATTAACTGTGTAAACAAAACTGTACTTATATTAACTGAATTGTTTGAAACTTTCATCAAAATGACAATTCGGCGTTGAATAACATGAAAAGGGTTGATACACCGTAAAACAAAATAACCAACCAACTAACGAATAACCCTTATTTATTTATTAATTTTGACCGGATGTTTCATCTTTTTGCAGGGCATACAAACAGCTTATTCAAAACCCCGTTGACAAAGGCTGGAAACAGGAATATAACTCTAGAAGAACCAATTTTATTTAAGATTTATATTTAAAGCAAAAAATTTCGGGCTTTTTGTTGGTTCTAGTTATGTAAGAATGCGATTTTTTTTTTTATTGAATTCAATTGTTACATATTGAAAAAAAAATTATTCATTTACGTCCTTCTAAAATCTTACTCGGTGTTAGAGTTTGAAAGGTAAACTCACATTACTGTTTGGAAGAACTGCCAAACTAATCATTTGGATACTCACTTTCTCAAAGTTCTTTATTGATTCTACAGTATTTGGTGATAAAACAGATTTTCTGCTAGTCAAAATACTAATGTGTCCCACAGAGTACGTTTTACTGAACATTGCTCAAAAAAGGTTAGATAAAGTAATAACAACGTACAAAAAGGATAAAATGAACTTACTTTTTGGCTTTAGAAATGATATATAATAAAGTGACTTATTCTTTCTTTTCTTTTTGTACGTAGAGTAGAGTTCGAATAAGCATTAAAATGGCAGGAAAGATAGTGTGAGCCAACTGAGTGTAATTGACAGATAATGACCTTTAAGAGAGGTTAAAAGCTTGGCTGTCATTGGAGGATTGTAAAGACAGGTGACTAAAGTCCTAGATTTCAACTTTAAGTTAGCCGTTACCAGTCGAGGAGATAGGACGTAATTATCCATTTATTGGCTAGATGCTCCCGACTTGCGTACAAAGTCAGTAATATATATGAATGAATGAAGTTATGTGTACACACAAAAAAAGAAGACTTGGTATTTCTTATTCATCTTAGTGAAGAGAATAGAGCAGCCATTAATAAAGAAGAAACAGAGAAGTCAATAGGAGAAACAACTCAGATCAAAAAATAACAAGATAACTAACCAACGATACCTTGATCAGAAAGCCAAATCCCTCCAAAGATGTTTTTCAGTAAATTTATCACCGAGAACTACAAACGGCTAGTCTGTTCAGTAAATATCAATATAATCATTTTATGTTGTTATTTTCCTGTTCTTAATTCAATGAAAGCGATTTGAAACATATTGATAGTTTGTAGAAATAATTATAAGCAGCTCTATATGTTCAGTAAACAATCTCTACTTTTTCCACCCAATGAAAATATCTCGCTCACATAATAACTTTCCATGGACTCATTATAAGATTGGAGGTGAAGAGAATTCGTTGAATGAAATAATTTATACATAGGCCGGGGATACTGAATACAGACAATGGATTGGAATCTGTTCTTGGTTGTCGTCGATTGTTGATGTGATCTTTGCATTGTGTAACGCTACTATTGTTGCTTCAATCGTGAGAAAGACAGAGATTGTGAATTGAAAAGTCAACAATGAAAAGGGATGTAGGATTGTTAAGGGGTGGAGTGGCAGAACGATACTCTAATAGGTGTGTAAATGTGATTTTGTTCTTAATTGGTTAACACCAGAGTAAACACACAAAAAAAAAACTTAATGCCTTTTTATCACAATAACTATCATAAAAGCAGTCGTTATTAAGCAGATCTTGCGGACAATCGTTAGTTAGTTTGACCTTCCTTAGTTTTTTAACAATTTTGCCAGAAAAAAGTTTAATCACTCAATACTTTACACTAAGCCGTTCACAAGCAAATACGCAGGAGCCCTTTTTAAACAATATACAAATGCACGAATGCAATTTATATATAAATAAAGGGTGACCCCCCGCCCCCCAAAAAACAGAACCCATAAAATTTTTTATTACTTCTACAAAAATAAAGCAAAATAATTCGAATTTTGTACACTCGAACTTCCGGACATGTTGGTGAATACTATGGTCCCAATTTTTCATGCACAGAATCTACTTTATATTCTGAAAAAAGAAAAGACTAGAATTAAATTTATGAATTTCTGTCAAAAATATATGGGTTCTGTTTTTTTGGGTCACCCTGTATATATATATATATATATATATATATATATAGAACCGTGTAAAAGTCTTTTAAATATTTCAAATTTATACAAATTACCAACTTAATAAATTGATGTTTTACATTGCATTTTTTACCGAAGAAACATTAGCCCTGTTTAACTCATTTCGTACGTAATCATATTTTGGGGCTCTGAATAAGAGGAAAAGCCCTGCAGAAATGATTGTGAAAAGGTTTTCTATTGTCTCACATACTACTGAAATCATTTCTAACATATTATATGATGAACAGACAAACTCTTTTTTTTTTTGGTAAGATATGAGAATAATGATCTGAAAATAAATGGTAAAAAAGCTATGCGAAGATATCTGCCCGGGGAATGTTGCATTTGTTCGAATTTATCATCAGAACTGTGGACTCACGGGAGGACCCGAGACTTCACAGCAAGCTTCTTGATTCCGCCAAAATGTCGATGCAAATTGATAAAGGAACTTTCTTCGATTAAATTCACCGCAGAAAGTGGCGTTCTAAGTTATTGTTTAATGTTGTATAGCCACATACATATACATAATACATATTCATATATATAAATATATGCGGAAACATAGTCAACAGTAATGATGAACGTCAATGAAGGAACGAACACACTTCTTTTTAAAAATATACCTCTCACACTTTATTCTCGAAATGGATGATGTTTCTTGTGTGTGAGAGGTTAGCTGGAGACGGGGACAGACTGCTACATATAGACCCAAAGTTCCTCTTACCATAGCAGCACTTCTTTCTTATCTTGGCTGGGCTGCTCAACCGTGGGTCACTGAGGGCCCAAAGCCCTCTGTCTGCTGCTGGCTCTTACTCCGGCATCTTGTCCCCAACTGACTCCAACTGCAACTGGAACTGATCCAAGCCGTCTGTGGCATCTGGTTATATAATTGTCTTTCGTCCACCTGCTTCCTCTGTTCCTCCGCTTATTTACACAGGTGCATCGCTTGATTGACGGCTCGGTCGAGGGTCAATATATAACACGAGAATATATCTTCTTGAACTGTTATGTTTCTCTTACTTTTTGTATTTAATCATATGACTGGGTGTCATGTATATGACACTAAACTGCATTTGATGGTGTGGATCCAGTTTTGTAGCTTTAGGGGGCGTGGAATACCCATCCATTCTTATTACTCTCAGGTCCTCTCAGAACTGGATTGGTATTAATATTAAGCATCCCATCTAGGAATCGAATTGATAAGACTACATGATATTACATTACTAGGTTTTAACAACAAAAATATCTCTTACGAATCAGCAACAAAAAATGTAAAAAAATTAGATACAATAAAAGTGACACTGTCACATCTTGGCAAAAAATAATTCTAAATGTATGGAAATTCCTGTAAAGTCTTTCAATCCATAATTTGACAATGTGAAGTCATTATTAGATTATATCTCTCTTTAGGAATCAAGTGGTCATCAAGAACAACTCAGTGTGAATCACGTTTTTGCCTTTTTGTTTATCTTGCTTTTGCTAAATTAAATCTATTTGTGTGCTAATTCCATATTTTTCCAACCGGAAGGAGACTTATTAAAAACTCGCCTATACACCTGCGCCTACACAAAATTTAAATCTTGATCAAGAAAACCCCCTTTCTCTTTGGAATGATTTATGACGTGATGCTGACGAATTTTGTAATGACAGTAGACATTAAAAATGGTCGGTCATTGGAAGTTTTAAGTCTCCACCCTAAAGCTTCCTGTTTTTTATATGCTTCTCGAGGAAATCGTTCAATTTTGCACCAAAGATCGTACTCTGTAGGCGTTGGGTATTCGAAGAACTTTAAAGTTTCCTGACATTCCAAGGATATCTAAACGGACAGAATTTGATTATAAAAGATATCTGATAATGCAAGCCCCTGAATAAGTACACTACTTGCTGATTCTAACAAAAGATAATTATATATTTATATATATATATAGATGGCTATATTTTGAAATAAAATGATCTTAATGTCAGTAATATCTAATCTTCAGACTATTGGCTAGATGATTGCATTGGTGAGAAACGAACTGTCACCAAGAACCGTAGAGAATATGTCAACGCTATCCAAAATTTTTAAATTATCTATGTAAATTTTAGATAGATAACTTGAGTTAAAATCGATGCGGCGAACTGAGTTCAAAGCCTGGACGAGGCTGTTTGGATTTTATAGAGCACTAATACCCTTAGTAAAATGTAGGCATCCAACTTTTCTCTCTTCAGCAACGAGTAAAACAGCTAGACAAACTAGAATCTTTGAACTTAGAATAGCATCCAGGCTAGAAAGAAACGTCTGAAAAAAATTCTGTTAAAATCTGTTAAAAAATTGACCTTGTGTCATAATGTTATAGAGGCTGAGAGGTTGATATATATATATATATATATATGCATTATCACTGACTTTGGGCACTCTTCATTTTAAAATATCACCAACTATATATATATATATGAGAGAGAGCGAGAGAGACAGACAGATAGACAGACAGACAGAGACAGACAGATACAGAGAGAGAGGGACAGAGATAGAGAGATCTCACTCCTCCGAATGATCAAAATGTGACATATGTTTAATTCCAAAGCGGATTTTAACAGGTTTGAAATCAATTTTCCTTCTTTATATATATATATATATATATATATATATATATATATATATAGTGTGTGTGTGTGTGTGTGTGTGTGTGTGTGTGTGTGTGTGTGTGTGTGTGTGTGTGTGTGTTTCTGTGAGTATATATATATATATATATATGTGTGTGTGTGTGTGTGTGTAATATTGTATATTTAGTCTGCAAATTCTTATCTAGACAGGTTCAGTTAAATACTACGGACTGCCAATTTTTTATTATTTTCAAGTAAAGACCTTCAAGTCTTCTTACAATTCTTCGTATTTCCGGGTCGAGATGGTGAAGAAAAACCCTATGTTAGCCAAACGTTTTCGACCATTTCACTGTTTTTTTAGTAGGCAGTGTAAAATTAATTGTTTGTAAAATTGTGAGTATTATATTTATTTGGAGTGTTTTTTTTTTCATATTTTTATCATAAATTTATATATGGGGTTGGTTCCTTCTCTTAAGGTGGGTAGATAGTTGTTAAATACGTTTAATATGTGGTTAATGCTATTTTATTTTTAATAGTTTTTTTTCTATTTCTATAGTCATTGCTTCGAGGATTTGTAAACGGTTTTATTGTTATTTTTATATATGATTTTTGTATTGTTAATTAAAAATTTCCTTATGTCTGGGAATTTGAGTTTGTCAGTGTCTTTATTATGTTTTGTCATTATATGCTGTTTTATGGCACTTATATCGGAAAGTTTGTGTAAGACGACGAGAGAACGTGGTTGTTGGATGGCCAATATAGATATTAGGAGTTATTTTATTTTCCAAGAAACATTCTCTAAAAGGAACATGTAAATTTACATATTACATTGGTTTGGGTTTGGTGGGTTTTAGGGGAGATTGTTTTATTCTTAACGATAAGGTTGGATGTTTTATATTTAGTTTAGAAGATAATGATTTTTTTTTGTTTTTGAGATTCATTGAGTTTATTGATTTCACTCATTTACACAATTAGTAAGGGCACTGGGGACAAAAAATTTTCCAAATCACAAAAATGTGTAATCATCTTATGTACATAGACATCAAGCTATTCGCTATAAATGGAAAAAAAATACCAGAGACCCTGATACAAATAATAGGATTATACAACTAGGATATAAGAAGAGAATTCGGCACTGAAAAGTGTTCCTTGAGGATAATGTAAGAAGAAAAAAAGGGAAACAGCTGAGGGAAAACTATTTTCAAATCAGAAAAGAAGGAGGAAGAGGACTCGCTAGCATTAAGAATTGCGTCGATGTATCAACAGGATTCATGAACGACATTAGAGGGAGCAATGAAAGACTGACCACTGCAGTAAGTAATAGCATTGGCAATATAAGACCAAACAAAAAAACAATAAAAACATCTTGGTGAACTCCAGATTGAATATCAAAGAAAGTAAAAAAGCTAAAAAACGATTCCCAAAGGCTCAGTAAGGAAGCTAGAAGAGTTGAAAATCGAATGACGAATCGAGACAATTCAAAACTTCAGCATTGTTAAAACCGGTCAGAATCCTGAGAAGAGACTGGAAAATCTTCGGATACTTGATGCCACTCAGACTCCAGTGAAAGACCATCAGCTTACGCTAGTGTGAAAAGCTCGACAAAATATAATAATAATAATAATAATAATAATAATAATAATAATAATAATAATAATAATAATAATATAATACACTACAGAATAGTAAGTGTAAGTTATGTGGTAATAGAGACGAAACCATTTATCACAAAAGTGAGTGCGGCAAACTACTACTAAAATGTAAAGACTAGATATGACTGGGTGGAGAAGATAATCTATTGGGAATTGTGCAAGAAATTTAAATTTAACCATACTATCAAATGGTATATGCA
This sequence comes from Sepioteuthis lessoniana, assembly GCA_963585895.1. Classification (NCBI taxonomy): domain Eukaryota; kingdom Metazoa; phylum Mollusca; class Cephalopoda; order Myopsida; family Loliginidae; genus Sepioteuthis; species Sepioteuthis lessoniana. Next base: position 97,387,761 of record OY757911.1, read on the forward strand.
CAAATCAGAATCCATCCTGGAGAAAGAGACACATGAAATTCTCCTGGATTTTACGATGCAAACACATCATTTAATCCCGGCTAGAAGACCAGACCTAGAATTAGTTAACAAAAAAAAGAAAAGAAAACCTAATGACCAATGGACTTTGCCGCCTAGTTTGACCATAGAGTAGAAATCAAAGAAAACGAAAGGCAATTGCTTAGACCTTGCAAGAGAACCGAAAAAGCTATGAAACATAAAGGTGAGGATAATACCATTTGTAATTGGTGTGCGTGAAATGATCACCAAGGCGTATTAAAGAGACTAGAAGAGCTAAATATCAAAGGATGAGCAGAAACCCTCCAGACAACAGCATTGTTATGATCGGTCAGATACTGAGAAGAGTCCTGGAGACTTAAGGTGACTTGCTGTCAGACTCCAGTGAAAGGCCACCAGCTGAAGCTGGTGTGAAAAACTTGCAGGAAATAATTATGAATTATTGATATCATTCTTAATCATTTTTGCAAATTGTAAATACTTGATTAGTTCACTATAACAATGTTAGATGAACATCCTAGAAAATCCAGATAATTCTTGTGTGCTTTAAAGAGAAGGCTTTCTTTTGCAAAAATCATGAATACCATCATCAGTCACTCTTTTGACATTCCTGATGGGATTAATTAAACAGTTCATTTAACATGTAGATTTTATTCATTTATTTTTCATTGACGATAAGGATCCTGTCATCTCACATGCTTTTGAAGTCCAATACAATTTGAAACATTTGAATTTTGGCGCTCGAAATGTTTTTCTTTCGTTCACCATGCTATGTATTATATAAGTTCTCCCTCCAAGAGAAACTGATGATCTTCTCATTATTGTAAACGAACTCAAAGCTGCTGAGTATCCCTTTCCAAGTTTATTTATTATTTAATGGCATATCAACCTTCTCAGTTGATATAATTCCTAATCAATCCATTTTAGGACAGTCATCATCATCATGTTGTGTTATCAGCACGGATATCCCTGACCCCTCGCCATCCCTCCCAATCATCCATTGCTTCTGGCACAGAGCTGCTGTATGTAGGTTCGAGTTGGTCATCCAGCCTTTGCTCATCCATGTGAGGGGGTCCACAGGAGTACATCACTTATGAGTTCATCATGACTTCTCTAGCAGTGTCCCACGTGTCTGGTTTGTCTAATTTTAATCGTTTTTGTGATAGGTGTTTGGTAGCCGTAAAGCTGCTGCCTTGTGGGGTGCTGCCTCCAGTACTTGTTCAATATTGCTCGCAGCACAGCATGTTTGCGTAGTTGCCGTCAAACTTTTACTCCATACGTTTAGTTAGCGTCCATGTAGTGCATCCCTATAGCAGTATTGAAACCACCACTGCTTGGAAGAAGTTGTGTTTCATTTACCGGTCAGTTCTGACTTCCATATGATAGCCTATCGATAGCTGTTCATGCCTTTGCTGATAGTGTGTCGATGTCTGTCTCGGTTGATGAGACATTGCTTCCTTGGTAGATGAACTTGTCAACTAGTTTCAGAGAGCTAGCGTTTAGTGTGGAGATGTCACCTGTTTGATTAAAGCACGGATATTCTGTCTTGTGTGCATTAACATGCAGCAGATCGTTCCAGACTATGCAGTTGGGTTTTTTGCTTTGGTGGGTGCATTTGCCAGAAGTGCTATGTCATCGGCGTAGTCCTCGTCGATGATTGTGCGGGGTATCTTCTGCTTCTTTCTTTTGTTAGCTTGAAACCGTTTTATTTGATTTATCGATAGATGTTCTAAGCACGTAGTCTAGACAGATGATAAAGAGGTATGGGACTAATGTGTCTCCTTGCAGTAACCCGCTATAATGTCGAAGTAGTCTGTGTCTCCATCCGGAGAACGGACTTTTATTTTGGTGTTTCTATGGGGCATCATTATCGATGCGACGTTTTCTTTTGGCGAGTAGAATTTGCTCCATCTTTCCTCTGTGAATGGAGTCAAAGGTCTTGGTAAAGTCGACAAATAATACTATTGCCTATAGGTTTTTTGCCCGTACACCTTCAAGAATTTGACGGATTTTCAGAATATGTGACGTTATGGATCTATTTCTCCGGAAGCCATTTTGATTATTCCTAAGTATATTCTCAATTTTGCGTTCTATGCGGTTGCGTAGTAGAGCATTGAATACCTTGGCTGCAATGGATGTATGTGATATACTTCGGTTGTTCTTTGCTAATCCAAGGTTTCCCTTTTTAGGGAAGGGGAGGATGCACCCCTTCATCCATCTATCAATAGGATTTTGATAATATACGGCATTACAGTGTCGGAGCAGTGTGTCGTCGAATTGTCTGGTATTCCATGCTTCTGGGTGTATTTCATCGAGCCCTGCTGCTTTCTTATTTTTAATTTTTCTCAGTGCCGAGTCTAGTTCTTCTTGAGTAAACGGTCTAATTACTAACTTATAATTTCCAAAGGTATTTGTCCGAAAGTGAACGTAATAGCGCGACTGAAGTTCGAACTAACCTCCTACGATTCTGCAGTCCATCGCTTTAATAATTACACAACGGTGATACCCTTCGTTCCGAGTATTCCGACTGTGATTTACATCATTGTCACTTTCAGGTTCAAAAGTTGAACACATTTTGGACAGAGTAGTCAGATAAAAAGAGGAGAAATATTTCTGTTCTTCAGAAAAAGATCTTCATGGTATCTATTTGTATTTCCAGTATGTCAAAATATGACACAAGGCCGTTTTAAAGTGGGTGCCCCGCGCAGGTCGAAACCCATGCGCCGCAAGAACAAAAATTAATTAAACTATTTTGTAGTTTAATTATTCTTTGTTCCTGCGTACGTACTTAGAACATCGATTGACAAAATCAGAGAGAACGGCTTCGAGCTGACAAAGAAAAGAAGCAGAAAGTACCCCGCAAAAACAATTACCGACGTCGACTACGCCGATGACATAGCGATACTGGAAAATACACCCAACCAAGCCGAGGCACTGCTGCATAGTTTGGAACGAGCAGCCGCTGGCATAGGCCTCTATGTCAATGCACACAAAACGGAATATATGTGCTATAATCAAACGGGTGACATCTCCACTCTAGACGGAACCCCTCTTAAACTAGTAGACAAATTCACTTACCGAGAAAGCAGCGTCGCATCAACCGAAAAGAACATCGACACGAGGTTAGCGAAAGCATGGACAGCTATCAATAGGTTATCGATTATATGTAAATCAGACCTAACCGATAAAAGGAAACGCAGTTTCTTCCAGGCAGCGGTGTCATCGATACTGCTATATGGCTGCACTACATGGACTCTAACAAAACGGCTGGAGAAGAAACTAGACGGCAATTACACAAGAATGCTGCAAGCAATCTTGAACAAGTCCTGGCGGTAACACCCCACAAGATACCAACTGTACGGCCACCTGCCTCCTATCACGAAAACTATTCAAGTTAGACGAACCAGACATGCAGGACTCTGCTGGAGAAGCAGGGACGAACTCATAAGTGATGTACTCTTGTGGACCCCCACACATGGCCGTGCAAAAGCAGGACGACCAGCACGAACATACATTCAGCAACTATGTGAGGATATGGGATGTTGTCCAGAAGACCTGCCGGAGGCGATGAACGATAGGGAAAAGTGGCGAGAGAAGGTCAGGGATATCCGTTCTACCAGCACGACATGATGATGATGATTTTGTTAGACAATTCCATGAAAAGATTTCATGGTATTTATTTGACATCCCACCATGTCAAAATATAGCACAAGGCAGTTTTAAAAAGAGCGCTCCGCACAGGTTAAAACCCAAGACCTTCATACGAAGTGGAAATATATATTCTCACTTAGAATTTGAACTCTGAACGTCGAATATGCCAACTAATGGCTGTCTTGTTAACGTATACATCCGCCATTGTTGCCTTTGGCCGATATTTATCGGCATTTTACTGTGCTTGAGAAAACGGTTTTAATAAGGAAACATACGGAAGTACATTATATTAGACAAATAAAAATACCCAATATAACTCGATTAAGTTTTATAGTTGAATTCTTTGCTCTTAGCGCTCTGTGAATTTGGCGAAAACATTAAAGTGCCATCAATGAAGTCAACCGGAAATATGTCAAGAATCATAGCGGAAAAATCAGTGAAAATCAATGCCGGAAAGAAAATATACTATCACGACTTTTGCCGAAGGTGAAGACTGGAGAGATTGATTGAATGTATAAAACGGTCTCAAACTGCCCTTCTTAAACAATAATTATTGTCCATTAAGTGCACCCGTAATGGATATTAAACGAAAAAATTATACAGACGAGAAATGCAACGATTTCCACGATTTATTCGGGTCAACTCCAGATTTCTTTCACTCTCTCTCTTTCCCTCTTTCTCTTTCTCTCCATCAATCTAGCATTCTCACTATCCTTCACTCCCCCTCTCTCTCTTTCTCAATACATATATATATATATATATATATATATATATATATATATATATATATATATATATATAGTTGGACAGCGATCTTTCATTTATGTATGTTTGATTAAATAATAAATACACATTCTGTCTATATATTTTTATTAAGATCATTTCAACTTTCCTTACAAGTATCTTGGTTTTAGGTTGGCATTGGTAGATGAACTTAAGAAAATTTACCCGAGTTCATTTTGACCTTATTAAAATCTTTTAAAAAAACTCTTTATTTATGCAAATAATTTCTTATGATAGCCTATGAAATGTCCGAAAATTCTTGGGACAATTTTGGTAAATCTATCTCCCAATTCCAATCTAAAACTAAGACACTTGTGTGGAAACATGAAAGGAACTTTAAAAAATTATTTACACAAAATTTGTTTTTACTATTTAATCACACACACACACACACACACACATACACACACACATATATATATATGCATGTATAAGTGTGTATGTAAAATTAAAATGCTATTTGTACTTGACACTAACAAAAAACAAGAGGGTGAGAAAAACTTTTCATGGCTCTCTTTCTGGAACACCTTTGCATATTCTTATAAAAATGTATACCTATACACATGCAAATATGGATTTTATATATATATATATATATATATATATATATATATATATATATATATATATATAAATGTGTGTGTGTGAGTGTGTGTGTGTGTGTGTGTGTGTGTGTGTGTGTATCTAGACTATTTATTGAAAAGTGTTTATTTACCGAAACAAATATCGTTTTTCAGCATAAAATCTTTTCCAAACACTTTTCCAGTTTCAAACATTTACTGAGAACATTCGTAAGAATAATTGAGCTAATCTATGTTTAGCTTTCAAATAGCTTTTGATATATTATAGATTATCGCCAATAGAAAATCTGAATATACTTAAACATCATATCTGAGGGAATATTATGCAATAGAATCGTAAATTGCAAGCTCTACTAATCTTAAACCCTGAAACCAAAAATTTGAATGTATTGCAGTTCAAAGTAACTACGTTTCTGATATATATATATATATATATATATATATATATATATATGGTTCGCAATATTTATATAGCCCAGTTAGCTGGGGCTGTAGATTACATCGACTGCATCTCTCCAGAGAGGAAAGACCCTCCAACAAGTGCCCTGGATATGACACTAAACAATCTAATGGTGATGTTCCTGTAACGCTGGAGCTTTGGGAAACGCTGAGTTCCTCTTCATTGCCATTGCTCCCAGATCCACTCTGAACCGGAGTGGTAACACCTGATAGAGTCCTATCTCTGGGTTGAATAGAACTGTTTGACATTTAAACTTTGTGCAAAGAAATGACTTATACTAAATTGAACTGTTTAAACTAGAAGATTTATATTCTTTAACTGTGTGAAAAAAATAGTTTACTTGAATTTTTTGTCATACATAGCAATACCCTGAACCATTTAACTTGGTTGACTTATGCTAAATTAAATTATTAGAAATAGAACTGTTTGATCATTTAACTTCGTGTAGATAAATAATGTTTAATCGAATTTTTAGTTATACATAGCAATATAAGGAAACATAATATTGCTGACTTAGGCTAAATTGAATTGGTACGAATAGAACTGTGTGAAAATTTAAAAATGTATTTTAGATAAATTTTCAAATGGGTTTATTCATCCTATATTCAATATATATGTAAAAACAGGATTTGGCATTAAATAACCAACAATCTTTGATATAACATATGATCAAATTAAACCAAACCAAAGAATATTTATAAATAAAAAGTGTTAATAATTATTGATTGAGAAACTTTCACAGAATAACGTAAAAACGAGAAACGAATCATTGCCGTTGAATCTACGCAATCCTAACTGAAATCCATACGCTGTAATTCTCATATTAAATACTCTTTATTCATAGATATACAAAATAGTATTATCAATATATATATATATATATATATATATATATATATATATATATATATATATGATAGAAATATGTGGAAAGTGGAAAGTTGGATAAATCAAACACTTAACTCAGATTCAGATGTGTGATATTTTGTTCGGGCTTTATTTCATCTTCACGAGCTTCTTCAATACCTTCAAGAGTTCGTGAAATAAGCCCGAACGAAATATCACACATCTAAATCTGAGTTAAGTGTTTGATTTATCCAACTTTCCACATATTTCTATCAACTGTCAGATACACTACAAATCTATCTTAACAACTCACACACACACACACACACACACACACACACACACACACATATATATATATATATATATATAATCGAGTATCTTTAGCATTTGAGATGTTCTAATTTTATTTTTAGTTCTAATGTTTCAGTGCTGTAAGTTTATATATGTAATACCTAAAAATAGACGTTTCGACTGTATGCTCTTGTGAGAGATATGATAAAATCATGTTATCTTTGCTTTAAAAGAAAGTTAAGTTTTCATAAATATATTTAGTGTATAATAGGTTACGGCCAATCGCTTTTTAAACAAATCCTGGAAGTTTCGCTCTACAAAAATCAGTTGTCTGGCTACTGACCAACAATCTTTCAAACCATCCATCTAAGACTAGCAACATATACGGGGATCTGCTAGAAAAGTAAGGTTGAAATCATAAGGGACGTTCTCTTATGGACTCCTACACATGGACATACCAGTGCTAGCTGAAAAGAAAAAAATCATATTCATCAGCTAAATTCGGACGCAGTATGCAGAGTAGAGCACTAACCTCGAGGGATGACTGACAGGGATTAATGATAAAAGAGAATCCAGAAACCTATGCTTCAACACGCTTAGGTTATATATATATATATATATATATATATATATATATATATATATATATATATATATATATATATATATATATAAATGAGTTTGAGTTTCATATATCAATCTTTACTCCGTGTGTATATATTTTTGATTTAATTTCGTTATTCATGTATATGTACATACAAACACACACACATACACACACATATTTATATATATTCTCACATGGAAATATAATTAACTTGGACAGGTTATGAACCTTTCTAATAATAAACCAGTTTAACGAGATAATCTTGAATTATTCTCTGATAATTACAACACAGCAGCAATTATCTGAAATACTGAAATCTCTCTAAAGACGACTATTAGATCAGGAAGAATTACGCATCATGATGGAAAACAATCCAACAACGCAGGAAATCACCAACTACAGTACCATGTAAATGTCTACAGCCTCTTCAAACTATTGTAAATTTTTACTAATTGCCAACATATAAATTGATGTTTTGCATTGCGTTTTCTACCGATGATACATTCGCCCTGTTGAAGTCAATACCTTACTAACCACTATTCTTTGTTGTAGGAGTTTGGAATGAGATAGGAAGAAGCGAGATCACTCCCAAAATAGCCGAGCAAAAGTTTTCAACCACCTCACATAAACCAATCAAGATACAGTTTTTTAAATATAGAAATATCGATAGTGACAACTTATTATATTATTGTGATTTTAATAAGTTACTGTACATTGTCACTATTTTGTGTAGCTTCCTTTAGCTTGATTAATTGCTTAAATGTGCCTGGGAAGAGATGAGTAAAAATCCTTAACCATCTTCCAAGGAATAAGATACCATTCTCTAAGGTTGAGCTCCAATTACTCATCAAGATTACGTGGTTTCTTCTGACAAACTTTTATCTTCAGTTTAGTCAACATTTGCTGGATGATATTTCAGCCAGGGTTCTGAGCTAGTTAATCTTTCAAAACGATAAAACCTTTTTCAGTCAAACTCAGTTGTGTCACACGTGTTATTTGTCATAGAGCTCCCAATTGATGAAAAATATCACTTTCTTCCAATATTGGTATCAATTTGTCCTTCACCAACTGAATATATTTGGCACTATTGAAGTTACCGTTAATTTAAACCAACTTTCTTGAACCATTACTTTTTATGTATCCCAAAAGCTACTGAATCATACCCCAGGCGAGTAACATTGGTCTTTTGGCTTTAATAGAATCCTTCAGACAAATTCTTCCTCGCTAGGATGTATCGTCATCCTAGTTTCATCGCTTAATATGATCTTACTCAAAACGTTCGCTGCCCAGTTGGTTGGGGCTATAGAATACACCGAGTGCTTCTCTGCAGAGGGGCAAGACTCCCCAACGAATGTCCTGGATATAACACAAGAGAATCTGATGGTGAGGTTCCAGTAATGGCGGAGCATTGGGAAATGTGGAGCACCACTTCGTTGCCATCACTCCCCATCCACACTTGCCCGGAGTGGTAGCACATGATTGGTTCCTATCTATGGTTCAAATAGAACTAAACTGTTTTACTTTTGCTGAACTGTATTGTTTGAAATAGAACTGTTTTTGAAATTGAAACTCTGCTAAACAGAATTGTTTGAAATAGATCTCTTTATATGTATAAAAATGGATTTGGCATTAATGACCAACAATAGTTGATGTGCCATAAGACCAACCGAAACCAAATCTAAACATTTGCGTCCTATTGTTTATAACTCTTCGACCAACTTAATTTTGCCTTCAAATACTTTTTGGTTAATGCTGGTTTCTTAGCTGCAAAGCACCTCTTTACTTAATGTTCCCGAAGGATGTGCTAAATGGTATCTACCATTGCACCCATCCATCACTTTTCTTTTAATCTTCTTTGGCTAATATTTCATTGTCTTGAGTAGTTTCAATTACATCTTGTGCAACAGCTACAAGAAGATTTCTGAGATACCGCTTCTTGAAATTTTGCGTTTCTTACTTATTCCTCGATCACTTATATTCTTAGCCACCTTCACTATCTTCATCCTCATTTCTTTGGAGATTTTCGTCATGGTTTTAGAAGCAAGAATTTTCATTACATTAGAAAAAAATTCGTGTCTTTTGAGGGGGAAAATGTGCTTATAAGTGGTGGAACGTTTTTCTGTGTTAAATACTGTATCTTGGTTTGTTTATTTGAGGTGCCTGAAAACATCTGCAGAGCCATTTTTACGGATCGTTTCGAATCTTCCTCGTTCATTTAAATTGTTGTATAGCCATAGTGATATCAACGACAACAATAATAATACAAATACAGGTGGTACGAACGAGTTTATTTCTGTCTACCTTCAGTCCTTGGTGACACAAGGAGATAGACATAAATCATAAAAGCCTATGTTAACAATACTATACTGACACACACAAACACACACACACACACACACACACACGCTAGATGCATCTTGTAGTGTCTAATATTTCAACTCATCTCTGTCGGTCAAGACCCAAACTGACCTGCTTTGATCAGATCCAAAAAACCAGCCGCGCGCTTCAACGGTCGAAACTCAACTAACTGTCTTTTCCAAATCCTTAGATTCTCAGGATCATCTCTTCCGGATACGACGTCAACCACACTCTCAATTCTCTCCAGCGGCTATGCAGCCCCATTTCCTGTCTAGAGCTTTATTATGACACCTGATGATTGTCATATCCGTTCCGTGCTGGCAAAAGAGTTCACCATCTGACTATGCATCTGACCTAAGAGACACCGAGGAGTTCAAAGCCTTAACAAACTAAATAATAAAATATAATTGACGAAAAATGATTAAAATAAAAAATATTTCCTTAATTTTATAACAGAATATCTTTAACAAAATTGGATGGTTAGGCCAAGAATGGACCCTGACAGGCCTACTATTTCATCTTTAGAAACGCAATGCAACACATACACACATATGGCTGTAGCGGAGATCAATTTGAGAATAAGCCTACGAGTCAGACCAGAAGAGCCGTTCCAATTGTTGAAGTATATCATTACTCTATCACTAATCCTATGTTCTTATTTCTAACAGTCTCTCTCTTGTAAATACTCTTTCCTGCAAATATAACTATTTTCCTCACATATCGTGGTTTGTCTTATTAATACTACTACTTGTGTTTACTAAGCAGAACACAACATGAACATATAAGGTAAAGGTATGGATATGTCAATCTTACACGCAGTCAAAGTTGGAACAACAAACTAAATGAAATAATTCCACAAATAGAAAATCACAAAAAAATCAAACCAAAATATCCAGAAAAGAAGCAATGACATTATCAAGACTAAGAATAGGACACTCACACATTACCTATTCGTATCTAAAAAAAAAAAAAAAAAAAAGAGGCCGTATATTGCATACGATACCAGAAACTCTATATAAACAAACACATACTACCAGAATGTATCGACCTGAAACAAATACGACAAAAATATAACCAAACAACGACTTAAAACTAACATTCTGTCAAATAACCACCCCAAAATTACTCGGATACATAAAGGAAGCTCACATCTACAACAAAATTTAAACATTTTCCACAAAATATGTTTAAAAAAAGGGCTTATAAAAATATTTTTATACAAAAATATATTTTTAAAAAAGGTTTTAAAAATGTACATAAAAATACATTTACAAAGGAAAATCTGTTTTAAAAATGTTTTTACAAATGTTTTAAAAAATTAAATACCATCTATTTCAAAACCTTACTCGGCATTAAATGACCTATTAAGGTTGATATGCCGTTAAATAAAAAAATAGTTAGTAAGTTGAAGCTTACTTCTATTGTGATCGATTACATTACTAGACTAGATCAAAGTAAGTGTTAAACCTAATAATTGAGATGTGTAAAACAATTCACAGTCTTAGTATGAATTATTTTAGTCATATTGATTTACATCTGGGGTCGCAAAATCAAGGATTCAGAAAGGTCATTAGAGGGCCAAATGGGAGATGGGCGTATGATTTCCGCCTGTCATGACGCTAATCCAACCGTTAGGCTACTGTTTATTATTTTCACCAAAATGAATACGCTTATGATACTAAGTGGAATGTGTACATGAGAAGAAAATGTGTTAGGGGCTAAAATTTTCCGTTTAAGATTCTCCTTGATTCCGATTTCACTTTTGATAAATTCCATTTTTTCTTTCCATTTTATTGTATTCTGTGGAATAAATGATACAATGAATATCTTTAAAACAGAAAATAAAAACAAAGTTCAGTTTTATCCCACAAAAAGTAGTAGATAAATTCAACAAAATTTTTAAAAATCTAAATCAAGAAAGAATTTATTTGTAAAATAAAATAGATGAAATTTTCTGTCATCATAACACTTTACAAAACGATTTTTTTTTTACTAAGGATCCTTCATTGAGTTTATATTCGATATTCTGCCATGAGTCATCGAAAATTAGTTTGGTTTGGTTTGGTTTGGTTTCTAGATTTAATGGTATATCAATCTTCGATAAATATTTAATGCCAAAGCCATCCTTCTAGAAGGAATGTAGTGGTACTATTTAATCCGTCCTTTGGAGAATAAGGGGATTTATAACTTTGCCAAGTGTATTCCTCCGAAAGTGAACGTTATAACACGACAAGAGTTCGTACTCGCTTCCAACAATTTTTTAGTCCAGTATTTTCTGCTGTACACTTCCCCTAAAAAGTAGTTTGTGAGATAATTGGTCAGAATGAATCTAAATGGCGTGTGTGATTCACTTGCCGAAAACTGGACAGTTTTGCAAACGCCACTTGTAAGCTGACAAAACAAAACCACATGACTTATCTATATCCCATCGAGTAATTTCTATTAGCTGTTCTGCGCTTACTTAGCCACCTGCTGACCGTTTTTATCTTCAAAAATCTTTTCCGTTATTCAAAGCACCTCCTCACAAACCAAAGTTTCTGAAAATCTGACAACGAAAGCCCTTAGCGAACCATCGATACGAAATTAACATCACTCTACCATAAATGTTTTTTTTAATACCATATCAACCTTCATGGGGAATTGAAAGCCAAAGCCATCATTGTAAAAAAAATAGTTGTCCTAAATTACCCATATGTGGGAGCATAAGGTAGTTCAAAACTTTTCCAATGGTATTAGTCCAAAAGTGAACACAATTGCCGGTTGATTAATCATTAAACAAAGCCATCCTAGTACAAAAACTGCAGTAATACTTTTTAACATATAACTGGTGGATTAGGGGATTCATGCCTTTCCTAATGATATTTGTCCGAAAGTGAACCTAATAACGCGACTAGAGTTGGAACTGTCTTATTCCGAGGCGGGAGTCTTGAAGGCAATAGCACGACGGGTGTTCGAACTCAGAGACTTAAATGTCGCAGTCCAGCACGTTAGCCCCTATGCTACGGAGACTCCTCACTCTACACCAAATGTATCTATTATCTGCAGTTAGGCGAACAAAACTAATAAAAATGAGGACGTAAGTTTAATTAAGTATTATCATTTTTTTAAACAATTGTATTTTTCTAAGCTAATGTAATTCTCTTTATATTCTATTATTTGGTGATCCTTGCTCTTCCGATGATTATCAATATCTGTTGGCTAGCTTCTCAACCATTTTCTATCTTTATCCATGATAATATAGATGTTTCTTTGACATCAAAAAATTTATATGATTATTAAATTATGTTCAACGTGAATACAGACCACACAGATTTATAAATCAATTGAAAATTCAAACTGGAAATTGGCATATTCTTCCAGTTTTACCAATTTCTGTATAATACTCTGATAAAAAGCTCGTTATGACATGGCATAATACGGTGTCTCAATAACATGAAAATATCACACACACACACACACACACACACACACACACACACACACATATATATATATATATATATATATATATATATATATATATATATATATATATTTACATGTGTGTGTGCTTGTGTAGTTGGGCAACAGTCTTTAAAAAAAACATAATTTTCACATGCAAGCAACCCCTGATGATGGCCGATGAAAGGTCCGAAAGCGATCGGGAAAATTTTGGAAAAATACATCAACCAATTCCGACCTAAAACCAAGACAGTCATAAGGAAACTTGAAAAGATCTTAATAACATCATATAGATAGATTGTGTCTTTATTATTTAATCAAACATATATAGTACAAGAAATACGCTTATTTGATGATAAAAAAACGCGCTGGGTGGCGTCATCAGTTATGCCTTTTTACTGGGTCATTGGGGGTGTCTTTCAAAATAATACCTTACCCTCGTCAGCTAGACCCCACTCGGGATGATTAATCCCGGTTCCCAACCCAAAAATTAAAACACTACAACCTAATTTCGCATTTTAAAGTTTTGCCAAAGTTGGCTTTGGGTTCCGCACTTTTGATTGGCTATTGCTTTAGCCAACCAGTTGCCAGAAAGTTTATTTAACGAGGTCTGCGAGGCGGTGACACTCTTTCCTTCTCCCCCATCCTGGGCACAATTTGGATCTAGCGGTGAGTTTCTAATACATTTTTAGAATTTTCCCATTAAATATTTACAATCTTAAATCGACCGCAATAAAACACCACTCACGCATATTGTGGACTAAAATTCTCCCACCTGTATTTGAATTACTTGTGTTCTCGGCATTTAAAGAAAAAACAACAACATATAAATCAGTATTCCGATGAAATATGAAGGAGCGTGTAAGAGAAATGTACACTTCTAAAATTAAATATATTCCAAAAAATATAATCTAAATTTGTCGTTTAACAGCTATATAAAAAAAATTATACACAAAAAAAAAACGTTAAAAATACAGATTTTATGTATCTTAGAACAAATGAATAAATAAAATTAGTAAAAAAATTCGTATTAAAATATAAATAAATTCTAATTCTAATGTGTCTGGCAGAACCTATGAAGATACCTACTTCTAAAATTAAATTAACCGATTAACAATTATAGCAAATACTGATCCACAAATCAAGTCAAATACTGAAATACAAAAACAAACAAAAAAACAAAAAAACAAAGACATATATATATATATATATATATATATATATATATATATATATATATATATATATATATAAATTAGAACTTGGATAAAACATGAAGAAGCGTCTTAAAAAAGAAAAATTACACATCTAAAATTTAAAATTTTCGAAAAATAACTGTCCACACATTCGAACCAATCAAATGCACACACACACACACACACACACACACACACACACACACACATATATATATATATATATATATATATATATACGTCTCCACAAACGCAATCACTCACACATACACTCGATTTTATGCCACGAAACACGACACGGAAACATTGAATTTTCAACCCAAAAAAAGAAATGAAACTAATTCGAAATACTTTTAAATAAGAAAAACAACGGGAATGTTTAAAACTTATCTTTTTAGTTTAAACACTGTATTTAATAAACAGAAATATTTTTTTCTCTTTTCTTTTTCTTTTTTTTTTTTTTTTTTCTTTTGAGGAGGAGGCATTTCTCCCTTTTTAGTTTGTTTTTCTCCCTTCCATCTCACCTCGAGGGAAAGGGGATTTACAAGGAATCTCGTACCAAATATTTACAAAAACTTTTTAAAAATAGATACTCACAATGCTCGGTGCCTTTTAGAATTAAAAAGAATGATATAAATATGCACATAATTGTTTAAATTTATAAATTAAGGCTTTACAATGTTTCCGAACTGCAGTCTAAACTTTTATCTAATCGCACCTCACCTTCACACTTTCCAAATTCATTCAGCTGAATGGAAAACTGACTTTAGTTTCTCTCAAGAGCTTCTGCTATCCTCCTGTCCTTTCGGCTCTATCGCATATTGACTTATTGCTCTACCTTTTTGGCCCTGTTCACGCCAATGTCTGATATAGCTTTACAAAGTGATCTTGCTGTAAAACCTCCTGAGCCTACCTCAACAAGTAGGCATGAAGCCTTCCAAGCATTACTTTGACATTACCCCAGTAATTCGTTATATTTCAATTTTTTCTTTCGCTGAACTCCTGAATATGTTCTTCTCATGGGACAGTTAATTCCCACATTACTATGTCTTTTAGTCTATTCGAGAAGAATATTAAGTTTAGGCGTAAATATGTTTTCCCTGTGTGCTCTGGGGGAAATAATCTTGTTATAATATTAAATCTTAATTCCCAGTCGGTTGAAGGTGACAGGCTGTTTGGTTTGAGGAACTGTATCTCTCTATTTATCCTATATATATATATTACAGGCTATATCTGCAATAGCTTTTAACATTTGATTGTGCCGCCATATGTAACGTCCTTATGCAAGTGTTGTTGAGCCAGCTCAGAATATGTCTTAAAGTCCCTTGACCCAGGTATAATGGATATCATTAGACTGATTTATTCCATATGCGAATGTTTGCTGGGTTAGGGAGTATATGGTATACGAATCTTATGAAGAATCTAACGCTCGCATGATCGTACCATATTTCTGACCATTTGATTTTCCGTGGAACAGAGGATTTCCAGTCTGTCCATACCCCTTGTTGATTTAATCCCACCATTTTTGTCAACCTATTCTCGTCTACTCCCTTGCGAACCTCATCCTTTACAAGTCACCTCTTACCTTTATCTGAGAACTTATTCACTCGAAGAGTCGGGAAAAAAACCTAGACCCGCGCGCCCCTTTCCGACCGCACGTAATATTGCTCTTTCACGAAGTTGCTCTTCTACCACGATTAACTCCCAAGATTATCATCATCATCATCATCATGTTGTGCCGCTTGCACGGATATCCTTGATCCTCTCTCGCCACTTTACCCTATCGTTCATCGCCTCCAGCAGGTCTTCAGGTCTACATCCCGTATCCTCACATAGCTGCTGTGTGTATGATTGAGCTGGTCGTCCTACTTTTGCTCGGCCATATGTGGGGGTCCATAGGAGCACATCACTTATGAGCTCGTCTCTGCTTCTCCAGCAGTGTCCTGCGTGTCTGGTTCGTCTAACGTGGATAGTTTTCGTGATGGGAGGTAGGTAGCCGTATAGTTGGTGTTTTGTGAGGTGTTGCCGCCAGGACTTGTTCAATATTGCTGGCAACATTCTTGTGTAATTGCCGTCTAGCTTCTTCTCCAGCCGTTTTGTTCGCATCCAAGTGGTGCATCCATACAACAGTATCGACACGACCGCTGCCTGGAAGAAACTGCGTTTCATTTTATCGGTCAGGTTTGATTTCCATATGATCGATAGTTAGTCGCGTGTCGATGTCTTTTTCTGTTGATGAGACACTGCTTCCTTGGTAGGTGAATTTGTCTACCAGTTTCAGAGTGGTTCCTTCTAGTGTGGAGATGTCGCCTGCTTGATTAAAGGACATATATTCAGTTTTGTGTGCATCGACCTGGAGGCCAATGCCTGCGGCGGCTCCTTCCAAATGCCTACTTCAGCCACTTTTGCATCTTTGGATGACTTATACAGTAACGCTGTTCTTATTTTCGTTACCTTAAATTCTTCAATTAAACTCCTGAAGGGGCATTGAAATTGCCATATAAGGCAGCGCTACTGAGGCATTTTGGTATGCCCAACCATCTGCGCAATCGAGAATTAATTTTTCGGTAAATTTTTACCCTTTAACCAATCCTATTTTAGCGAAGACTAAAAATCAGATTCTACTTTTTTTTAGCGAATTCTTGTAAACAGCCAGAAAAAAAAAATATCCGCAAAGAAGAAAAGTTAAAGAAAACCCCAATCTTTTAGAATTTAAGGAGGGGGATCATTTTGTTATATAAATTTAACGAAAAATTATCACCCACTTCCGGACCAACAAACATTAGTGAAGACCAGTGATAGCGGCAAAGGTACGTATAACCAAATTTTGCTTTTTATTTTTTGTAGGAAAATCAGATGGAGAGGGTGGAGGTGTTAACTAAGCTTATTTGGGGTAGGGATGTTTTTTGAAAAAAAAAGGGTGGAAGCATTATTTTGGTGGGGTTGGTTTTTTTTATAAGTGATGAAAAGACTTAAAATAAAGATAAAAACGCCCATATTTCAGCAGAAAAAAAGAAAACAAAACAAACTGTTTCTGTCGAAACATGGGCTTTTTTTTAATTTCAAGTCGTTTCAGCACTTATAAAAACGAACTACCGCCCAATATTGTTTCCACCCTATTTTTTATATCGCGAAAAAAATCTCACCCTCTCCATCTGATTTCCCTACAATTTTTTTTTTTAATTTGGTTACTCGTCCCTTTGCAGTTATCTCTGTTTGTCAGTAATGTTGACTTTTGTTTCCTGTACTGCTACTGTATCAATTTGGGAGTTGTCAATATAGTATAAACAAACAACCCAGACTTTTAATTAACTTTTCTTGTATTGTTGGGATAATCTCACCCGACAATTTAAAACGGACTTTCTCCAGTGTAATACCCTTCTTAAGAAAGAGTGACCGGGACTTAGATGCATTGACACACATTCTGGTCCATGTGATGAGTTCTTCAATGCCTTTTAAAACCCATCTTGCACCGATAGTGGATGTGGTGGTAATTGTCATATCGTCCATATAAGCCTTTTTCCGGATCTTGTGACGAGGTCTCTACATTACAACTGAAGTTTTTATCAGTAGGTTCATTGCTAGCGTGAATAAAGTTGCTGAGATGTCTGAGATGTGCAACCTGTTATAATGCCCTTTTCTACATTATTTATGCCTTTGTCGTCATTGATCCCTTTGATATTGTTCTCATCTGAAGGTTTTATTATAATCTAGAAAATAAATCAGATATTCAGTCGGGGATATGGTAACGTTTAAGTGTCACTTCCAGTATCTTATGGGGAATAGATACAAAAGCATTTTTGAAGTACAACCATAATATTGCCAGATTACCGTTATTTGCTTTTGCTTCTTTCAATAATTGTGAGACGACTACTGAGTGCTCCATACAACCCAGAATACCTGGGTTACCCACTTTCTGTACCGATATATCAATATAATTGTTATTTTTTTTAAAACAATTTAATCTCTGATTCAGAATGCTGAAAAAATATTTTCCCTTCGGTATTTAATAGAGAAATACATCTTCCTTTTTTGGGATCCATATTTATTCCATGTATTTCCATTGTTCTACTATTTTATCTCTTCTTCAAATTACTTTTATTAACTTCCAAAGGAAACGAAGGAGTTGGGGACAGAGTTTATAAACGTTATAATGCACGTCTTTCGGACCTGGTGCAGATGCTGACCTTGTTGTTTTAATGGTGGCTTTGGTTATAATACAGATACACACATAAAACATATGTATCCTAAAGATTATACACTAATTTACACACACATACACACACACACACACACACACACACACACACACACACACACACATATATATATATATATATATATATATATATATATATATATGATTTTATAATGTATTTATATTTTGGTTCTATCATCACTAATAATATAAAATCATTAACGAATTTTTAAAAACTCTTTATCTTAGCGCGTATACTTAGTGGTAGCACTGATAATATTACAACTGATATTTTTTTAAAGTTTTATCTTATTTTATTTTATTTTGATATTATTGCTTTATTCATATTTTGCTTAAAAGAAACATCATAAGTAGTGCCTACTTATGATGTCTCTTCTTTCACTTTATCCGACTACTCTGTAGCCAGAGTAATTTTTGCGTAATCTTTAATATTTCGCCTGAGGCAGACACTAACTTATTGCCTGTTTTTGCCCATTTTAGCTGACATCAGGTTTTTGACTACCGAAAGAGTGAAATTGTTTTGACGATTGAAGAACGTGGAAAAATGTTTACTTATTTACGTAGTTAGCAACAAAAACAGTTTTATCCATGTATACTTAAATTCAAATGATTAGACCACACCTTTTTTATTGTACATCTGACATTGACGTTTTGATGTGAACTTCTCTGCTCGAACTAAGTTCTTTTATAGAAATATACAATGCAATTCACATTACATTAGATACATTCAAAAAGTTCTAAGCCTTAACCAGATTTACTGCACGTGTCTCACTGGCTTGGAAATTGAAACACAAATCTAAATTAGTTTTACTATATTTATAACAAGGGGAATTTTGTTGCCACAACGAAATTGCTCATCTATCGGTTTTTATTTCTGGATGAGGTCTTGAAATACTTGAATGAACCTGATATATATATATATATATATATATATATATATATATATATATATATAAGTGATTTGCTGCTGTGGGCCCCTTCACATGGACGTGCAAAGGCAGGACGACCAGCTCGAACATGCATACTGCAGCTCTGTACAGATACGGGATGTAACCCTGAGGACCTGCCGGAGGAAATGGACGATAAGGACGGGTGGTGAGAGAGGGTCAAGGATATCCGTGCTGATAGCGTGACATATATATATATATATATATATATATATATATATATATATATATATATATATATATATATCGTGCATGAGCGTGCGCAAGTGTGTCCGTGTCTGCGTGAACATAACCCGATAAAAACTCATTATAGCAAGATTTAAGGGATAACGCAAATAAATCAGTCTTGAAATGAAAGTTTCTGCCCACTTTTCCACTGTACAATTATTTGGATTTGGTTTGGTTTGGTTTCTTTGTTTAATGACATATCAACTCTTTTTAGGTTATTTAATGCCAACGCCATTCTCCTAGAAGAACAGTACTGGTACTATTTAATTTATTTGGATTTAATGCCAATTCAAGTTTACACACACACACACACACACACACACACATATATATATATATATAAAGATTTTTAAACAAATAGTTTCTTGGTATCATTTTAAATAAGCCCAAGTGCATTTGTTTGCATACATTTAAACGGGTTCCATAGATAGGACGCTAACTGATACTACTACTTCCGGTCAGAGTGGACATACGAGTAATAGCAATAAAGGTGTACTCTACATTTGTCAAAATTCCAGGACTTGAGCCTAACCATCAGATGATTTAGTGTCCTATCCAAGACAATCTTTGGTGGGGCCTTATCTCTCTGCAGAGATGCAGGAGGAGTATTTTAAGACCCCGGCCGCCTGGGGTGTTATTATTTTATTGGGCTTGACTTATCACTATTTTCTCTAAAGTCTTAATATAAAAGACAAGAATCAAAAATGTTCTTCTGAATCCTTTACTTATTATTAAATCGAATCAGCAATACTAACATGAATATATTTTATTAACTCTCCCTCAAAAAAGTGGATGAGGTGCATGATGAAATTTTAAGCAAAATGAAGGTAATTTGAATTTATATTTTTCCTTTTGCTAAACTGGTGTCCCAAATAAGGCAAAAGAATTACGCCTTTCTGGCTATTTAACTATAGCTGGGGTGGAGAAGAGGTGAATTAATGCCTTTCCAAATGGCATTAGCGCGAAGAGAAACACAAACAACCTTCTCGAGGACGTGAACTCTAGTCGTTCAATTCGACACACACACACACACACACACACACACACACACACACACACACACACACACACACACACACAGACATATATATATATGCTCAAACCACATACATGTACATAAGCCTAATGCAAAAGAAGATCCAACGATGAACATTTTTTGTTGTTCCGATACACTTCTATGACTTATTAAACTAGAAAAAACTAGTTCAAATTTGTCTCAATTTCTGTGTGGGTGTGGCCCCGAATATATATATATATGTATATATATTCATAAATATATATATATATACACACACACACACACATATATATATATATAAATGCACATTTACACACCCACACACACACGCACGCACACACACACACACATATATATATATCTATATATACATATATATATATATATATAAGTATTTCGTAATTTGCTTGAAGCCTTGCTCAAACTATTTTATTTTATTGCATAGAATTAATTTAGAGGGCTATTGCAATGCTAAATAGTAATTATTTGAGTATAATTAATTTCAAATAAAAACTTCATCGTCAGAGACTTTTTTTTAAAAATGAATACAATGCTGGATGTTTAAAAAAATTGAACATCCAGCAACGTGTTCATTTTTAAAAAGTGTCTGACGATAATTTTTTTTTACTTTGAAATTTATTAGACACAGATAATTATTATTTGGCATTGCAATAGCCCTCTAAATTAATTAAATTCAACAAAATTATATATATATATATATATATATATATATATATATATAACTCACCACTCTCAGAAGATGTTTCTTTCGTTATATGCAATCCAGGAAAATTAAACTTAGAACCCATTTGTGACAAAATCTATTTTATTTGATAGGCAAACCTTTAGACTTCTTGTGTTATAACTGAAATTATTTAAAATATTTTGTTTTAATTCATTTTCTCTCTTTTTTCTTGCGTGATAAAAGTTTGCATAGACTGCCTTATATATAAATTTAGTATCTATAAAATGTCTCGGAACACATTGATTTTTTCCTCGAAATAGAAAAAATTAATCAAGTTTCATGTCTTTGTAAAGTTGATATACTTTTCTATATTTGCATCCAATTACGCAGTGATATAAATCAAAATGAATATAAAATAATTACAATATCAATTAAAGCAAATTTATATTTTCTTTCATTACAGAATCCATCACGAGTAGTTATTACTACAGAGCAAATTCTTGGCATCCTTTCCAGTTACTTGTAGAGTATGATAGCAGAAAGGATC
Organism: Sepioteuthis lessoniana; assembly: GCA_963585895.1. Taxonomy (NCBI): domain Eukaryota; kingdom Metazoa; phylum Mollusca; class Cephalopoda; order Myopsida; family Loliginidae; genus Sepioteuthis; species Sepioteuthis lessoniana. The sequence goes on from OY757911.1 coordinate 97,409,658, forward strand.
TTCATGCAGTGAGTAAATTTGTAAACAACTCTTGCTTATATTTTGGGCTATTCACTTTCAATTTCATCTCCGTTTAGTTCAAATTGTAAAGGATCTGGAGACTGAGGAGGCCAAGTTATGATTTGCTAATTTATTTTACTTTCCTTTTGGCCTAGTCGGCTGTTGCTGCAGGGTGCAATCTATTGGTCAAATAGAACTAAACTGCGTATTTATGTTAAACTGAATTGTTTGAAATAGAACTGTTTAAGTGTATACTTACCTCCCATCACGAAAACTGTCCAAGTTAGACGAACCAGACATGCAGGACACTACAGGAAAAGCAGGGACGAGCTCATAAGCGATGTTCTTTTATGGACCCCTTTACATGGCCGAGCAAAAGCAGGGCGACCAGCTCGAACCTACGTACAGCAGCTCTGTGAGGATACAGGATGTAGCCCTGAGGACCTGCCAGAAACGATGAATGATAGAGAGGAGTAGCGAGAGAGGGTCAGGGATATCCATGCAAGCAGCATGACAAGATGATGATGATCATGTGTATAAAAAAGGATTTGGCATTAAAAAAACCGGAAATAATTGATTTGCTATAAAACCAAACTAAACCTTACTTACCTTTGATTTTAGATCATCTGCACAGTTTTTAGCTGTGTTTGTGGGATTAAATTCAGCAGTTAGTTCAGAAGCTCCCTTTTTTCTATTCCTTTTACCCGACACGATCAAGTGTCTATCCTCCGCCATAGATATTATCCTGGACCTCACAGATCTGTTCCTTTCAAATTTTTGCCGGTTGCTACATATCCCTGCAAGCAATAATGCAACCTATTTGTTTATTTCTGTACTATTCTAGGAATTGCACGTTCGGAGTACCCTTCAATGGAAAGAATTTCCACATGGGCTCTTTTTTTCAATATTAATCTATTTAGTTCTTAGAAATTTACTGTTTCTGAAAACTATTTTTCATTGCACATTAATCTAGATTGAATTGAACCTCTATCTGACAGGGGAGGGGAAATAGTTGTAAATTTCTGATCTACAGTTCCGGAAAAGTGTCAGATTGTAGCAAAATTTCCAAAGTTTAAGCAAATAAATGTGTAACGCTTGCAGAAAAATTCTTTGGATTTTATGGATGGATTTGCATTTACACAATAGGTTTGGTTTGGTTTGGTTTGGTTTTATGGCATATCAACCATTGTTGGTTATTTAATGCCAAATCCTCTTTAAACATATATATTAAAGATATATGATTTGGTTTCGTTTCATTTTGACATATCAACCATTGTTGGTTATTTAATGCCAAATCCTGTTTTGAAAAATATATTGAATATATGATTTGTGAAATACATTTTCTTGATACACACATTTAAATGATCGAACAGTTCTATTTCTAATAAATCAGTTTAGCATAAGTAATTTGTTTGCACCTAATTTAAATGTCCAACAGTTCAATTTGACTCAAAGATTGGATGCTTTCAGGTGCAACTAGAGTAAACCTGGGAGTGATGAAAATGTTTCAGGTGCAACAAAGTAGACCTGGGAGCGATGAAAATGGAATGGTACTTCACCTTCCCCAAAGCTCCAGTATTATTGCAACCTCACCATCATGGTTTTGTTTCATAACCAGGACACTCGTTGTGAGGGGGGTGTCTTACCCTTCTACATAGATGCAGTTGGTATCCTACTGCCCAAACCGACTGTACACAATAGGTGGATTTATTTAACCAAATATACAAATGTATCATTTTTTTATAAACTTAGAGCAACAATCAAGAGTGATCCAAAACTTTCGGTTGTTAGTAGATAGATAGATAGATAGATAGATAGATAGATAGATAGATATTGTTCGTTATTGATAGGTATTGATGAATAGTTAAATATTAAGAGAGTACCATCCATACAGATGAACCTGTGCTCATAGGCGTATACCAGAAATAACTTTTTATTAAAATGTGTTCAAACTTTACAAAATACACATTTTTGATTGTGCATATATTCTGCATGTACTTATCTATGTAAATAAATATTTACCGAATGTATATGTGCATGCATTTTTATGCAGATTTCTCCGTCGATTTGCATAAATTCTCGCAGCTTTCTTGCTTGAGCTATTTAAATGCGGACAATTTATTCGCAATGATGTGATTGAATAGCAATGTGCTGGAGCGCAGATGTCTTTGCAGAATGAATAAAAATTCGGTTAATGATGTTCGCTTCGTAAAAGTTTTTACTCTCGCCTTTTTCTCGAGTTCCCATTCTGTCTGTTGTCACCGACACAAAATTGCTTCATTAAAACAAACATATTTTTTATTCTTTCATACCTTATCTACTGTATTGCTCTGAGTGTGATTTTTGAAAAGAAAAATTATCTTAATTATAATTATTTCATATCACAGAAATTTACCAAGTGCCGCTTAGTCTGGAACAAGGCCAAATAACAGGAAATTGAGCGCGAGGAAGATCGTACTGCTCCTACCGTCCAGAAGAGAACAACTAGCCTACTATGAAATTCAAACTTGAAAAACTAGTATTGTTTCTCTTACACCCACTGGTGTGGTTCACCCAATAATATGTTACGCTCTGTGGTCACGATTATGTCCCCACCCCCACAGAAAAGGGATGTCCTGATATGACTACAAACTGCTTTTGACAATAATGCTCTAGTTCTGGTTTGGTTTCTTTGTTTAATGGCATATCAACCTTTGTAGGTTATTTAATGTCAAAGCCATTCTCCAAGAAGAACAGTAATGGTACTATTTAACCCATGGCTGGGAGGATAAGGGGGTTCATACCTTTCCCAAGGATATCTGCCCGAAAGTGAACGTAATAGCGCGACTGGAGTACGAACTCGCTTACTACGATTCCGCAGTCTATCACTTTAACCATTACACCACGAGGACACCTCCGCTCCAGTTCTGGACATCTGAGGTATGTGAATACTTCATCATGGACGTTACTTTCAGGACCACTCTGTTCGGGTCCCACATAGGGGTCAAATGGATTTGTTTAAAAATCTTATCAATTCGAGAGGACCGTGCTCATAAAAAGGTCTAAAGATATGTTTTGTTTTACGGTATATCAACCGTTGAAGGTTATTTAGTACCAAATCTTATTTATAAATATCTATTGACGATACATGATTTATAAATTATTAGTTTGCTGCTAACAATTCTTTAACAGATCAGGACTCATTAGTATACACTGAGTCAAAGATTTTCATATTCTCTAATAGCTTCATTTGCGTACTGTTAAATGATTTCAAGTATTGCTATTAAACACAAGTAATTCTATTAAACATAATTGATGTTTGAATACAGTTAAATAGTTCTGTGTATTGCTACGTAATACTAATAATTCAGTAGTGTTCGTCAATGGCCCGGGAGACATGAGTTCAATCCCTGGTCGAGTGATACCAAAGACTCAAAAAATGGTACTTGATGCTACCTTGCTTAACACTCATCCTTATAAAGTAAGGATCAAGGGTAAAGTGGAGCAATCCAGAGGAAAGAGTAGCGCCCTCCCTTACATCTTGTTGTAGTAGCTATTTAAAAGGGAACCTTCTGGTCACCTTCGACTAAAGGGAGACAACTTTACTTACTTTACTATTAGTATCACATAGCAATTTCTTTGCACTTAGTTCGATGGTATCAAGTATGGTAAGGGATTAGACAGTTCTATTTGACCTATAGATATGATCCTAACTGGTACTTACAACTCTTGGTAAGGGTGAACCAGGAAGTTACGACAATGAAAGAGTACACAAGCACATGGACTACGGATTCACCTTCAGATGGTTTCGTTTGGTTTTATGGCATATCAACCTTTGTAGGTTATTTAATGCCAACTCCATTTTTATACACATAAACAGTTCTATTTAAACAATTCTGTTTAACATAATTACACAGTTTAATTGTCAAAAACATTTCTATTTCAAGTTATTCTGCTTAGTTAAACAGTTCTAATTCAAACAATTTAGTTTAGTATAAGTATAGTTTTTGCTTACACACAGTTAAATGTCAAAACGGTTCTATTTCAGAATTTCAGTCCACCATAAGTACATTTTCAATGTTAAAAACAGTTTCATTTCAAGCAATTCTGTTTAGCATACAAAAACCATTTTCTTTCAAGCAGTTTTGTTTAGCATAAGTAGACAGTTCTATTTCAAACAATTCAGTTCAGCGTAAGTACAGTTTCTATGTCAAAAAAAGTTCCATTTCAAGCTATTTAGTTTAGCATAAGTAAGCAGTTTAGTTCCGTTTGACCCATAGATAGGACGCTTTCAGATGCTACCACTTTGGGCCAGAGTGTACCTGGGACCGATGGCAATGAAGGGGTACCCCGCAATTCCTAAAGCTAGAGCATTACTCACCATGAGATTGTTCAGTGTCATATCAAACAATTCAGTTTAGCAAAAGTACTCTGTTTAATAACCCCCCCAAAAAAAATTTATATTTCAAGCTATTCAGTTTAGTCAAATAGTTCTAACTAAAACAATTCAACTTAGTTCTATTTCAAACAATTCAGTTTAACATAAGTACAGTTTCAATGTCAAAAATAGTTCCATTTCAAACAATTCAGTTAAGCGTACAAAAGCAGTTCTATTTCAAGCAATTTAGTTTAGCATAAATACGTAGTTTTAATGTCAAAACAGTTCTATTTCAAGCAATTCAGTTTAGCATACGTCCGTAGTTTAGTCCTATTTGACCCATAGATAAGACCCTATCAGTTTCTACCACTCCGGGCCAGAGTGGACCAAGGAGCGATGGCAACGAAGTGTTTCTCAGCATTCCCCTCAGCTCCAGTGATACTGGAACCTCACCATCAGATTGTTTTGTATCATAACCAGGACACTCGTTGGTGGGGTATCTTATCCCTGTGAAAAGATGCTGTTGGTGTATTCTGCATTACCAGCCGACTGGGCAAGGACTACCAGGTCTTTAACGAAAGAGCACAGAGAAAAAGCTAGATTTTTACTGCATACAGATGCTGCGTGTTATTTTGAACAAATCCAGAAAGCAGCTCCCCATAAAGCACCAGTTGTTCAGCCACTTAACTCCCATCTCACAAACCATTCAACAAAGTAAAACAAAACATAATTGATACTGTGTGACGAAATACACTGACACACAATTGTTGGCGGAGCAGTAAACATTATGCCAATCATACTCTCACATTTTGTGGGGTGTATGGATATAAAAATACTGTACAAAAATTCAGTAATATCAGATCTCATCTGGAAGCTGATACTACGAAATTAAGATTAAATTGTCAGCAAAAAATCTTAGTTTATATCTAACTTTAAATCTATCATTCTCAGAGTCAATATTTTTTAAATGGCAATGTTTCAACAGACATAGTGGTTAAGTTTTTGACCTTGTTGACCTTCAAGTACACTGAAAACAACGAATAATGATCTTAAGAAAATATCTGTTGAAGTGGATTCTTGTCAAAGCATGAAAGATTTAGAACAACGGTACAATTTATCATGTTTGACTTTCGATCATATGGAAATCAAACCTGATCAATAAAATGAAACGCAGTTTCTTCCTGGCTGCGGTCGTTTCGATACTGCTATATGGATGCACTATTTGGACGCTGACTAAACGGCTGGAGAAGAAGCTATACGGTCACCTACTACCTATCACGAAAACTACCCAAGCTAGACGAACCAGACATGCCGGACACTGCTGGAGAAGCAAGGACGAGCTCGTAAGTGATGTACTCCTGTGGACCCCCGTATATGGGCAATCAAAAGCAGGACGACCAGCTCGAACATACATACAGTAACTATTTGATGATACGGGATGTAACCCTGAAGACCTGCCAGAGGCGATGAATGATAGGGAGACGTGGAGAGAGAGGGTCAGGGATATCCGTACTGGCTGCACGACATGATGATGAGGAAATGTATTCGAACATTTCAAGCAAATTGGAAAGAAATCTCAAGAGAGAGATTATGCTCCTGGTGAACTCTCAATAAAGAATCGAGCACAACTTTCAGCCATTTGCAACAGTCTGCTAAGTAGGTATGAAAATCATTCATTTCATCATAGGATTGTTCCAGTAGATGGGAAATGAATACACTGGGTTAGTAACAAATGCAGAAGGCATAAGTTCTCACTTTTTATCAAACTAATCCTGACATCGAAATCAGCATATCATTCAGTTATTTTATTTATTCATATATTTATTTTTTGTTTTGTTTTGACTTTTGCTGGAACATCTTGGAAGCCTTTATGTTCTATTATCGTTAATAGTGTTCGTTTAAAGATATAATAGCCTCACTGATGTTCGAAAATTGTTGGGTTTTTTTCAAAAAGGATAACGTGATTGATATAGATTTTTTTTTAAATGTAAAACTTTTATAAGTATACAGAATTTTTTAGATGAATAAAAAAAAAGCAACAAAAAAGAAAAAACAAAACAATTAAAGACATTTCTAAAAACTTTTTTTCTTTTTTTAAATTCGTTTTTTAAGAAACATCTTTATTTGGGTTTGGAATCAAAATATGAAATTATAAAATATTTTGATTATAAATTATATCCAGACAACTGAAATAAGATTAATTCATTGACAATTGTTTAAAGCTAAATTTAACGAAGGAATACTGAAACAATTTAGAACAAATTTACCTAAATAAAGAGATGAGTTTTTTAAAAATGGCATTTTGTTTTACAGTTTAAAAATTTTTTAAAATCATGCTGATTCAACAAAATTTCTGTGTTGTTTATTATGTATTACTTTCAATAGTTTCGATCTGGTTTCTAATCAAAATATTTTCTAAACTAGACTTTCCTAAGAAATTGCAATACTTATATTATTTTATTTGATATAACAATAAAACTAACCATAATTAATTATGTATTTTAGCAAGTGGTAATTTAATTTTTTTCGTACCAGCACACATCGAAGTTATTTCAGAATTAAAAAAAACATCTTAAATAATTATTTATAAAAGAAATTATGAATCTACAGCAAAGACATTTTTTTAAATCGAATACTAATTACCCGACTATCTTTTTAAAGAAATGCTAATGAAAATTTTAGAAATTTAAGAATTTCTTACATTTTCTCGTTTAATTTTTTCATTAGAAAAAATTTTTGGATGAAGCATTCTTCATTAGATTCTAACATAAAACTGCAGATGGTTCAACAAAGCACCGTGACATTAAATAATACATAATACATTATATAAAGAAAGATGAAAAAACAATATTCGAATGTATATTCGAATATTGTTTTTTTCATATTTGAATATTTCTATAGCGTCTGTTTTATGTCCATATTTTCCTTTTGTGAATTTATATATATAGTTTTGGTTTTCCGGAAATCGTGAAAACGAACTATGCAGTTCAAAATCATACGATCATCAAATTAAAATGGTGACCCGTACCGATAACCCTAGTAATCCTGTGTACCGTGGTTATATCTTGTTTCTGGATCCTTTCAATCGATTTACATTCTCAGTATAAGATTTACGCTTTTATGGTCAGTGGTAACTGATTTTATTGTGATAACTCTGCTTTCTTAAGATATTATTCGACCCTTTATCGTAGGTGTGATTCCCATTTTTTTGTGACGTGTTAGCGATTACATGGTCTTTACCAACTGTCACTAGTTTTCCCGAGTGTTATCGTAATTTACCTGGAAGTGTTCAGTGATATTACATACTCACCCTGCTGTATGACCAACAAAGCTTTCATTTAAGAGGTATATAATAGATGAATGTTTATCGAAGTTAAATTGCCGTAGATAAAATCCCTCGTCACGCTACCTTTCTCAATGAGTAACAGTGTCAAAACTTATTATTATTGTAATAGAATAGCATTTTCTCAGTTCTTTGGTTTGCCAAGTCGAATAATTTCTCTTCATGGTGTCTCTCAAGGCAATAGTAAAATTCCTAATTAGTGTCCAATTCCTCTCCAACTGATATTTTATTGGTTGCTCTGTGTTACATCGTACGAGCGGTAGGGAGCAATCTTTGATTTGAATTAGTGTCAAAAGTGTGTGACATATAAATCTGAACGTTCAGCCAAATAAAAAAACAAAGAACTATCATTTTTACAAAAGACTAACGCAGGTGGCTATTGAATAAAAAAATCTTAAAAGAAGAAAAAATTATTAAGACATTTATATTTAATCCACAACACATACTTGATATATTATTTGTTTTGACTGTAAGAAGATTTTTAGTGAAAGGATGTTCAGAAATAAGGAAGATAGATTTTCTACTAAATAGTTATTAAAACATTTTTTTTTAAATGTTATCAACAAAGAATGGAAAAATTACCTTTGCGCTAATGACGGAGATTTTGTTATTGATTAATACAATTTTACCAGATTCAGTTTTTATCTCCTTGAAAATGCAATATTACTTTTAAAAAAAACAAAATAAACAAAATTACGTAAGAAGCATAATCTCTGGTTACTTGATGAATATAAATTTGGTTAATACTCAGTTTGAGTAGGCTTAATTAAGTGATTTACAATCCACATTCTGTACATTATAAGAATAAAATCGTCCCATGAAAAGCCATCACTTAGAAAATGCTGTATAACATTGCCCGTGACAAATTATGGAACATTTCAAGAAACGCATAACTCTAAAATAGAAATAAACTATTGAAAACTATATCCTTTTTTAAAACAATAAAAATATCATTTTTATATTGATTACAAACAGTTATTTATACACCCGAAATATAGCTTGATTTGCATATTCAAAAATCTACTGAGCACATATATATATATATATATATATATATATATATATATATATATCGTAAATGTTCGTATATATTTACTACAAATCTATATTTTCAACAACAAGCGACATTAATATTTGTCGACTTCACCAAGGCTTTCGACTCCATTCACAGAGAAAAGATGGAACAAATCCTACTAGCGTACGGCATACCTAAAGAAACCGTAGCGGCAATATTGATTCTCTATAGAAACACTAAAGTAAAAGTACGATCACCAGATGGAGACACAGAATACTTCGACATTGTAGCAGGAGTACTACAAGGGGACACGCTGGCTCCGTACCTCTTTATCATTTGTCTAGACTACGTACTTAGAACATCGATTGACAAAATCAAAGAGAATGGCTTCGAACTGACGAAGAAAAGAAGCAGGAGATACCCCGCAACAACAATTACCGACGCCGACTACGCCGATGACATAGCGATACTGGCAAATACACCTGACCAAGCCGAAACACTTCTGCATAGTTTGGAACGAGCAGCAGCAAGCATAGGCCTCCATGTTAATGCACACAAAACGGAATATATGTGCTATAACCAAACGGAGGACATCTCCACTCTAAAAGGAACCCCTCTTAAACTAGTAGACAAATTCACGTACCTAGGAAGCAGCGTCGAATCAACCGAAAAGGACATCGAAACGAGGTTAACGAAAGCATGGACAGCTATCAATAGGCTATCGACTATATGGAAATCAGACCTAACCGATAAAATGAAACGCAGTTTCTTCCAGGCAGCGGTCACATCGATACTGCTATATGGATGCACTACATGGACGCTAACAAAACGGCTGGAGAAGAAACTAGATGGCAATTACACAAGAATGCTGCGTGCAATCCTGAACAAGTCCTGGCAGCAACACCCCACAAGACACCAACTGTACGGCCACCTGCCCCCTATCACGAAAACTATTCAAGTTAGGCGAACCAGACATGCAGGACATTGCTGGAGAAGCAGAGATGAACTCATAAAAGATGTACTCTTATGGATCCCCACACATGGCCGCGCAAAAGCAGGATGACCAGCACGAACATACATTCAGCAGCTATGTGAGGATACAGGTTGTTGTCCTGAAGACCTACCTAGGGCGATGAACGATAGGGAGGAGTGGCGAGAGAGGGTCAGGGATATCCGTGCTGCCAGCACGATATGATGATGATGATGATGATGATGATGATGATGATGATGATGATATATATATATATATATAATGATGTTGAAAAGATAGATTTGTAGTGAATCTGATTGTATGATAGAAATATATGGAAAGTTGGATAAATCAAACCCTTAACTCAGATTTAGATGTGTGATATTTCGTTTGCACTTTATTTCATCTTCACGAACTTCTTCAAAACTGAGACTGTTTTCTGGGTTTTTCTATTTAAAAGCATTTTAGGAGAGTGGGTGACCTATAGTTGTAATAGGAAAAGTTTGGAGGCATTTAAAGTTAAATGTATTAGGTTTCATTAAAGAATTTTTTTTGTTTTAAAAGTAGAGATATATTTTAGGCAGTTGATAAGAAAGAAGTTGGGAAGGGTTTGAGAGAAAAGAGGGTTTCGGTATGACTTGTTTCATGGAAACGATATTGACAATAATGGGATGTCGCAGAAAATGGGTTGTAATTGGGGAGAGATAAGGCTAAGAGGTAAATGATCAGGAAAAGCAAAAAGGATTTTTAAAAGTATGGTGGCACAGAGTGAAAAAATGTTGTTTTTTTCTCCTATCCGTTTTCTATTTGGATTTTGTTTTCGTTCAATATGATGTTCGCCAGGTGTGGTGAGATTTGGTAAAAAACATGAACGTTATTTTTTCAGGTTTGTTTTGGAGATGGCCGCAGATTCTAGTAGTCTTCGGGATTATTTTTTTCTATGTATGGGTTTGATTAGGGTAGCTTGGGGAAAATTGAATTTGTGTTTGAGCTTTAACACGTGGGAGAAAGGGACGTCATTTGTTTTAATTGATCATTTGTGTTCGTAAATTCTTTTCTCTAGATTGCGTTGAGTTTGGCCGATGTAATGTTTGTTGCAGTCTTTGCATGGGATGGAATATATGCCTGCGTGAGAGGTGGTTTCGTTGTTGGTCCGTTTTGTGACGTTTGTGATGTTTTTAATGTTTTGTGATGTAGTGAGTATTATTAGTTTTCCTAACTTGGTTAGTTTATCGTAGAGTGTTGTGTGTATTTGTGGGTAGAGTGAGCGGTCTATGGGTGATGGGGACTGTAGAATTGGTTTTCTTTGGTTTATTTGATGTGTATATCTTAAGGGCTTTTTTTTCTAGCATTTAATATGAAAAAATTGGGTATTTTAGGCTTTTGAGTAAATGTATTAAACTTCTTTATTAAGGTACAGTGGGCTACATATTCTGAGTGTTCTTAAGTAAAAGCCTGTAATAAGGCCTGTTATGATTTTGTTGTTGTGGTGGGAGTAGAAATATATGTAACCGTTTCTGTTTGTGGGTTTGTGATAGGCTTTAAAAATTAAACTGTTTGAGATTTATTAATTAAGATGTTCAGGAAGAATATGTTGTTATTAGATTCTTTTTTATAGGTGAAATTGATATACGTATATCGTTGATATATCTGAAATATTTGGTGTTGCTTGGTAGTCTGTATTTAAAAGGGCCGGATTTTAAAATTTTTAGAAATAGAGAAGCTAATATTCCACTGAGTGGATTTCCCATGTGGAGGCCATATTTTTTAGTGTAGAATGTGTTATTAAATTTGAAGTTGGTTATGTTTGTTATGTGTTGGCAGATGTTGATTAGTGTGTTCATGGGTCATGGTCAGTCGAATTTAATTTTTCTTAAGTGAATAGCAGGAAGGTTGAGGTATTTTTGATGGCTATATATATATATATATATATATATATAACAAAATTCAAACAAAGAATGGATATGTTACTTCATCCGTTAATTTTTCATCGCTTCTATAATGGCATACCATCTTTAAAAATTTTTTTAAAAACTTCCAAAAACTAATTCCTTGCAAAAATCTTTCTCTTGTCTATGACCAACGATCGAAACTAGAATAAAAAAAACGTATTAAACATAATAAATATTCTTGTCTTATATCATTTGATCACACACACACACACACATACATACATACATACATACATACATGCATGCATGCATGCATACATACATACATACACACACACAGGCACATATGTATATTATATATAATCCAAAAAATAAAATCATGTACTTGTGGGCGTATAATTGGTAGGAGCCTGAGGTCTTAAAAGCATTTTATAAGGGCGGCAAGAGATGCTGGATCAAATTTATGGTCAAATTTTCTATATCCAGCCAAGTGAACAGAGATAACTAATGCCCAATTGAATGGGTTATGTCAGAAATAAGACCTCAAAAGACTTTTTTTTCTTATGCCAGAAGATAATTCTACTATATGTTAGTTATCTAGAACCAATATAAAAAGTCACTTTTTGTCATTCCTTTCAGAATTCTGTTTCCTATTTTATCCTCAAAATTATAAACATTCTTAGAATTAACTCTCTGCGAAGGTGGTCATGGTGTATTAGATATCGTTGTTGGAAAAGGACACGACAACCTGAGGTCAAACCCGACACTAGGCTGTTTGCATTTCACGTAGCTCTGATATCCTTGGAAAGGTATGAATCCAAATATCTCCCCTTCCAGCTAACAGGGTAAAATAGTGGGGTGAACTGTGGTTTTTAGCTTTGGTATGGCAACGAGTTTGGATGAAAGAAATCTCTGAATTCAAACCTGCTAAACTCCGCAGAAAATTTGACCTTATGTCGTATTTTGCTCATGCAGAGACGTTGCTAACTACATACTCTTTGCGGACACTGGATGCAGTCTAAAAGACTATGAAAGGGACGGATGGTGAGGGAGCGTCAGCAAACTACGAGCTATTTTCTCGATTTGATGATATATATATATATATATATATATATATATGTGTGTGTGTGTGTGTGTGGGTGTGTGCAATGATTTCTTTTTGTATATGATTATTAAAGGGAATACATGAGCATCAATATCTTTTTCAATATTCTTTTTTTTACTAAAAAGATCATTGAATACTTCCAAATAACAAAACGAATACATTTTCATCTGGAAACATATCTATTTAGCATCCGTTGATTAACATGAATTCAAACCCAAGTAATTCATATAGATTATACACAATACTATTTAAAAGGTTCAGGTGCAGATTTATATTCAAACAAATTATCCAAACGATTTTTTCGCCTTTCCTAATTGTATGTCACTCTAGAATATATATTTTTTATTCTTTCCGGAGAGTGCTGGCCTATTTGAGTAGATTTTTAAAAATATAACCGCCATTTTTTTCTAATGACTTTTTCCTATTTCAAAGTGGTGTGTAAATAACAACTCGGAAGGAAGGAAAATAAATCAACAGTATTTAAAAAGTTTCAGGAGATATCTTAGGTTCAATATCTTTGAATAGGATTCAACGTAAATCCCATTTTTAAAGCAATCCACTTTTAAGAAAGACTAGAAGACGATGATTTTCTTTGTACAAGAACTAGTGTAACTTCAACGAAGTAATACATGTTTAAGTTACCTACTTTGAATGCTTAAAATATTTATGTACAAATCTATATAAAGGATTGTGTTTGTACTCTGATAATAACCAAATGATTTCGTATAAAGCCACCACATTTAGTTTGCAAACGCACTGGGGATGAAGTTATGAACTCCTGTTCCTCTAGCAATAAAGAATAACATTCTTGAACTCCTGTTGCTTCAAGATACGTTCGCCCAGCCTGTCCGCTAGCCGCAAGATGGGAGACGAGGTGAAATTTTTAGTTCCTTCTCCATGAATTGTTGTCTAAAACAGCTTAAGAAATCAGCCTGCCCGACTATTTAACTATAACTGGAAGGAGAAGAGATGGATTCATCCCATTTCCAAAGATATTAGCACGAAGTCAACTGTAGACAGACTCGTCCAGAATTTGGACACTGGTCGCTAATTCCGTTTCCTACGACTGTTGGGCTAAGATGTTACCAATCAAACGGAATTCAGATGTCTAAACTTAAAAAATGTCAATTAATGATTTTTAGAAATATCAGTTCTCATTTAATTAGGAATTACTTTCTAGTTTGCTATATAGTTCCTCAAGCTGAGTATGACAAATTAAACATTTTCTATTATTTCAGAAAAACAATCTGACCAAAAGCAAACATTTTTCTATCGATAAATCTTTTAACTTTTGTGTAAATTGAAAAGACATATTTCAACAAAACAAGTTATTTTCCTGGGAATTCAATTCCTAAGATAATTCCAAAATCATGAGATATATATAATTTATTAAATGGATTTATTCAGTTTCGCAACAATTATCTAGTGAATGAATTTGCCTACATCCTACGCCATGAGCAGTAAATGACACGAGGTCAGTTTTTAACAGGGATATAACTGGTTTAAAATGTTCATCATCCTAGATCATTTGACTAATCTTTCGTAAAATTATCTCGAGGTAGAAGAACAGATGAATTCATGCTTTTCCCAAGTTCATTAACGTGAAGTGAAACCAGAACAGCTAGTTACAAGAGGTAAGGTTTGTGTGTGGGTGTAAGAGTGAATGTATTTATCTACCCTTTCCATCGGAAGCAGAAAATGATATCAGGTTAAAATATCAATGTATTATTAATAAATTGAATACATAGATTTCCTTTTCCGAGACCGGTTGCCGTACCATGACTAAGGAATCCAATTTTCTCTAGTAATTACTCCAAGCTAAAGAGGGAACATGGATTTATGTCTTTCCAAGAGAATTAGCCAGAAAGGAAAAGCAAACGCTTCGATGAAGATTTGAACACGCGTCGCTGATAACATATCCTAAGTGATAATCGTTACACAAAACACGCTTTTTTATAAAAGTAAAATTTTTTAATTGAATTTTTTAGTAAAAGTATATTTTTTTATTGAAACCAAAATGTTTGATTGAAAACATATTTAAATATCTTAAGAACTTCTCAATCACCACAGTATCGTCTTAATGTTGTTATAATCAGCTAGAATCTAACTACTGACTTCTTACATTGCAAAACCATGTAATTCAGCTAATATCTGTTAATATCCGTTGATATATTTATAATAATCTCTCACATTAAGATTCTCTATTTTATAATTCTATAGACGATAGCATAACACATAATTCCAACAAATTGAATTAATTTTTACTTAAACTCTAACTAAACTAATCGTTCATTTACTTTTTAAGGGTTTAACGAATTTAATAAATCTTTCTCTCTCTCTCTCTCTCTCTCTCTCTCTCTCTCTCTCTCTCTCTGGTTTGGTTTGGTTTCTTTCTTTAATGGCATAACAACATTTGTAGGTTATTTAATGCCAAAGACATTCTCCTAGAAGAACAGAGAGGGTACTATTTAACCCATAGCTAGGAGGATAAGGGGTTTCATACCTTTCCCAAGGGTATTTGCCCGAAAGTGAACGTGATACCGCGACTGGAGAACGAACTCGCTTACTACGATTCCGCAGTCCCTCGCTTTAACCATTACACCACGAGAACACCCTCCCTCTCTCTTTCACTCTCTCTCTCTCTCTATATATATATATATATAGGGAGGAACATATATATATATAAGTTAAGTTTAAGTTAATTCTATATATATATATATATATATATATATATATTTTTGCACATACACGCATACTTTCGTACATTGTATTCACCGTGTATATATCTTACGAAATGTAGGAAAGTATATGTGTGCATGTGCATTTATATATATATATATATACATATATATATATATATATATATATATATATATATATATAGAGAGAGAGAGAGAGAGGAGGCGAATAGGAAATATAACGTATAAAATTATGTGCGCGTAAATTTGTAAATTTCTATCTCTCTCTCTCTCTCTCTCTCTCTCTCTCACACTCGATATATATATATACATATATATATACGGAGACAGAGAAACCCAGAGATTTCATAATATGAATATATTAATCATCATTAAGACTTATATATAAAAACACATGCTGCTGCATATTCTCTTCTGCTTTCTCCTTCTCTGATTAAAGTTTATCCATGACTGAGAAAGATTATCTGTACATTTTTGCGAATCTAAATACCCCAATATTTTATATACGTTATCACGAGAAAATAAATTTATATTTAAGAGCTCCATAAACAAAATTTTGCAAAAATGATTTTTCACTTTGATAATTAACTGAAAATAATTATGACTTTCATATAATTACGCTGACGCTTTCTGAAAGTGACCGAATCAACGCATGTGCTCGCACGCACACACACACACACACACACACATGTATATATATATATATATATATATATATATATATATATATATATTTCCACATTATGCATTATCTGATGAAAACTTGCTGCTTTCCTAAGGAGGGTTCAGACCCTAACCCTTCACTAAAAAAAGAGGTGACCTTGATATAACTCTAAATAAACACTGCATTTGATGGTGAGGTTACAACTCTGGAGATCTGAGGAGTGTGACATACCCTTTTACTGCAATTACTTCCAGGTCCACGCTAACCTTGAAAATATTAAAATGTTAGGGTTTCATCAATGGTCAAACATATCTGTTTAGATGTAATTCCCGTGTGATAGGACCTTTTCCAAAAACAAATTTCTTAAGAAATTACACTAAACTGTTAATATAAATGAACAATGAACTTATTGGTATAAAATAACACTAGACATGTTCACATGCCATTGAAATCAATCGGTCAATCACTCAATCAACTGTTGTAACAACATTCTATTTTGAATAATTCCAAAAAGTACTATTCACAAAAGTGCGAATTATATTTTCTTGAAATAGATTTTTCAGATATATTTACAAACCTGATTTTGCTCTCATATTATTTCAAAACGTCATAAAGAAAAAAAAAATAATTCAGTAAATTACACCTGTTAATTATAAGTAATTTGTAAAATTACTTGATCTTAGAAAAGTATATTGAAATATATTATTAAAAAAATAATTGTGGAAGTTTCTCAGCAAAGTATTCCGTGACGTTTAAAAGAAACTTTTTCTTTTTATCGTTTTTTTTTCTTCTTTTTTCTGAAATTAACAGCTTTAACAAGATCGTCTTCGATCACTATAAGACACCAACTTTCTATTTGGATAAGACTGAAAGAATCCGACGGACTCTTGTAATGTGGTGGCTGACATGATAAACTTCGATATCGGAGTAATCAAGTTCGAACTCCAGTCACACTATTCGGACAAACAACTTTGGGAAAATTTTATAACGACTCATCCACCCAGCTATGGGTTACATATTACTGTGACAGTCCCTCTTCAAAGACGGCATTGGCATTAGATAATCAACGAAATTTTATAAGCAATTAAAAAAGCAATCACAGTATAGATAGAGGTTGTAAAGTAAAATTGGCAACCGCAGTAGAATGCGACTCCCTTTTCATTAGTTACATCACCGATGTGTTGGGAAGAGCGCAACTCCTTTCCATGGATTGCTCCACTTTACTCTTGATACATACCCTATAATGCTGAGTGTTAAGGAAAGAGGCATCAAGTACCATTTTTGAGTTTTTGGTATGATTTGGCCTGGCATTTAACCACGGTCTCTCGATCCATAGGCGAACACTCTATCCTCTGACTAATAGCCCGGTCCATTATTTAGTGGGTAGAGTGCTCGCCAGTGGCCCAAGAGACCGGGGTTCAATTCCTGGCCAAGTCATACCAGAGACTCAAAAAATGATACTGGATACCTCCTTTTATGGCACTCAGCATTATAAGGTACGGAGAAAGGGTAAAGTGGAGCAATCCAAGGAAAGGAGAAGTGCCTCTTCCCAATACCACGGTGTAGTATCTATTGAAAAGAGAGCCTTTGAGTCGCCCTCGACTACAGTCACCTACTTAGAATATATATATATATATATATATATATATATATATATATATATATATATCCAAATACGTCGATGCTCATTTATAAGAATTTGGTACCAGCTGGAACAACAGTATTTTTGATCTGATTTATTTCTAATCTTTGTCTTCCTAAATCAAGGCGATTCTAAATTCTAAAAAATCTCACCTTATATCATGCAATCGACGTGTGTTCTAGCAGGTCTGTGTAATAGTTATTGGTTATTACGCTCGTCATTGTTCAATAATTAGCGTTTGTATACATAGAGGATAAAAGTAATTGTAAGTGATTCCTATAAAAGTAGTCTCACCGAAATGCCTATTTGAAGCAACAGGTTCACAGAATGGTGGCCATTCTTTTTTGTTTATATCATTTAAAAAAAAGGAAACAGTTCTGTTTATATAAGATAAAATTAAAATGTAGTACATCAGACATTTGCATGAATAGTTTGATTTAGCGCACGTGTAGTTTCCGGCAGTGCTAGAAATGGGTCGTTGCTGCTTATTCTTACTTCCCAATATCCAGTTTGTTTGGATGTTAACTCTATATTTGTCCTTTAAAGAGTAAGAAGAAATTTCAGTCAAAAAGAATGTGCTTATATTAATAGATTGATAAATTGCTTGATCATTTTGTACACACACACACACACACACACATATATATATATATATATATGATTTAGCCGACCATAGTCGAAAGCACCTCAAAGGCTCCTTTTCATTAACTACAATACCGAGGTATAGAGGAGGGCGCTACTCTTTTCCATGGATTACTCCATTTACCATTGTTTTCATATATTATAATGATGAGCGTTTAGCAAAGAGGCATCAACTACTAATTTTTGAGTCTTTGGTATGATCGACCACGGATTGAACCCCGGTCAACCGGACCATTGGCGAACTCTCTAAGGACAAATGTGTATATTTACAGCACAATCTTGAAAAATTGCACGATTATCGAATTTCAGATGATGGTAAATTTAAAAAAATAACTTATATAACCCTCTGATGATTGTAAGGTCCACATGAAACTTTCGCATTTTAAACGTTCATAATTTTAGATGTAAATTTTTCTTTTTTAAGTTGAGGAATTATATTGTGAATTGAATTACCATGACCAGAAAATCGAGAAACACCTACGCATGACAAACGGAAACACTGGAAAGCTGTTTTGACCTTACTATGTCGCATCATCAGTGTAAAACGTGATCTCCACCGCTAGAGATCGAACCAGCGACCACCGAATTTTCTAGTCATGGTAATTCAATTAATAATGTTAATATTTTAAAACCTGTTCTGCCATAGTAGCATCGATCTCTTTTATTAATATATTCCTTGCGAGTTTTCACACCAGCCTTAGCTATGGGGCTTTCACAGGAGTCTGAGAGACAGCAAGTCTCCATATATTTCCAGGAGTCTTCATTGTATTCGAACAGATCTCAACAATAGCTGGATGGTTTCGATTTGTCTTCCGATTTTCAACTTTCCCAGGCCTTTGGGGAGTGTTCCAAGCGTCCCAATTACAATTGGTTTTACAGTCACCATCATGTTCAACAACTTTCTAAGTTTTCTTGCAAGGTTAAAGTTCTTGTGTCTTTTTTCGCTCTGTTTGATTTTTTCCTCTGTGGGCCATTGGGTATTATTATGATTATTATTTTTATTTTTTATTTTTTTAGTACACACACGCATCATACATATACACAAACGACATTTAGGTTATTTTCCTAAACATTTTAACTTGGCTGGTCGAGTCCAATTTTGGTTGAGGCTGGGCGATGCTGCTTTGTTTCACTTCACACAAATGCCCTTGGCAAGATCCGTATCACCTCTTTCCAGCAATGGGTAAAATAGTAGAGAAGACTAGAATCTTTAACCTTACTAAGGCAACTGGTTTTGGAGAAGGAAAAACTCTGAATTAAAATTACGAAGAATGTTGCTTCGGAGAATCTATGTTACACTGGAGACCATTCTTCAATTATCAGTTTATTTAAGAAGTTAGGCTGATGTTTTACGGACCTTCCCTACCATAGAAATAATCTGTTTTGGAAATTATACACTTCACATATATAAGTAGACGGTTTGGCCGTTGTACATTGAGATCTATGGAGAATCAAACATATATATACTCATTGGTCTAGTAGGTAGAGTGTTCGCTAATGGTCCGGGAGACCTGGGTTCAATCCCAGGTTGCGTCATACCAAAAACTTTTAAAATGGTGTTTGATACCTCCTTACTTAACACTCAGCAATATAAGGTATGTATCTAGTTTTCGTGATGGATGGTATGAGACTGTATGCCAATAAATAATATAAAAAGGATTATAAATTAACTGTTTCCCCAAACAAAAGTTTAGAAGGAAACCCCACTCCACCCGTCGAAAATTATTTTTAACAAAATGACTTAACTACAAAGAATGCAGGAGGTTAATAATTTTACAATACGCATATATATATATATATATATATATATATATATATATATGTTAATAAGTTGACCGACCTTTATGGAGGTTTCCTTTTCAAAAACTCCTACACTGAGGTGTAGTAAAGGGTGCCACTCTTGTCTCTTAAGCTAGTCCATTTACACTTGATCCGTACTGGTAAGCAGGGAGATATCAAGTAACTTTTTGAGTCTTAGGTATGACTCAACCTGGAACTCACTGACCATTTGCGTACACTAACCATCATGGCAATGGGCCGATATATATATATATATATATATATATATATATATATATATATATATATCATAAGCATCATTAAGTCATACTGACTGTTTCCTGACTCGCTGTATCCATCCATCCCTTTTATCCATTGCTCTCGTCAGGGTTCCAAATAACATACTGTGTCCACATGGAGCAGACCTAAATAAGTTCCAGGTGGTCGGCCAACACTTGCACGTCCATGTGTTGGGGTCCATAGAATAATGTCTCTTATGAGTTCGTCCTTGCTTCTCTAGTAGCATCCTCTACCTGACGTTAAAGAAGTTGGGCAAAAATATTCATACTCTGCCCCAGCTGGCATCATCGTACACCATTTTCGTTTAGCTACTAGATACATCAACCCGACCGATTAATCAATGGATTTCGGACTTCCAGGAAATGTAGCATGGGGTGATTTTATCATGTTTTTGTTACAGTTCTATTAGTTTTGGCATGAAAAAAGGCGGCTCAAAACAGGTCATTCCTCTCAGTTAATTGTGTGCACTTATTCATATTATTACAATATAACTTTTTCATTCTGTGTAGTTGAACACTTTTGTTAAAAGTATTTTGGCAACGGTCAGTTCCTTTCGATTTCCTTAGACGGTGTGGAGGAGAACAATTTGTATATATGTATATACACATGGGTATGTAAAGTTGTAGACATGCATACTTATTATTCGTGATAAATTCATTTGCTAAAATACTTTAAAATTCACAAATATATATATAAGTTAACCTATATTTATTTGAGTGGAATGAATTATTAACTGCTAAGCACGAATGTATGTCTAATCGTCATGCGCAGTATGCATGATCTAAAATGGTCACAAAATTAATTATGCATTTAAGAAATTTTTTCTTTGGGTATTACAATGCTTCATAGTGTTTAGATGCATACGTTTACTTCCCCTATCTCTGAGGGGACGTATTAGAATCCTTCACTATTAATCCTAGATGCAGCTTTAAAATATGCTTTATATCTATATCATTACTGATTTCGTAGATTTCAAAATTCAACTTAAAAGACGCTCTTGCATTCATTTACAAAAAGCATCGTATATAAGTTTTCTGAAAACATATTCAAGCAAAAAATAACCTAGGATATTGGAACACTTTATATTGCAAAATATATCTGAAAAATTTATTTCGATAAAAAAATATATGATGGACTTACATGTCCATCAGGACATAAAAGATCACAGAAGTTTAGTTAAAGATAAGAACAGTAAGACAACGAAATACTTGTGATTTGTTTATAGCGGCGATTGTGTGTGTAAAACCAGGTACGCTACTTGGATGTGATGATACCAGAAGAATCCTACACCACTGTGCCAATTGTGCCACAGATACTCCAGTACAACATTATTTATGTTTTGAATTCATATATCTTCTTCTCCTACACTGCTCAACCCAGCAAAGCTAGGAAACCCAATCTATCCCTCTAATTTACTTACAGCTGGACTTTACACACAAGCACACACGCACGCACATGTTGTGGATATACATATATATATATATATATATATATATATATATATATATATGTGTGTGTGTGTGTGTGTGCGTGTGAGAGAGAGAGAGAGAGAGAGAGAGAGAGAGAGTGTATGTGTGTGTCATTTAAGCGCAGAAGTATTCCTTTAAAGTAAAAGGACTTTAAGGAAAGAGAGTAGAAATAAACAATTTCAAATCAAAAAGACGTTGATTTCGGTATTCTTCAGAGAGGAAACACTTTTACAATGGGCTTTAACGAAAAGCAGTTGAAATATTAATATCTTCACACGTATATATGTGTGTACATATATCTTCATTGATATGTTTTCTTAAGATTGGAAAATCACATTATCAGAACCTTATAAGCGTAACCCTGGGCATGAATGACTCGGATAATCGTCTGCAAGAATATCATTCAAGCCACACATGCATATATCAACGGAAGCCATGTGAAGCACCATAGTTGATGAGAAATAAGAAGAATGAATCCAAAGAGGGTTCAACGGCACGCTCCACCTGATGCTGGTGGGAAGAACCTCATAGGTCAACGGCCAAGGCAAATTCTTCAAACAGGAAATTACTGCTATTCACATACAAGGGTGGCGTCTATTAATGAAGAAGAAAAAGCCAACGAAAGATTAACAGGACTCTTGTTCAAACCATACGTACCAACCACATCGATCTTCCGTAGGTAAACATAAGGTACGTTCTGCTGATGTTGGAGTTCTGGCCTCTATGCAAGAAAAATCAACTACTAAACAAAAAGCCCAAACCAAATTTACTTAGAAGCAAAATCTTTGTCAACATAGCAACATATGACATTAGTATTTTTAAAACTCAGTAAACTTCTTCCTTGGGTAGACAGCGTCTGCTGCCACGCTTAATGTAGACACCATTTGCCAAGAACAAAGATACTACCATAGCGAATTAGAAATGAAAAACCACGATGCTAGTAATGGATGTTTTTTTGCACCGGAAAAGTCTACCAATGCCCCCATCAGACGAGCTTTCTTTCCTTGTTCGATACATTCCCAAATACAACGTTCTCATTATTGGTGGAAATATGAATACACATCTCGGCAAAGACTAAAATAACAAATTCTGCTTGCACAATTTATCCAACAGAAATAAAGAATATCTAACTGATTTTTCTCTCGAGAAAAGGTCTGACATAGTTAAATACTGAATTTCAAAAAAGGTTTAAAAAATTGATGGATCTACACCTACCCAAATAACAATAAAGCATAACTAGAAAATATATACATAAGCAAGACGTGGATTAATAGCCTTTTGGACTGTGAAAGGATAAATCTTCTTTTGAAGAAGCATCCTCTAATTACAGAATCATCTAGGTAAAGATTTGCTTGTGGTCCTATAAGTGCATGACTCGCTGAGAACCACTTATCGATCGAAGTTTCTGGTGGATCCAGATTTCCGTGTCCACGTTGCGTTGTTCGACCCACAGGAAAGTTGGGGAAAAGCTGATACGGACGTCTCTTGGTTCAGGCTCGGTCGGAAGACAGGCAACATTTCGGGTTCTGTTAGCTGGTGAACTAATTCAATACGTCAGGTACACTTGTTAACAGTTGTAAATAACATTTATTTATTATGCAATGATTAAAAAAAAGAATCACGTACAACAATAACAACAACAACAACAAGGGCCTTTAGTTCAGTGATAAGTTGAGTGGCGATAACAGCTAGCCCTGAGTCCGTTTTGAGCAAACTAATGTTGCTAGGGACGGTCAAGTTGAGGACTCTGGGTAAAGTGGTAGTGGCGGTGAAGAGGGTGGCAAGGGCTTTTAGTCTTCCGTCTGCGGAACCAGCTTTCAATCTCCCAATTCCCTTTTCGGAATCTTCTTTTATGGGGATCCAGATCCCTGAATACATGATTCTGATTGGTTAGCCCATAGAAACGCTGGACCAATAGTCCCAGAGCGCAATCATCGAAGTGGAGTAGAGAAACCTCACCCCGAGTCCGTGTTTACCCGGACAGCCAATCAAAAAACTATCGCCCTACATTACACGTCTTGAGCAGAGGGAAAAGCTGCGCACCGCTTTCTTTGATTGGTGAGCCAACTGATAATATTCTAATATTGTTTTAATGGCCTTGTGTCAGGCTTTTAGCCGTAGTTTTCC
Source organism: Sepioteuthis lessoniana (assembly GCA_963585895.1). NCBI lineage: Eukaryota > Metazoa > Mollusca > Cephalopoda > Myopsida > Loliginidae > Sepioteuthis > Sepioteuthis lessoniana. The sequence continues at coordinate 97,433,662 of OY757911.1, forward strand.
GTACAACACTCGGCTGACATTAGAATATGAAATAAAATTTTATTTCTTTCTTACCCGTCAATCAAACCCAGATCAAAGCCCAGATTGGCCGTTTCATCCCGCCAGGAAACAATCCTGGTGTCCTTGTAACCGTGACCCACTTTCACACACAGTGTACATTATTATTTTATTTTTCTACTCTACCTTACCAAAAGACTATATCAAATCTTCAACAAATTATCCAATTAGTCCTAAGTATTTAATTCAATATCGACAGTCAACTTGCAACACTAAGAAAGAGTTACAGCCTGAGTCTACCAAGAAATATGACACAGACAGTTAAACCTTCACAATATGAATGGTCCTCACACTATAAAAGTGAAATTAGAAATCAATATACGATAACTGAAAGAAACAAGTTTGATAATTTTCAGGAGTCGTCTGAAAGATGTATTCCTCAAATATTAACATGTTGTAACTGCCCAACTAGAAATAGCTGCTTAGTGCATTCTATCCAAACCAAAAGCCAAAGGGAGAGTTCCATGGGACTCAACAGCAATTCCATAACATGATTGTTTAATGGCATATCAACCTACTTGGGTTACCTAATGCCCAATCCGTTCTTCTAGAAGAAGAGTAGTGGTATTATTAAACCAATAGCTAGGGAGGAGGGTTAAGGGGGTTCATGCCTTTCCTAAGGGTAATTGCCTGAAAGTGAATGTAATAGTTCGACTGGAGTTTGAAATCGCTTACTACGATTCCGCATTTAACAATTGCGCTTCGAGGAGACCCCTGAGATAACATGAAAAACATCCTTACCTAATAAAAGAAACCCGACAAATGTTAATGCGCAGAAACGTAAGAAAACCCAGAAAGAAGGAACACATTTTAAAGAGATATACGATATATTCATAGGCAAATCGGTAAACAGAGAAAATCAGTAGAAGATAAACAATCATTCTTTGTATAGCAGACTATAAATGAAATGAAATGAGAGGAAGTAAAATCTTTTTGAGATCAAAACTGAAACCTGCTAGGCAAGAAAAAAGATTTCAAGAATCTGCCGGGAAACCCTCCAGAAGTCACTGATAAACCTACCAAAAACTTAATATCTGCCCTCTAGGCATCTAACTAGATAAGTTTAAAAAATAAATATTTTGGCAGTACTGAATAAAATTAAAAGCAAAAAATCTGCAGTTTTCGACAATATACTTCTTGAAATATGAAAGACAAGAAAATTTTATGACATACTTCTTCGATTATGCAACACTGTGTATTGTTTACCCAGTAGAGGAATCAAAAATTGCCGTATCTTCTACTTTTCTAACAAAGTTTAAATCATTAATAACTAAAAGGCCAGAGCTTACTGCTATAGCTGCTAAGGTTTATAATGCTCTGCTTCTTAAATGTATCCAACCTGAAACGCCGAAAATTCTTTGGTTAAATCAGAACAGCTTTCAGAAAAAAATCGATTTGCAGCTTCATAGATTCTGACAATCCGCAGAATCATTGAAGGAATATGTGCAAAAAATATCGAGGCAACACAATTTTTCATGCATTTAAAAGGATTCGATTCCATACACATAGGAAAGATGAAACAAATACCCTAGGATATGATCTTCTCAAAGAAAATGCTACATCTACAATGATGTTTTGCAAGGACACGAAATCAATGGTTTGCTCATTTGATGGTAACACCGACTTCTTTGACATAGTCACTAAAATTTTGCTTGTAGATATATTTGTGCCATATATGTTTATAATCTGCCTAGACTACATACTTCAAACTTTAATAGATCAAATAAAAGAAGGGTTCTTACACTGAAAAAAAAAACCCAGCGATGTCCTGCAGACATTCTATCAGACGCATTCTACGTATATGGTCAAGCGTTTCTTGCAAATACACCTGCCCAAGCCGAATCTCTATAGCATAGACTGGAGCAAGTAGTAGGGGACATTAGACTCAGCGTAAACACACATAAAACAGGCTTCATATGTTTTAAACGATATTAAGCGATGTCCACTTTAAGTGGCAGACCTCTTATATTAACTGAAAGTTCACATACCTCGGCAGCCTTATCTCATCAACTGAGAGCCGTCTACATACGTTTAGCGTAAGCGTGGATTACAATCGGCAGGTTATGGATCATATGAAAACCTGATCTCTCCGATAAAATAAATTAAGATTTCTTCCGAGCTGTTTGTGTCAACGCTACTAGTATGGATGAATCACATGGACATGGAAGCAGCACCCCACAAAACGGCAGCAGAACGGCTACTTACCTCTCATCTCAAAGAAGATGCTTTTGAGGCAAACAAGACATGTGGAACGAATGGAGAGAGAGTCAGGAAACTTCATGTTAACGACTTGATGATTATGATACATATATGTGGTGCCTTCTATAAGTTTCCAGACATTTTTGTACAGGTATTTAAAATTGTCGTAGACTCTTGAAAATTCAGCATGTTATTGCTATACATCTTATGAGATGACTAACCAATTTATAAGATTTCAGGATCAAATGAACAGCTACAGCCCACAAAAACCTGATTGTTACAGCTAGTGAAATGCAATCTGGATGTGAGGACATTTTAGAAGAACGATATGCAATACAATTATGTTTTAAACTTTGAAAAAATGCCACAGAAACATATGGAATGCTTCAGAATTCTTTTGGAGCATCTTGCATGAATCGAGCATCAGTTTCTGAGTGGCATAAGAGATTCAAGGAAGGCAGTGAGTCTCTGAGGGATGATGAGAGGTGTAAGGAAGTTAATACACCAGAGTTGATTGGCCAAAGGGTTAGGGTTAGGGTTACTATGTTGAGGTTTTAAGGGAGTTCAGGAAGAGATTCTGTCGGAAGAGGACAGCACTCTTCAAATCGGGTCAGTGGCATTTCCTCCAGGACAATGCACCAGTCCACAACTCCATCATTGTCAGAGACTATTTGACCAAGATGGGCATCAAGACAGTTCTTTAATATTACATCGAGTCCTAAAGATTCAAGAACTATCTAAATTCATTGTGTGTCTGTGTGTGTATCTTCCGCTGACCAACACTCGTGGTGTAATGGTTAAAGCGATGAACTGCGGAATCGTAGTACGCGAGTTCGTACTCCAGTCGCGCTATTACGTTCACTTTCGGGCAAATACCCTTGGGAAAGGTATGAACCCCCTTATTCTCCCTCCAGCTATGGGTAAATAGTAGGACGGACTAGGTTCTTCAGCCTTGGTTAGGCAACTAGTCTAGGAGAAGGAAAACTCTGAATTCAAAACCTGTTAAACTCCGCTTAAAAATTGACCTTGTGTCATATCCTGCCCGAGCGGAGGGGTTGGTAAATAGTAACACATTGCACGATTTGCATCAAAGATTTTAGTGGCAACTGACTGGGGATTAATTCGGATCAAAGACATTTGTCTTGATAAATAGAACAGATAAAGGGAAAATATCCGTCTGGGCTTTGCAGAATGATCAGTTGTTGAGTATCAGCAGTGTAAACTTGCAAAGGAACAAAGATTTGATGAAGGGTATTCAGGAAAATAAATGCAGTTGGTTTCTTATATTCTAAACTATGTACATAGTAAATAACGTAAAAATGTGACCCAAAGTAACATCTGTTACCAAGACTCGCCACTGATATATATATATATATATGCGCGTGTGTGTGTATGTGTGTGTAATTTTGTGTGAGTGATATGTGTTTATGTGTGTGTGTATGTGTTTATGTTTGTATGATATGTATTTATGTGTGTATGTGTTTATATGTGGATATATGTTTATTAGTGCGCACGCGTGTGTGTATGTGTTTATATGTGTGCTGGTGTGTGCGTGTGTGTGTGTGTCCATGTGTTTATTGGGTGTGTTTGAGAGTGTGTATGTGTAAGCACGTGTTTGTAAATATATACGTGTGTGTGTGTGTGTGTTTCAGCGAGTGTGTTTCAGCGTGATTGTGTGAGCATGTGTATGTGTTTATATATGTGTGATCGTGTGTGTGCAGATGTGTGTTTGTATGTTTTTACATTTGTGTGTGTGTGTGTGTGTGTGACCATGATAATGTTTGTTTAATACCCTCCTCACATGTTAGATATATATATTTCAAAATTACATTCTATAAAGTTGGAATTCATTCAACGGCTACTACCTTACGCGTCATACGGCCAATCTGTGCTGAAAGCAATGGTTCTCACCCGTTTTGCGTGGACTCTTCTGCTAAATGGCATATCAACCTTCGTCGATTATCTAATGCCAAAGCCATCCTTGTTGAAGAACAGAAGTAGTAAAATTTAACACTTTGCTAGGGAAGGTAAGTGTGTCTGTACCTTTCCTAAAGATATTCGCCAGAAAGTGAACATATTGACATGCCTGGCGTTCGAACACGCTTACAACGATGACACAAGTCAGACCGTTAGCCACAACACCACGGGATTTCCCAACGTACTTAGATGTGTTGATACTTTAAAACAATATATATTGTAAGCGACCAAATGTTTATGTGCCAGACCAAGCAAAGCTTAATAAAAAAAAATCTGTTACCACTTGTGATTATCTCAGCCGTCAAGTTTTCTATACTCAGAAATACTTTTCCTTGGAAGAACAAGAAAGAAGTTGTGAAAGCATTCGTAGAAGATATAGTGCCTTATCTAGAAACATTGATATTATCGTAACACAGACAATGAATGCCCACCTAATGAAATCATTACTAGTCTAAAGTTCAAGTAGTTTCGCGGGTTTTATCGACAAACTGTGGCCCACGGTAGAAACTCAACTTAAAGCTATAAAAGTATAAATGAACCGTCAACAGCGCTAAGAATATGCTGACAGAATTCTCTTTAGAGGATTATAAAAGCCCCCAATAAGGAGGTCCTGAGTATAACTTTAAATTGTATATTATTATGCAATTCCAATTCTGGAGATTTGAGTGTAAAGTATAAGATACCCAGCACAAGCAATTACGGACACGGACTACGCCGATGACATAGTACTTCTGGCAAATACACCCACCAATGCCGAAACCCTCCTACATAGTCTGAAACGAGTAGCAGCAAGATTAGGCCTCCATGTCAACGCACACAAGACGGAATACATGTGCTTTAATCAAACAGGCAACATCTCCACATAAACGGTAGTTCTCTGAAACAAGTTGACAAGTTAACCTACCTTGAAAGTAGTGTCTAATCAATCGAGACAAGCATCAACACGCGACTAACAAAGGCATGGACAGCCATCAATAGGCTATCGGTCATATGGAAGTCAGAGCTGACCAATAAAATGAAACAGTTTTTTTCCAATCAGCGGTTGTATCGATACTGCTGTATGGATTCACAACATGGACGCTAACTAAACGTATGGAGAAAAAGATTGACAGCAACTACTCAAGAATACAACGAGCAATATTAAACTAGTCTTGGATACAGCACCCTACAAAGCAGCAGCTATACGGCCACTTACCACTTATCACGAACCAGACATGCAGGACACTGCTGGGGAAGTAGGTACGAACTCAAAAGTGACATACTTCTGTGGACCTCTTCACATGGACTAGAAAAGGCAGGAAGACCAGCAAGAACCTACATACAACAGCTCTGTGCCGATACAGGATGTAGCCTTAAAGACCTACTGGAAGCGATTGACGATTCAGAAGGGTGGCCTAAGAGGGTCAGAGAGGTGTCATGATAATGATGATCCCTTCACTTCTATTACTCCCAAATCCACTCTCATCCACAGTAAAAGTAAAGTTGGCGACCAGAGTCGAGGATGACCCGAAGGCTCCCTTTTCGATAGCTACTACACTAAAGTGTAGGAGAAGGCGCTACTCACTTTCCTGGATTTCTCCACTTTACCCTTGATCCGTACCTTATAATGCTGAGTGTTAAGCAAGGAGGCATTAAATACCATTTTTAAAGTCTTTGGTATGACTCGACCTGGGATTGAACCCTGGTCTCCCGGGCCATTGGCGAACACTCTAACCATTATGCCAATGTTCGGTGGTACCAAATGCTGAGTGTTAAGCAAGGAGGGATCAAATACCATTTTTAAAGTCTTTGATATGACTCGACCTGGGATTGAACCCAGGTCTCCCGGGCCATTGGCGAACACTCTAACCATTATGCCAATGTTCGGTGGTACCAAATGTTTCAAATTGATATGTCTAAAATTATTTGATTTGATATGCATACTTAATATGAGAATAATTACATTGCTCATAGTATTTGGGGTTTCTATGTAATCATCCATCTAAAGTTGATGATCGCTCATCCCTGTTTTACTTCAGAGATCCAACAGAAATCAGTGCTTTAAGCGAGACTACGAATTTCTTAAGCTTTGTTTTGTCCTGATCAAAGGTCTTACGTTGCTCATGGTATTTGTTGTTTCTAAGTGTTCATCCATCTAAAGTCGGTGTTCGCTCATCCCTGTTTTACTTCAGAGATCTAGCAGAAATCAGAGCTTTAAGTGAGACGTACAATTTCTAAAGCTTTGATTAGTCCGGCGATAAGGTTCACAAGTATTTTTAGCTCAATCTGTTTTCAGTGGTCCCTCCTCTATGTTATGGACAGATTCGTCGTTGCTTAAACTTGATTGAAAGATTAATTTTAACGGTATTTTAAACCAACTAGGTTTATTTTATGTTTGAAATTTAGGGAACTGTGTTTCAAGTACGTATTTATTTCCTTTTTTTATGCGTTTTTTTTCTTAAGGGTATTTTTTTGCACAAATTCCAATCGAGTACTAATGATTTTAAACAGATCACTTGGACACATTGATGGGATCCTAAAACGTACATGAGTGAGTCTGGTAGTGATTGCAATGAAGTTGTACTCTACCCTCGACAGACTTTTAGAACTGGAACCTCTCCAACAGACGCAGTGTTTATGCAGTGTCTTATCAGGATCACCTCTTTCGTTTGAGTAGTCTTTTCCCTTGAATGGGCATACATTCAGAGTATTCTAATCCCAACCAAGTGAACGAGCTTAATTTTTATGATCTGGTGGGAACCATTGCTTTCAGCATGAGTTGATCGTAAGTCACTGAGCAAAAAAAGAATTATTACTGTTGATATATCTGTGATTATTTTATTATTTACAGACTTTCAAAAGACACGTGGCAGATCCATTGGTGCTACGTGTCGGTTTAAAATGCAGTTCTAAAAACCTACTTTCGAGAAACAAAAAAGAATTATTCTCTCATTTCCAGTTGGGTCAGGTGTTTGTGAAAGCAGTGGCTAATGGTGCAATAATGTGGGTCGATTGTGTGGGAAAGCAGCAAAAATAAATAAATAAAAATCTAAAAAGGGTCACCACTCTCCAAAGTAGATAAGCAGCTGCTGAAACCAGCACGTCAATGTGCAGTACAACACAACGGAAAACATGTTTTTTTTTTCTTGTACGGAAATATTTATCAGATGGGGATATCTATGAGTTCATTCAAAGAAAGCTGAGAATAAGATGTTTTTACTTGTTTTTCGTTTTGTTTTTCTCTTGAATTTTGTTTAGACGGGATGGGGACTTCTTTGCTCACGGTTATTTTAATAAAATATCGGGAATTACATTTAACTCATCACGGATCATATTAGGCAAAGAAACTTAGTTGTTCAATGATCTCATCAAAAACCTTTTTTTCGGAAAATAACTATATCATCTATTTCAAGCAGCATTTGTATACATAACCTGTTGACACTTATAGAATTTCATAAGAAGTGTTTGTAGTTCCAGATCTTTGAGAAGAATCACATGGGTGCATGTAAACTAAATTCAAATAGTCATTTATTAAGCTTAGGTTAGTTTTGATAAAACGGAGGCACTTGATGACCGAGATACTCACAACTTATCAGAAATGATACGCAAGAACAATTTGCTGTCTATTATATATATATATATATATATATATATATATATATATATATATATATATATATATATATATATAATCTTCAGTACTGTATTGCAATACGTTACCGTCAGATCAGAAGAAACTTGTCTTAAATTTTGATATTCGATTTAAAAATTGTATTTGTCTTATATTAATATATAAAAATCAACTGATGTATACTTTATGGGAATTCTCTCTTTCTCTCTCTCTCTCTCTCTCTCTCTCTCTCTCTCTCTGTATATATATATATATATATATATATATATGTTGAAATGATAGATTTTGGTGAACCTGACAATATGATAAAATTGCGTGGAAAGTTGGATAAATAAAACACTTAAAACCGGTTTAGAGACACGATATTTCGTTGTTTTATTTCATTTTTAAGAACTTCCACAAAACAGAGTCTCAAAACGGCTCAGTACAGAGCAAATGTATGTAAGTCCTTACTGGTCAGGCAAAACAGGCATGAATATGTGTTGGTGTCCATGTGAGAAGGTCGCTCATTCACTTGCCCTTACTTCTCCCGCAAAGCCCCGCATGTCTTGATCGTCTCATTTGAATGGTTTGTTTGATCGGAAGTAAGTGGCTCTAAAGTTGCAGATTTTCGGAGTGCAGCTTCCAGGATTTTTCTCCAAAAGAGTACGTTGTATTTTTTGTGGTTGCCATCTTGCTTTTTCCCCATTATAGAGCATTCATACAATACCATAACACTGCCACAAATTTGGAAGAAATTCTGTTTTATTTTATCGGAGAGGTAAGATTTCCATATCATCGGTAAGATGTCACCCGGTGTGTCTTGACATAGCTTTCAGTAGATGAGATATTCCTTCCGAGACATGTGAAGTGTTTAACCACTTAAATTGTACATGGCTCTTTCTTGTTTCAAACAAATGAGCTTTGTCGTAATCACATTCACCTAGAGACAAAAGCTTCCTGCTGCTGCTTGCTACAGGCTATATAGTAGGGATTCGACATGGGCAGGTGTATTTGAATGAACCGATAGATCATCTGCGTAATTTGTGTCTTTCATAGGTTGTGGGGAATATAACACGAAAGCAATGGATCACTCACCTAATAGCAACACCGACTTCTTCAAAATTGTGTCAGAAGATTTGCAAAGAGATACAATGGCTCTGTATATGTTTATAAAAGTAAAGTTAGCGACCATAGTCGAGGGTGACCCGAAGGCTCCCTTTTCGATAGCTACTACACCAAGGTGTAGGGGAGGGCGCTACTCCATTCCCTGGATTGCTCCACTTTACCCTTGAACCGTACCTTATAATGCTGAGTGTTAAGCAAGGTGGTATCAAGTTCCATTTTTAAAGTCTTTGGTATGACTCGACCTGGGATTGAACCCAGGTCTCCCGGGCCATTGGCGAACACTCTAACCGCTGGGCCAATGTCCCGGTTTTGGGCCAATGTCCCGGTTTATATGTTTATAATCTGTCTAAATTACATACTTTGAACGTCAATCGGTCAAATAAAGAAAGTGGTTTCGCATAAAAAAGAGAGAACCTGATGATATATAACATTGGCATGATGGTTAGCGTGTTCGCCAATGGTCCGGGTGACCTGGGTTAAATCCCAGGTCGAGTTATACCAAAGATTAAACAATGGTATTTGGTGCCTTCGTGCTCAACACACAGCATTATAAGGTACGTATCAAGGGTAAAGTGAAGCAATGCAGAGAAAGGAGTAGCGCCCTCACCTACACCTTTGTGTTGTAGCTATCGAAAAGAGAGCCTTCGGGTAACCGTCGACTGCGGTCGTCAACTTTACTTTTTACTTATACATATATATATATATATGTGTGTGTGTGTGTGTGTGTGTGAGAGAGAGAGAGAGGGTTGAAATAAAACAATATGGTATGAGGAAGGAAAAAGTTTTGGAAAAAAATGTTTGATATGTTATGGCGGTCTAGCGTTATCAGACCACTGTCAAAATGTGGTAGTTTTTTCTAAGATCTCTCTCTCTCTCTCTCTCTCTCTCTTTCTCTCTCTCTCTCTCTCTCTCTCTCAGACAAAGTAACACACTCAACGCACTTATACTCTATGCGTGTGTGCTTAAATGCTAGAGTTATTTATTAAGCCTAGATTTGTTTTGGCAATAACAAGGCCCCCAGTGACTGCCATGCCCACTACCCATCAGTAATGATTTATGAACTCTACAGCAGTCACTCAGTTTTTTTCTCTTCCTTGACATTGTTTACTATTCACCACTTCACTCAAAATAAAAGGAAGAGATAATTCAACATTATTTTCTTGCCCAAAAGCAATTGTATTTATGTCACCTTGGGGATTCTGATTATAATAAAGTGTATATCAACGGTCGAGAGGAAATAAACAAACAACCGTGAGGTAATTGTCTGGTTGAGTAAGCTAATCAACAACATCATAAGGTTTTGTGAAATGGTGGAACGCAAGATTTAGTTAGCACATATGCATTGAGCAACGAAGTTTTTTTGGTTTCGGAACTTTATCTCTCTAATATGTATTTAACCATCCTCTGCGCACGAGCAGAATGTGACACAAGGTCAATTTTTATCGAAGATTAATTGTGTTGAATTCAGAATGTTCCTTCTTCTAGCTTAGTTCCCATACCAAGGTTAAAAACCCAATCAGTCAAATTATTCATCCCTGACTGGAGAGAGAATTGCTCCAGAGTAATATTACACAAAAAAAGATTACGTGGATATAAGTTGTTCTTCTTGCCCTTAGGACTGTTATTAAACTCACACAATCACACATATATGAGTGTTGAAGTATATTTTTTCCACCCAAAAAAACAATCGGTCACTTTAGGATAATAAATTTATTTCAATCCTGTGAAAAGCATTGATATAAATCAATGTTCTAAAGGAAATTTACAGGACTTCATCAGATCAAATACGAAATAAAAATTAAATAAATTTTACACATTTACAACCACACACACACACACACACACACACACACACACACAAAACAACTATTTCTCCTATCTATTAAAGCTACCCTTAACCTTCAAGTAGCAATAATTTTTATTTGTCCTGATTGGAATTATTCCCTATTCCGGATTTACTGAATTGAATAATAATAATAATAATAATAATAATATATATATATATATATATATATATATATATATATATATATCATTCAATATATATATATATATGACTCTGCAAAAGTTTATCTCACCCTCTTTTTTCTAGTGACAGACAAGTACTCATGGAGTTTTAATTAATTATATATATATGTAAATATATATAAGAATCTGAAAAAGTGTTCCTGCAGAAAAAGTGTTTAAATTTTATTTTATGCTCTTTTACCAGTCACCTACAAATAAATGTGCAATTTTATTTTAATATATGTTCAATATTGCTCTCAACATTCTTGTGTAGTTGCCGTCAAGTTTCTTCTCCAGCCTTTTGGTTAGCGTCCATGTAGTGCATCCATATAGCAGTATCGATACAACCGCTGCCTGGAAGAAACTGCGCTTCATTTCATCTGTCAGGTCTGATTTCCATATTATTGAGAGCCTATCTATACCCGTCCATGCTTTCGTCAGCCGTGTGTCGATGTCGTTTTCTGTTGATGAGACGCTACTTCCTAGGTAGGTGAATTTGTCCACTAGCCTCAGAGAGGCTCCGTCTAGAGTGGTAATGTTGCCCGTTTGGTTGTAACACATATATTCAGTTTTGTGCGCATTGACACGGAGGCCAATGCCTGCTGCAGCTCGTTCCAAACTATGCAGTAGTGTCTCTGCTTGATTAGTTGTATTCGCCAGTAACGCTCAGTCATCAGCGTAGTCGGCGTCTGTGATTGTTTTTGCGGGGTACCTTTTGCTTCTTTTCTTAGTCAGCTCGAAGCCATTTTCTCTGATTTTGTCGATCGAAGCTCTAAGCACGTAGTCTAGACAGATGATAAAGAGGTATGGGGCTAGCGTGTCTCCTTGTAGTACTTCTGCAACAATGTCGAAGTATTCCGTGTCTCCATCTGGTGAACGTACTTTCACTTTTGTGTTTTTGTAGAGGATCATTATTGCTGCTACGGTTTCTGTAGGTAGGCCGTATGCTAATAGGATTAGTTCCATTTTCCCTCTGTGGATGGAATCGAAGGCCTTGGTAAAGTCGACAAATAGTAATGTCGCCTGAAGGTTTTTTGCCCGGACTCCTTCGAGGATTCTACGGATGGTCAATATTTGTGAGGTTTTGGATCTATTTCTCCGGAAGCCATTTTGGTTTTTCCTAAGGATGTAGTCTATTTTGGGTTCTATGCGGTTTCGTAGTAGGGCATTGTAGATTTTGGCTGCTATGGATGTAAGTGTTATCCCTCGGTAGTTCTTGGCTAATCCGAGGTCGCCTTTTTTAGGGAAAGGAAGGATGCATCCCTTTATCCATCTTTCTATCCTATTTTGACTATATACAGCGTTGCATTGCCGGAGCAGTATATTGTCGAATTATCTAGTCTTCCACACTTCTGGGGGGATCTCGTCTAGCCCTGCAGCTGAGAGTAATATTGAACAAGTCCTGGCGACAACACCCCACGAGATGCCAACTGTACGGCCACCTGCCTCCCATCACGAAAACTATACAGGTCAGACGAGCCAGACACGCCGGACACTGCTGGAGAAGCAAAGACGAGCTCGTAAGTGACGTACTACTATGGACCCCCACATATGGCCAAGCAAAAGCAGGACGACCAGCTCGAACTTACATACAGCAGCTATGTGAGGACACAGGATGTAATCAAGAAGACCTGCCGGAGGCGATGAACGATAGGGAAAAGTGGCGAGAGATGGTTAAGGATATCCGTGCTGGCGGCATGACATGATGATGATGATGATTTTAATATATAAACATAAATTTACACTTGTGCACCTGAGTTAGTTTCCACCCGTGTTTCCGTGTGTATCTTTAAAAATGTCTCCACATGCGTGTTTACATATACACTTATACATACTTAAATATATGTACACACACACACACACACACACACACATATACATATATATATATATATATATATATATATATATATATATACACACACACAGAGATAAAGCAATATTTGGGTAAAATTTTACCGTCATAAAAAAAAGACACGGTGACGCAAGTTCAAATCCTGGACAAGACTATTTGCATTTCACATAGCGCTAATACTCATGGGTTAGGTACCAATTCTATAATTCTCTCTCTAGCCATCAATGTATAGTAGGATAGACCAATCTCTTTAACCTTAGTATGGCAACTGATCCAGGAAGGCTCTGGATTTAAACCTGTTAAACTCCGCTTAGAAAAGTGAAATTTTATACTATACTGCACGAGTGGAGGGGTTGTATATATATATATATATATATATATGTGTGTGTGTGTGTGTGTGTGTGTGTGTGTGTGTAAAAACACATGGGTAATTCTACTTCGAATCCTAAGAACATTCAACTAATCAGATAGATCTTTGGATGGCACGTTTAATTTGCTATCTTCCCACATTTTGTTTTTAGATCCAGACAACAGATCAATCTCTTATCAGAGTCACCTGTTGGTGACTAAACGGATGAGGCCGCGCAATTAAGAAAGCAAAAATAAAGTCGACGCTAAGAGAGAACAAAAATAGCTTTGTAACAATAATAATATTTACTTAGAAAAGAAAAAATGTCTTTAGAAATGGTTCAAGCGTTCACCCTTCCCAGAAGTGGGAGATTTAAGTCAGAGATCCGGTTTTCAAAGAATCTGATAATCGAGTTTTTGTATAAGTTTAGGCTTTTCTATTTTCGCTGTTTACAACCTGGTGTAAGGCAGTCACCATGACAGTTGGTTTCTCTCAATTCTAAGGACTATTTCGCAATGTTGTAATATGACAGGCTTTTTTCACTTTCTATACACGGAGTAGTGTAGTAGAAGGCCAAGATATGGAATCTAGAAGTCCCCTTTTGCACCTAACGCGTTATTTCAGTCTCTCTCTCTCTCTCTCTCTCTCTCTCTCTCTCTCTCTCTCTCTCACTAATTGCCGCGTTTTCTTAATTCAGTTCGCTTTTTCCACACGTAGAATAGTCTGGTACAAGGTCAGGTCTTAGAGCGGCAGATGAATTTCTAACTCCGTTCTCGCTGCGAGACTTTTTTTTTTCGTATTATTTCACAATGATGTAATATGATGGGCTTCTTTCACCATACACAGAGTGTTCTGATGAAAGGCCCCCATCGGAGTATCATATCGCGATTCTCTTCGCTTCTTTATTTCCGCGAGTCAGGCACAAAGCCACCTCTAGTCCGCTCCGCGCTTGTCTCTAAAGTATCATATTACCTCGATCCATCTTCCGTATCTCAACGACTCGGGTTCAACGACATCTCTAGAGATCGCATTATCTCAGTCGTACTTCACTTCTTTCATAGTTTTGTATATCGGTAAAACTACATCACGTCCAAGCAACATGTAATATGGCTTTTATTTGCGTCTCCACTCTGGCCAGTCTGGCCTAAGACCAAAGCCCAGAGCTTCGCAAATCTAGTCGTCGATTCATGTTCTCTCCACGGGTCTGTTTGAGGGAAAGATACCTCTTCTATTTTAGGTACATATCCCATCAGAGGGGTGATTGTCAGCGAGGCTAATAAAAATATCAATCTTCTCCTATTTTGGTTCCTAACTATCACTTTCTCCTCCCTATGTTTTTCACACCCTTTACGTCTGCTTAACTCTTACTTTTACCCAAAATAAGCGGTCCTTCCCAAATTTGGAATTATTACAATTTTATGTTCACGGGACATAACGTCATTAACCGTTCATTCATAACGGTAAAAGAATTTAATTAAAAATTTCCATGTTTATTTTTTATTCAATTTGCTGTTTCCCGAAATTTTCGTTCCCGGGATAGACACGTGTGATATATATATATATACATACCACACGTGTATAAATATTTATAACTAATTTTTCTCTTCTAAGCCAACTATATAGGATATTCTTTTTATTTTAATGAAATATCATACAATGAAAACAGTATTCCCCTTACCCAACGTAGTCCGCTTGTGGCCGTGTGGTCTGAAGCCTTAGTCTATCGTAAAGTTGGACGGGTTTCGATTCCGGCTTCGAGCGTCCTGCGTGTCTAGCCACACTGAAGAGTTCTGATAGAACGAAACATTCTGTCTGTGGATGACTATATATATATATATATATATATATATACGATATGTAAAACAAAGGAAAAGATTTTTTTCATATTTGAAGAAAACCAGGGATTGAACAAAAAACAAAAAGAAGAGTTTTTATCTTGCAACGGTGCTTAAGGAGGACCTCAAAACGTCAATATGAAAGCACGCTGATGATTTAAAAGCCGATGAGAAAACTGTGAGGACAGCATCTAAAGGTTTTTGCCCAAACCTTAACTCCCATAAATACGCGAAATTTGGTGTTTTCAAAAATAAAATAAACGCAACTTCCCATCCTAATATTGGTTCTCTTAAACTGCTATTGAGGAGGAATGGAATAAAATTTCTGAAGAAATTCTTTTGGGGGCATACAAATCGTTTCGACGGCATGTTGACGCATTAATTGAAAAAATGGTGGCCATATTGAGTAAATCTACTGTCTTTTGTCTATCTCATATAATTTTTTTCAAATTAAAATTATTCCTGTTTTATAAAAGTCTTTTATTATTGCACTAATTATAATACTAATTATGCCTCCGTTCCCTGTATTTACATAATGATATATTGAAAGTTTTTGAACAAAGTCTTTGTCGGTAACATCATTTTAAAATGTATCAGAGCTCGTGTATGCGCATTGTTACAGTTTCACTTATTGCTATTGAAATAATTCTAAAAGGTTTCGCTTATTTCAATCTAATAGTAATATGTTAATATATTAAACATTTTTTGTATACACATAATTTATTTCAAGTATTGCAATAGTCATTACGAAATCTATTCATCAAGTATTCCTATGTAATACGAACTACATGCTAATAGTTTTATTATTTCAAATAAATATTATCGAGTAATGGCATTGAAAATGTACACCAGATTGCCCGAAGCTCCAGGATTGTCACCTTACCTTCGGATAGTTTACTGTCATATCTAAGACTCTCGTGGGTAGAAGAGGTCTTACCCATGTAGAGAGGGGCAGTTGGCGTTTTCCGCAACCCTGGCTTATAGGGTGATCAGCATATTATTTATTGCAGATATTTCCAAACAGAAGTGAAAACAATCAAAAACTAAGTGTCTAGGGTGTGACAGTTATCATCCTGGGAAAAGGACTCTACTGACTGGAGCTGTTTATATTTTACAACCCTTGTGGAAGTTATTAACTCAAATATTCTCACTTCAGGAAATAGTAATATCACTTCAGGAAATAGTAAATAGTTTAATCATATTTACCAACCCCTCCACTCAGGCAGGATATGACACAAGGTCAATTTTTAAGCGGAGTTTAACAGGTTTGTATCCAGAGTTTTCCTTCTCCTAGACTAGATGCCTCACCAAGGCTGAAGAACCTAGTCTGCCCTACTATTTACCCATAGCTGGAGGGAGAATATTTGGATTCATAACTTTCCCAAGAGTATTAGTGCTATGTGAAATGCAATCAGTCAGGTCCAGGATTTGAACTCGTGTCACCGTGTCCATATCCTGCGACGATAACCATTACACCATAAGTAAATAGTTTAATATGCTCTTTAAACTTGGTATGGCAACCAGCCCAGGAGAAGGAAAACTCTAAATCTAAATGAGTTGTTGACCTGGAGAAGGATATGCTCCACCAGACTCTTACAACGCCTCATAAATAGAAAGCCGCATTACCAAATTGGTTTGGTTTTATGACATTTCAAACATTGTAGATTATTTCGAGCCAAGTCTTGTTTATTTTTATAAATTAGATATATATGATTCGTAAACATAATTCAACAAAGGTAAATAGTTCCAAGTATTGCTATGTATCACTAAAAATTCTGTTAAACATCAGCGATTTATGTACAAACAGTTAAATGATTAAACAGTTTTATTTCTAACAATTCCATTTAGCATAAGTCAACAAAGTGAAATCGTTCCAAGTAATGCTTTCTATAACTAACAATTCAATCAAACAACAGCTATTTGTTTTATTCTTTGTTAAATGATTAAACAGTTCTATTTCAAACAATTCAATTTATCAAAATCGTTTGTTTGCACTCAGTTTAATTGTTAAACAGTTCTATTTGACCCATTGATAGGACCCTTTCAGGTGCTATCAATCCGAAGCAGGATAAACCAGGAAGCGATAGCAACGAAGGAATATTCAACATTCCCCAAAGCCCCAGCATTACAGGAGCCGTACCATCAGACTGTTTTATGTTATATTCAAGAAAATCGTTGTAGAAGGGTGTTACCTTTTTGCAGAGATGCAGTCGGTATATTTTACAGCCTCAGCCGACTTGGCTGACTAAACTGAATTAAAAGACCCTCGAGGATGACTATTAGTTTGGTTTTGTATCAACTTTGCTTCCTGGTAATCTTTTCTTTGATCTTTTTTTATTTTTTATTTTTTTCCTTTGAGACCGTCTACTTGTCCGATATTTCGGGATCTAACAATTCTAAAATAATTGTATGATCGTATATCGAGAGCAAGAACGTAGCCAACAGATTATTACTGTCTTTCTCTCTTTTTAACTTTCTTTTTTCATTTTTTGTATGGGCAACAACAACAGCAATCTTGTAAATGGAAGACACAGACATTCAAGCCAAATGTTTCTCCCTCCCCTCTTTTGCTGACTAATGTAGCACTATCTGACGCCAGTCCTTTCTTGATCGCTCCCTGAGATTATCGTTTAGGTTAAGCTCTTTTCAGAAAAAAGACCACTTGCAAAGATAACTAATTCATGTCATATCTTTTCTACTTATCATGATTCTGATGAGGCACGCATAGCGTTACAGTTATTATCAGAGGAAATGGAATCGGTGACACGAGTTCAAATGCTTCACGAGGCTGATTCATGATAATACTTCTCGGGAAGGCATGAATCCATCAATTCGGTCCATCAAGCTATGGCGAATTGGTTTTTTTAATCTTAATAATGCAACCAGTCACGAAGAAGGAAAACTGAGCAATTCAACCAATAATACCTCGCTTAAAATTTGACCCTTTGTTACACCCTGTTCGTAGCAGAGGGGTTTGGTAAATATAAGATATGTTTATATTCTTCCGTTTATCTATAAATTGGTCTAAATAGATTCAAGTCTGTATTACCCTTGATCCTCTTGGAACCAATAATAATAATAATAATAATAATAATAATAATGATTAGGAAGCAGTTGTCTGTCCCCAATAGACAGTAAAGGCTTTTTAGTTGATTTTTTCTATATTCATATTCATTGAACCTGAGTAAAATATCCCTCGTAGGGAAAAATAATTTTCATCGAGAGATTGTCTTGAACAACAACAAAAACCTTGATATCAGGAAGCAATATTGCTGCAAATTGTAACTCAAGCACATAATGTAAATTTCTAGACCTGAAAAAAAATGAACTCTCTGTTTTTCTAATATAATTATTGCTAATTACCTAAATATATCTTGTTAGATTTTAATTTTGGTTTGTTATGAACCGGCTCATTGGCCAAGAGGGTAGAGTGTTTGCCAATGGTACCAGTGACCTGGGTTCAACCCCAGGTTGCGTCATACCAAAGACTTTAAAAATGGTACTTGATAACTACTTACTTAACACTCAGCACTATAAGGTAAGGATCAAAAGCAAAATGGAGCTATCCAGGGAAAGGAGTAGTAGCTATTGAAAAGGAAGCCCTCTGGTCGCCTTCGACTACGGCCCCCAACTTTACCTTACTTATGGTATCTTTGCTTAATCCTTATGATTTATCTAATTCCGAAGCGGTCATTGAAGAAGGGTTTTCGTCGGACTATTTAATCCATTGTAGGAAGAATAAGTAGACAATAGTGGTACTTTTTAACCTCTGACAGAAGGAATAGGAGTGTTCTAACCTTTCCCAAGAGTATTTATCCGAAAATGAACGTAAGAGCGTAACTGGAGTTCGAACTCGCTTATTACGACGTCGTTATCAAGCACCTTAGCTACGATGCAACGGTTTATTTCTATCAGGTTTTGAGTAGTTTTCAAGCTGCGGGTACGAAATAATTTTGCAGCATTATTGCTGAAGTGAGAAGACTAACAATCTGTATAAACAATGTCTCAATCTAAACCTCAATATGTATCACGCCATTAAATAATGAGTGACTTAAATCTTTAAAAAAATTCTTGAATTAGATGTATATTTATCTCCAAACATAATATCAAAAGAAAATATTTTAAAAAATGGATTGATTAAATCATCTCTGTTATGTAGCTTTTCTTCTGGATAATTTATTTGGGTTTTGGTTGATTGATTGGTTGGTTGATGTTTTATGGCTTATCGACCCCCATGGATTATATGATGTCAAATCCTTTTCTTGTATGTTTTTAATTTCTAAGTGAATAGTTTGTTTTGCGTTTTTTTTTTGGGGGGGTTACTTTAGTTTCAAACGCATTATTAGAACTCATTTCTATACGCACAGATAAATGGTTTCAAGTTTTACGGTAATTCTATCTATCAAATATTCCTGTTTACTACAAATAATTTCCACTCAACTGTATGGTCTCCAATAACTAACAATTATTATCATTTGTAAAGGATTGAATAGTTTTATTCGACCCAAAGATGAGATCATAACAGATATAATCACTTCAGGTCAATGTGGACTTAGGAGTTATGGCAATGAAGGGAGATTCCATATTCCCCACAAACCTTTCTAACTAGAGCCTAGCTATCAGATGTAGTTTAGTGTCATAAACAGGAGACATGTTGAAGGGTTTTACACTTTTACTGATGTAAAGTTTGCGTATTCAACAGCCTAAGCCGACAGGGAAGTTACATTTTACTGTAGAAATTGCCATTTGTAATTACTTTTTGTAAATTTTTAACTGCCAACAAAATTGATAAAATAGAAATTATTTTAAAAACGGAAATCAGTAGAAGGAATTTAACATTTTTTTCTTAGTCCCACTTTGCCTGTTTCTGAAAATAAATTCAGTAAGTCTAGGTTTTAGAATACTTTATTAACTGCAGAGGGGAAAACTTAAAAAAAAACAAAAAAAAAAAAAACAAGAGGCTTCTTGGATATGAAAGTAAATTGTATCTGATGGTTATGCTGTTATAAAATAGCCGAGGGATTTCGGTTCATGCCTTTGAGTTTAGTTAGGCTGAGAACCTTTCGGCTCAGCACATGGGTTAGTTAGGTGCAAAATTGAAGCGGGTGTTAATGCGGGTGCGCGCGGGAGGATTGAGGTGTCACTCAGATGTCATAATAGTCCGAGACGAAACGCGGTGACAGGGTGCAGGTGACGTCACGAACCAGAAGCGCGCAGAGGTTTGTGTGATAATTTGAAGAGGAAAAAAGAGTCGGGTACTAGACGCCAAACGAGAAGGATCGACTTTTGGAGCTCGCAGGCGCGAGGTGAACGTGCGCCCTATGGGGTCCGCTCGAGTTGGGGGCCAAATGAATAAGACAGCATAGAAGATTGTGTCTCTCCTCCTTACGTCGAAACCTTTAACTCAAAGTTAATAAAAGGTTTCGTACCTGAACAAGAAGTCGTTACGTGTTTCCGAATTTCGAGATTTATATGTTATATCGTAATCAACATTCGATGTCCATTTCACCCATTTCGCACATGGCCATATTCGTGTATATAGCTATGTAACAATGCTCCAGTTCTAGAGTTCTGGTAAATGTTGAACACTCCTTCATTGCCATTACTCCTAGGTCCACTCTAACATGGATCTGTCATAAACGTTAAGTTTCCATCTATTGTTCAAATGGATATGTTTAAAAATTATTTGTTTTTAATTGGAATACTTGATATAACTATGAGAGAAAAAATCGATTCCATTACTTCTATGCATAAAATAACCCTTGACAGGTTTACATGCAGCTGAGATTGATGAATTAGTTATTTATTCTCAATTGTTAAATAATTGATTCCATAGTTCACCCAGTGTCCGGATACAGTCCCTTCCATCCTTAGCATGGTTAATCGATTTTTTTATCCGTTTCTTATTTCTTTTAGAATGTTATTATTAAACGTGACGTTTAATATTGATAGAACGCAAAACGATAAGAGAAAATGATGAGTATAAATAAGCAAATACAACAGATTTTTGCGATTATATAATCTTTCGCTCTCTCTCTCTCTCTCTCTCTCTCTCTCTCTCTCTCTCTCTCTCTCTCTCTCAAGCTTTTTCATCTTCTTCTTCTAGTCGGGTTATATTTACATATTTTCCTTTTGAAGAAATGTATTACATTCAGAGGGGGAAAATACCAAATGTTCACTCTGTAAACCCCCATAAAAAACTCTTTTGTTTGATCAACTGTGAGTTTTGTGATGCTGTTCAGTGCTGTGTATATTATATGTTTTAATGATAAAATCTTTGCTTTTTAATTTATCAAACGTGCTCGTTACTAGATTCTCCTCGACATTGCTCTCAGCAGTATCATAATTGGCCACGAAGGACAATGGACATCGGAGTTTTATTTTAAGGGATATTTCACGGTCCTTGAAATACTTAACGCAGCTTTACAAAGAGCCATCTGATATTTTATAACTTCCTTCAGTTTATCAAATTATGCGCATATCTTCAGAATCTTTGAGGCTTAGTTTGAATTGACGACACTGAATGTCAATATTTTATATAAATATAGTTACGTTCTCTCGTGTAAAAATCGCTAACTTGTTTTCAAGAAGAAGAAGAAGAAGACTGCATAAAAAGTGCAAAGAAAGACTGATCACAGCAACCAGAAATAACACGAGTAACACAAGGATCAACAGAACAACAAAAACTGGAAAACAAAACTCAGAAGAAAAACAACTGTATGGATAGTTCAAGCGACAAGCAAAGGAAATCTTTCATGAGAAGACTTCGAAATGGCAAAGTAAGGGAAACCTTACGAGAGAAACGGTTCTCTTCAAGTAGCAGAAAAAAAACAACGCCATAAGGATAAAGTAAATTAAAGCAAAAACAGATATGACACAACAAAATAGCAAATGTAAGCTATGTGATAACTGGGACGAAACAATAAATCATAAAATAACCGAATATCGTAAATTAGCACCCAAAGAATATAAAATTAGACACGACTAAGTGGGGAAGTAATCCCCTGGGAGTTGTGTAAAAAATTTTGATTTGATAATTAATAACAAGTGGTGCACACACAACCGGGAATATGTCATGGAGAATGAGACGCACGAACCTCTCCGGGATTTTGAGACACAAATGGATCACTTAATCTCGGCCAGACGATGAGAACGGTTAGAACGGTTCACAAAGGCAAGGTGTCCAAGTCGGCTGGAGCTCCAGAATACACGGACTGCATCACTACAGAGGGATAAGGCCCCACCCCCAACGAGAGTCCTGGATATGACACTAAACCATCTGATGATGAGGCTACGGTTATGCCGGAGCTTTGGAAAGTGTGGGTTACCCCGTTATTGTCATCGTTCCCGGTTCACTCTACCTCGGAGAGGTAGCAGCTGATAGGGGCCTAGTCTAGGAGAAGGAAAACTCTGAATTCAAACCTGCTAAACTCCGCTTAAAAATTGACCTTGTGTCCTATCCTGCCCAAGCGGAGGGGTTGGTAAATATGATAGGGTCATATCCATGGGTAAAATAGTACTAAACTGTGTATTTATGCAAAACTAAGTGTTTGAATTAGAACTGTTTTTGACACTTAAATTGTGTTCTTATGTTAAACTGAGTTGTTTGAAATAGAACTGTTTATATGTATAAAAATATATTTGGCATTAAATAACCTACAGTGGTTAATATGCCGTAAAACCAAACCAAACCAAACAAAGATTTGTAAAAAAGACGAATAAGTAGAATTCAGAGGAAGAATAGAGATCATCCAAACCATTGAACTATTGAAATTGGCCGGAATACTGAGAAAAGTCCTGAAGAGCCTGAAGAGAAAATCTGCTGCTTAGACTCCAGGGAAAGACCCTCAGTTAATGCTGGTGTAAAGAACCTGCAGCGATCAATATAATGATAACGAAGAAAATGTAAATATGGCATGAATATACTAAGCCAATGCCTACGATATAGTTCAACAAACTTGAATAATATAATTTCTGAAAATATTCAAAATATCCGACAAAGTCATATACTTGATCACGTTAATTATGGAAGATTGGATAATAGCAGCAGGTGACAGATGTTATCAGAAATCAAAATTAAAAAAATGTCATCATCTAAAGAGACCCGCTTTTGCCACTTCTACTTGTATTAGCAAATAATCCTACAATCATTTACTAAAAAAGAGTAAGAGGTTACAAATTTATAAAGTCTCAGGAAAACATAATTTATCACATGTATCTGGATCCGTAATTCCTAACGTGGGATGCATTCCCCACCGGAAGGGTTTGTTTAGAGACCAATTTAATTGCCTTTTCAGTTTCCTTTACGTGAATTGCTGTAAAATTTTGAATGCTAGAATAAAATATTGCAAGGGGGTATCATAATTTTATAAATACCAAAATGGAACATGGCCCAAAATCAAATGGAAACCACTGATCTGGATGCTATAAAGTTATTTTACAAAAGCAAAAAAGAACTCGAAATCTAATAAAAATTCACAGCCAGGACCCAACAATTGGATTTTGCTTTAAGAAAAATGTGCCATGTTGATAAGGAAAAGGGGAAAAATAAAACTACCGAAGGAATAGAACTCCAAAACCAGGGAAAAGATCAGAACATTTGAAGAAAAAGAAAATTACAAGTACCTGGAAATAATGAACTCCATCAAACAGAGATGAAAAAAAAAATGTTCCTAAGGAAAAATAAATTGATGAGAATGCAAAATGACCAACACCTGTGAGATGACATTGATAGACTCTACTGGTTAAAAAAAAAATGATTCGGTTGATTGCGTATATGCAACAACAGAGCCCCGAGGAATATCTAAAGATGGATAAAGACTAAATACAGCACCTAATCATAGCTCTACCAAAATAAATAATATATAGATAAACAATAAAACAATAACATCTAAAAGATAAAATCGAGAAGTAAAACAACTGTATGGATACCTCAGGCGACAAGCTAAAGGAAATGCACAAGAGATGACCTAAAAATGCTATAAGAACCAATCATATGGAAGCGAAAATAGATAATACGTTAAAGAGTAGTAAGTGTATGCTAGGTAGTGCCAGAGATGAAACAATAAATTATATTAAGTGAATGCAGCAAAACCAAAGGAAGCATGACTGGATGTGAAGTGGGGTCAGTGGGAATTGTGCCACTGACTAAACTTTAACCTTATAGACAAATGGTATATGCACAGAGTAGAATATGTTTTGGAGAACGCTACACATAACATACTCTGTGAGTCTGAGAATCACTTAACTTCTCCATTCAAGCAGATCACAGATTTTTTTTTAATCGAAAGCATATCTATACTTTGCAAAAAAGAGATTAAAAAAACTTCTTGGACATAAAATGGTGAAGATGCTAATAACAGTTGGTGCTCTTTAAATGATAAAAAATCCTGAAAAAGATATCGGGGAACCAGAGATCCGTATTAGAATTGAATCTATCCAAAACTGAGATTTTTTCTGGGATCCGATAAAATTTTTCATGAGAATCAAGTAAAAAATTTAAAGTTAAAACTTGTGTGAAAAACTCCGAACAAAAAAAAAAAAACAAAAACAAAAAATAAACAATAATAATATTAATAATCTGACCAGGAGAATAAACACATAAGCTCCTATGAGACCTTGACATACAAATGGATCACCTAATCACGGTCAGAAGACCAGACTTTATAATAATCAACAAAAAAAAAAAAAGAGAACTTGTAAAATTGTGAACTTTGCGGTCTCGGCTGACCACAGAATAAAACTGAAAGAAACTGAAAAGAAGGATAAGTACCTGGACCTTACTAGGGAATTGAAAAAACTATGGAACATGAAAGTGACAATTATACCAATTGTGATTGGTGCTATTGGTATAAACACCGAAGGATTATTAAAGGGACTGGAGGACTTGGAAATAAAAGGACGAGTGGTGACCATCCAAACTACTACATAATTGAAAACGGCCTGAATATTGAGAAGAGTCCAGGAGACTTGGGGAGACTTGCTGTCACTCAAACTCCAGTGAAAGACCATCAGCTGAAACATATGTGAAAAACTCTCAATAAGTTAATAGTAATGATAATAATATTGATAATAATGATTATACAAAGGCAGAAAGTACATTTGCAATTTATTGAAGGATGGTACTGATTTTTGCATAGGTACTTTATATACATTCTCTTCATCTTCAAGGCGTGTTGGCAGAATTCCTTGAAACACAAACACACATATACACACTCTTTGACTGAATGTCTGTCTGTCTCTCTCTCTCTCTATCCCTCACACTGAGGCAAATACACAAAAAAGCATCAGTCCTTATAAGTTCTTGATTTTCATGGATCCTTTAGACGACATCTAGTTCCCGCAGAGAGCTAGATAATTCAAGTTTTTAACAGTCGATTAAAACTGGTTTCTCCATTTGTAGGAGTTCTTGAGAAAACGTTGCTTATGAGTTCATTTTAACTTCCCAGTAGTGACTTACATATCTAAAACGAATTACTTGAATTGATTGAGATTTGGAAGGTAAATGACAATACAACGGCTGTTTTGTAGGGGGCTTTTTCCAGGTGTTGCTTAAAATAGCTCGTAACATCTTCGTCTAATTTCTATCTAGGCTTTTCTCTAAGCGTTTCTTTTGTGCCCATACTATTAGACAAAATATTGACATGTCCGCCGTTTGATGACATTTTTCAGCCACCTTGTATTGTATCAATTCTCATACAAGTGCATCCTCTTGTGTAAGATATATATTATTACGCATGAGGCGATACTGTTTACTGTGATGAAATATAATATAGTGCGCGTATGTGCCATATCGAGAAGATTCACAACTGCTTATTTTGTTCAACTAGAGCCGCTTGAGAAGTTTTGGCTTCGGTTTCATTGTTTAATGGCATGCAAATCTTTGAGGGTTATTTAATGTTAATACTATTCCTCGTAGAAGAATAGTAAGGGTACTATTAAATCCATAACTGGAAGGATATCGAAGTTCATATATTTCCCAAGGGTACAAGTTGGAAAGAGAACATTAAAGCAAGACTGGATTTCCAACGGTTACTACAATGTTACAGTCCAGCACGTTAGAAACTTCAACATGAGGAATTCCATCGCTTGAGAAGGATGTGGTTGTTGATTGTGCTGCATTATTGGTACATCCATGTTGGCAACAGTAATCAAATATATATTCCTACTCCGGTGGACCAAGTTCTGTATTTGTACTTAATAGAGATGTTCTCCAAAATAAATACATAGTATGGAAAACAGGTACACATTCCATGATATCACAGGTCAGGGCGAACTGTCACCTTTTAACCGTATTCATCCAACCACATCCGCAGTGTTATCTCACAGAAGATCATTTTAATTTGGGGTGTTCTAAAGGAAGCAAGTTTCCCGAGGTGTAATTACAAAAATTGGTCATGTGCCGTCGGTATTTTCTTTCAAAGACGTCTCAGACGCTGGAAAATCAACCTAATCCGTACCTTTTTGGTAAGAGTGAAGATACTATGTTTTGGGGAAAAGCCCCAGAACTGACTGTTTTTTTTTTTACCTACCAGCACGAATGCCAGAGGGAAGAATGACGGATACTTTGATATTTGGAGTCTACCTGGCTGGACATCTTTGCCTCATCCAAACAAAACTCAGGACCTGGCACACTCTGTGTTTCATGAGGAAGGCACCCAGTGAACACCGATTTTCTAATAATGATCAGCCGAAAGAAGGAACTTGCTTTTTGGCTAAGGGAACAGTGAAGAATCTTCTACGAAGCAGTCAGTGGTAGCTGTTCCTAAAAATCAAGGAACAAGTTATTTTCCCTATGAAAATTATTCTGTGTAAGAACCAAAATATTTTTGATTAAGTTTAACTTTCAGTAAGGTTGCAGGATTGCTGGAGCTTTGAAGAATGCAGAGTACCCCTTCATTACCATCGCTTCCAGGTCGACTCTGGCTTGGAGTGGTAGCACCTGATAGGATCCTATCTCTGGATCAAATAGAACTAAACTCTGAACTTATGCTAAACTGAATTGTTTGAAATAGGACTGTTTTTTTGTACATTTAAACTGGGAACTTATGCTAAACGGAATTGCTTGAAATTGAAATTTTTTGACATTGAAAATATGTACTTATGCTAAAGTAGTTGTTTGCAATAAAACTGTTTTAACATTTAACTATATGTAAACAAAAAATAATGCTATACTGAATTATTTGAAATAGAACTGTTTTTATATATATAAATGGATTTGGCATTAAATTACCTACAATGGTTTATATGCCATAAAAGTAGACCTAACCAATCTTTTCGTGACACAGTCAACGTATTCTAAGCCCCATTGTCATGGAGGAGCACTTTAGGATGACTCGGTGAATTTATATCTATTGTAATTTATATTTTAAGCTAGTAAGCAGACATTCGCTTTGCTAAGCTATATCTCTGATACACCAAATTAATTTTGCACTAACAGACTAGAATCCATTACTTGCAGCAGGAATATCTGCATGTGTGATAGTAGCCAGAATTTGACTTTCGCCACAATTTCATACATATCTCCAGTAGTGTCATCAGTGGTAGTTAATGTAGTTCTGTAGCGATCAATAATGAAAGCAGGTTTTGCCTTCATGAAAGTGATGGTCCTGTGCACGTACAGATTTAGACTTGGAAACAGACACACCCAGGAGAGTATATACTCACATTTCACTGGTCCAACCTCAGAAATATAGATTCCATCTAATAACTCTCGATGTTCGTGAAGCGTCAGGTAAGTCTAAAGTATTCTTCAATTAATTCCCCAGTTATTATTAGAACAGGGAGACAATGTTCAATTACTGAAAAATCATTCTGGTCCACTTATGCCTGTGGTATTCAACACACTTACCAATATGTATCTGAGGAGTTGAACCACGAGATCTATCCCTCATATAATGTCTCTTGAAAGCGATGAAATGACATCTTTCTCGTTCAATTAGTCTATCTACAATTCGTGCTAACTTGTTTCAACAGTTGAAAGTTGTGTAGAATTGTTCATTATGGGATGTTTTGCGTCACTTGTGCGATTATATTCATGTGAAACATGTCAACACCCAAGCAGGACTTATAGTGTATAAATATAAGGTCCGCGTACTCTATGTATACCTTTATTTTGGAAACTGTGTTTGTACTGTTCTGTGTATGCGTTCATTCACTATATTCAATTATCCCGCCTTTTCGCTACGAGTCATCATTAAAGTGAAGTACAGCTGGTTTGAATTCAGAGTTTTCCTTCTCCTAGATTGGTTGCCTTTTCCCATTATAGTCCCATAGCTTAAGGGAGAATAGATAGATTTATGCCATTACCAAAAGTATTCAGCAATTAACATTCGTCAAAACTTTTAATTCAGGTCACTGATTCCATTTCAAATGACGATAGCAACTACGCTGTGCTTCCAGATTAAAGTATTTACCCAAACCCTCTGTCAGGAACTGAACGTGACACAAGTTCATTTTTATGGGGTTATTCATTGGTTTGAGTTTATTGTTTCCTTCTCCTAGTCTGGTTGCTTAACCAATGTTAAAAAACACAGCCCTTGTCCAAGGTTTGAACAAGATTTCGCGATTCCATATCCGATGGCAATAACCAACACGTTAAATATTCCTTCTTCTTTACAGAATTCCAGCGAAACATAACCTATTCTTTTAATCTCGAATAAAATGGGAGGCACTGAACTAGTTTGCTCTGAAGACAAATTGGCAGATATCTCGGGATAAGCCACCCATTATGTCGAGCGCAAAAGCGCACAAAAAAGGATGCAAAGAATAGGGGTGGCACATGAATAAAAAAACTAATGCTCGTGGGGAGATGTAGCTCGTGAAATTTTCAGAAACGAAGTTAAAGTCAGTTTCATTAAGAACCTCAAAACCCTTCTATAAAGTTTACTTCATCTACATTACTTGCACGTTTAATCTTGAATAAAGTGAAACATATCTTAGGGATATTCAATTTTGTTTCTCGTCAGTAAATTATTATTCATCGTAATAATAATATTAATAATTTCTAAAGATATAGTGTAATTTTCCCTCACAAAGATGTAGCTAGACTGTATGTTAAAGTCATTAAAATCTTTGGGGTTTGTAAAAATATTTAAGAAATAACATCCAAGATCTAGAGCCATCAAAAACTTTGAAAAAATTCCGATGGAAAAAGGTATAAATATTGATAACTTTAGATTAAACCAGAAAAAAATAAGAATGAAAATAAGGATGTAAGATTACACCACAGTCAACTAAAATAAAAAGGGATAGGTGAATTTATACTAAATTAAAACTTAAACCTTTTATAGGCTAAGTATATACACTAATTCTTTGTGGCTCGCTGAGGATCTTCCTTCAAGAAAGACTACATAATTATCTTTCTGATAGGTCGATTCGGGGAACCCACCGTTCACTTTTCCATTCATTTTTCTCGGACCTTCGTCTCTCTCTCTCTCTCTCTCTCTCTCTCTCTCTCTCTCTCTCTCTCTCTCTCTGTGCCTTGAATCTCTTTCTCATATATGTCATAGTCGGGATAGTAGCGGATGCCAGGTTTAAAAATAGAAATATATCTGCAACTGGTTCTGATTGGCGGGAAGAAACTCAAACGGAAAAGCCATTAGGAGAGACGCTGGAGAGAAAAAAAGGAAAACAAAGTGTTGGACACTTGTTACAAACGTCTGACCGAAAATTACGGCACTAATTTCGGAGTGAGCTCTGCAAAGCGATCCCTCACCTGCTGCAAAGATATGAAGAGAGAACCCAGAGTTAAAAAAAAAACAAAAACAAACAAAACAGACGGTGTTTTGTGTGTTCGTCACGTTTTTTTCAAGGTGAGGTTACAAGGGGGGTTAGACAGAAACATAAGGCGTAGTACTACACTCGTTAGAACAGTGATGGTACAAATGTCTTTGTATTGCCGTAACGCTACAAGGGTCTGCTGACAACTATAGTAGTACAAATGTTTCTTTGTGTTGTGGAAGTGTTACAAAACATGGTTTATAAATTAAAGATCTGAGTGTCATGATCGACAAAACCTCCCTAATAATAATATTAATAATAATGATAATAATAATAATAATACCTTATTCTGACTAGAAGACTATACCTATCATTAATAAACAATAAAAAAAAAAACTGGTCATTGAGTGAATTTTGCTGTTCTAACAAACCGCAGAGTGAAAATGAAAGCAAGCAAAAATAGCTTAAAACTTGGACCTTTTCAAAGAACTATAATAGCTATAGAACATGAGGGTGAGGGGAAACCAGCTTTATTCGGTGGACTTGGAACGGTCCCTAAAGCATAAATAAAAAGACTGGAGCAATCAAAATCCGAGTAAAATCCGAGACTTCACAGACCAGACTGTTTTTAAGATTGTTCAGAATATTCAGAAGACACAGTGGGAAACTTGCTGTCACTCTGACTCTTGTGAAAAACTACTAGTTAAAATTAGCTGGAAGAACTAGTAAAGATTGAAATATATGTTTTTATTTATAATGTTTACATGTGTATATGAAATGAGCCTTCAAATAGATGACCGTAAAAACGGAGAAAAATATTTTTGATATACCATTATATGTCCCTAATTACTATTTAAGTGCATTCTACATCACCCTAGGCTTGCAGCTGCAGACAAGAAGTAAAAGAAATATCACAGACTTAAATATATAAATAAACTGGCAATTCGTTTAGACATCAAGTCATTGTCACTTATAGTTTTCCCAGTCTTAGTGCAGCAAGAGTTATCGCATAAGAACTTCTTATCGACATTTGGCACGCGTTGCTCTCATATCTTTCTGTCTCTGTTTTAGGTCAGATCTTACTTCCTGTACATTAAAATAAATTTATTGGGATCTATCAAAAGTTATTTTACCTTTTTGGCACATGTTTATACCAAAACTGATTTCATTTTCGAATCTAAAGATTTGTTATAACCCCATTTTACAGTAATTTTACTCAATGCTTTTCATACCAACATGAGCTGGGAGCGTTTACTAAAGCCCGAGAAAGAAAAAAAGTTCCTTCAGTTGTTCGAAAGTATCTTTGATAGTTTAACTGATACAAAGAGTACTGAGGTCTGGATGGTTTTAATCCTTAATTGGATATCCTGGTCTTCCGTCCCCTTTTCTATATAACCTAAGTTGACTCCGTTAGTACCATCTTCATATTCCACAGTTCTTTTCAGTTCTCATGCAAGCTCCAGATACTTACCAGCGTTTCCTTTTTGTTTTTCTTGTTTTTCTTATTATTATTTACTCGTTATAGTTTTTCCCATCAGCGTCAGCAGATGGTCTTTCACTGGAGTTTGAGTGACAGAAAGTCTCCGCAAGTCTCCAGGACTCTTCACAGTATTCTTGCCGTTCTCACCAATGCTGTCGTCTGGATGGTTTCCGCCCGTCCTCAAACCTCCAAGCCCTCCAGTTCCTTTAATAGTCCTTTAGTTACTGTACCGAATGCACCAATCACGATTGGTATAATCGTCACCTTCATGTTCCATATTTCTTTTTAATTCCCTTGCAAGGTCGAGGTACTTAGCCTTCTTTTCACTTTCTTTCAGTTTTATTCTGTGGTCACCCGGTACAGCAAAGTCAACAATTTTGCAAGTTCTCTTTTTTTTTTTGTTAATTACTATAAGGTCTGATCTTCTGGCCGAGATTAGGTGATCCGTTTGTATGTCAAAGTTCTATATTGTTATTATTATTTCTTGCTAATTTTTCACACTTGCGTTAACTCGCGGTCTTCCTCTAGTCTCTGAGTGATAGCATATTACCTTAGGTCTCCAGGACTCTTCTAAGTATTCTTGCCATCCTCAACAATGGTGTAGTCTTGAAGGTCTCGATTCCCCTTTTGATTTCCTCCAGTTCCCTCCCCAGGCTTTTTAAAATCGTTAATACAATTAGTATTACTTCAACCCTCATGTTCGTCAGTTTCTTCAGTTCTCTAAAAAGGTCTAAGTATGTGTATCTCTTTTCGATTTTAAAAAAATTTTTACTCTGTGGCCTCCAAACTGGCGTAATCCAAAAGACGGCAAATTATCTTTTTTTTAATTTTTTTTTCTTAATTAACACTAGATATGATCTTCTAATCGGGATTGTGTGCTCCGTCTGAATCTACAAATCCCAGGGAATTTTATACATTTCCTTCACAAGGACGCATTCTTGTGTGCGCATAAAAGAATTTTGGTAGTATAGTCAACTTTCAACCCTTTGCACAATTCCAAGTTGATTAACTTTCCTACCCAGGAACACCTAGTCTTGTACTCCTTTTTACAAGTTAGCTATATCCGCTTATTTATGTGATTAACCGTTTCATATTTAACTCCTCAAAATGTACAGTTGCAATTCTTTTGGGTATCATTAGTTTTCACTTAAATATAATGGGTCATTATGATGTTATTTCGTGCTGCAGTTAGAAGGCATTCCGTCTCTCTCTCTCTATCTCTCTCTCTCTCTCTCTCTCTCTCTCTCTCTCTCTCTGTTTCCATTTCGTAGACACATTATCTTGAGTGCAATTTCATCAGTTTGTAGTTTGAAATATCTATATATTTGTTTTTCTTCCCATTTCTGTTTCCTAGTTTATGTTGATTTTTTTTCTGTCCGGTCTTATGTAGCTAATGCCATTACTAGCCACTGTGATTTGTCTTTCTTTACACTTTTTAATGTCGTCCACAAGTTATTTTATTAATACGTCAACGTAGTTCTCAATGCTGGCGAGTCCTCTTCCACATTTTTTTCTTGATACGTAAAGTCTATCGACGAATAATGGCTGTATAATTATAATTCTCCTCTTTCCACATGATTCACACCTTGCACTCATCAGCAGATCGGTATATAGATAGAAAATGACGGTGTAAAGTTTTAGAAAAAGGATTGTATGTCGTATGGAATGACGTGCTGTCCGATTCTCTGCCCTTCTCTTATTTCGTGTTATAAATATGTGTAACCTAGTTGACCTAATTGGACTAGTAACCAAATACCCGCATGGCAAGTGAATTTCATCAAGTTTAGTCTATCTCTTCATTCTTCGGTAGCGTAGCAAAAATTATGTTACAAGTGAATGTATGTATTGATAACTGAAAGTTTCAAACACAAGAATGATAGATAGTTAGTTAGTCACATAGTTACAGACAAGCGTATTTACCTTATAAAATAATCATTTTGAAAAAAAACTTCCTTTTTTGACCAGCACATTCTCCCACCTTCTCCCAAACGGTGCTTATTTACAAGTAGAATGTAGAGCTAGAGGGTGCAGTGAAAGTTCGTGTATTTAGCCAACTCCTCCGTAACGAGTAGGATGTGACACAAAGTGAATTTTAAAACAGGCTATTGCTCGTTTGAATTCAGTATTCTACAGTTCTTAGAACCAGTTGTTTTACCAAGTTTAAAGAACCCATTCTACTCTACTTCTTACTCATAAAGAAAAGATATAGAGTCATGCCTTTCACAAGAGAAACAGTTCAAAGTAAAACACAAACAACTTTGTTTAGAATTTTAAATCGGGTCACCGATCCCAATTCAGGAAGAGTTTATTCTATCAATCTTCTAAGTCAAAAGGATCTTATCTTTTTTTCGAAGTAAAGAGTTAGTAACCGATACGTAAACTCCAATTGTAAAAGTAGTCCATTATTATATCCATGCTTCTTTTTAGGAAAGAGTGAAGAGTTTTAATTAACATTCCATAATTATTATCTTTTTATGAAGAATTTGGATTCGTAAAATTACATACTCTACTATGAAACCCCAACAAATTATCATTCTATTGAAAATTTTAAGCAACGGTCGTGTCGATACTGCTATATGGATGCACTTCATGGACGCAAACTAAACGTATGGAAAAAAAAAGCTTGACGGCAACTACACAAGAATGCTGCGAGCAATATTGAACATGTCCTGGAGACAGCACACCACAAAGCAGCAGTTGTACGGCCACCTAATATTCATCACGAAAACTATCAAAATTAGACGAACCAGACATGTAGGACACTGCTTGAGAAGAAGGGACGAGCTCATAAATGATGTACTCCTGTGGACACCTTCACATGGACGAGCAAAGGTAGGACGACCAGCTCGAATCTTCATACAGCAGCTCTGTGCTGATACAGGATGTAGCCCTGAAGACTAGCCGGAAGCAATGGACGGTAGGGAGGGGTGGCGAGAGAGGGTCAGGGAGATCCATGCTGATTGCACGATGATTGAAAATTGTACTTGAAATTGCTGTATTTTCGAATTTAAAGCATTTTAGATGGATTGCTATAAAATGGCATATCTGCTGGTACCTGATTGCCCACAAACACAATGTTTATATTTAGGTAATATAGAAATATGATTTTTTATCCGATAGAACGTTAAATTGAATATGACATTATACGAATCAGTAATGAAAAGTTCTCGGCTCGTAAAAGAATTCAACAACCTTAAAACATCAAACAAAAACTATTTCACTCGTTATAATCAAAGACACTTAGCACAAAGTATTTTCAAACAACAGCAACTATTTAAAAAATAAATCTAAAAGATTAAAAAATGTGAAATCTATTTTATTTAAAAAGAGAAGTAACAAATTACAGTCTTTCTTATTTGTTTCGAGAACTTTTCAGCTCCCCGCCTCCACTTTACTGCTTAATATCATAGAATGCTTTATATTTTGCTTGACGTCAAATCTAAACATAAGTAAAAATAAAGTTGGCGACCTTGACGAGGGCGACCAGAAGGTTTCCTCTTCAATAGCTACAACACTGAGGTGTAGGGGAGGGCGCTACTTCTTTCCTTGGATTGCTCCACTTTACCCTTGATACGTACCTAATATTGCTGAGTATTAAGCAAGGAGGTATCAAGTACCATTTTTTAAGTCTTTGGCATGACGAGACTTGGGATTCAACCCAGGTCTCCCGGACCATTGGCGAACACTCTACCCACTAGGCCAATGAGCCGGTATTGGCCTAATGAGTAGAGTGTTCGCCAATAGTCCGGGAGACCTGGGGTTTAATCCCAGGTCGAGTCATACCAATGATTAAAAAAAATGGTACTTGATGCCGCCTTGCTTAACACTCAGCATTATAAGGTACGGATCAAGGATAAAGTGTAGTAATCCAGGGAAAGGAGTAGCGCCTTCTCTTACACCTCGGTGTTGTAGCTATTGAAAAGGGAGCCTTCGGGTTACCATCGACTTAGGTCACTGACTAATCTAAACATAATTTGATTAATATGATTTCTAGCGATTGATATTTACCCAATCATCAGCAGGTCAATTTTTCCGCGGAATTCAAACAATTTTGAATTCAGACTTTTCTTTTACCTAGCCCGATTGTCATACAGTTGTTTAAGAGCTTAATTTGTCCAACTATTAACCAATAGTAGTGGTAGAAAAATTAAATCCATATGTTTCTAAGGGTATTAGCGCAATGTGAAAATGCAACTAGCTTCGATCAGGATTTGAACTTGGTTCGGCGTGTCCATTTCCTAAGATATTAACCATTACACCACGACCAGGTTGGTTCACGACGTAGTTCATTTTTGCGTTCATTGATTTCGCTTTTGACCTTTTTATTTAGTTGGTTGTTTGTTTGGGTTTTATGGCATATCAACCTTTGTAGGATATTTAACGCCAATTTTTACGAAAATAGTTCTATTTCAAACAATTCAGTTCAGCATAAGTAAGCAGTTTAAACGTAAGTACAATTTAATTGTCGAAAACATTTCTATTTCAAGCAATTCAGCAGTTAGTCCCAGCAGTTCTAATTCGGCTAATTCAGTTCAGTATTAGTACAGATATTGTTTACACACAGTTAAATGTGAAAACATTTCTATATTAAACAATGTACTTTAGTATAAGTAGAGTTTCAATGTCAAAAAATAGTTTCATTTCAAACAGTTCAGTTTACAATAAGTTCGGTTTAATTGTCAAAAACATTTCTATTTCAAGTTATTTAGTTTAGTCAGTTCTAATTCAAACAATTCGGTTTAGCATAAGTATGCCGTTAGTTCTATTTCACCCACTGATAGGGCCCTATCAGGTTCTACCACGCCGGGCCAGAGTGGACCTCGGAGCAATGGCAATAAAGGGACACACCGCATTCCCCAAAGCTCCAGCATCACTGGAACCTCACCATCAGATTGTTTATTGTCATATCCAGGACACTCATTAGGGGTGGTCTTACCCCTCTGCAGAGTTGCAGTCGGTGTATTCTACAGCCCCAGCCGACTGGGTAACCTTGTTATTTATTACTACAATCTATAGGGTTACTCGCTTAATATAAAGAACTGGTTATAAGTGAAGGTCTTAAGTGTGCGCAATGTTATTATTAAAACTTTCGTTTTTCTAAGGCAGCGTAAAGCACAAATCATGAGATCTGATGACTCTGTTTCTCGT
This sequence comes from Sepioteuthis lessoniana, assembly GCA_963585895.1. Classification (NCBI taxonomy): domain Eukaryota; kingdom Metazoa; phylum Mollusca; class Cephalopoda; order Myopsida; family Loliginidae; genus Sepioteuthis; species Sepioteuthis lessoniana. The sequence continues at coordinate 97,470,007 of OY757911.1, forward strand.
TATATTGATTAATTATACCTGGAATAGAAAAGATAAAATAAGTCTCAAAATCAAGAGAAAAGATTTGTGAATTTTGTGAATAAAGCACTCCGTATTATCAAACATGATAAAAACGGTTTGTAAAAATTATGTTGTTGATTTATCGCTAAATGTTGGTTCACTTTTGAATAAACCGATGAGTTTAACTATGAAATCATTACATCATTTGATAAAGATTAAAGATAGACGACGCAAAAGATTTCAAAAAGTTTCAATATATCCTTGATGGGTAATCCATGCAGAATTTGAGCCAAAAAGCCAATGGAATGTATTTAAACGTTCCACTTTGACGTATTCTTTTGAGCAATAAAAACCGAAAATTTTTAAATTGTAGAAGAGCTCTCCGAGCAAGCTAAATAAACAACCACAAAACATACCAAATTTGGACATCCTTCCAAATAGAACATAAAACTAGAATTGACAAAGCAATAAACACAACTGCACTAATTCCTTCACTTGTCTCATGAACAATAATATTATTATACTCTACCAACCTCAAGGAGTAAGTTGCCCAGTCTACTGAACCCAGTCTAAGAGAAGGAAAGCTCTGAAAGCCGCTCTTCAAATTCTTCCAGATATGGATAGTTAAAAGAATAGACAAGGTTTCTTTATACTTGATACTGATCCCAGGCTAAAAGACTGACAGTTGGGTTTTATGGCATATCAACATTTGTAGGTTATTTAATGCCAAATTTATTTTTTTGCAAATAGTCAGTTCTTGTTCAAACAATTCAGTTTAGTATTAGTACACAGTTTAATTGTCAAAAAAATTTCTATTTCAAGCTATTCAGTTTAGTCAAACACTTCTAATTCAGCTGATTCAGTTTAGTATAATACAGATTTTGTTTACTCTTAAATGTCAAAACAGTTCTATATTAAACAATTCAGTTTAGTATAAGTTGAAATTCAATGTCAAAAACAGTTCTATTTCAAACAATTCAGTTTAGCATTAGCACACAGTTTGAATGTAAGTACAGGTTATGAAAATAATTCTATTTTAGACAATTCAGTTTAGGATAAGTACGCGGTTTTATTGCAATTACAGTTTAATTGTGAAAAATATTTCTATTTCAAGCAATTCAGTTTAGTCAAATAATTCATTTAAGCATAAGTATGCCGTTAGTTCTGTTTAATCTATTGATAGGGCCCTATCAGGTGCTACCACGCCGGCCAGAGCGGACCTGGGAGAAATGGCACCATGAAGGGATGCTCTGCATACCCCAAAGCCCCAGGATAGTAGTGTAAATACAGTTTCAATGTTAAAAGACATTTTAATTTCAAATAGTTAAGTTTAGCATAAGCACGCAGTTTAAATTTAAGTACGGTTAATTGTCAAAACCGCTTCTATTTCAAGCTATTCAGTTTAGTTAAACAATTCAGTTTAGCATAAGTATGCCGTTAGTTCTATTTAACCCATAGATAGGGCCCTATCAGGTGCTACCACACCGGGCCTGAGTGGACCTGGGAGCAATGGCAATAAAGAGGTACTCTGCATTCCCCAAAGCTCCAGCATCACTGGAAACTCACCATCAGATTCTTTAGTGTCATATCCAGGACACTCGTTAGGTGGGGTCTTACCTCTCTGCAGGGATGCTGTCGTCGTATTCTACAGCCGCAAACGACTGGGCAATCAACCATTGTAGGTTTTTTAATGCCAAATCGATTTTTTAAACAAATAAGGTTCTTTTTCAAGCAATTCAGTTTAGCAGAAGCGCACAGTTTAGTTTTGTTAAACCCATTGATAAGACACTCTCAGATGCTACCACTCTGGGCAAGAGTGGACCTGGGAGCGATGGCAATGAAGGGGTACTCCGCATTCTCCAAAGCTTCAATATTACTGGAGCTACAATATCAGATTGTGTAGTGTCATGTGTAGGACACTTGTGGGGAGAGTATTACTCCCCGGCAGAGATGCAGTCGATGTATTTACAACCCCAGCCGACTGGGTCGCATATACACATTAATATTTACTTGCTTATATCTTTGTTTAAATTATTGTTATCTTTATTACCGACCTTATCAGTTCAGTCACCAAATATGCCGTGATATAAAAGATCAAGAACTACTCACCTCACCAACTTTGAGTTAATAATCATTTGATTCGACTGGACCTAGTGTCCAAGTTGCCTCGCTTACAATTTTATATTCAGACTGCTTGATCACGATAATTGTAGGAGATTGTTTCTATTCACTGAAATGTCTATCTAATTAAAAAAAAAAAAAAACTGTCAACAACGACTAGATTTCAACTATAGAATAAAAGACACCTCAGCACTTCCTCAGAAATAGAACTGCTCGCTGGTCGACCAAAGCCATCCCATTGTAATTTCCTATTGCTGAGTTCAGCAACCGGAAAAAAAAAACTGGAAATGATTTACCAAGATGTGACATCAGCCAGTTAAAATAAATAAATAGATAAAACTGACACCGGAATCAGTTAATGTTTCATGAACCAGATATGCGTTTATGCCGGACGGAAGGCGGGCGAAATTATTCTAATATGAAGTACTACCCCTGGCAAAAGTTATGGAATTAGCACACATAGAGGATGTTCACCTTGTCTTTTTTTTATTTTGCGGTACAAAAAAATCACACACAATTAATAAGAGATAAAGCGTCATAACGTTTTTATTATTTGATTGCCGAATATTCTGAATTCATTGCCAGTGTGAAAAGTAAAAGATCATTCCTTAGTTTATACTGAAATTTGTTATTTTCCACTGCTTGTCTTAGAAAAAAATATGATACCATTAATTTAAATTATTTAAGCTAGTTTACTGGCCCTTTGGCCTATTGGGTAAAGTGTTCACCTGGAGACCTGCGTTCAATCCCAGGTCGAGTTATACCAGAGACTCTAAAAATGGGACTTGATGCCACATTGCTTAACACTCAGCATTATAAGGCACTGATCAAGGGTAAAGGATATTAATCCCCAACACTTCGGTGTTGTCACCTTTGAATACTGTCGCTATCTTTTCTTTTATATAGTGTCTTGTGAGTAATTAGTTTACTTACTATTAAATAAAAAATCAATAACGTGAACATCATCAAAGGGTTCCAATTTCATAATTTTTTCGAGGGGTATTATGTACTCATGAAGACGACCAATACCTTCATTTTTGTAGCTTATCATGACCGAACATTGTTTATTAAATAAATAAGAGATTGATTTTAAAGGAAAGTTAGCCTGTCAAGGGTTATTTTAAGGCTAGATCTTAGGAAATCGCGTTAATATTTACATTTTTGTTTTGTTACTTTAGAGGTTTGCACACGATATTATTGAATATGACAATTTTTATTAATGGGAGCCTAACAAGTATTACACACAGCTCAGAGAGGACCAGAAAAGAATGGCAATGAAGAGGTAATATATACGCCCCAGAACAGGAGTCTTACCATTCGATGCAGTTCAACTGTACGGCCACTTGCCTCCCATCACGAAAACTATACAGGTTAGAAGAGCCAGACACGCCGGACACTGCTGGAGAAGCAAGGACGAGCTCGTAAGTGACGTACTCCTATGGACTCCCACATACAGCAGCTATGTGAGGACACGGGATGTAACCCAGAAGACCTGCCGGAGGCGATGAATGATAGGGAAAAGTGGCGAGAGAGGGTCAGGGATATTCGTGTTGGCGGCACGACATTATGATGATGATGATGATTTAGCTTTTGATTGGCCATATGAAGAGGTCCACAGGAGTATATCACTTACGAGCTCGTCCTTGCTTCTCCAGCAGTGTCCGGCATGTCTGGTTCGTCTAGCTTGGATAGTTTTCGTGATAGGTGGTAGGTGGCTGTATAGCTGGTGCCTTGTGGGGTGTTGCTGCCAGGACTTGTTCAATATTGCTCTTAACATTCTTGTATAATTGCCGTCTAGCTTCTTCTCCAGCCGTTTAGTCAGCGTCCAAGTAGTGCATCCATATAGCAGTATCGACACGACCGCAGCCTGGAAGAAACTGCGTTTCATTTTATCGGTCAGGTTTGATTTCCATATGATTGAAAGCCTATCGATAGCTGTCCATGCCTTCGTTAGCCATGTGTCGATGTCTTTTTCGGTTGATGAGACGCTGCCTAGCAGCTATGTGATGATACTGTATGTAACCCTGAAGACCTGCCAGAGGCGATGAATGATAGGGAGACGTGGAGAGAGAGGATCAGGGATATCCGTGCTAGCCGCAGGACATGATGATGATGATAATTTATCTAAACAGTCCAAGGTGACGTCATACCTCCCATGTGTCGTCATCCCAAAGACTTTTAAAATAGTACTTGATTCTTCCTTTCTGAACACTCATCAATATAAGGTACGTATCCAGGGTAAAATGGAGCAATTCAGGGAGAGGAGTAGCGCCCTCCCCTACACCTCAGTGTAGTAGCTATTGAAAAGGGAGCTTTCTGGTCACCCTTGACTATGGTCGCTAACAACTTTATGTAAAGATTTTTGGCAGAAAGTTGGAAAGTTCAGCAGTGAGTCAACTGGTTGGTTGGTTCGTGGGTTTGTTTTACGACATCAACTCTTTGTTTCATTATTTTTTGCGAAAGTCAATTGAAAAATTATTGTATCCACTTATATGGGGTAGAGAAAAGTATGAACAGGGATATTCTAAAAAAAAGTAAACTCTTCATTATTTCTGATATAAATATTTGACCAATAGATGAAAAACTAACAGGTACTACCACTTCAAATCAGAAAAAAAAAAACTAGGAGTAATGGCAATGAAGGAATTAACCCACATGCTCCAGAGATATAGAACTGAAGCCTCACCACTAGGTATTGTTTCGAGTCATATCAAGAAGATGATTTTTGGGGTTGGATTTTTTTCCGAACTCATAAGCAACATACTTCTGTGGAACCACACACATGGACGAGCAAATGCAGGGCAAGCAGCTAAAACCTAAATACAACAACTCTGTACCAATACAAGATGTAGTATTGAAGACATGCCGGGAGTGCTGTACGATAGAGACGGGTGGCGAAAGAGGGTCAGGGATATCCTTGCTGGTGGTGCGACATGACAATGTTGTTTTTTTTTTGTATGGAATTCATTTGGAGTAACCTAGGACCCGGCAATATGGCATGAAAATGAAAATGAATATATATATATATATATATATATATATATATATATATATATATATATATATATATATATATATATATATATATATATATATATATATATATATATATATATATATATATATATATATATATATATATATATATATATATATATATATATATATATCGTGGCTGAATGGTTAGAAGCTTTGGTTTGACGTTTGAGTCAACCGGGTTTCGATCCCAGCTACGGGAAGATACTCTCTAGCCACACTGATGAGTTCTGATAGAACGAAACAGATCTGTCTGTGGATGACTATAGAGATATATATACTCCCTTACCCCCGTGGGGTTGAGTTCTCTGGCGAAGAAGTAATCGTGTTGCCATTAGCGTCTATTGCAAGCCTCTTCGTAGTTGAATTGAGGTCTCAGCTACCGTTGAACGGATGTACGTAAACAATAGTAATTGTGATTCATAACCGTTTAAAATTTACTTCGCAGCTAATATCTCCTCGTGGCTGAATGGTTAGAAGCTTTGGTTTGACTTTTGAGTCAACCGGGTTTCGATCCCAGCTACGGGAAGATACTCTCTAGCCACACTGATGAGTTCTGATAGAACGAAACAGATCTGTCTGTGGATGACTATATATATATTTATATATATATAAGTATTATTTCTTTGATTGATCTGAAGAATTTCTGTTAGTTTTTGATTTATATCAAAACCCATAACAGGATGGAAATAAATTTATAATCTATATATATATATATATATATATATATATATATATATATAACCCAATAGATAATAAAATAAAGAAAGAAGCTCTGTAACAGGTGGAAAATGAAACTGATTTATTTGCTGTGACAACAGTATCAGTCGGTTAGCGTGTTTTAGTTTCAGAGGCTTTAAGTTGTTATCTGTGTCCATCAGTCATGGTTTCTTTATTCATGTTTTAATAAAAGTAAAAAAGTAATAGAAAATGAGAAATAAGAAATGATCAGTTCCAGATTATGGACGCCATGTGGATTACTACGCAATAAATTTTTATTCCGATTTCTTTGATTAAGCTGCTGCCGTAGGGTGATGGTCAGCTGATTGATCACGCAACCGAATTTCGTTCTCATTTCTGTGACCATGTGCCAAACGCAACAAATCTGGGAAAATGCTTACACGTCTGTAAGGTTTGATAACGTAGACCGATTGTCTGCATCCTGGTATCACATGTAATTGGATATCCTTTCTCGGCTGGTATTCTATTAAGATATTGCTGAACGAAATTTGAAGTAAACATTCAAATAGCATTATCCAAAATATGATATAGATTTGGTAACATTGGACTTGTATTATTGCTCATTCATTCATTGACATAAGTATGTATACACGCCTACACGCAGATCAAAAGATATACGTATGAACGTTTTTTTTTGTTTTCTTTTCTTCGTATCTATATCTGTATAGGTGTTTCAAAGCACGTGTACATCCTCAACCACACACCTACATACATACACTCCACACTCACACACGCGCAAACACACATTCACTCACACACACACTCACACACACGCATATATATATATAATATATATATATAATCCGAGGAGAAAATCCAAGGGGTTGGAGTGCCCAATATCAACGGCTATCGAAGAATAGTTAATTTGCGATTAAAGATACATGAAAAGTCAACGTGTAAATCCAAAAAAATCTTTTATATAAAAATGAAAATAAAACATTTACTTCTTTGGTGTCATTATAAGTTTATCTCTGGTCCTGATGACCATCATCAGATGTTACACGAAAAGAAAATATTTGGGTGTTCTCATGGTTGGTTGGTTGGTTGGTTGGGTTTTAAGCCATATCAACCTTTGTAGGTTATTTAAAGCCAAATTTATTTTTATGCAAATATTCATTTTTATTTCGAACAATTCAGTTTAGCATGAGTACGCTGTTTTGACAATTAAAAACATTTCTATTTCCAGTTACTCATTTTAGTCCAACAGTTCTAATTCAAACAATTCAGTTAAGCATAAGTATGCAGTTTAGTTCTATTTAACCCATAGATAGGGCCTTATTAGGTGCTACCATTCCGGACCAGAGTGGACCTGGGAGAAATGGCAATGAAGGGGTGCTCTGCATTACCCAAAGCCCCAACATCACTGGAACCTCACCATCAGATTGTTTAGTGCCATTATCAGGACACTAGTTCCGGGGGGGGGTCTTACTCATCTGCAGATGTGCAGTCGGTGTATTCTACAGCTCCAGCCGACTGGGCAAGGGTGTTCTTATATTGCTTCCAGCGAGAATAGAATATATACGGTGATTCAAAAAGGGCAAATACTTTTATAAGAGCATCATTTAGGATTTTAAACATTTTCCGCAAATTTACGATTGCATTATTGGACGCTCCATGCTTATGGTATCGATAATATCATAATGATATAATGATATAATACAGATACCATTACCATCCACAGTAGATTCCAAGAATGTGTTTACAGTAGAGATGAACCGATGAAGAGTGTTTGAAATCATGTTATAAGAATACCCCCATAGAAATGTTGACTTTATTGAAACAGTTTTTACACACACACACACACACACACACACACATATATATATACATATATATATATATATATATATATATATATATATATATATATATATTAGTAGTAAAGTTGGCGACCATAGTCAAGGGTGACCCGAAGGCTCCCTTTTCGATAGCAACTACACCAAGGTATAGCGGAGGGCTCTACTCCTTTTCCTGGATTGCTCCACTTTACCCTTGATCGCGTACCTTATAATGCTGAGTGTTAAGCAAGGAGGCATCAAATACCATTTTTTGAGTCTTTGGTATGACTCGACCAGGGATTAAACCCAAGTCTCCCGGGCCATTGACGAACACTCTAACGGCTAGGCCAATGTCCGGTGTCGTACACTGCCCTTACCGATTAGTGTGGAATTACCATATTTAGAGGATTTTAACCTTAGATTTTATTTTGAAACAAATAAACTAATATCAGATTAGACACAAAATATTTTGTATTAAAAAAGCGTAACATTCTGGAATATACCTGGATCTTGTTAAATGCGTTGACGGAAAATAAAATTGCAATAGAGTAAAGTTAACACAAGATTGAACGTACTTAGAAATAAACATTCACGTAACATTTCTGAATTGCAGTAAATGATCACACATAGAGATTAATCTTTGCAGAGGTTTAAGAATAAAGTGTGTACCACTAGTACAAGAACACCATTTATCTACACTGTATATTTCCTTAGGCATTAGGAAATGACTACTTTTCAGTCTATATACTTCAGATATTAATAGATATGAGTGTTATGAGAGGAGGACTGAAAATGTCGACAATTTCATCAGAATATACAAGGGTTATTAAATAAATAAGGTGAATTTTGCAATATAACAACAATTTTCAATAAAATTCTTTAAAACATATTTTTCCATTGAAAATCAAGTTTTTGTATTTCTTCCACAGAGAAATCTTTGAACTGAGTTTTTAGCCATTTGCTCATGATGTTCTTCATTTCCTCATCGCTTGAAACTTTGTTCCACGGAAAATTTCCTTGAGGGTGCCAAAAAGAAAAAAAACAGATTTGGACTGTAAGGAGGGTGTGGCAGTTATTCTTAACCAAACTAATTGACGGTGTCAACAGTTCTTGTTGCAATATGAGGTCTTGCATTGACCTGGTGAAACCCAACGCCAAATGACTTAAGAAAAAGCAAGGTCATTATTCCCAGTTCTGTGTGATGTACCCCAAGAAATTCCCAAATATTCAGACAGACCATTTTGCTATGGTGGGTCTGCCAGGCCGTTATTTCTGAAAATTTACTAATAAATATGTTCTTTCAAGTGAGCACAGGGCCCAAAAAATTGGGGAAAGGGAAGGGAGCGAAAGACAGAGTTTTCTATGGAGCCCTAGCTAGTCACACTCGTCACCGAAATTAATCGTTCAGTCATTCCCAATTCGTTCTATAAAATACTTCATTCACCCATCAACCATGCAACAATCACCAAGAGCCTCATTTACTCTATGAAAATCCTATTTAAAACCGGATGAAATGAAATGGTATATTATACAACGAGTGAAAGATGATAAGGGATTGGAGAAAAAAGTTCAGGTAAACAAAACATAAACCCGATTGGTTTCTCTCCTATCCCCCTTCTATGATGTAGAGAGTCGACTGTTTTCTGGTGCTTAGATAAGACCAAAAACAAGCCGTAGCTATCCCTATAGGGGAAGGGCCTAAGACTAATCGGGGTAAAAGAACAGGCGGGAAAGTGGGCGGACAAGAAAGGGGAATGAACATGAAATACAGAAATATGTAACCAAGATCTTCAAGAAAGGCCAGGGACTCACAAGTGCAAAGAGGGTAAGAAAAAAGAAACAGGTAGTGGGGATGATCTTGGAAGGAACTAATCACTAAACTGTGGGGACCATGGCACACTTCACACCACTAACAAGGAGGCCAAAATTTCTAAGAAGTACCGAAAGTACAAAAAGTTTTCCTATTTACTCGGGGTGGGGTCCCAAAGAACCCGGACCAGCGTCGCCATGCGCAGGCAGAGGAGGGAAGGATGACTGCAACGTTGCTCCCTTACATACGACCAGGCTTGCTGCATATACCCACTTTTTGCTGAATGTTATGTGGTCCAAGCGTCTTCTATCGTATCTAATCTTGACCCTAAGCTGATGCCTAAAGAACAAGATCAGATCACGATGAGAAAAATTTGCACCGTCATACAATCCCTTGTTTCGCGTCGACCAAATCACCATTCTAGCTACGGCTAGGATCACAAGAAACACCACACGCTTCTCACCCTGAAACGGAGGGTCAGCATTGTCCAAGACGTAACCAACGTCGAGCAGCACAAGCTCTCAAGGGCTGATGCGAGCCGTCCATTCCTCGACATGACTCCAGAACGGGCCAACCCGCTCGCAATAGTAGAAGGCATGCGAAGCCGTTTCTTCTAGACCACTGCCGCAGCGGATTTAGTCAGGCATATCTGCTATACACGCCCTGTAAGCCCAGTCGTTGAGGGACAACGCATTTCGAGATAGCCGCCAGGTGAGCGAGAACTCGGAGTTTTTCAAGAAGCCCGATCCTGGCGCCCAATTCCTATGGGAGCAAACCTCCTCCACCGACCAGCCGAGCAGTTTTACCAGAGGATCCGAAGCGGAACCCAGCACTAACCCTCGATATAGCTCCTTGCGAGACCGAGAGAGGTCACTGGACCGAGGAAGATTTCGAAGGGCCCTGCGGCACTCGCTGACATATGGTGTTCCATTCCTTGGCCTACAATGGCCTTCAGCCTTGGGATTTAGCCTCAGGCGAGGAAAGGCGACTCTCACCTTGAGGCTCCACACAGCCTCCGTCATTAACGATCGGCTTTGATAAGGCAGTCTCTCAGCTAGCCGATGGCTCTCGAGACCCGGCATCCCCAGACCCCCATCGCGTGGACGTTGATAGCACACCTGTCTACGGACAATTGGGCTTGCCCCTTTCCAAAGAAGCTTGATAAGGGATCGCTCCAGCGAAACCCGATGATACTTATGCATAGGTAGTACGGACAAACGGTAAAGGATCAAGGGGAAGGTGTTCACGGCGAACATCTCCACCCTGCCCTTTAAGGACAACCGCCTTCGAAGCCAGGTAACCACCTGCGCTTCTACCTTAACCCGTACTTCCAACCAATTTCGTTCCAGCTGGAGCTCCGGCCCGAACCATACCTCAAAGATGCGGGTGGGACCGTCACTCCAGTGGAATGGTCCTGGCAGGGGAAAGCTCCCCTTCCAAGCACCCAACCGCAAGCCTTCCCTTTTGTCAAAGTTAATCTTGGCACCTGCTACCTTTATGTATCTCTCGACCGCTATCTTCACTGGCAATATGTCCAGATGACTGGACATTAAGACAGTGATGCCATCAGCGAACGCGGAAATCTTTGCTCGGACGCTGCCTGTTAGCTTGATTCCACGCAAGGCCGTACGAGCCCTCTCATTCCTAAGCCTTCGGAGCAGGGGCTCCAAAGCAAGGACATAGAGAAGAGGGGAAAAAGTCCCTGAACACCTTCCATTCACCTGCACCACCGCCTGTGGGTTGTGGTACAGCATGCTAATCCATCTGCAGAACTCTGAATTCTATTTTGGCCCCCTTTAAACCTTTTTGACAATTTGTAGACATTTTTTAAAATAGCCTCAAAGAAAATATGTTTGCAAGATCAAAATAACATTTCGCAGTAAACCAATTCCAAACAATTCAGAGTTTACAATTATGGAAAAGCAGATATTTTTACAAGATTGATATATATTTTTGCTATTACTCATTCGTTTGTATACTGTGAAATTAGGGAAAAATACCAAAAAAATTCATTTTACTTTTTAAAAAAATCACTATGCTTATTGAATGACGTTCGTTTATAACATATATGCTGGCATGCAATTATCATCATCTAATCTTGTCGTACCATCAGCACGGATATGCCTGGCCTTCTCTCGCCACCTCTCCCTATCGTTCATCGCATCCGGCAGGTCCTCAGGTCTACACCCCGTATCCTCACAGAGTCGCTGTATGTAGGTTCAAGCTGGTCACCCTGCTTTTGTTCAGCAATGTGAAGGGGTCCATAGAAGTACCTCACTTATGAGCTCGTCCCTACTTCTCCAGCAGTCTCCTGCATGTTTGGTTCCTCGAACTTTCGTTAGGTCGTAGGTAGCCATACAGCTGCTGCTTTGTGGGGTGCTTCTTCCAGGACCTGTTCAATATTGCTTGCAGCAATTATACTTTTCTCTAACTGCCTCAATTAATAAGTTTGTCGTGGTGAGATGAAATTTGGGATCTGCCATTATCCTTCGATATTTTTTAGCAGTTGCTATCCACTGCGCAGCATCCAAACCTCTCACCATGACTGCTGAATTCTGAGATGTTTTTCTAGAATATTTGCCTACCAATGTCAGAGAGTACAGACTGCCTTTCCATTTTCTCAGGGCAATCTGTAACAGGGGATTCGCTGATACCGTAAAAGACTTGTTAACGAACTACATGTTGGGTTGTATAGAGTTACTTGCTTTCCGTCGTGAAGTTGAAAGAAAGATAATAGAAATTTTTTTATGAAGAGAATTATCAAGAGAAAGAAATTATTCAAGATAGTTGATTCCTTTCGAAAAACTGATCCGAAGGAAGAAGTTAGTAAATATCGAAAACCAAAATGTTAAGCCGAGTATAAACAGGCAATAATCCAAAACATACCTTTCATGGAAACCGCGGCGCCTTTAAAATATAACCCCACTTTGGATTCAAGGACGCTTACCTGAGCATTATATATTCAATCACAATTTGAATAGTCAACCCATTTGAGAAAGCGTTGATTAAAAATACCAAAACGTTAACCTATTATTACTATTCATTAGATTACCTGGTTCAAAGGGGAAGAGAATTTTACTTCTTATTTAAAGCGGGTAATGAATTTTACGGTGGACAGCAGACAAAATAAAGTCATAAAAACAACGCGCGAACCATATTGACAGACAATCAGGGACAACCAGACAAGGACAGCCATGAAGATTGTTAGTTCTTCTAGCGGATTTCAGAAAAGCAACAGCTGATTCAAACAGTGTCAGAAGAAAAAAATACAAGAGAATTAACGAGGGACTAATACAATGCGGTATCAGAGAACTCTGCAGAATCAACAAGGTTTAAAGAGTCAACATGGAGGATATGCAGATTGGGAACGGTGAGCAAATTGGAACAGAGAGGAAAACAACAGCAGAAGTGTTGTATAGCCATGACCATGACCAACTATACAAACACATAATACATATGCATGCAGAACACAACAACACAATGAAGACGAGCGACACAGTTCCTAAAAAAAATATACCTCTCACTTTTATTTGAAAGGGTTGTGTGTGAGAGGAAGTTGGAGACCGAACAGAACTGCAATATATTGACCCACACTCAATTGGCCATAACCGCGTTTCTTTTCCGTTCTCCTATGCTGCTCAACGGGGGCCTGGGGGCCCACTCTGCTGGGTGCTGGCTTTCTCTACCGCATCTTGTTAACAACGGGTCTGATTTCCAAAACTAACTGACTTCCTGTCTTCACCGAGTTATATAATAGTTCATCGCCCCCTTTTCCTTCTGGGCGTCACAATTGCACTCATTCAACCCATCCTCGGTCAAGGTTATAATCCTGGTATTTCTCGACCGGATGCACCTGTTATTTACATAGGGGCATTTCCTATTCGGACAGCCCGGCTTGGTCGTAGGTCAATATCCAACAGAAGTCGGCAGCTTTCAGCGACTGATTTCATCACAAGTTTGGAGTAACAGCATACCGAAATATTAATTATAAGTTGCAGATTCACTCAGTAAAGTCCAGAGTTTCGGGTCAATGAAAGATAGCAGAAGAATAACTGAAAGAAACAGGAAGAAAAATTTCTAATACCAAAGACGTTATGTTGGAAACCTGGTTATAATTAGCCCAATGTTCCCCTCAAAAGATTATGGTCAATAGGGCTTCGAAACGATACGTATGCCTTCAAAGTAAATTCTTAAGACTTTTTTTTAATTCCATCCTCCTCAATAGCAGTTTTAAGCGAACCAATAGTTGGATGGGAAGTTGTATTTGTTTTATTTTCTAAAACGACCCATATAACGTAATCAAAGAGGTTATAGTTTGGATTTAAAACTTGTTTAATTGCTGTCCTCGCAGTTTTCTCGGGAACTTTTAATTCATTAGTGTGCTTTCTTATTGATGTTATGGGGTCTTTAATCGCCGTAGCATGAGCAGTTAAGAACCCTTCTTTACGTTTTTTGTTCAATCCTTCACTCCCCCTTTTTCTTGAAAAATATATTTGTCTGTAAAAAAATGTTCTTGGCTTTGGATACATTAGCTAAAGTAACTTTGGCTTGGTTTCGGCGTTAAGCAAAACATTGGTTCTCTATCGTTTCCTTTCTTGCTCATTCATTTTGGGGTGAATTTTAATTACGAAAAAGTATTATTATATATTAATTGAACTGATGATTAAAATTTAGATCACCGAATTTTATTCAAAAATTGGACAAATCAGAGTAAAAAAAGTTTTTTAAATTATTCAATATTTTGTATCTGCATTCACAGTCCTATCAAATACAAATACTTTTTAAACGGGTGTAATTGACCAATAGAGCCATCAGGACATTCTTTTGGGAGGTTCTACTCATCCGCAGGAGATACAATCAGCTTATTCTTCGCTACACTGAGAGGACGTTCTTCTGAACAAGAAAGAAAATAATAAATCGTACGACGATGGTCTTTATAAAAAGTCTCAACTATCCATGAAAGAAAATATAGATTTCTATTTGTAAATATTTTTTGAAAAAACGTTTTTAAAAATCTATATCTGTGCAAATATAGTCATTTGATTTCTCTAGTGAAATTTTCTTTGATATCTAAATTAAATGTGATTCATGACATCTTGTTTCCAAGTAGGATATGATACTATGAATATTTGGTTGAAGTTAAATATCTTACATTGACGTCAAATGAATAGTTTAGACCTAAAAGTGAACGGCTTTTCAGCTTATAATTAGAGTATATATTTCGCTCTATTAGTCAGAATATATATATATATATATATATATATATATATATATATATATATATATATATATATATATATATATAACCGGATATTTGTTGATATTGACTGGGCATACTACAATGGTGAGAATCGTTTGTCAGTGCTGTCATCCAATACTTCCTTTGCATGTCTGGTGGGAATATGTCTTTGACTAGACAACGTCAATATGTCACATTCACTTGTCACGATAGGCTCACCAAAGGCAAAACTGACGTCAAACTGTGACCGTGATTTGAACTTGATATGCTGTCTTGTTTTTGCAAGTCGTGACAAGAAAAATTTTCTCAAAACTTTAGGCTTATCTGCGAACGTAGTACTCCTGACACCTACACAAAAACATACAAAAGTGCAAACATACTTACTGTAACACACACAATCACACACATTTCGTATATACATATATATACGAACAAAAATGCGTTTGTTTAACAAATGATTCAGAACGGTCAAACTGCGAACGATGAATAACGATCAATCACTAGTCAAATATCTTACTTTCGACTTAAGCAAATGTAGTTTTCTATTTTACTCTTAAATTTCGCAAAGGGTATAAATCATAATTATTTTCGTTAAGAGCTTTATGAAAACTGTTGGACTTTTCAGGAGATTAACAAATCTATTGTCTACCTCGTATTCAATAGTACACTAAAGTAAGATATTTGAACCGGGTCTTTGCCCATTTGACTCGGGCTGCAGAATAAACCGACTGCTTCTCTGCAGAGGGGTAAGACTCCCCAACGAGTTTCCTTGATATGACACTGAATAATCTGATGCTGAGGCTCCAGCAATGCTGGAGCTTTGAGGAACGCTGATTACCACTTAATTTCCATCGCTCCCAGGTCCACTCTGGCCCGGAGTGGTAGCACCTATTAGGATCCTATCAATGGGTCAAATACAACTGTTTGACATTTAAACTTAGTGCAAACAAATTACTAATACTGAATTGAATTGTTAGAATTAGAGCTGTTTGACCATTTATGTGTTTGTAAGCAAATGACTAATTAAATGAATTGTTAGTGATGTATAACAATATTTGTAATCATTTCACTGTGTGCTTAGAAATGAGATTAGGCTCATTTGAACACGTGATCAACAAAATGTGTTTACAAATCATATATATTCCATACAAATGTAATATTACGGACGGGCGCCGTCATTGAATTGCGGCAGTCTCAAGGCTGGAGAACGTCCGAGCACATCAGCTGTCATCAGTCATTGGGTACATAGGTCTGACGATTAAAAATGTCACGAACCTCGCTCGTGCAAGCAGAGTGACCTGTAGAGTTCAAGCGTGATTTTAAAATAATCACGTGTTAACTTTCACGTGTTACACTACTGTTCTCACTGGTGATCAACGAACCTTCGGGAACCTTCGAATTGATCCATCAAATCGCTATATAAGGAAATCAAGTAGCGAGATTTTGGTAGTTCAAGACAGGTTTCCAAACAGGTTCAACAGAGTGCGATGCCCCGACCCATGTCATACTCCAGCCTGTCAGCAATCCGACTGATATGAAAGTATCAACAGGCCAACAATAACAACGCCACCATCATCACCAAGAAGAGGAGGGTGAACCTTTTCTACGTACGCTAGCTGAAGTGCGCGGAAGGAAAGGTGACTTTTGATCGCGACACAAAAAAAGAGAAGGCGAGGAAGAACGCTATTGAACAAACTTTTTTAACTACAGTCCGCTATAGTCCCCAAGAATAAAAGCGACTACTATTTTCTTCCTTGAAATTCAAGTTTTAAGGGTTTCTTTCTGCGAATTCCTTTCTTTTAGACATAACGATTTTTTGTCCGATGCTACACAAATGTATAAAGAGGATTTGGCATTAATAGCCTAAAATGATTGATATGTTATAAAACCAAACTAAACCTAACCTAACATTGAACAAGCTTAGTGTCATACCATCATCATCATCATCATTTATATATATATATATATATATATATATAAAACTGGTAACGGCTTTGAAGTCAAGTTCAATAAAAGGGCTTCTCAAACGTTTTAATCAATGCTCAACTTGTAAACAAATCTAATTTTTATTCACCCCACAAAAAAAGATAATTGAATATTAAGTTACAAAACTTAACTAATTAAACAGTGTTTAATACAATTTACATAAAAAAAATTAGTAAACAGTAAATGCGAGTACACATTTATCTTTTGATTTATCTTTTAATTGATTGGATGCGTTTGGTAGGCATTGAGGAGATCATG
Source organism: Sepioteuthis lessoniana (assembly GCA_963585895.1). NCBI lineage: Eukaryota > Metazoa > Mollusca > Cephalopoda > Myopsida > Loliginidae > Sepioteuthis > Sepioteuthis lessoniana. Next base: position 97,486,976 of record OY757911.1, read on the forward strand.
AGCAAAGGTTGCTGGATTATGAATTTAAGCCGCAATACATCACGTTCTATGTTCAAAAAGCTTATCTCTTTGATTAGTAAATACTGCACGTTGTAAAACCAAAATTCCACCATTAATGAACTAGGAAAATCTAGTAAAATGATCTCATATGTTGCACAAAGCATGGAATATTTTGCTTCACCTTTTAAGTTCACCTTTTCACATCCAATTCTCTTAAATGTGTTCACAGACCTCCCTTCAGGATTGGAAGTCATTTCAGTACTTCTTTTTTTAGAAAAGGTGTCTAAATTTGCACTAAATTTGCACCAAATTTGCACTTTCCACTTAAACAACATTCGTTCATTTAAATGTCTCCTATGGTTTGAATGTGTTGTATGAACAAAATATCAATAGTGGTCGTAACACCTAATCAGATGGGCACCTCGGGTGGTGTAATGGTTAGCAAGGTGGACTAGCAAACATACACGAGTGAGTTCGATTCTCATTGGGTGCCCAATTCATGCAGCCTTGTGCTACATCTAAGCAAAAGCTTGGTAAATTACCATAACACCTAATCAGATGATCTGCCAAGTGTTTGACCTGTGGCAACTAGTCGACATGATCGATCAATTTAAATTTTCCTATTATATTAAAAGGTTATATTTATGCAAACTAGAAAACTCACCCTGTGGACCCCTATTCTTTCATTCACCCCACCAGAATTTTATCTTGAGGTATGGTGACCGCCACTAATATCTCGTTCTTCTAAGACTCGTTCAAAACATAGAGGTAGTTCAAATGAACAAATGATTTCGCTATGATCGAAAGGACCCGGATCCTTTTGGCGTTGTTAACGCCGCTTGAAATCATATTTTCATGAGAGAAAACATTTGAAATCAATCATATTTCAAACAATATATTTTATAAAAATACTGAATTCTAAAATCACTTTTAAAGAGATGTGTCCAGAAGAAAAATATCATTTAACGAGAATAAGAATATAGATTGTGACGAAAAAGATACGATTAAATTTCAGTGGCTGAAATTGCATTTCTTATCCATGATAACAGATATCTAATGGTTGAAATTAAAATTAGAATTACATTATTATTAACAAAAACATCAAGAAAGATTGATTTCAATTTCAATATTATTTTTTAATAATACTGAAAAATGATTATAGATGAAATATTTAATCATACCAATGATAGTGGCCATCTTAATTGGAAGATATTGGACGATTTTCCCTCAATAAATTTCAAATAACTTTCGATGTTCTTTGTATTAGATAATGCACAGTGTGATATATATCAAGTAAGTTGACAATTCCTAAGTCTCTAAAAAGCATTTATCATGAAGACCAGGTAAGCAAGTACAGGGTGAAACGATAAAATTGTCGTCCTAAAGAAAACAACGCTACAGCTTTATTTTAAAATTTTTATTGAAAAAAATCAATTCAGTTAATTTGATTATGTAGTAGAGCTGACATCTTTTCAATGTAGCCGCCTTCAGCCTCAATCATCGCCTGGATACAGATCCGGAACTGGGAGCATACCTTTTCCACAAGCGCCGGCGGGAGCTCGGGGAATACTCGGCGGATGGCGGCGATCAGGCAGGCTTTGGTGTTGTAGGAGGTCATGTTGGTGATGTTCTCGACGTATTACCAAACGAAGTAGTCCAGCGGGTTCATTCGAGGGAGGAGGGAGCAGTGAGAGAAGGGTACCAAGTTGTAGCACTCCTTCTGAAGCCAAGCCTGGGTCTCTTTGGACTTGTGGGCCGGCGCCGAATCCAGCTGCCACACCCAGGGTCTGCCACCGACCACCTGATTGCGCCAGGGGATTACCACACTCAGCATATCCAGGTACACTTTGGTGTTGACTTTCAAGCCGACTTCGAAGATGTGAAATAGCATGATGTGGCCCTCACTTGAAACCACATAAAAGACCATAATCGTAGCCGGAAACTTTGTTTTCATCACCCTGGGCACGTTGAACCGTCCGGATTTGCATTTTAAGGGTGCTGTCAATGGTCCTGTTGTCATAACTTGGATCGGTAGAGTGCATGAGTTGTACAGCGGCGCATCTCCTATCTCGCTCGTTGAACATTGTGTCACTTTCAGACATGATAGAAGGCTCCCATTGCCCTTGGAATTTGTCCACAACTGGCCAACTAGTAGATGGTCTGCTACGAAAAAAGAAAACCGGTTTTCATTTAACGGAAATGGAATCATGTCGTCTTTTCTAGGGAGACAATTCTATCGTTCCATCTCGTAACGTAAGTAAGGTTGGTGACTGTAGTCGAGGGCGACCAGAAGGTTCCCTTTTCAATAGCTACTACGCCAAGGTGTTGGGGGCGTGACTCTTTTCCCTTGATTTCTCCACTTTACCCTTGATACGTACCTTATATTGCTGAATATTAAGCAAGGAGGTATCAAGTACCATTTTTAAAGTCTTTGGTATGACACGACTTGAGATTGAACCCAGGTCTCCCCGGGCCATTGGCAAACACTGTACCAATTTGGTCAATGAGCCGATACCTGGTGAGTAATACAGACTTATAAGCAATTACTTCTATTCTAAGATTGATCCTCGATATATGGTATATAACGAGGATCGTTCTCAGTGTAGAAGTAATTACATATACGCCTTTATAATCAAACAAGAGGATCAAACGTTGTATATAGCATGTCAAGTTCTTTACGCTGTTCACCATTTTCTCTTAGAATACGGAGATTTTACTCATAGAATAACGGACCTATTTTTAAAAATCGACATTGATAACATTTTATTCTTCTTGATAGAAATAAAATTTTATCGAAAATTATGAACGTAAACATAATCAGTTGTCATTAGAAAACTCAGTGGATTTTGACATCGTTCAAACGAAATATAAAAAATAATTAAGTAACTGCACGTTGTGTAGTGGTTAACGTGCTGATCTGGGACATCGTAGTCAGCGTGTTCGAACTCCAGCCGCATTGATACGTTCACTTTCTGACTAATATGATTGTGAAAGGTATAAACCCTCTTATCCGTCACCTATAGGCTAATTAGTATCACCACTGTTCTTTTACAAGGATGACTTGGTCATTAAATAACACACGAAGGTTAATATGCCATTAAATAAAGAACATCAAACAAAAACGTAAATATAGACATATAATGTACGCGATTTCCAAACGTCTAGGCATAAATTTGTTCCTTACGGGTTGACATGCCGTTAAAATCATCCAATCAATTTTTTCAATAATGTGACCCATCAATTTAACATTTTGATTTCATTTTTACTTCGACCACTTGATATATAAGTTGATAGCATTTTAGTCATGCCAACCAATATGAGTTCTTTGTGGGTATCTGTACATGTGAGATCATGTCTCACGTACAATATTGGATCCTAGTCGAGACATGCGCAGGATTGTCTTTTATGTTCTCATGTCATACAATGCCGAGCCGATGACAAAATAAAGCTGCCGACAAAATGGTAGCAATTTCTGGTTGTCGGTTTTTGGTGTCGTTTCACAGTAATGTCCCTGGGAAAGACATTTATCCACTACCCAGAGAGAAAATATACAAGTTTTTAAATGTGTAAGTTTGATCTTTGCTGACTGTCTCCGTCAAGGGTTGAACAACTAATTGCATGATAAATGATACTGTCCCTGCTTGAAGGTTACTAAAATTACAATCCACCCAAACTTCCATAACGGATTAAAATATTTTTTCAAGCTGGTTTTTGTAACAAGAGCAATAAACGTTGTTTTTTAATTGACATATGAAGATTATCTGAAACATCAAAGAAAAAAGTGATTACACCGTCGTTTACATTGCTTTAAACAATTAAGGAGAACAATTTATGAAGATGATTATTTTCTCTTTTCGTAAATATATGCTTACACATTTCTGGAGTTTGTTTTTTTTTTCAAATAATATCATATAGTACTTTTTGGTCATTTGTTTGGGAAGAAATATCATTTTCTCCTCAATTAATCGACTAAAATTAAAATAAAATGTTTCAAAATGTACGAGGATTATTCAAAAAGTTCAATGCTTCATCCAGAAAGAAGAACAATAGATGAACATTTTTGTGTTTGTGGCAACAGACTATCAGTTCTTATAAAAGTGGAAAAAGGAATTAAGATTTCTGCCTTAATTTCTCAGGGGATGAGTTCTATAAACATTTGAGAGGTGTGCAAAAAACTGATATCTGGATGTGGTTTAGAACTTATTGAACAACGAATATCTGGATGGGGTTTATAACTTTTTGAATAACTAATATTTGGATGGGGTTTATCACTTATGGAACGACTAATATCTGGATGGTTTTTAGAACTTATTGAAAAACAAATACTTGGATGGGGTTTAGAACCTTTTGAATAACTTATATTTGGATAGGGTTTACAACTTATTGAACAACTAATATCTGGATGGTTGAGAACTTACTTAACAACTAATATCTGGATGGTTGAGAACATATTGAACCACTACTATCTGGATGAGGTTTAGAACCTATGGTACAACTAATACCTGGATGTGGTTTAGAACTTATTGAACAACTAATATCTGGATGGTTTAGAACTTCTTGAACAACAAATATGTGGATAAGGTTTAAAAGTTATTGAAAAACTAATATCTGGATGTGGTTTGAAATTTATTGAATAAGTAACATCTGGGTGGGGTTTAGAACTTATTGAACTATTAATATTTGAATGGGTTTTGGAACTTATTGAACAACCCTTGTATATATTATTTCTTGAAAGCTTCTCTAAATAATCATTCTTAGTGTGACATGTAAAAGTTAGGTTTTTTATGCAAACTGAATACCTAAAATGTATATCTATCTATCTATCTATCTATCTATCTATCTATTGGTTTAATGAGTAGAGTGGTCGCCAATAGTTCGGGAGACCGGTGTTCAATCCCAGGTCAAGTCATACCAAAGACTCAAAAAAATGGAACTTGATTCCGCCTTGCTTAACACTCAGCATTATAAGGTATGATGATCATTAAATAGGTTTCCAGACTTTTTTTCGTATGGGCACTTTTATTGATAGTACATTCATGAAACTCTAGTCTGCTTCAAAGTAAACTCCTCCGGCTGCAATGCACTTGTACCGTTCCAACAACTTCTGAAAGGCCCTATGGAAGTCCTCTGGTGTGAGCGTGGTAATGACCTTCGTCACAGCCTCTTTCATCCCATCAATTGTCTCATAACGACAGCCTCTGAGCTTATGGAATAACCAAAAGTCACAGGTAGCAAGGTCTGGACTATAGGGAGGCTGAGGAACTGTCTTGATGCCCATCTTGGTCAAATAGTCTGTTACAAGGATGGACTTATGGACTGGTGCATTGTTCTGCTGAAAATGCCACTGGCCCAATTTGAAGAGTGCTGGCCTCATCCGAGGGAATCTCTTCCTGAACTCCCTTAAAACCTCAACTTAGTAATCCTAACCCTAACCATTTGGGCAATGAACTCTGGTGTATTGACTTCCTTACTCCTCCCACACCTCTCATCATCCCTCAGACACTTCCCACCTTCCTTGAATCTCTTATGCCACTCAAAAACTGTAGCAGTTCATTTGAACTTGAAATCATAAAAATTGGTCAGTCATCTCATAGGATGTATAGCAATAATATACTGAATTTTCAAGAGTCTAAGACAATTTTAAATGCCTTTACAAAAAAGTCTGGAAACTTATTAAAAGCACCATGTAAAGATCAAGGGTAAAGTGGATCAATCAAGGGAATGGATTCGTGCCCTCCCCTACTCCTCTGTGTGTTAGCTATTGAAAAGCGAGTCTTCGGGTCACCCTCAACGAAGGTCACCATCTTTACCTTACTTTATATATATATATATATATATATATCAAAATAAGTTTATTGAGGCTTATTTCGGCGATAGAATATTTGCATATAATTCCATAGCATATTAGCGTATAGTCGCTGAAAAAGAATGGGCAAACTGAATTCGAATCATAGACAAAGCTATTTGCCTTAATCTTCTCGCTTATGCGATTGGGAAAGAGATGAATCAATCTCTTCTCCTTTTACCTGTGGGTAGTCTAGCTGTCGTTGCTCAGACGGAGTTTTTTTGTCATTTTAGGCGACCAGTCAACGTGAAGAAAATCTCTGAATTCAAACCAGCTTTACTCTGCTTAAAATTAACCCTGTGTCACAGCCTGCCTGTGGTACTACGGTTGGGTACCCCAATATTTCTCAAGGAAAATTCCAGGTAAAATCCTGTATATCGAATACTAGTTCTTATGTAAACCTTTCTCCTTCATAAGTTTCGTGTAACACCATATTCCATACCCACTCTACATATATATTGAACATAGACAAGTTTTCTAAATATTTAATATCACCTCAAAACATACGCAGCTTTTCATTAGCCTTTTTATTTGGCTTCTGCAAAAATGAAAAATTCTTCGAAAACACCTGGACAACTAAAACCTTTGAATACAAAAGATCGCAATGAATTAAAAATATAATTATTTTAGATTCTGAATTTTAACCTCCTTTATAATGACAACATTTTTTGGATTGGTTTTCTACATCACCTATTGAGTGACGTTTGAAAATAACCATATTTATCATCAAGATGGTGCAAAAGTTGCTTACCATTAAAAGAAAAAGTCAAGCAACTTTTGAATAAAAAAGTTAAGAACTCTTTTTTTAAATTTTGATACATTTTATCCTGACTTTTGGAAATTACTTTCAACTAATTGCAGAATATAATATTTCTAAAATGATCCTGTTTTTAGCTTCACAGAGTCAACCATTATCTAAATTATGTTCCATGATAACTCGAAATGTTTCAGGCACCAACAATCTTATATCTGGTCAAATATTATTCTTTAGCTCCCGGAGTGTTTAATTTTTTGAGAATTAATATGCGTAAACTTTTTCCTTTTGATAACTCCAGAGGTAAAAATTGGAAACTGTAAAATCTATCTCTCTCCGTAAAAATTACAGCTATTTCTCGGTATATCTCTCCGTATGCATTACTTTCACAATCTGTCAATTGCCCAGTTGGCTCTGCAGAGGGGTAAGACCTCCCCAAGGAGTGTCCTGGATATGACACTGATAAGTGTCCTATCTATGGGTTAAATAGAACTAAACCGTGCTTCCTTCACAATACTGATTTTTGCATTTAAACTGCATATCTATGCTAAACTGAGTTGTTTAAAATAGAACTGTTTTGGCATTTAAACTGAGTATTTATACTACTCTGGATCACTTGAAATAAAACTGTTTGACAGTTAACTCTGTGTATTGCCCAGTTGGCTGGGGCTGTAGAATACACTGATTGCACCTCTGCAGAGGGGTAATTCCCCACCAATGAGTGTCCTGGATATGACACAAAACAATTTGATGCTGAGGTTCCAGTCATGCTAGGGCTTTGGGGAATACGGGGCACCCTACATTGCCATTGCTCAAAGGTCTACTCTGGCCCGGTAAGGTAGCATTTGATAGGGCCCTATCAAAGGGTTAAATAGAACTAACGGCATACTTATGCTAAACTGAAATGTTTGAGTAAACTCAATAGCTTGAAATAGAAAGGTTTTTGACAATTAAACCGTACTTACATTTGAAATGTGTGCTTATGCTAAACAGAATTATTTGAAATAGAAATGTTTTTGATATTGAAATTGTACTTACACTAAACTGACTTGTTTAACATAATACAGTTTTACATTTAACTGTCTGTAAACAAAATCTGTACTTATACTAAACTGAATTAGCAGAATTAGAACTGCTTGACTAAACTGAATAGCTTGAAATAGAAATGTTTATGACAATTACACTGTACTTACATTTAAACTGCGTGCTTATGCTAAACTGAATTATTTGAAATTGAACCGTTTTGACATTGAAACTGTATTTACACTAAACTGAATTGTTATATATATATATATATATATATATATATATATATATATAACTGTTTTGACATTTTACCGTGTAAAACAAATCTGTACTTACGCTAAACTTAATTAGCTGAATTAGAACTGTTTGAATAAACTAAATAATTTGAAAAAGAAATGCTTTTGACAATTAAACTGTGTACTCATGCTAAACAGAATTGTTTGAAATAGAACTGATTATTTACATAAAAATGGATTTGGCGTTAAATAACCTACAAAGGTTGATATGCCATTAAGCCCAACCAACCAACAATCTTTCACTAGGGTCCCATATTTCCACTTACTTGAATCTGCTCCAGACTGTTTAAAGGAGTGCAGTTATGTTTACAACTCTTGAATTTTCAGTACTGTAAATTCTGTAATCCTTCTTTGCAAAATTTAGATAAAAAAGGCATTATCAAATATTAACAAAGGGAAATAGCTGGGGTCAAAATAAAATTGTCCAATGCATTTTTCTTTTTTTTTTCTTTTTTTTTTTTTTGTCAATCATATACTTCCCCAGAATAATTCTACAAAATGGTTATAAGATATTACTGAAAGAAATAAATAAAGAAAGAAAGAAAGAGAGAAGGAAAGAAAAATAGACGGTAAATAAAAAGAAAGAAAGAAAGAAAGATTTTCAAAGAGAGAATTGTGATAAAGAAAAGGAAGAAAGATATGCGGTAAATGAAAAGAAAGAAAGAAAGAAAGAAAGAGATTATAAGTAAAAAAAAGTGACTTTTGTGCTATCTGTATAACAATACATATTATCATATGACATTAAAATATCTTAAACTCAAGATTTCAAAGTTACATGTAATGTTTGGTTTGGTTTGGTTTGGTTTGGTTTCTTCATTCAATGGCAACCTCTGTTGATTATTTTAATGCAAAACCCATCCTTTGTAGAAGAACATCAGTGATACAATTTAACTAAAAGCTTGTGGGGATTAGGGAGTCCATACCTTTCCCACGGATATTAGTTCGAAAGTGACTGTAAAAGTACGACTGGAGTTCGCTTACATCAAGGCCGCAGTCCAGCATTTTAAACATTAAGCCCGTGTATGATGTTACGTTCCCTTCACAGAAAAAGAATCGCTCAATATTCTACCATTCGTTTGAAGCATTTGAATTTGTTGTGTGATCAGTATCTGAGCCGGGATAGAGAGTCAGAATTTCGTAATGATCAATTTCAATGGAAACAGGGTCTCCCTAATTAGACTATTGATTCAGCATCGGTTTTTGAGTACAGTGTTTCCATGAATTCAATTCATCCCCTCGTCGTTTAAGGTTAGTATAGAAATCGGATTAATACAATAGTCCCCTCTCTTGTACGGAGCCACCTGGGCGGATTTATAAAAAATTGTCCGTGTCTCGTTTATATACCGACTTATGGGGGCATCACAGGTGCCTGGTAATAATCTCAAACTTTACCACTTTTACACAAAGGTCGTTGGTGCTGACGGGAGACATGGGCACTCTGAGACGTAAGTAGTTAACCTTCCATTTTAATTCCGCATAAAAATTCGTAAGGGCAGGTAACCTGAAAAGAAAAGGAATCATGTTATTAGAAGAGCTGACCTCCGAAGGTGAGCGGATATCAGTGTTGGATTAAAATAGATTTTTTTGCTCAAACGAAAATAAATAGATTGTTATTAAGAATTATTTTACTCGAGAAACACCAGGTGCCCTTGCTATTTAAGTTAAGTTTTATCTTGTCTCAAAATAGCTTTAATAGAATTAGTGGACTATTATAGAAAAGGAACGAAATCCTGGGGAATTTGTCGTACAAATTAGTCAGTTGGTTGATTGATTGATTTTAACAGAACGTCAAACTGTCTAGGGTTATTATGCATAGAAATTAGGGAATCACATTCATTGTACGTTCATATTTATATTGATTGTGTTGTAGCAAAGTTGGCGACCGTAGTCGAGGGTGACCAGAAGGCTGCCTTTTCAATAGCTACTACACCGAGGTGTAGGGGAGGGTGCTACTCCTTTCCCTGGATTGCTCCACTTTACCCTTGATACGAACCTGGTATTGCTGAGTGTTAAGCAAGGAGGTATCAAGTACCATTTTTGGGTCTTTGGTATGACACGACCTGGGATTGAACCCAGGTCTCCCGGACCATTGGTGAACACTCTACCCATTAGACCAATGTTTTACACTTCTATTTGAACAGGTACTACCACTCCAAGACAGAGTAAACCTGGGAGTAAAGGCAATGAAATATTGCACAACACCATCCCGATATCCAGAAATGGAGCCTAAGCATCAGATGAATTTGATTGTCATACTCAGAAACATTTTTACGTATGGTGCGAGTCTTCTTACGATACAGAATATACAGTCAATATGTGAATGAATTAAATTACCAGTCAAATAAACAACCTTATCAAAAGTCTCGAAAAACATTTGGCACATCTCTAAAAATCCCTCTACCAGGAAATCCACTAATGTTCTCTGGTTAGTGTCTTCATATTTCTTTGGTTTCGTTTGATTTTAAGGTATGTCGATCATTGTAGGTTATTTAATAACAAATCCTATGAATACATATAAATCAAATATATGATTTATAAACTCATTTTTTTATAACATTTTGAACGTGCTTAGGCTCATATTTTGCACAGAGTTAAATGGTTGCAAGTATTGCTATATATTAATAACAATTCAATTAAATATCAGTCACTTGTTTTAACACATTTCATGATCAAACCTTGAAATTTCTAATAATTCAGTTTAGTATAAAGCATTTGTTTGCACGCAGTTTAAAAATTAAACTGTTTTATTTGACCTAAAGATAGGACCTTATTAGTTGCTACCGCTACGGGTCAGAGTGGATCTGGGAGCAATGAATGGGTATTCCACATTCCCTAAATATTCAAGATTGGATCCGCACCATCAGATGGTTTTATATTACATCGAGGATAATCGTTTGGGGGTGATACTTCTCTTCAGGGATGGAGTCGGTGTATTCTATTCTCCCAGCCGACTGGGCTGCCTCGTATTGGTTAGGATTGGTTTGGTTTCTTTATTTAATGGCATATCAATCTTCTTCGTTTATTTAATGCTGAAGCCATCCTTCGAGAAGAACAGCAGAGATACTCTATAACGGAGGAAGATAAGAGGTCCATACCTTTCCAAATGGCAATTGTCCGAAAGGGAACGCAATAACATGACTGGAGGTCGAACTCGCTTACAACGATTTCGCAGTCAGTCACTTTAACTATTAAACGACAAGGACACCCCCTAGTATTGGTTTGATTTGGTTTGGTTATTTGGTTTAATGTCCTATCATCTATTAATGGTTATTCAATACCAAATCCTCTTTATACATATATTATGAATGATTTTATAGATAATAATCTGAATGTAATATTTTTAAACGATCCAGAGCTCATTTATTAGCACACAGTTAAACTGTTTCAAGTATTACTATTCAACACTAATAGTTCTATCAAAAATCTTCAAGAATTATTATCAAATTCTAATAATTCAATTCAATATCTATCATTTGTATGTATAGTAAATGATTAGACAATTTTATTTTACTTATAGATGGTACGCTAAGAAGTTTTACTACTCCAAGTCAGAGTGGAGCTGGAAGTGATATCAATGAGTGGATAATTCAGATTCCCCAAAGCTCGTGGACTGGAGCCTGATCATAGGATTGTTGAATTTCTTATCTAGGACACTTATTGGGGAAATTCTTGCATCTCGGTAAAGATGCAGTCGGGCTATTTTACTGTCCCAGATGACTTTATATTGGGTGTTTTAATAGTCACAATGATGTGACTCTTGTAAACCTCCGTTCTTCTTTAAATAATTCCCGTAATCATTCAACTGTTGGTATTTTTGGACCAAAACATTTATTCACTCCTTGAATGAAGATCTACTATCAAGTTTATTGGTTGGTTGGTTGGGTTTTTATGACATATCACCCATTGTAGTTTATTAAATGCTAAATCATGTTTATATTGATATATATATTTTGGGCACACAGTTAAATGGTTTCACATATTGCTATATGAAAGTCACAAATTAACATTAGTCATTTTTTTAACTCATAGTTTTTAGGCAATTTCATTTTCAAATGAGCTGGAATAATTTGTATGCCCCGGAGTTTTACTCTTGTTTCGATACAATTGAACGGTTTCAATTATTGCTCTCAGGCATTAATAATAGTATTCGATATTAATCCTTTGTTTTCACGGTGTGAATTTGTTACAAGAATTGATATTTAGCGCTAATAATTCTATTAAACACCATTTGTTCATTTGCACATAGTCAAATGATTCCATGCATTGTTATCTAATACCAATACTTCAATTTAGGCACCCAGTTGTAGAGGTTCAAGTATTGCTATTCGGCACTAATAATTATATTACTCATTCCTTAGCACACAATAAGTAGTTCAAAGTATTGAAATGCATCACTAACAATTCAATTGAACATCAGCAATTTATTTACACACAGTTGATGATCAAGCAATTCTAATTCTAACAATTCAATTTAACCTAATTTATTTGTTTGCACTCAGTTTAAATTTTCAACAGTTGCATTAGATCTAAAGACAGTATCCTTTCAGGTGCTACAACTCCGAACCAGAGAGAAACTGGAAGAGATGGCAATAAAGTGGTATTTCACATTCCCCAAAGCTCCGGCATTATTGGAGCTTTACTATCAGATTGTTTTGTGCCATATCAAGGAAACTCGTCAGGGAAGTCTTACCCTTCTACAGAGAAGTAGTCGGTGTATTCTACAGCCCCAGCCAGCTGGGCGCTTATGGGATACATTCATCAGTTAATTCTTCCGAGTTAATTCATCCTTGCATAGTATGTAGTCTCTTTTACATAATTGCCATCTCCATCATCATAATTGTATGCAAATTATTGTGCATAAGATGGAAATACTTGATACCATCAGCTTGCTGACAGAACAATATCCTATTACATACATACATATATACATACACATTCTCTCTCTCTCTCTCTCTCTCTCTCTCTCTCTCTCTCTCTCTTTCTTTTGCCATCCATCTTTAACAGCCATCGGACTTGGTAACTCTTCTAGACGGTATACAGTGCTCATACAGAGCTGTCGAATATGAGTCTTTGCAAGTCATTTAGTACTAGTGTGTCCATGTGTAGGAGTTCATGAAAGAATTATACTTATATGTTCATCCTTAGTTCTTTAACAGTGCCTCACTCATCTTTCTTGGTTGGTTTGTGTGATTAAAGGTAAATGACCGTACAACTGTTGTTTTGTAGAGGGTTACCTCCTGCTTTTAGTCAAAAGAGCTTCTGCATCTTTGTGCTGTTCCCATCTTTCCAACTTCATGAGATCTCTTTCGCATAATTACCGAATATGAAAATTCATTTCCGACTAAACACGTTTATAGCATTCACGACAGTCAACTGTATTTATTTGCCTCTTCAAAAATCCATAATGTGGCACAAGATCAGTTTGATATGAGTTTCAGTACAAAAAGCAAATCTCCAACAGGATGGTGCAAGTAATTGCTGAGATCTCATCAGCATACACTTTTAGGGGTGCCTTAGACACCGTGCCTAAAACAAACCCTTACCTTCTTTTAGGCTATAGGCTTGGTACCTCTGGAGGAGTGGAGAGGTTTCCCAGGAAATTAAACTGTTATTGATTCTCATTGACACAGCATAAAGGCCACGTAATTAGATCTTTCCATTTTTCTGCCTCTTCAACTGAACTGGAATGTATGTCTTGTATTATTCTTTGTATAATTAGGTCGAGAAATATTTGGGTCGAAGGCCTAATATTGTTTTATTTTTTTAATTGGTGGTTCCTGTATGGTATTTATTTCAATGATAAGTCAAATAAGGAGTTGAGGAGAGTCTGACGAGAGGTGATTTTTTGAAATCATCTTATCTTCCTGAGTTGTTCTTTGTCAATTGCGTTGAATTCATTTTACAAAGACTAATGTCCTCTTTTCCCTCCACTCATGAACCTACCCTGTCGATGTGACTTCAGATTCACTGTAGAGGGATAAGACTCCCTTAAAAAAGAGATATCTTTAATATGAAAGTAAATTGAATCTGGTGTTGAGGCTTAAAATCTAGATCTCTGGAGTACCCCTTCATTGCCACTACCTCTAGGTCCACTTTGACCACCAACAGTAGTACCGGTTAGGGTCCCATCTATGGTTCAAATACACCTGTTTAGAATTATTTGTATTTGATGGGAATACGTGAAACCATATAACTGTGCTAACAAATAATTATTATTTAATAGAAACGATTACTTAAAACGATTTAATTAGATGGGAATACTTGAAAGCATGTCACGAATCATTTGTATTAAATAAGAAATTTTGATATCATGTAACCATCAAGAAAAATTAAAAAAGAAACTACAAAAAAAAACTTGAATACATAAACTTATAATGTACGCCATTCCCTAACCTCTAGGTATAAAATCAACTCAGACGGGTTGACATGCCGTTAAAATCAATCAGAGTGTACCACTGTAAATAGCTACGTCTGATTTCGATAGTTAACTTTGGAGTATAGCTTTCATATCTTCTGTTCTTGCATTATAGTTATGGATAATGAAGATAACGTTGGCAAAATAAGTCATAGATCTTCTACAAGACTTAAAACCAAATCTCACGCTTTTAAATGAAATGATATATGCGACTGCCACAGTAATTAGCCTAGTCGCCATAACTCATAAACTTAAATAGCCTTAAGAAACCTAAACGGAAATTAAGGATATAAGAAGAACTATATTGGTTTATATTTGGTTAGGTTTTATGGCACATAAACTATTGTAGGTAATTAAAGCCAAATCCTTTTTTATACATATAAACAGTTCTATTCCAAACAATTAAATTTAGCATAAGTAAACAGCTTCAATATTAAAAACAGTTCTATATCAAATAATCAGTTTAGCATATGTACACAATCCCAATGTCAAAAACAGTTCTCTTTTGAACAGTTCAGTTTTGCATACAAAACAAGGCTATTTCAAGCAATTCAGTTTAGCATAAGTACACAGTTTATTTCTATTTTATCCATAAATAGGACCCTATCACTCCAATCCTGAGCAGACCTTGGAGCGATGGCAATGAAGGGATACTCTGCATTCCCCAAAGCTCCAGCAATACTAGAATCTCATCCTCGGATTTTTTAGTGCCATATCCAGGACACTCGTTGTTGTGGTTTTACCCTTTCTACATAGAAGCAGTCTGTGTATTCTACAGCCCCAGTCGACTGGGCAGAAAGAAATATATGAATACTGAGGATAAGTAAAGTAAAGTTAGCGACCGTAGTCGAGGGTGACCCGAAGGCTCCCTTTTCGATAGCTACTACACCAAGGTGTAGGGGAGGGCGCTACTCCATTCCCTGGATTGCTCCACTTTACCCTTGAACCGTACCTAATAATGCTGAGTGTTAAGCAAGGTGGTATCAAGTTCCATTTTTAAAGTCTTTGGTATGACTCGACCTGGGATTGAACCTAGGTCTCCCGGGCCATTGGCGAACACTCTAACCGCTGGGCCATTTCCATCTCTAATACTGAGGATGAATATCCATAAATGATGAAATGAGTGAGAGTGTCAAAGTGAAAACTAGGAAAGCAAGAAAAACTAAGAGAAAATATGAGATAACATCAATTGATAAGATCGTGATAATAAATGATAAGTTGAAGCAAAAATCAAAAACGAACAAAATTCTTTAGACGCAACAAAAAAATTCAAAATTACCTCAAAAAATTATAACGGGAAATAGTAAAATTGACAAAGTGAAAGAATTATCCACAGTTGAAGAATAAAAATCATTTTGCTGTAATATATAGAACTATAAGAAATCTCATTATAAAAAAAGCAATGTGCAATGAAAATATAAAAGGCTTATAAATTTAGTGACCACAAATATATGAAATGAATGGAAGCCTCCTGGAAGAGATAAAATAACAAACTTTTGGCTCCATTACCTATTCTACACACATCAAATAGTGTCGAGTCTTATGTCGGAAATTATAAAAGAACCAGAAAAAACTACCGGATTGGCTCACTGAAGGAGGAACATACCTATCGCCAAAAAAGAAATGAATAAACAAATGTAAAAAAAAATTACTGACTAATCACATGACTTTAAGTCCAATCTAAAGGAGAGATTAGTCAATTTATGTAATATAAGAACATTTTTTCAGATCAAAAGAATGCCCAGTCAACTGGAGCTGTAGAATACACCGACTGTAGCTCTGCAGTGGGATAAGACCTCACCAATGAATGTCCTGATATGACACTAAACAACCTGATGTTGTGGTTCCAGTGATGCCGGAGCTTTCAGGAATGCAGAATAACCCTTCATTGCTATCGCTCCCAGGTCCACTCTGGCCCGAAGTTGTAGCACCTGATAGGGTCCTATGGGCTAAATAGAACCAAACAGGGTATTTATGTGAACTAAATTGTTTGATATATACGTTTTTTGACACTGAAACTGTACTCATGCTAAACTGAATTGCTTGAACAATAACTGTTTTGACATTGAAACTGTACTTACGCAAAACTGAATTGTTTGAAGTAGAACTGTTTTGACATTGAAACTGTACTTACACTAAACTGAATTGTTTAAAATTGAACTGTTCTGACATTTAACTGTGTGTGGACGAAATGTATATTTATATTAAACTGAATTGTTTGAATTAGAATTGTTTAAATTAGAACAGTTTGACTAAGCTGAATAGCTTGAAATAGAAATGTTTCTGACAATTAAACAGTGTACTCATGTTAAACTGAATTGTTTGAAACAAGTTTAAAACTTAGCATTATAAGGTACGGAGAAAGGGTTTAGTGGAGTAGTCCAGGAAATGGAGAAGCGCCCTCCCCTACACATCGGTACTGTAGCTATAGAAAAGGGAGCGAGCCTTCGAGTTACCCTCGACTAAAGTCACCAACGACTTATTTGTATAAAAATGGATTTCGCATAAAATAACCTACAAAGGTTGATATGCCATAAAACCCCAACTAACTAATCAACCAACCAACCAAATCAAAAGGGGTACAAAAAAGAATAATCTGGCTGCAATGAGTAGCTCTTCATAAAGAAGATGATATTTGAGAATTGTCAATCTAGACAGAAAAAATGTAAGAATGGCTTGGGTTAACTCCAAAATCGCTTTTGATAACGTAATTCCCGAATGGATTGTAAAATTTCCTTACATATTTAAAGCTTTTCCCAGTTATTAAATTCCTTAAATAAGGAAAGGTAGAATACTAATCTTAGAAACATCCAAGAACAACTCCCGCTTTGAACTAATTAACTGAACATTAACGATGGTATCTTCTAAAAAGACTCACTTTTTCCTCTTTTTTGTATAGCTCTAATACCAATGAATTTAAAAACTCAGCCCATGTATATAAAAGTACTAGTGAAAAAACGCCTATTCTCTATGAACGATTTAAATATATGAGGGATAAAGGATGACAATTTAGGTCTATTAAACAATGTAAGAAGATTTATTGGCGACACGGGGATGCAATTTAGTCTGAAAAACTTCTAAAGGAGAATAAAAATCATATTAAAAACAGAATTGAAAACATTGCAATTAAGAGCCTGGCAATACCGGCTGTGGCATACAGTTTGAATATAATAAAGTAGATGTTAGCTGAAATTAAATAGATGCCTGCGAAAGTTAGGAAACTAATAACCTGCTACCGAATACATCTCCCAAGAGCAGATATAGAACGTCTCTATGCCAAAAGAAATAAATGTTTGAAGATTAATTCAATTAGAACTGACAAACAAAACAACCGTGGTTGGAATAAAGAATATTTAGACGCTACAACTGATTGGATGCTGCAGTTTGTAAACACACTTGAGAACCAAAAGAAAAAGTTCAGTTTGTAAAGTAAGCAATAAATTTACTAGTTAACTCGACCACCCAACGAATTCAATTGAAATAAAAAAATAAAGTAATAGAGACTGAAAAAACATCGAGAAAGAAGCAAAAACATAAGGACTAAATTAATTAAAAGACGACGATGAACAAAAGCCCCTACTTGGACGATATGTTGATATAAATACAGTAAAGACTGAACAATGGCTGAAAAGTGATGGACTTAAGGAAGACACAGAGGGATGATTGATAGGAACACGGAACCAGTGCTTACCAACCAGAAACTATCAGGCAAACATTATAAAGAATGGATCAAACCAAATATATAGATTGTACAAACAAAAGACTGAATCAATTAGTGCCCAATTATTCAAAGACATGATCAAAGAGGACATTATATTTACTGAAATGTATTGAAATGCTATTGTATATTGGATTGGTAAATAATATAAGCACCAAATAAAACCAATAACAAAAGAAAAGGAGACTTATTTACCGGGAGTTTGCTATCCAAACTTATAGAAAAATAAAAAAAAACAACATACCGGAGATAGTGGTAAAGGAATATAAAACAAAAACATGATTTCTAATTAATATGTCCATTCCAACATTTATCATTTAACTTTGAGGAAACAGATTAACATTGCCCAGTCGGCCGGGGCTATAGAATACACCGACTGCTTCTCTGCAGAGGCGTAAGACCACCAACGAGTATCCTACATATGACACTAAACAATCTGATGGTGAGGATCCTGTGATGCTGAAGCTTTTGGGAAAGCGGAGCACTTCTTCATTGCTATTGTTCCCAGGTCTGCTCTAGCCCCGATTGGTAGCACCTGATAGAGCTCTATTCATGAGTTAAATAGAACTAACTGCATACTTATGCTAAACAGAATTGTTTGAATTAGAACTGTTTGTGTAAACTGAATAGCTTAAATAGAAATGTTTTTGGAAATTATACTGTACTTGCATTTAAACAGAGTGCTTATGCTAAACTGAATTATTTGAAATGGAACTGTTTTTTTAGATTGAAACTGTACTAATAATAGTACTTTAATAGTTTAATAGAGGACTGTATGACATTTAAGACTGTGTAAACAAAATCTGTACTTATACTAAATTGTATTATCTGAATTAGAACTGTTTTGACAATTAAACTGTGTACTCATGCTAAACTGAATTGCTCAGTTATTTTTTTATATTTATACTTATAACAATTTTTCCATTTCGAACTGAACTATTCCCATTTTGAACTGAACTATTCCCTTTTTGAACTGAACTATTCCCATTTTGAACTCAACAATTCCCATTTTGAAATGAACTATTCCCATTTTGAAATGAACTATTCCCATTTTGAACTGAACAATTCCCATTTTGAAAAGAACTATTTCCATTTTGAACTCAACTATTCCCATTTTGAAATGAACTATTCCCATTTTGAACTGGAAAAGGTATATTTCTTTATGAAATACAAAAATAGTAGTGTCCGGAACTGTTATCTCCTTAGGAGAATACAATCAATGTGAATGAAAAATATCAACCTAGAGCGACAGAAAAAACATTCATACATAGAATATATATAATTAATACCTTCTCTCTCCGTTGGTCTTGGATAAAACCCGGTGAAGGATAGTAAGAAACTGAAAATAGAACTGAAAATTAAACAATGATCATTCTTTATTTTATAAATTCAGACAAAAATCAGTTTTATTTATTCATTAATTTAGAACGTCAGGTGTTATATTAGAATAAAAATTAATGCTTGGAGCGATGTCTTTGGTTAAAAGCGCAGAAATGCGACTTCCCGGTAAGAGAGTTCGATATCTAGACCTGTCATTAGTTTCACTTTCAGACTAATGATTTTTATTCTCCCAACTATGACGTAAACAGCGTCACTCCTGTTCGTCTAGAAGCATGGTCTTAGCATTAAATAACCCACGAAGATTGCTATGCCATTAAAAATTGAAAGTAAACCAAATTAATAGATACTAACATTCGACAGGGACACTAACCTTTGCATAGTCGTTAGTTTGATGCGCTAAGTTTGTCCTATATTTCTGTCTTTGTGTCTGTCTAAGCAAAGCTAATTAAATAATTTAGCACTCTACAGGATTATATAAGTTAAAGTTTGAATTTCCTGAGTGCAAAAATGTTAACGCCTAAGTGATAATTTAATTAGTATTAGAAATGCTGATTTTGGCAAAAAAAGGGATCCCAAGCAGATTTCATCGTGGCAGGAAAAAAGAAATATAGAGACAGTTGATTGGAACATTAGAAATTAAAAAGTATGAGATTCGACCAGCCTAGATATCCTGCTGAGATCGTAAACATTCACAATATTCAACTTCCCACTTTGTTTGAATCGGTCAAGTGCATCCCCTGCAAAGGACTAAGAACCCCCGCCATCAAAAAGAATATGACACTAAATGTCACCATTATTTCCAGATCAACTCTGACATGGAGTGGCAGTACCTGTTAGAATCCTATCTATAGGTTCAATAGATCTGTTAAAAGATCATTTGTATTGCATAAGTTCAGATTGGTTTCTTGTTTCATGGCATATCAACCTTCAGGGGTTATTCAATCTCAAAAACATCCATGTAGAACATCTGCGGTAATATATAACCCGTAGCAGAGAGAGCTACTCCATTTGGCTGGTGCTGTAGAATACACCGACTGCATCTTTGCAGAAAGAGTAAGACCCTCTCACGGATGTCCTGAATTATGACCTTAAACCATCTGATGGCGAGGCTCCTGTAAAACTGGAGCTTTGGGTAATGCAGAATATCACTTCATTACCATTGAACCTAGGTCCATTCTGAACCAGAGTGGTAGCACCTGATACGGTCCAAGCTATGGGTCAAATAAAACAAACTACATGTGAAAACAAATGACTGATGCTGGATGGTGACTGTTATATGGTAATACTAGAGACCATTTAACTGTGTGCAAAAGAGACCTCATGTTCATTTTAGAATGTTATCTATAAAACGTGTTTACAAATAATATATATATTTAAACTATATGCTTGAAATAAGACTATTTTTGACATTGAAACTGTGTACTTATGCTAAATTGAATTGTTTGAAATAGAACTGTTTTTAACATTAAACCTGTGTACTTATGCTAAACTGAATTCTTAGAAATTGAACATTTTATATGTATAAAAACGGATTTGGCATTAAATAACCTACAATGGTTGATATAACATAAAACCAAACCAAGCAATAGAAGAGACTATAGAGTTTGGTTTGGTTTGGTTTGGTTTTATGGCACATCAAACATTGTAGGTTATTAATGCCAAACCCATTTTTATGCAAATAAAGTGTTCTATTTCAATCAAAACAGTTTAATATAAGTACTCAGGTTCAATGTTAAAAACAGTTTTTTCAACCAATTCAGTTTAGCGCCAGTACATTGTTTCAATGTCAAAAAATTGTTTTGGCGAAGAATGAAATTATTTGTATTAGATAGGAATACTTGATATCATATAACTGCGGGTAACAGATGATCATAAACAAATTTACCATTTAACAGAATACCATACCCCCAAAGACGTGTTATACCTTTAAACAAATAATCCAGTACAAAGAAATATGCATAATTTGTTCTTTATTAGAAATGAATATTTTATGTCAGGAAACCAATTAATCAAAAAAGGAACATTTTTTTTTTAAAAAAAAGGAACATTTGAAAAATTGTTACAATTAATCATTTCTAGATTAACCTAATTTTTGCATTTATTGGATCATAAAGTGTTGTTGTGCTATTAAAAAATACACCAAACCAAAAATATATTCAGCTAGTAAGCATCATTACCATCATTATGATCTTCATCATCATTAACATTTCGCAAAGGAAGATTAAAGTGAGATTTAAAGCTTGTTGTAAGCTTACCCAAAATTATTCACTCACTATTCATTTTTGTACAAATGACTGTGTTCATAATGATGTTCTCTGATGTTCATACTGCTGAAGCTCTGGCTTGTTTAAAATGCTAACTACATACTATTCTATCACTGATATATATATTTGAATGAACAAAATGTGGCATTAAACAACTTGCAAGGGTTGATATGCCATAAAACACAACCAATCAACCAATCATTCACGTTGAATAGTAAAGAATTTTCAACATCCCCTAATAGAAGAGATTATAAAGCTTTCCTCTTTATCCAATTAAGGACGATTTTATAAAGAAATAACAACTAAAATAAATTCTGTAAATTCAGCAAACTCTTTGAGGAAAGATTTTAAACATTTTTTCCCATAAATTCTTTGTTTCTAAGTTTGTTTGTTTGGGTTTTATGGCATATAAACTTTTATAGGTTGTTTAATGTCAAATCTATTTTTGAACAAAAAACAGTTCTATTTCAAACTATTCAATTTAGCATAAGTACACCGTTTAATTGTCAAAAAACATTTCTATTTTAAGCTATTCAGTTTAGTCAAGAAGTTCTAATTCAAACAATTCAGTTTAGTATAAGTATAGTTTTTGTTTACACACAGTTAAATGTCCAAACAGTTCTATTTCAAAAAATTCAGTATAGCGCAAGTAAAGTTTTAATTAAAAAAAACAGTTTCATTTCAAACAACTCAGTTTAGCATACAAAAACAGTTTCATTTAAAGCAATTCAGTTTAGCATAAGTACACAGTTTAAATGTCAAAACGCTTCTATTTCAAGCAAATCAGTTTAGCATAAGTACGCAGTTTGATTAAATTTGACCCTTAGAAAGGACCCTATCAGGTGCTAACACTCCATGCTTGAGTGGACCTGTTAGCGATAGCGGAGAAGGGGTACACCAGCATTGCTGGAACCTCACCATTAGACACCATTAGTGTCATATATCAGGACACTCATTGAGCGGGTCTTACCCCATTGCAGAGAAGCAGTCGGTGTGTTCTACTAAGTAACCATAAATTGAATAGCATACTGAATTCGTTTAATCTTTAATGTTAGTTGATGCTTAAAGAATTGTGTACGTAGTTGTTCCATGGTCAAAGTGATGAGTGAATGTCACTGACTACCTGAACTATCTACCTGCATATAAAATCAAAGTCGTAATCTATTTACTTGCGTCATTAATTTCTCTGTAATCATGTCAGTCGTTCATATGTGTCAACTTCATGATCTTTCTGGTGTTGGCTGAATTTTCTTTTACTGTCATTTTTTGTGACTTATTCACAATTGCATTTTCATAGTGATTGTTCTGACTTTGGCACTGCTATCGATTCGCTCAAAAATTTCATCGTTTTAGAAGCGATAGAGCTTCAAAATGGCTCCATTCTGGCAATTAGTCACATCAATCATTAGTTCAAAACTATGAAGTAGACTTACATGAAATTAACTCTTTAACTTATTTGCACGTTGAAAACGATGACCGAAATATCGGGTTCGTAAAAATGATCTCTCGAATTTAAATTTGTCACCATACTGTCAAGAGTTGCGATGAGTAAGTGGGATATATTTTTAAGTAGAAGGAGTAGCCATGTCTTTTATTTTGATCTTATAGAAGCAAGATAATCTACTGAAATTCTAAGAGAGATTTCTTCTGGGTGCCTCATTTTTTACATGATAACATCCTGTGTCAAATCGCATACCAGATTTATCCGCAGGGATTAAAAACAACCATAATTCAAAAGATGTTGTTAAAGGAATGTAAGTAAAACTTTAATTCAACGCAATATATATGCACTCCATTCATTTATCCATTGGAGTGCTAATAAAATCTAAAAAATATAAATATCCGTCACTTACAGTCTTTTGGGATGTCCTGAGTTCTAAAATGGACCTGGAAAAATCCGATGGTATCATAAAAAGATTTATGCAAGGTCCTCCAGAATGATCCCAAGAATAAAAGGGTGTGGAGCAGAGGCTAATAGAATAAGCAGGTACAGGTATGTCTTTGATAAGCAGCAGCAATGCAATTTCAGTTAACCTCATTTCATTATATGTTGACATCTCTTGGCCGGCACGATCAACAAATCCAACCACTTGTGATTACTTCCTCTTGATTGGCTTGGTTGGTTTGGCATACCAACCTTTTTTTTATTTAATGACAAATCCACTTGATATATATATATATATATATATATATATATATATATATATATATATATATATATGATTTGCAAATGAATAATTTGTAGGTAACATTTTAAACTTGCTAGTTTTCCATTGTTTGAACAGTTATATAGTTTCAAGCATTTAATCCAAGATTAATTATTTTTAAATTATTTTAATTATTGTGATGGAACACTAACGACTCAATGAAGCATCAATCTTTTGTTTACACACAGTTAAATGATCAAACAGTTCTATTTCTAACAATTTGATTTATTATGTCATTTGTTTGCACTCACCTTACACATCCAACCGTTCTATTTGACTAATAGATACGACCCTATCTGGTGCTATCACAGCGCATCAGTTAACCTGATAGCAATGGTAATGAA